>JAJMBJ010000001.1:638690-1277381 GCA_030565305.1 Starmerella scarabaei | reverse complement strand
AAACTCGCCAGAATAGGAAACTGGGTACGGAACTGGGCCTCGGACCGTTACGTAGCGCTGCAGACGCACAAACCCTTGTCATCGGGTATATAAACCCCGTGGCGTACCCATAAGCTTCGCTAATTGTCTACATGCTTTCTTTCTTACCTTCTCTCCTCCTCATTGGCAATGCTTTTGCATTCCACACCACCACCATCACGTGGCACGGCGAGACCTACACCATTTCAAAGCCCACTACTTTGACCTGGAGCTCTGATGCTCAAGTGCTGGTCACTGTGACTTCTCTGGTCGAAGTTGAGGAATTGATCCCCCTCACCGTTACGTCGCCTGGTGCGGTGATTGCAGGCTACTGCGTGGGCAACGCTGGTACAACTTCGTGCACCACCACTGCAACCCTATAGGTAAATAGCATCATTGATCTCCTCTGCATGTACGGCTAAAGCCATTTATCACGTAAATACTCACAAGTTTATTTGAATGTACAATGCCCTCAAACGTGCAGTCCTACCCCGCATATTAGGCGGTGTTGGGGTGTGGGTTGGGTATGGAGTACTGCGCACAGTATCTCTTCACCGAGCGCGAGTACGCGAAAATAGCAGCATGGTGCGGCCATCCAACCACCGTGCGACCTGCCAGTAAACGGGCTAAGGACATTAGGTCCTTTGTTCGGCTATTTATCAAGGCGTGGCTTGCCGCAACGGCTGTCAACCGGGTGCGTCGACGACAGGTCCGTCCCACGCGAGTTGCCACTGTTCTGGTGGGCTGTGCGCTGAGTTACCGCACTGCGTTCCGGCTGCTGGGCAAACTCGGTGACAATTCGCTCTTGGGTGCTTTGCCCGCTCGCGAACGGGCTTTGGTTGCCCCGGCCGTAAGTGGCGCGATCGCTGGCTATGTATTGAGCTGCGGTTTACCGCCGCAACTCGCTGGATACGCTGCGATCTACCTCGCTTCGAAAGTGGTGGAGTGGGGCTATAACTGGGCCGACGATGCCGGCAAGCTGGACTGGAAACCCAGGCGACTAGGAACGTGGATTCTGTTCCCGCTGGCATTTGGGCAGCTGCTGCAAGTAGCATTCACGAACCCCGAGCACTGCCCCACTGGGTTCAAACGCGTTTTGGCGGCACTCAGCGGCGGTGCCTTGGCGCCCAATACGGATAAGATGCTCGAGGCTGTCAACGGCGTCGTGAAGGCAGGCTTCCCCGCATTCAAGAGCCCCCTCGTGGCGGCCACGTCCAGTGCTGCGACGGCACTTGTCTCAGCTCCGTTTGTGCAGGGCAACTCGGTCGCTTTGGAACGGCTGATGACGGCTCACCCGGCGACCCGCACAACTCTGGGCGCGTTGCTGCACCCAGCGACGCCCAGCGATATGCAGTTCTTCAAGGAGAACGTCGGTGCCAATTTGTGGCTGTTGGCGAAATACTTGCTCCCCTTCTACCTTTTGAAGGCCTACACTGCCCCCAGGTCCGCTCAGGCTCAGTCGGCACAGCAGGCGAGCGACCAGGCAAACCGGAGTGAGCCGGCACTGGAGGTTGCGGCTTTGAAGGCCAGGAGAGCTGACCAGCTTCACAATTTGACGCGCGCGCTATTGTCGACTTTCCGCAACAGCGTGGTTTACTCCATGGCCTTTGCCACGGCCATCACCGGCATTCAGATGAGCCGGACATATCTCGGCAGGTCTCCAAGGCAAACCCCGGTGCGGTACCGAATTATTGGTCTGTTCAGTGGGCTGTGGGCTGTCGTGAATCAGCGCAATGGTCGCGCGCAGTATTTGTATGCCATCAGGCTGGCGCTTCTGAGCATGCTGCCCAGTCCGACGGCTCAGAAACGTATGGCCCAAGTTGTGCTGCCTATCGCCATGTCGGGATCCTTCATTGTTCTGAACGTCCATCCTCTGGCGATCTCGCAACGCATGCTCCGTAAGATTGGATACTGGATGCAGGAGGGTGAGTTCAGGCTGAGGAGAGGTTCCCGCGCCCGTAGCGACTCTCGAGCTCGTAAACCCAAGGATGAGTAGTTTTATGATGTAATAACTTAATTGACTTGACAGAATCTGGCTGTTAATATTTAAGTTCAACTGCTAAGTAATGTGGGTGTAAAAGTCATGCACCGGTTAAATGGAACCCTCAGTACTGTACGACTGTGGTATTCGGAATGTTAAGTGAGTCACCTAGAAAGATTCAGTACTCGTTGAAGGTCTATTTAAAAATGACGGTATTGACTTTCTATATATTGAAATGATATAATACTGTGGGATTTATTTCTGATGATCTTTGATGGAACATGATATAGTTGTAGCGACATATATACCCCATACCATATGCTCCGCTAACCCTAAGTCAATACCAATCTCAATTGGGTAATTATGGAGTCCAAATGCTCCCAGATCTGCAGCAACGCCGCATCGGTAGATTTCGCACTCACCGTTTCGGTGGCGGTATATCCATCTCGCGCGTTATGATACGCATGCAAATTGAAAACAATATTATTCCGCTCACACACAAATGCATCTCCACATACCCCCACTGCGCCGCCAACTTCGAAAAAGTGTCGGGGAAACCGCGACGATTTCGGCGGCACAGAAAGCAGCTGCTCCACGGACTCAAGGTAGTGTAAAGCCACGGAGGGCCGGTCAATGCTCAAATAATGGCACGCTAGACCGAGCACGTCCCGCAAAGCGCCGATTTGACTCAATTGGGTCTCGCCCCCGAAGTTCAGGTGCCGTTGATTCAGCGTCGCGGAGCCCCGGGCGTCTATCTGCTGGCCCTGACGGGTTAGCACTCCCTTCAAAACGGCACTGCAGGAAACGTTCAGCGGCATGCGCATTTCCTCGTCGAGAATTTTCGAGCACTCGCTCAATTGCTCCACAAATCCCTGTGTCTGCGAGGTTTGTTGGGCGGAAATCCACGACATCCCGGACCGGCAGGCGTCGAGGGCGAGGTCTAGGGAGTTTGCAGGCAAGGGCTGAAGCATGATTCGAGCGGGCGGGAACCGCATGTTGTATGGTCTGTGGGCCCCACAAACTCGTCAAATTGGCGTCAGTACACTGCGGATGTTCTGTTCAGCTAAGCAGATACCCCAGGTGGCTGCCAAACTTGGCCGTTTGCCCCCGAGCGGCAATACGTTGTTGCTGATCAGCGGTGCGAAAACGCTCTTCCAGGTGGATCGGCCGCTTGGTGTTTTTGGTGGCGTGCGTTTCAAAAGCGACGTGAACTTCAGCAGAAGCGAACGCGCGCAGCAGGCCCAGAAAATCAATCTACGCGCGCAACTTAGTCGGACCTCAGATAAGGACAAATCGAGTGGCGGTAACCGCGAATTCAGCCGGATGTGGGACCTCGTGAAACTTGAAAGGGGTGCGTTGGCTGCGGCCTTGGTTCTGCTAATTGTGAGTGCCGGAATCGGGCTCACTTTGCCCTTCGTAATTGGCCGCATCTTGGACGCTGTAAACTCAGATGCGGAAGAAAAAATGGTTTTCGGCTACCCTCTGCAGACATTCTTATTGGGAATGGCCGCGGTGTTCGGTGTAGGCAGCGTAGCGACATACTACAGGATTGTGCTGATGCGCTCAATTGGTGAGCGGATGGTCACGCGACTTAGAGCCCGCGCGTTCCGTAACTTGGTCAAGGAAGACGCCGAGTTCTTCGATGCGAACCGTGTTGGTGACCTTATCAGCCGACTGGGCACCGACGCCAACGTTGTCAGCAAGGCGGTCACCCAGAACGTCGCAGACGGTCTTAGATCAATCCTAACGGGGGCCATGGGCGTGGGAATGATGTGCTACATGAGCTTGCATTTGACGGGGATCATCGCTGTTTGTTTGCCTCCGGTGATGTTTGGTACGTGGATGTACGGCCGCAAGGTGCGTCAGATCAGCCGATCCTTCCAAAACGCATTGGGTCAACTGACGCGCGTAAGCGAGGAGCGGCTGGGCAATATTGCTACTGCGCGGTCGTTCGGTGGTGAGACCCAGGAAATTAGAAAGTACAACACAAGGCTGCGGTCGGTGTTCAGTATTGCCATGCAAGAGGCGCGCGCGTCGGGGATGTATTTTGGCATGATGCAGCTGGTGGGGAACTATATTGTCATCGGACTGTTGTCTATTGGCGCCGTGATGGTCAGCAATGGGTCGCTGACTTTTGGTGAGTTGTCCTCTTTCATTATGTATACGGCGTATACAGGGTCCGCACTCTCTGGAATCGCAACTTTCTATTCTGATTTGATGAAGGGTGCCGGTGCCGCCCAAAGATTGTTCGAGATCGATGATAAGCGGCCGCAGATTGCCGTGAATGTTGGCGAGCGTGTACTGAATCCCAAGGGTGATATCGTTTTCCATAATGTGCAGTTCAGCTACCCGACAAGACCGGCCGTGCCGATTTTTCAAGATTTGAACATGACAATCCATGCTGGTTCTAACGTGTGTATTGTTGGTCAGAGCGGCGGCGGTAAGAGCACTGTGCTTTCGCTTCTATTGAGGTACTATGACCCGACGGGTGGTTATGTCACTATCGGCAAGCAAAACCTCCGTGATGTGTCGCCCTGGGACTTGCGTAAACACATTGGCGTTGTATCTCAGGAACCTACGCTGTTCAATGCTACAGTCGCTGAGAACATCCAGTACGCTCGGCCCCAAGCAACGCGCGCCGAGATCATCGATGCGGCTAGACAAGCCAACTGTACATTTTTGGAAGATTTCCCTGAGGGCATCGATACTCCAGTAGGTGCGCGAGGCACTCAATTGAGTGGTGGCCAGAAGCAGCGTATTGCCATCGCGCGTGCAATCATCAAAAAGCCCTCTATCTTAGTTTTGGATGAGGCCACTTCAGCTTTGGACGGTGAGTCCGAGATGCTGGTTAATGCCGCGTTGTCCAACTTGATTCAAAGTTCCTCGACCACAATTTCTGTAGCTCACCGACTATCTACGATTGCGAGGTCCAAGGAAGTCATCGTGTTGGGGTCTAATGGCCGCGCTATTGAGCAGGGTGACTTTGCTGAGCTCTATAAAGACCCGAACAGCGAATTGAGTAAGCTGCTGCTGAGGCGTCATGAAGTTGTGAAACCCGAGGAACCTACTATTGACGCAGAAAAGGATTTAGAGGAAGACCATGAGGATAATTTCGAGCCCGAGGATATTCCCGAAGGTGAGCGTCGCCGGTAATGTTTTGTACATATAGATAACCTAATGATTATGAGATATACTTGAAACAAGAGATTGTGGAGCCCTGCCTTACGATCGTATAACCAGTTTCGCCGTGTTCAATATTGGCCCTATCTTTACTCCATACAATTGGCACGCCCCTAAACGCACGGACATGCATAACACTCCACTCTTGAGCTGACATTTGCTGCACAAGATCCTCTAAGTGGTGAGAAGGCCACAATGCTTGGTGGTGTACTATGTGAACATTCTGTGATTGAGAACCCTCAGGGCCATTATAATCACAGATCGCTGGGTCAACCGAGGATCCGTTGACACTGAGCAGGCTGGGGTTTAATATCGTGAGTCCGATCCACTCAATTAACGCATTCGACCAGTCATCAAAGGCGCCCAGGTCGTCAACGGGCGGAGCCTCTAACGGTGGTACCATGATCTCCAAATTTTCGCCGGCCAAATCACTTTTGGCAATAGAATCGCTAAAGTGGAACGTCTCTACGTTTTTTATGGTATTGTCTAGCGCCCATAACAGACGATCAAGCCTCTTACCCTTTTGGGAAAGGTCGCATTGCACCAAGTACTTGGAACCTCTGCCCTGCTTGGTGCCGTCCAGCCCAAAAGAACTGAAACTTTCTGGTGATAAAAGCATGGATATAGAATCTCCCTTAATCAGAAACGAATCATGATTGTCATTCCGGGGCACGGAAATTGCCATTGATCCCCTAGCTAGTTCAATGGCAGTTTTGAGTGTGACATCGCGAGTTTGCCGGCCCAACTGGGGCACTTTGATGGTGTGAGGGGTAATTGCCACTACGCTCTCTACTGGTTCGAGCGATCGCAGCAATTTAGCCGCCGCTGGGGCATCTAATTTAGACCATATGCATTGGGACGAACGGCTTTTCACCATCGTGCCCTTGCCCGGCACTGCGCTCGCTAGTTAGGCGTCGCAGGAGCCAACTGACGAAATCTTCGGGGGCCCCAACTGTGCGAGACCCGATTTCGTGGGTGGAGGTGTCAACAACAGTCATTGTGCATATACCAAAGTTGTGGAATTAAAATGTCAAGTTTTATGAATTCGAGCAATGACGTCACTAATATTGAAACTAGAATTAAATTGAGTTGCGGAACAGGCACGTGCCTGGAACCGTTTTCCTCGGGAAAGCCAATCATTTGGCCTCGCACGGGTACCGCCGGGGTTCCCGACCCACGCACGTGGTGGATTATGTTCCACATTTTCACGAAATAGTACGACTCATGGCGTCGTGTAACTCATATGGTGCAGTAAAGCCCCAATGCGTAAAACCGCCGCAAAACCGCCGCTAACCGATGAAATAGCCAGAACATAAAAAGGATTCTTTGAGAGAAATATACGCCTTTGTGAAGCGTTTCCCCGGTACGCTACCCTTAATTAGCCCTTCATCAGCCCTAGATCTCTTCAGACTTGCCCGAGATCAAAGCCTTGCCGTTACCCACGTGCCAGTAGATAGTATTTCAATATATAAACAGGAAAGTCATTTTCGATTTGTTCATGCTTTCTTCTCTGGCTTTAGCCTCTATTGCTATGGCATATGGGCCTGTGATGCCCTATAAGAATGATTTCTCGGATGCGTCGAACGTCTTGAAACATACTGGTAACTACGGTCCTTTCTCTACTCGACGTGGTCTTGGCCTGAGCCTTGATCCTCCTCGTGGTTGTGAGGTCGATCAAGTCATCCACTATCAGCGGCACGGTGAGCGCTATCCCGATCTGGACGCGATGGAAATTTACCAGAAGACTTTGGACAAGTTTGCGGCGCAGAAAGGTAAATTTTCAGAGGAGCTCGATTTCATGAACTATTGGGTGCCTTTCGTGAAAATGGCGGATGGCTTGATTGCTCAAGAATCCTTTATGGGAGCTTACAATGGTCTTCACAATGGCTATATGACAGGTTTAACTTATGTTGCTCGTTACGGTCACCTGTGGGATCCTGAGCGGATCACGCCAGTGTTCAGCAGTGGCTCAGCTCGTTGTGTTGACACTGCTCGCAAGTTCCTGGAAGGTTTCTTCGGTTATAATACTACGTCAGCTGCCATCAACATTATTCCTGAGTTCAATGATCAAGGTGCTAATTCGTTGACCCCACGCTGTTTGAATACTAGCATCCCACCCTCCAGATGCGACGGTCACGATCGTACTATGCTGTACCCTGTTTTCCAGGATGTTGCCGACGACTGGAACGAGCGGTTCGGTTTGAGCTTGAACAAGCAGGATGTGGTCAACATGATTGAGTTTACTGCTTACGAACTGAACGTGTTGGGCGATTCTCCCTGGATCAAGGCATTCCCCTCGGAAGCCTGGGTGGCCTTTGAGCACAAGGCCTCGGGTGGATTCTGGTGCGATAATGGCCCCGGTTCCCCGGAGTCACACATCCGCGGCTCCAACTTCTTGAACGCCAGCCGTGCTTTGCTCGTGCAGGGTCCCGAGCACATGCCCCTGTCATTTAACTTCGCGCATGATACCGATATTACTCCCGTGATGGCTACTTTGGGTCTTGACCAGGCTCCCACTTTCAATGAGACCTACATCCAGGCTAACTCGGGCTATGATCTTACTGATATCATGACAATGGGCGGCCGTTTGACCTTTGAGCGTCTTGTTTGCAAGCCGAAGTTGAAGAAGAGCGAATTAAACCCTGCGCGGGACAGCTCTGCGTTCCCACTCAGCTTCAATGCCTCATTGCCTCTGAACTCTACAGGCTCTAAGAATAATGCCACCGTTGGCGAGGATGGCAATCAGTACTACGTGCGCGTCCTGATCAACGAGGACGTTGTACCTTTGGATCTGTGCCAGTCGGGTCCTGGTCTGTCTTGCCCGCTTCAGGAATACTCTGACTATGTCGACGGTCGTATTGGTGACCGACACTTCAACACGATGTGCAACTTGACCTCAGAGGTTCCCAAGTACCTCGATTTCTGGTGGAATTACAACACCACGACCGATTTGAATCCGATCAACTCGACGATCGAATACCAGGTTACTTTTGTGGACTACTTGGGCCGTGGTGTCCCCGATCCTAAATAAATTATATATACATTCAACATAAGCGCCCAACTATATTGTGGCACCCAGGTAGGGTCTCAGCACTTCTGGAACAGTGATCTCTCCCGTATTTTTATTATAACCATTCTCAATGATTGCCAAAACAATTCGCGGAACAGCCAGCGCAGTGCCGTTGAGGGTATGTACATATGCTCCCTCGGCGTCAGTAGTATGCAGCCTCCGCGACTGGTAATCCAAGCAATTAGAAGCCGAAGAAATCTCACCCCAGTTGCCTCGACCAGGCATCCAAGCCTCAATGTCGTATTTTTGGTAGGCTGGTGCACCCAGATCCTGAGGTGAAACATTGATCACTCGCAATGGAACACCTAAATCACCCAGAATCTCTGTGAAGAGGGTCTTTTCCCATTCAACTAATTGTTGAAGCATACTCTCAGACTCGTCGGGCCGTGTCCACAGGAACATTTCCACCTTAGTGAACTCATGCAAACGGTAAAGCCCCCTTGTATCAGCCCCACGCGAGCCAGCTTCTTTCCTGAAACAGCGTGACACTCCTACATGCTTCAGGGGCAATAAATCAATCTTCTTTTGTGCCATTTGACTGGCTAGCGGGATCTCAGCGGTGCCTGAAAGACACAGATCAGGGTTATGCAGTTCGTAGATATGCGTTGTTTCGTCGTCGTTTCTCGGTTTGAATCCGCAGGCCGCCACAAACTCCGGTCTTACCAATGTGGGCGGGCTCACTACGGTGAAGCCGAACTCAATGCATCGTTTCAGGGTATACTGCACCAACGCCTGTTCCAGAAGCGCGCCTCTACCCGTCAGATAAACATTACCCGTACCACTAACCCGCGACGCGCTTTCCACATCGAGAATGTTTTTCCTAATCCCAATTGGCACATGGTCCAACTCCTTATCGGTTACTAAATTCTGCGGTCCTATATGTTCGACCACCTCATATTCTAAGTCAGGCGCGATCGCAGCCGAGGAATCCGCAACCAAATTGGGCAGAGCCTCCAACATTTCCTCGAATTGAGCCTGCTTAGCAGCCAGTTCACCCTCGAGTTGTTTAAGGTTTTGCTTGGCCTCACCAGACCTTTGCCGCATTTCTGCCGGCAAAACGTCCTTTTTACCCAAACTGGCGACTTTCTCTTTAATTTCCTTGACAATTCTGTTCTGGTTCGTAGCCGCCGTTTGCCGGGCCCGCTGCAGGTCCAGAAGATCGGCATGTACTTTACTCAAGTCTAAAACGTCACCCGGGAACAAACTTTTGCGTTTTTCCACACTTGCAGCATACTTAGGAAGATTGGCAATGATCTCTTTTATGGGGAATGCCGGTTTGAGCAAATTGGACGTGCTAGCATGACGACGCCCGATGGCTCGTAACATGACTAACTCACTAAATTCACAGCCTGAACAGACCAGCCGGGAACAGATCAATGCCGTTCTCCAGTTATTCATTCCTACTGCATTTAATTGCTACACTGTATGATCTTATTTTCTTGCGATTCTTAATTGCGATCCAACTTTACAATTTCCAATTCTTTTAGTGCATTTTGATACTTACATAAATTATGTGGTACGCCGTTAAATTAGAAAGCAAGCTTCTCGAAGAACCACTTGTTGTTGCCAGCCTTGTGCTGCTCCTCGAAGATCTGACGAATGGCCTTCTTAGCGTCCTCGCGCTTCGAGGGCTCGTCGAAGGTCTCCTGGGAGACGGCGGTCTTGAGGCTATCGTGGTCAAAGTTGTAACGAGTGGGCATGATGTGAGTGTAGTTCACACGCTTGATGAAGGGCTTGATCTTGGTGCGGCGGGCAATCTGCTTCTCAGTGTGCTTGCGAGTCACCTTCTGGGGGTATCTCTCGATGCCAACGACCAAGGCGTGGCCGTAAGGGTGCGACTTGGTGCCCTCATCGAACGGCTTGATGATGACGACCTTTTTACCGGCCTGACGACCGCGAGTAATGATGGCAACCTTGTTGGGCTTCAAAAACTTCGCCATGTCTACAATGTGTTGAACAGGATCTAGAGGTGAAAAAGTTGGCCGTAATGGGCTGGGACCACTACCGGGAGGGGTCACGTGGTGTGCGCTAATGGCTGGAGCCCGAAAAACTGGCGGGGACGAGCTGGCAGTGGGGTAGCGGTATCACGTATAAGTGAAATTTTTACGTGTATATTACTAAGTAGCCCTACAACCTACTCATTCCTAGGCTTACCGGCATGCACGACGACATACGGTGAAACTCGGGTCTGGCGGGCAAGCTCCTTGATCCCAAACGGGTTGTTTACACTCGCGCCCCAACCCGCCGGGTGTAAACATATACATTACCCACATACTTACCTCCCCCGCCTCAGAACCCCTGTAACCTCGAACGATCCGCTGCCACACATATGTCTTTCGACAAACGTCTATCGCCTCAACCATATCCAATGCCCCCCGAGAACGCACACCTCAATTTGTCGCCCGTTCGATCCGGCCCGCTGGCGGCGTCGAACAATGAGTCTCGCTACGCAGAGCACATCAAATCTGTCAAGTCATTGCTCTCTGTGATTTCCACGGACGTGAAAACGACCCAGGAGGATTTCAATTCCCTCAGTCAGCGCTCGAAACACAATGGCCAGGCTCTGGAGAAGCTGATGCTAGAGATCAAGGGTGTTCGAGAAGACGACGGAGTCAGCAAGCGCCTCACCGGGCTGGCTCAGCTCGATCGGCTCAGTGAGCTGGACCAATTGAAGAAATTGGATAAGCTGGACTCTGTTGATGCAATGGCGGCCTCAATTCAGGGCCTGAAATCTTTGTGGCAGACCGGAACCTCTCAAACGGCCAGTCAGCCCGCCGCTGCCGCTGAGCTGAAGCAGCTTGGACAGCTCAAATTCCTCGAGCAGCTCACGAAGCTCGACAAGCTCGATAACCTTGAAAAGCTTAGCAGCCTCGAAGATTTGAAGAACCTAAAGAAACTGGAAGCTCTTCAGGAGCTGGCAACGATTAAGGAAATTGCGAAACTTGACGATTCCAAACTGAGTCAGTTATCGCATTTGGCAAAGCTCGACAAACTGTCAAAATTAGATGCCTTGGATGCCCTGGACAAGCTGGACAAACTGGATGTTCTGGCACAACATGATTTTTCTCAACTCAGTGAATTGGGGAAGCTGGCAGAGCTGGAAAAGCTGGCAGAGCTGGAGCAACTCAACGACCTGGAGAAATTAGACAAGCTCGATAAGCTGGAGAAGCTGAGCGGTCTGGAGAAGCTTAGCGGTCTTGAGAAACTGAGCAGTCTTGAGAAACTGGGCAGCCTTGAGAAACTCAATGGTCTTGAGAAACTAGATGGTCTGGTGAAACTGAACAATCTGGACCAGCTCTCAAAGCTCAGCGCGTTAGAAAATCTGGAGAAGCTCGGCCTCTTAGATCAGCTCTCAGAGCTATCGCAACTGTCGAAACTGGAAAATTTCGACGCCAACGAGATCCATGGAGATGTTCGTGCTATTCAGGACTTCCTGCTTAGCGTCCATAACCCCGAGAGCGAGAAAATGAAAGCTAGTGCTCAGTCTATCGAGGAATTAAATGCCGCAAAGCTTCAATTGGAAGATGAATTGGCTCAATTGAAAGAGGAGAAAGCCGGTTTGGAGTCGCATGTTGCCGAGATGCGTGTCGAACTCAGATCAGGCGCCCAGCGATTGGAAGATTTCGAGCAAAGATACGCCAAGCTGGAATCCCAGACCCGAGATCTTGTGCTGTCGAGATACAAGGGCATCCTAGGCACCGGTGCGCTGGCTGTGTTGTCGAGCTCACAGGCCAATGCAAAGGAGAATAGCATCGTCATGCCTAAACGTCAATTGAGAACGGTTAGTCTGGCTAACAACTAAATATTTATTCAAATCATACACTATCTTCATATTGAACTCTCATGGTTTTTTTTGATGGGCCACTCCAGTTCCCTAGGTTGAGTCAACCTCCAACAAAACCGGTGAGTTAAGTACATGGCGCGTGGGTTGGGACTATGCGATGCTAGGTTCAGGTTGAACATCAAGAGGTAGACCATATCATGCCAATGGCGCTCCTCACCAAAATGGCCAGGGCAGTGAGGGGGGAGGGGGGGGCCGGTCAGGTTGCGAACCGCAAAAGTGGTTCTGACCCAGCGAAATAGCAGTAGCAAGCTGCTGAGGCTCGCCCGCTTGGTTCCGATGCTTCGAAGCGCGACTTATGTGCCCTAAGCCTAAGGGCGTTGAGCGTGTTGGACCAAGGGGGCTATAAGGAAAAAAACGCGTTATGCTTATCGATATCTTAGAAATCGTTAGCGAGCAGCTTAAAACTCGCCTATCATTCATTCACTATAGTGTGGGATACTCTCAACGTCTACTTCCTGATCTACTACTTATTTATTATTGAGGTACACGTGGACTTAGACCTACATGTGATGGACGAGAAATACCCGGCCAGGCCTCGGGTTCTAGTATCAATGTAATACAGCTGTTCGCAACGGTTGCAAAGCAGAGCAGCTGAAATCAATCCCGCTACGTTGAACGTAGATGACGACTAGGATGTGAACCCGTCATACGGACATCAAGTGTTAGGAAAACCACCTATCCAGTTTCTTTATCAGTTTCTATAGGAGAGATTTAATTTAGCGCTTCACTGGCCCGCTCCATGTGTGGTTAGTACTCCTTGAATGACTTCCGGAACCTATATTTTCCCTACCCACCACCTCCAACTTCCGTGGGTTGGGCTCACAATCACTGCTTAACGCAGGAATTTATTGCTGCCAGGGCAGGGCATCGCCAATCTCTATTTTTCACGGACACCCCCGCAAATATTTATTGTCTCACCACATCATCAAATCAATTGCGTCTGATGCTGTTGATATTTAACTTCCTCATTACACTGTTCATCATGGGCAGTTGCGGCCTGGGCCTATACTTCGCATGGCTTTGGGCCCTGGAGAATTTCAACTTAGGACATATCCAGCTACAAGACTTCAGTAGAGGCGACTACCAAGAGATTGATGAGCCATAGATCAAACTGGCCTATAACGACCGCTCCGAACCGCTTTATACGAGCAATTGCATATGTGCCCACATTTTGGCACATAAAATCTATCTATTTATCCTTATTTAATAAAATGGTCAATGCATTCACCTATAGCGCGTAAGTCTGCCAGTTATTTCTATTATCATTGAGACCGAAGTCAAGGCGCGCAAGACGCTGGTGCAGCAGTTCGGAGAAGAGCGTCAGCAGATCCACCACTTCATATATTCTTTGAGGTGTAGTTAGGAAGTTGCGAATGGCAAAAAGAGTTCCGCGTATCGCGTACGTCTCAGCCACTTGGGCTCAGCTAGCTGCTGTCTCCATCTGCTGCCATTGGCCGTAAGGCTAGGCTTCACTCATGGTTCGGGGCTCATCATCGGTCATTGCAGGGCTCTTGATAATGTCATTGCGTCCTACCGTCTTGGTGACACCCCACTCAGCTTGCTTTGCGTCGTTGTGGGGCGGGAGCATCTCCTATCGGAGTTTTCATTGTACGCCCAGGGCGTCTTAGCTTTTCCGCTTTTGCGTACTGCTCAGTAGCGTCTTCCGCGCGTACTTCCACTCTGTAAGTGGCTGCTATTAAAGGTACAAGGAGTGCGACTCAAGCGCCACCTCTCACTCTCCGAGTTAACTCATCTTAGAGTGGGCCCTGCTGCAAGCTAGGGGACCGAAGTCTTCTCCCACTATGGGAGCGTACCTGAACCTACTGCTAAGTAGGTGGATTAAAATCCTTCGCGAATGTTCGCGGCGCTTCGAAGCGTGGGACTAATCCCGGCTCGACGTGAAGTCGAACACACGTCCGAGGACGCTGGTACCGCATTACGATACTACGACCGGGCTACTTTGTACCCGGTCGAATGTGTAGTTTTAGTAATATATAAATACTTGTGACCAACTTGACCTTTCGTAGTAGTCGGAGTTCAAGGGATAACCAGGCATCGGAGGCACCGTATAGTAGACCAATCAAGACATTCTGGGATAATGGTAGGCCAATCGGGACAGTTTAGGATAATTGGACTTGCGTATATGCTTTTTTTTCTAGTCAGTCACTGCAATTCCGGTCTGTCTTGTCTCATCCATGGATCTATTTATGGATCTAAGTATAGTTCATATCTGAAACATTTGACGTGGCTCGCCCATTTTAGCCGCCCAGACTATCGAACACCTCAACAAAAATTCAACAGTAACAACGATCTTCCATAAACAGTAATTAAATTATTATCACAAAATCGGTGCGGCGAGAAAAGTGTGGGGCAGCAATTAGGGTAGCATGCAGGCCGACACGCAGATCTTTGGGCTCGAAAACTTCGGCAACACATGCTACTGCAACTCTGTCATTCAGGCATTGTACCATACAAAACCGTTCAGAGAGAGCATTCTTGGTCTGGCCTCCAGTGAGGCGACTCCACCCACACAAACGGCCCCCAGCTTACCCCAGGCCGCCCAACCTCCAGTTTTACCGCATCCTCATATTCCTGCCGACAGCTCGACTGAGAGCAGCACAGAATCGCAGGCTGATGTTTCCCGGCAGCCCACTTTGAACCGATTCAGCGCGTTGAGATCGCGTTTTTCGCGCGGATCGCAGGACTCGGCCAGCGACACCGAAAGCGCGCATGTCCCCGCTCCGAACCCGCAGGCGGCCGTGGGGCCGACCCCAATGGTCGGATTTCTGGACGATCCCGTGGAAGGCGGCCCCCCCACGCCTGCCAACCCGTCACAAAACAGTGTCACGCCCACGGGCGAGCCCGATAGCCTCATCGAGGTGCGAAAACGAAAAGCGATGCTGAGGGGGCCGGTAGTCAACGTGGATCACGGCAAAAACGAGAGCTACGGCCGGCCCGAGACGCTGGTGACGGCCCTGCGCGATCTGTTTGATGCCATCGACCGCGAGCCGGCCCACAGCGGCGTCGCCAGCCCCTCGCGGCTGGTCGAGGTGCTGAAGATGGAAAACGACATGTTTCGCAGCTCGATGCACCAGGACGCGCAGGAGTTCCTCAATTTTCTGCTGAACCGCGTTGTGGAAGAGGAAAACGCCTTCCCGCCCCGCGAGGGGTTGGCTGCCCGGCAGCTGTTCGAGGGCGAACTGACCAATGAGATGCGGTGCCTCTACTGCGAAACAGTCACACGGCGCAACGAGCCGTTCTACGATTTCAGTCTGGAGACCATGCCCGACACGAGCGTGTTCCATTGTCTTGAGAAGTTCAGCAGCTTTGAAGTGTTGGGCGGGAACAACAAATTCTTCTGTGACGTCTGTGGCACCCACCAGGAGGCGCTCAAACGCATGAAAGTCCGGAAGGCTCCCAAAATGCTAATCCTACATCTGAAGCGTTTCAAGTTCAGCGAAGAAGAGCAGCGCAACACCAAACTGCTGCACCGCGTACTCTACTCGAAGTACCTCAAGCTGCCGGTCACCACTGATGACTGTGAGACCCCCGAGAAACTGTATGAGCTGACCTCAGTGATTGTTCATCTGGGCGGGGGCCCCTACCAGGGCCACTATGTAGTCGTTACCCGAACTCCGCGTGGCTGGCTGCTGTTCGACGACGAGATCGTCGATCTAGTTGATGAGAGTTTTGTGTTCCGGTTCTTTGGCGACCCGAATTCCATGGCCACAGTCTACCTTTTGGTGTACCAAGAGGTCAGCGAGGCCGAACACGAAAGGCAAAACACAGTAGTACCCCAGGCGGCCCCCCCGTCCTTTGGAGCAGCATTCGCCAGCCCGCCCGACGGGGAAGATGTCGGGCTTTTGTCGAGGTACGATAGTCGACGGAAGCGTGAAAATAAACTATTTAGCCTACGGCGAACGACCTAGGCAATGTATCATGTAAATAGTGCTGTCATGTAAGTAATGCTACCATGTAGAGCTGCCATGTAAACAGGGCTCATGTAAACAGAACTGCCATGTAAATAGAGCTGTCATGTAAACTGAGCTGCCAGGTAAATACTGCTGTCATGTAAGTTGAGCTGCCATATACATAGAGCTGCTATGTAAATACAACTGCCATGTAAATACTGCATCAGCGGGTAGAAACTAAACTGAGGCCCATGAACTTCTTCCTGCTGAAGGCCAGCCAGAACTTCGAGGGTGTATTTACATCTTCCGCGAACACGTAGGCCAATAGCCGCTCGACAAGCTCCTGGCGGAACTGGCTGAGGTACTGCCGCAAAGTGTCGGCGTCATTGCTCGAGCCGGGCTTCTGGTAGAGCCCGTTGAGTGGGAAAGTGGCCTCGCCGGGGATGGTGAAGTCGTCGCTGGCCACAACGTTCAGATGCTTGGTGGCCTCGGAGTAGTTGGGGTAGCGACGCACCAGGCCGAGGCATTCGTTGACAAATAGAATGCCGTAGATGAGTGTTCGGTCCGCAGCGCCCTTGATCTCGAAGTTGCGGAAGAAGCTATTGACGCGGAACAAGTCAATGACCTCGTCAGCAATGTCGTACTCGTCGGTTGGGTATGCGGGGCCGCGAACCCGTGTACGAAGGGGGAGAACGGCCATGTTGCCAATCAGCCTGACGTCGGGGTAGTCATTGAACACTGAATGCTGGACGGGCATGGTTGGCTGCTGTCCGAACCCAGGGCGATCTGGCGATATCTCCCAATCGCCCTTGCCCAGTACCCGCCCACAACGCGTGTAATCCAAGTTCACTACCACCAGGATTATGGGAGGATACTAGTCTGCTATATAGATGTACACATGGCTACTTCATATCCAATGATAGAACCGCATCTAATACCTCAATGAGTTCCGGAGCGTTTGCACTGCTCTTTTCTCAAGGTGTGGGTCCTTCGTCCCAACGAGGTCTAAATTTATGGAATTAACACTGCTGAGTTTTGATGACGTCATTTTGTTTCTGTATGGCTAGTTTAAATACGATTCATTTCAAGACTCTCGAAGAATATGCGTTCGAGATCGGTGCGGCAGGTAGCGCAACTCTGGTCGTTGAAAAGATGCATCGTCTCGAGAAGTAATCCTTTAAAGGCTGTCTCTTTTAAAGGAATTCTGCTAGCTCGTCTTTCGAGCTCAGCCAGACCCCATGCAAATTGCTTGGCTCGAATAGCAATGGCCCGGTTGCTCATTGTAGGGTCGAACAGGTCCCGTAGGTAATGCGACTCCCCACCAATGCGTCGTGATTGGTTCATAGCCGAGACACCACTGTCAATGCGGGCAATGGATTTACTCGTTAGCGTTTTCAGCGCATCTAGGGGTTTTTGCATTTGCAGAACTTCGTACAGTCCCTGGGCGACGTCGCGAGTGACTCGATCCAAGAATAACTGAGGTGCGTAGGCGCTGTCGTACTGCATTGAGGACAGACAAGTAGACTCAAATAGGTGGCCGGTTGCCATCGAAACTGACGTCAGAGTGCAATGCACAGCATCACGAAGATCACTGAGTTGCGAATTGTACTCCATACTCACAATGGTGGATTTATGCTGGCCAGAGGCAATGTGGCCTAAATCCACAGACACAGAGCCGTCGCCGTTTCGGTGAAGCGTGCCGTTGCCAACAACCTCTTGGATAAAAACTCCAGGGCTGGGCTGTAAGTGAATCTTAACTGAATGGTACCTTAGGAACCGATTACTTGCAATGATGCTGCTTATGCAACGGTTCATTTCTTCAGTGGAGTTAGCGTGGTACAACCTGGCCCTCTCAAAGCTATCAGTAGCATGTATCGCGGTCATGGTGGTAGGATTATACTCATCAACACCAATGGCGTATACTTTTAGAGGACTGCACCCACCAGCCGGTTCGCTGCGATCGATTTTAACCTCAGTGATGGGGCAGTTTGATACAAATATGACAGACTGCTGATTTCCTGGTCGGCTTTCACGCAGAAGGTTATTAGCAGTTTCCAAGATGGGGATGCTAGAGGACTTGAAGTGTGCACAGCTGAAGATATCCATATCCTTGATTTCATTCCAGTGAGGCCAAGTCGGTTTGTGCGGCTCCAGGGTGGCTAAAGTCCCGTCAGAGCATGCAAGAACCAGACCGACACGATCCTGAGATCCCATAACCGTCAGTATCCAAGGAACAATACTACTGAGATCTTCCATTTTCAAGCAAATCACGGTCTCTGTTTTACCAATCTCAATATACCCTGGATCAATGGGGAGCTCCAAGCCGACACCTCTTTTGGCGTTGGGGAAGATCTGGAATTTGAATAGCGGGTTGCAAAGCGCACTGATCCACGTAGCTACCGTTGTTTTATGAGCGCTCATAGTTCTGATTCGTTCCGACTCCTCAGCGGCCATACGTTCGATAATCAAGCAGTTCTGGTGCTGAGTGTACACTTCAACCTCGTCCTCTTCTAAATCAACGGATGCTACCAGCTCATCTTCACCCAAAATATCAACGGCCGTGACTATCAGCCTACGCTCGAACAAGTGCGCGGTCACTAGGCGGCTGCGGCTCCAACGGAAATCAGATACAAGCCTTAATGAGCCGCAACTTTTTAGTTGCTGTTCAGAATCCCCCGGAATTTTAGCCACATCGAACACACGTAGACTCATTTCACGTTGGGACTTGAGCTCTTCTTTAGAAGCCCGGTAATTCCACTGTGGTCGATGCAAATTAGAAGCTGCAAATACCCGAACGGAAACCTCGCAGGCATTGGGCTTGGTAGGCACTACGAAGCTCCGGCAGTCCAAGGGTTCGGTATCACAGCTGTCAGTGAACAGTTCCTTCTCCAACGAGCTCGTCATTTCCCTGACTTCCCGTGAGCCATAGAGCGACTTTCCCGAGCCGGCGGAATTGGGACTCTGAGGCAACTGAGAAGTAACTAAAGCTACGCATACCTCGCCACAAGACTTGCAAATCGGGTTCAAGCCACCCATGCTGTATTGCATGTCCCGCAAACAGGGCCGGTGCACAAAATGCCCGCACACTAGTTCGATACCGTTCAAGCGAGGCATGTGCTGATCTGTACACAGCGAGCACGGCAGCTTCTCTAGTATAGGGCGATTGAAGCTGACAGGACGCAGCATTCGCTCGACTTCACTCACAGAATGCTTGGCTCGGTCCAGTCTCAGCGGAGCGGCACCAGGCATGGGAGTGTCCAAGTCGAGTTTGAGGGGCCTCTCGAGACTGATATTGTCATAAGAGCTATAAATGCTGTCCGTTTTCTCGCTGCGCAAGCTCTGGGGAGTTCCATTGCGCGATGAACTGGGCGAAACTGAGCAGTCGGCACTTCCTGCTTGAGAACTGGATGCACTGCTGACCATATTCGACATTTGAGGCCCATTTTCAGTACTAAGAATACCACTCAAAGATTTCCGTGCTTCGCCCTCTTCGCAAGCATTTGCTGGTGGTGAAGCCAAGGCACTGGATCGGTCCACGGATCGAGGGGGCGTGGCCGGTGTAGCCAGCCTACCATCAGAAGGCTTTGCAGCATTCTTATCAACTTCGAGCTTCCTAAGGCCCATTCCGCCGCGACCATAGTTAGTAGCTGGCGGCTCGAGGGGCACTTCGGGCAATTGGAGGTCTGTGGGCGTAGTGGGCTCTTCAGCAATAAGTTCGCGATTGTCGGGAGGCAGTTTGATGAAAGTCGGAGGCGATGGCGGAGGAGATGAAATTTCAGCAACATCAGCTTGGGTTCTAGCTCCACGTTTGGTAGCAGAAGCGCTGTCCGAGTCGATGATTTTGAGCGGGATGAACTCTGGTTCGTCGCGGACCTTTGAGGATCCCAATTGGGCCGTAACAGTCTGCAATCGCGAAGAAAGCGTGGATTTTGGGCCAAGTGTTTTTGGCGAGTCGGTCAGTGTGGGTTCAGTGATCGTGTCCGAGTAACTGGGCACCGGTTTACGGGGCACAAGAAGAGGTTTTTGGACTGACATGACGGTTTCAATGCTTTCAGTTAATGGTGAGTACTGCAATGCTCGACAGGGAGGCCCGCACTATATGCTGCGGGATGCCGCGCACATGTATGTGTATGTAATGCTATGCCAGCGCCCGTGTGCCCTAGACCTCAGAAGCCTTGCAGGTGCAGTAGAGCCCTTTTCTTCAATCTACTGCTACCAGCGTGGATCACTAAAATGTGGGCTGAAATTTATATCATGTTGAAGCGAAAAATATATAAAAAATTTAGAGACACTGACTACTTTGTTCTGCCAACGCTAAGGGAGAGCAAACGAACAAAATCTATCAAAAATTAGCCTTGCTAGGGCTGGGTACACGGTGTACACATCCTAATCGCCGCACATTGCATGCATAAAATAGGGCTGGGTCGACATTGTACTGGGGACCAATTAAACTCGCATAATTCACACGCACCTGAACATCCTAGGTAGGGGGCGTGCATTGATTACTAATGGGGTAATTAAAATTGCCGAGATAGGCAAAGCGAATACTCACCAAAAGTGGTAAAATGACCTGTAATTCGCCTTGATAAAATCCGTAGCAGTAAAATTCAATGATATCTGTTTAAGTAGTTTATTCAATATTGGCCGTTTTGAGCCGTGTCTCATAACTGTTGCTGCTGTGAACAAACCCTGCTCTCCGCGATCGGTCGTGCGTCTGTGTTCCGCATGCTGCAAATGTTGTACGATTCGGTAAAGTGGCCTTAGCACGTGTGGCGGTGGGTTATGTGCTTGGTACACATCAACCTTTCCCGGATATAGCAGATACACATACACTTAGTGTGTGTTGACATATGATGTAGATCCACGCTATTGCATACAAGAACCATATAGCTACCTTTAATACACATATAGCCCCACGCACATTCAAAAATGTGCCGCTCCGTACTTTAGAATCGTATAGCTATTTATCTTTCACAATACATTTTTTTACTTCAGCACTTATATTTATCGCTCAACCTTATATGAGGGGATTAGTGTGAAAAGCCTTGGCTGCGTTCCTTGGTCACTTGTCAAATGGCATCACGTGGTAGTACAATCCGTGCCCCGAGAGTCTTCGGTTGTAATGTTTTGGCAATTGGTGTGATTCAAAATCTGCAGAATTCCCAGTGTTGACTTCCAGTATTTAAGATGTGACCTGGTATTTACTATGAGCATACAACCTTACAGTTCAGTATGCTATACTCTAGCAATACAAAGCAAGCCACCTATATTGGGAGCTACCCAGAGTGGGATCATGCTAACAAATCCATAGCCATCGCCTGGAGCAGAAGTATACGCTCGGTCTGTACATGCGTGTACCTCCACCGCTGCACGCTACTTTTATGGCATCAGCTGCTGTGGCTTATCTGAGGTATGCCCTTACCCTGTCACCTCCTACATGGAATCGGTCTACCAAGCAATAGCCGAGGATCAAACCCCGCCAGATACCCGAGAACGCGGGCTGCCCCCGCTGCCAAGGCACTTTGATGGCCGTCGGCAGCTAACGGCGAAGGAATTGGCCCAATGGCGATGGGCAAATGTGGACAATTTAGACCTGTTTCTACAAGAAGTCTACGAGTACTACCAATCGCGCGGGTTTTACTGCATTTTACTGGAACGTGCATTGCGGCTCTTGACTGTTTTATTTGTGGTTTGGTTCAGCACGTACCTTTACAGCTGCATTGACTACAGTAAGCTGCGCCACGCGTCCAGTCTCGCGAACGCGCGCGTTCCTCACTGTTTGGCACGCACGGGTTGGCTGCACTATTTTGGGCTGTGGGTCTTTGGAATCCTGTGGATTCTCAAAGTATTTCAGTACATCAGCAGCACGCGGAACCTATGGGAGATGCATGAATTCTACCACCATCTCCTGAAGCTGAGCGAGGGCGAACTGCAAACAGTCAGCTGGCAGCAGGTTGTGGAGCGGCTGGAGAAGCTGCGGAGCCTGAACGGTGCTACTCAGAAGCGGCTGGATGCCCACGAAATTGTCAATCGTATCATGCGGCGGGAAAATTACATGATCGCGCTGTACAATCGCAACATCCTGGACCTTCAGGTAGATCTACCCATGGTGGGGAACACCGAGTTCTTGACAAAGATTTTAGAGTGGAGCATCTCACTTTGTTTGGATGAATACGTCTTCAATTCAAGGGGCCATGTGCGTAGCTTGGTGTTGAAGGAGGACCAGCGAGACCCATTAGCCCAAGGCCTGCGCCGCCGATTCCAGCTGGCAGCATTGCTGAGTGTGATTTTGTCGCCTTTGGCATTGTTCTACACCACGGTGTACTACTTCTTCAAGTATTTCAATGAGTTTTACTCGAGTCCCAAGAGTCTAGGAACAAGACAGTATACCCCCTTAGCAGAATGGCGGTTCAGGGAACTCAATGAGCTGTATCATCTGTTTAAGCGCCGTGTATCTATGAGTGATGCGCCAGCTCAGAGGTATATCTCGCAATTCCCGCGGTGGAAAACGGAATTAGTGCTGAAGTTTTTGATTTTTGTGTTGAGCGCGTTCGCGGCAGTGCTGGTGGCTCTGTCCATATACGACCCTGATCTGCTCAATTTGGAGATTAGACCAGGACAGAACATCGTGTTGTATTTGACGTCGTTGGGACTGGCGATTGCAGTCTGTAGAGCAATGCTAGCGACACCTCAGGAACAGGCCATCTATCACCCGGAGGCCAGTATGCGACAAATCATTGAGTTCACTCATTACATGCCCGAGTCATGGGAGGGGAATTTGCATACGGAGAAGGTCAAGGTCCAGTTCTGCAATCTGTATGACTTGAAACCAAAGATAATGCTGAGAGAACTGTTGGGAGTCTGTTTAAACCCAATTGTATTGGGCATGAAACTTGCGGATAGGAGTGAACGAATCATTGACTTCTTTAGAGAGTTCAGCACGCAAGCGGACGAGCTAGGCGGAGTGGTGTGTTCTTTGGCAGTTTTCAACATAGACAGGATCAACAATTTGAAAGCTCGAAGTGATGCATTGGACAAATTTTATACCACACAAGACGGAAAGATGCTCAAGAGTTATTTAAACTTCATGGACGTTTATGGTGCGCCGCATTTGAGGGGCAGTTATGCCTACCAATCCCAATATGACCCCGCGGGATCTATCTCGAGACCAGAACCTCAGAAGTCCAGTAATAAGGATGTTTCCGCTGGGTCGTTTAGGAATCCAGCGGCCTCACAAACTTCAAATGCTGCCGCGCCTTTAATTCCTAACATTCCCCCGCTCAGCTCTGAGCCACCAGTACCATCAGTCCCGTCGGCTTCTTCTTCGGCGAGTCCGTTGACTTCAGGGGACTTCATGCGTGCCCCCGACATGGAGGCTAGCGTGATGCATCAGTACGAACGGATCAAGCACCTTGCGCCGGTTCGCGAGGAGCCGCCCAGTTCGGACTCAATTTACTCTCATGAAGATGAAGAAGACAGCATAGCCCGAGACGGTGTCATGGGTCTGTTGAACAACCTTTACCGCCGTTGACAGTCTCGTTATATTTATTTAATCTCTCAAGCATAGCACATATACATTGCAGATAACATAAGGTATACATATGCGCAATAAATTTATCTCTTGCGACGCTTACGCTCGCGCTCATACGCGTTCCGTTCAGCACCTTCTTCGCCGTTTATCTGGCCCTCAAGCTGTTTCAACTTATCGTGGTAGGCAGCCATCTGAGTACGTTTCTCCGCCAGATTCTGCCGAGCCTCGAACTCTGCATCGCGACGAATTTCGCGCAAAGTAGATTTGCGCTCCTTCTTGTGCAGAGCCTTGAGTTTCTGCAGCTCCCTACGCTCGGGGTCCATTCCAGCGCCCTTAACTTCCGGGTTATAGTTCTCATCGAATAACGGCGCATGTGTGACAATACCCATAGGGCGGAACTCCTGTAGTTGCAATGGCTTCCGTTCTGCCTCAGAGAACCGGATAAGTCTTTGTAATTTGTCCAGTGTATCCTTGATGACGCGATTTTCCTGAGGGATTTGAGTCAATGCGCTGTTGAGAGGGGTGAAAACCTCACTGAAGGCATCCATGCTGCGCCATAACGATGCAGCCTTACTGATAATTTTGGAAGCAATCACAGCTACGTCCTGCGCAGTGGCTGCCTCGCCAATAATAGCGTCGCCGGCGGCTTCGGCGCTAATTACACCGCAGTTAATTATCTTGTGGGGCAAACGCACGTATCTTTCAGCAATTGTTCGGTTTTCAGCATTAATCATGCACAGCACGCGCAACAGGTACCCACTGACCTCCGGAATGTAACGTTTAGACAGCCTCTGATATGTCAACAAAACATCACACAGGAACAAGTTGGTAGTAACCACATCCAACGCGGCAGAAACAGATTGAGACAAACGTTGAGTAATAACCAAAGAGGCCGAAGTAGCAACTACGTGCCATTGATCACTGGTGGAGAACAAAGATCCGATCAGGCTGAATAACAGTAGCTCTTTACGTCCCCAAGCGGCCTTCGCATGTGCCTGATGGACCAGTTCTCGCGCTTTGTTGGCCACAACTAATCCGACTTCATTTTTCGATGCATGCAGATGCAACGTCTTCAGAGCAGCGCCAAAGTTCTGCGGCGTAGTAATAGCGTACTGCACTAAAGCAATAGCCAGTCCCTGCAATTTGGGCAAAGAACCAGTACCTCTGCCTGGAACAGTGGCCCTAAACATAGCCTCGAGTTTAGCCTCGACATTTTCTACATCAAGGGCTCCTCTGAGTTCCTTGACAGACTGTGGCACGACTACATTCGCGGACTCCACGAGAATTTCGTCTTCGGCTACCTCTTCTTCTTCTCCACTATCACTATCCTTCAGACCGAATAATTCAGCATCATCCCCGGCATTATCATAATCAATGTCGAGCTCATCGCCTTCCATTCGTGCCGTTTGCGCACGTTCCGCTTGCCTTTGGCGCTCAGCCGCTTCTTCAGCCAACTCCTCAGCAGTATTAGTTCTGTCTGAGGGATCTGCGCGACGCTCGAAAGCAAACTCTTGGATATTCGCATCGTATGCATCAGCCACGCGCTTGTTTTTGCCAGTAGAGGATTCTACAGCAGCCAAATCTGCCATCAAATCATCAAATCCGGCATTAAGTTCGTCCACAAGCTCATCATCTTGCGCGCGTTGCTGCTGGCGTTCTAGTTTATGCATCTTGGATTTAGCAATGACTTCTTGCATGACTTCTGCCTTGGTTTTTGGCCGTTCGGGCTGCTGTTCCTTCTCCTCGAGTTCACCCCCTGTTTGAGGTCCCGAGGATCTGTTGGCAGGAATTTCATCATCTTCCAGTCCTAAATCATCCTCGTGGAAATCGTCGAACTCCAGTTCCTTGCCGCCGTGGGTCAAGATGTCGTCATAACCCTCGTCTTCGATGTTGAAACTCTTGTGGGGTTTTCTCATGCGATTGAGCTTTTCACGAGCATATCTCTCCACCATTTTGTCCTGATCGCTGACACTCTTATCTTTCTCCCCAAACCGGCGGTCTACCAGACCTCCGACCTTGTTTTTCAGGCGCTTTTCAGCCTCCCAAGTCCGCTTTCGCTGGGCTTCGGCTTGTGATCGAGCAGCGACGGGGCGTCCACCTTGCTGCTTGCCACCATCGCCATGCTTGTTGCGGTCAAATTTGGCGCTGAAAGGATTGAACGCTTCTCTAATTGAGGCCAATGATTCCCGGTCTCGCTCGCGGCGGGCTTGCGCGTGCAATTTGTCACCAGCACGCACAGATTTTTTCTGGTGCCTCAACAGATCATGTTTCTCAAGATCGTTTTTGAGATTTTTCAAAACCGAGCCTTTTCCCATCACAATTGATGTACTTCGGATTCCGGTAACTTTTTGGAAAAATTATTACCCGTGCCCAATAGCTTAACGCAGCCTCAACTATTCACCTATGCAATCTCAGCTATCGAGTCTCCGTTATTTCGTCCCAGCAACAGAAATCCGCTGCAGCACCCTTTGCATATCAAATCTTGAGTTCTGAATCTATAATATCTAGGTTCAGGTGCTTATATGCTATGTAGTCTTTATTATAGTGAATGTCTCCTCAGGCCTATTTAACTGTTGAGGTTAGGGTGCAGATCAGCGCGACGCGTATGTTGATGAAATGCGATACAAGCGACATCCCAAGGAGGTCAGTGACAGCGAATCTGGCCACTCCTCATTCAACGGCAATTGGTCAGATTTGGCTAATGTGAGCTTCGTAGATCTGGATACTCGCAGCGAGGAATATGACTCGTTGCCAACCTCACCTTTGGGATCACCTTCCTTTCCGCAAAACCAAGAGCTGGGGGAACCTGAGATCAGCAGTCTGGTTGAATTGAGCGGATCGAGCTCACCAGAACCGGAATTGCCTAATTTGCCGCAGCTGGTGCCACGTCGAAAACATATCAATTTTGAGGCCCATGTCGCTCGCGAGAAACGTGATTTCGAGTTCGTCACAAGACGCAGAGTTCGCGTCTACCATGGAGATAAAAGCGACAGTGAAGACGATGACTTTGAGCAGGATGAGAGCTTGCCAAAGGACGATTATGTGGTAGGCAGTCTCAATGAGGACGATTTGGCAGTCGCGAGGCTTCAATTGTCCAATAAGACAGCGAATTCAACAGATAAAGATATGAGAGGTGCTGCGGCTCAGCTGCCGGTAACGATTCCCATTGAAGCGCGACCAAACGAGCAGCCGCAGCGCGAACCGGTTTTAACTGATCAGCGCGGCTGCGATGAAATACAAGAAGACCGGCCATTGGAGCGCCACAGCCGAGCAGTTATCAGCGACGGTGAACCTGACGAGCCCAAAACGGTCGCTTCTCCCGTGGCTGCTGTACTTGGGGCTCCTGTTGCTGTTGAAGTCTTTTTGGAACCCACAGCTGACCAGAGGCCTATTGAAGTAGATCTGACAGAGGAGGTCAGTGTAACGTCCGATCGTAAGCGGAAGAGGTACGATATTGCGAAGTATATCAGTGCTGATCTCAAACGTAATCGTCGCGCTGACGATGACCTATTTCAGGGCGATTTTGAATTTACTGATAGCGAGGACGATATTTACGCAGAAGAAGCGTTCACGCCTGAGACATATCAACAAAGACTTGAGCCCACTTCAGATGAAAGTGAGTCAGATAGTGGTACTGACGGTGGGTCCGACAGTGGCGCCGAGAGTGGCGCCGAGAGTGTGGATGGAAGCGTCACTGGGTCAGTCGACTTACTTTTCTCACGCCGAGTAACCAGAGCTTTGCCTGCTTCTAAGCGTCAAAATGGTGATGTTATGGAGGATGATTCATCGCTTATTGAACCGCATATCCCATTCAAAGTACCATCCGAAACTCACTTTGGCAATCGACCACTTGAAGAAATCTTTGATGATGGAGGTGCTCTCGAAGGTCGTAGTGGCTTTGATTATATGATTCATCGGGCACCCCGAAAATCATGCGCCCCTCAGCAGAGTTCAACAGAACGGAGTTCACGTCAACCTAAGATCACAGACTACGCGGTGGACGCATTCCCTGTGGCTTTTCGGACTGCGTCTCGGGAGTCGACTCATCAACCGCTAGCAAAGCGCGCTACTTCCCATGGCGGTCTTCGACAAAAACCAGCCAGGAAGAAGCAGCGCCGTGCTCGAAGATCGCAGCACGTTCCTGCGTCGATGTTCGATAGCATCGAACTCAAACAAATAAGCACCATTAGAGATCCTGAAATGCACCTTACGACCAGACGAGAAGGGTCAGATATCCAAGCACGCTCCCTAGTCTCGAGTAGAGCGAGCTCTGTACGTTCAGCATATGCTTCAAGCATGCGTAGCTCAGTGTCACCACCAGCAGCTCGGGAGGCCGTTACAGGTTTGAAATATCGTTCTGTTTACCACAAGACGCAACTAGGCTCCCATATCGACACTGTCGAGAAGCCAAAAATACACATCAAGCTGAATAAGAGTTCACCGAATAGATTTCTGGACATGACAGATTTTGAAGTGACAACATTCATTGGTGGTGAGCTCCTCAAAGTGATTAAAGATCCTTGGACTCATTCATGGGACAATACTCGAACTTACGAACCGTTCGTAGACCCGATTCGTGATACCACCCAGTCGGAGATCATCCGAGATACCGAAATCATACTGAGTATGTGCCTGTATGAAGATCGTATCGAGGCTTTGCCTAGTATATACGGATATTTCATACAGAGCGTTGCCATCTTGTGTGATGAGAGTGAGATCATAGAACCGGCGGTCGTGAGATGCACCCTTCAGCAGTGGGTCCGATTGAATAAGCACTTGATGAAGCATATCATCAAGCTTAAGTACCGAGTGAGCCATTTATGCTTCTTCGTGGCAGAGTTGGCTGCTCTGGCTGCTCTGTTGCTGATACAAAGGCAAGTCGTCTTGCCTGATGAGGACGACTGTGGTGCCAAAATGCGAAAAAAGAATTTGAAATTGTTGGAATATGTGAGAAGGCAGGCAGTTTCTACTGCTTTCTATCTGCAGGATCACATCTCAACTCAAATTGATGATGTTAGCGGACGCTGCTTCTATCGCGTAGGTGCAGAGCTGGTGTATCACTGTATACAGTGCTTAGACCTTAAGGAGTATGCAATGAGGTTATTCGGCTCGGCATCGCCTGAAGCCAGCTGGCATTTCCTGGTGATGCTAACCGCAGTAGATCGAAAGGAACGCTGGGACGAAGCCAAGACGTTGATTGGCAGCAGCCTTTCTGAGGCTTTGAAATTCACTTACCTACTCCTGACCAAATGGAAATGGGTGGTTGACGTTCAATTTATTGCAGAATTGAGCAATCGATATTGCAGAGCACCAGGTAGGAAAAGTGAAACGCTGGGACTTCCTCTGTACCTCAGTCGAAGTAAATTTGACGGTACCGCCCAGCCTCACGAGAACTCAGAGATGTTCTACGAGACTCTGGGATTTTCTCTGTACGTTAACCGAACGGACACAGCTACATGTCGCCGCATTCGAGCGAAAGTAACTCCGTTTTCCCAGGTAACGTTTGTTGACACCGAAGAGTTCCGGCCACAAGATCTGACAACAGTCAAGAATCAATACTCAACACTCATTGTCCTGTTCCGAATGATGCCAATTGAGTTTAAGCCATTAATCAAACAGTTCAGAGATCTGGTGGCCCTCAAAAATTCTCACTTGGGGGTACGTTTACTCGCCGTCAGTGCGTGGAGTACTATTTCCCAGTTTGTTAGCACTGAAGAGCACAGACTTGGGTGCCAGCTGTGGATGCAAAAAGATATCCTACAGAACCGTCCTCCGGAACAATTGATAGTTGTTGCACTGAAAGTTTCTTGTGCGCTTCTCGGTAAGGGAGTGGTACCGATTGAGTACATGGTGAAGACGGCTTTAAGTCACAACTCTCAGGTTGTGAGAACTTCTGCATTTGAACTTCTGAGAATCTTAGAGAGCAAAGCGTTATCTGTTTTGCGCGATATTCCATTGCATGAGCACTATAGTGAAGGAGACATACGCGACTATTCCCGGATTGTTCTTGCTGAACCCCAGATATTCTACAGTCAAATCCAGGTGGCAACGCCCACAGCCATGAGAGTTGCTACAGCGATCCTCAACATGAAACGTTCAGAGAGAGCCAAGCCGGATGATGCACTAATCATGCTACTCACAGAGGCTGCATTGATCCCCGTACCATCTCAATCATCAGAAAAGCTCCTGGCTGGAGCCGAACTGTTGCAAGTCGGCGAGAGTATTCATGACATGACGGTACGGCGTAAAGTCGTACAAAGGCTTACTCCGCTTCTCTCAAAGCTTGACCAGTGGAAATATATGGTAAAGACCATGATGGACCATTTCGAATCCCTCACCGGTGCCATGGAATACAGCTACTATCCAATTGTTATTGAAACTCGTACTGCTGCTTTCAAGCGCTTCCCGGAGCTGAGAACTGACAAAGGTTCTGATAAATACATCAAATCATTGGAGGGAATCAGTGCTAATCTGGATGAAGTTGTGCGTCTCCGCGATGAAGGACCTGGGATGATGTTCAAATCAAGTAGTACTCGAGCTTTCTTTTTCTTCGCCTACAAATTCCAGGCTATGGTCAGAGAAATTGACCCCAAGAGAGAATGGCAAGCTTCGGAGACCAATTTCTATGGGGAGCTCCTGATGGTTCTAAAACCTGACAAAAAATCGCTATCTGCTGTTTTGAGTGAGGTCTTCCCCATGTTTTTCTATGTTGCAGCTGCTCAGGAACCCAAGAACCTGGGCCTTTTAGCAGCATTACCCGGTATACTGAGATTGGCTAAGCGGCTCATATACCCGCATGCCACTACCGACTATTCCTCACTCATGGATACTGTCACCTCTTACTTGATAAGCATCAATACGTCAACCTTGGATGATAGTGAGCTTTTGTTCACGCTAGATTTGGTTGTGGAACATGCGACGCTAGCATCTTATTCAATCACTGCAGGTCTGGCAAATATCTCTGATGCTTCTATTACGTGTATGAAGGTTTTATTGAGGACTCTTGGGGCGAATTTTGTAGGCAACGCAGCCGGTGACCTACAATTGGCTAGCGCTCAAGCGGAAGCCAGTAGCTCAATGCGCTCAATGGGCGAGAGGGTCTGTGCTAAAGACGTTACCAAATTATTCAAAGAAGTTTTGCCTCATGTTGAGAGTATCGTTCGAAGAAACTACGAGAAAATACCTGTGATTAAAGTCAATGCGCTGAGGTTGCTGGCGACCTTGGAGGGCTCAATTGCTGAATATTGCTGGCAGCTAGGTCCTCTCAATAATGGCCTAGCTTGAATTATTTATTTGTCTATATATAATCATTGTGTGAAGATTCCTTGGCATATTGGTAACATCGGGCGTGGTCCAAATGTACGATCGTTGCGGCGCAAGCCCTAGCCCACGACGCATTTCCCATCCACAAAGTAGGGTGCACTTTCACCAGCTACAATGGATCAAGTTAAGACCTACGAACGCAAGCTCAACCAGCACCTGAACAATGTTACTTTCCTGAACAACATTGAGCGTCAGACTCAAATCCCTAAGACTTATCTTGTCGCGGGATTCGCTGCTTTCTACCTCCTGTTGGTCTACCTCAACATCGGCGGCATCGGTCAGTTCTTCAGCAACCTCGCTGCGGTGATCATCCCCGGCTACTACTCCTTGGTGGCCCTGGAGACCACTGGCAAGTCTGACGATACCCAGTTCCTGACTTACTGGGTAGTTTACGCCGCCTTCACCATCGTCGAGGCCTGGTCGAGCGTTATCACCTACTGGATCCCTGCTTACTGGCTGTTCAAGACTTTCCTGTTCTTGTGGCTTGGTCTCCCGGCTTTCAGTGGTGCCCGTTACGTCTACTCGAGCGTGCTTCGTCCTTTCTCGCGCCGCTTTTTGGGCATCAAGCCCAGCGTAGCCAGCTCCTTGCAGGATGACGTTAACAAGACCTTCAAGCCCCAGCATTAGATTCTAGTCTCGTAAGTTGTACCAAGTATTCTAACCCGAATAAGTTTTTTCCCCGAGTAAGAAGTGAGCAAGTTCTGCACGGGAATCTATCTACAGTATCATTCAGTTCTTAAATAATGGTTGATTTACTCAAATGCTAGCAGCTGCAGATTTTTATTGATAATTATTGCAGTTTTTATGGCATGAATGTCGACCACTAGTATCAGGGCTACCCTAAGGGCGTAATTTTCCATGATCGGCAGAGTTGGCATTTCCCGCAGCACCGCGGGCTTGCACCTACGCGGTCTGCCCAGCACGATGCGTGCAGCGAGTACACAAAAGCAGACGCCATTTAAATTCACCATGGACCAAGCCGGCCTTGCCACGGATCTTTATGTTCCCCCCGTGAAAACACCTTTCATTTTGACAAACCCCAAGCAGTGGTGGACGGTCTTCAAGCGCAAAGTGCAAGTTGTTGGTGTGAATACTTACATGGCTGTCAAACTCCGGCGGGAAATTGGTAAAGACCGCTTTCAGCCCTTGGATTGGAAGGAATTGGCAATTGTGCTGTATGAGCGCACGAATGAAAGCTTTGTCCGCCGTGACTTTAATAGCTTGCAGCGGCTCACTAGTCGGTGGGTTTATGGGCCCCTCTCGCAGAGGGCCAAGGAGCTCTCCTCCGATTACAAGTATGATTGGAAGCTGCTGAATTTTAAGCGGAGGCCGAAAGTGTTGAGCATGGTCCCATTGGCTATGCCCAACGAGCCTACAAAGTTTGTGCAGGTCGTCTACCGGTTCGAGTCGCGCCAGCAGCTCTCAAAGTTGAAGATAGGCAGCGACAATGTCGAACGAGTTGAGAGGGATGTTGTCGATAACATCGCGTTCATATTCGATACTGAAAAGTCACCGGTCGAGGGGAGGCTGATTGGCTCTCTTTTCGAGACGCCCGCAACTGCACCGATGCCTGATCCTTCCTTGATGCCGCAAAACCGATCTTTCGTGATGCAAGGCATGAGCGTGCGAGGAGATATATTTCGTCCCCAGCCACAGTACGCAGCCTTGAAGGAACCCTCGATCTAATAGCGTAAATTTCGCATATGTATATATCACACCGGTAAATGGCCAGCTGAAACATGCCGATGTATACTCATGACTTTCGCAATGGTCTAAAGATTTACTGCGTATGTCTGTGTCTATGGGGAAACGATTCTCATCAATAACAAAACAAACCGACTGTGCAGGTCATATCGGAAGAATACAGCTACAAACTATTGAGCTTGCGTAGACTTTCCATCGACTAGGTTTTACTAAAATCAACTATTTCAGCAAGGCTCTTGGTGTTTTATTGATCTTGAGTGCTACTCATTTTTTACAAGTTCTTTACTTGTTCTTGATCTCTCGATTAGATGCACTCTGCAGGTTGGGGCTGAAAATTCCGAACTTACATACGGTCTTTAATTAACTTTTGTAAGTTAGCAGTAGTGGAAATGAACTATATTAGACGTAAGCGATCAACACGAGCACACACCAAAGAAGATTGAACAACAACTAGAAAATGAACAAGTAAAGCGGTTTCATATGTATGCAGAGGTCTGTCGCAACAGTACATGGATGCCCACAAATGGGTGCAATAACATGGGTTAGGTACAAACGACGAGCTCGACGTGACCTGACCCAATATATACCAGTCGTTATAGACATACCTATAATCACCCCTAAAATCAAGTATTCTTAGGATGAACCAATTACATTAGAGGGAGCTTGCTTCAATTAAATTGTTTTATAAATGAGATACTCGTAGCATCTATTTAGAACAGACTCTCAGTTGCTCGAAAAATATTCCATGAGTGATCGGCAAACGTGACATACACGTGTTATAGATAATAAACGTGACACAAACGTGACTTGTAGTAATTATAAATTATGAAAATAAATATATTTAAGTTAATCATATTTTTACAGAAAAATGACTCAGCAAACAAACCGATATTATTGGGTAATATGGCCACCTCAACATGGATTTAACTGGGTATGGGCAGAAAATAAATCGATTACCGCAGGATTGTAGGTAACATAAATAGGGCGGATGTTACCCTACAGATCCAGGCCAGCCCACTCCCAACTAAAATGATTTACGTCTTCTTCATATACCCATTATGAACCCGCATGAACGAATAGATTAATAAAAGCTAGGAAGTAGTTTCAGGATCATCATGAGGCTGCTCCCAGAGGCTTTTCTAGCAAGTACTCCACATGAACTCCACACAATTCTGGATAAATGACCTGCCTGACATTGCGAGATAAGGAACATTGCATTATTATCGCTACTTACAGCTTTTAAAAACTGGTTGGAGCTAAATAGTGTGGGTCTCATCTAGGACGAAATTCAGTTCTTATCCCTAAGACTCCCGTCAATTTGCTATCAGAGAGCTCAAGGTCTATCTAGCGTTCTACTACAGTGGCTGCTTCTGTCACAGCCACTTATTACTACACGATATATGTCTGCTTATCCATTCATATTATAATCAATATTGAAAATACCTCGCTGAAGCCGCTCGGATGGTACATCTCGCTAGCAGTCTCGTGAGTTTCAAATCCCTATTTCTTGGTCACGCTGATGAGCTTAATCAATTATCGACAAGATGGGATTCCTACGTCTTGTTTTATAAGCCCCAGTTCACTTAAAGGGTAATATATATCGCTTAGTCAACCACCGTCGAGGTGAGATTCCCACATCTCGTTTTATAAATTTCAATTTATTTAAAGGGTATGGAGCTTGGTCGATCTCCGCAGGATGAGATTCTCACGTCTTGTTCTGAATCTTAGGGGTGTAAGTAACCTCCAGATCTTATTTTTTTGTGTTATCCATTATGATGATAACTGTTTCACTAAATCATATACGCGGCGCCATACAAATGACTAGATATAACCAACCTTCATAATTAGACAGCTAGGCGTTTAGTTTTTTCCATAGCATTTCCACAATCATGTATTGCAAAATTGAAAATTCTTGCCTGTTTTTGCTGGATCTCATTTATCTCAGTTGAGCCAACTTAGGATATCGCGTGCTTCACACACTTCACGTGAGGTGTAGAGGTTTAAGCTTCCCAGAGCTAGTTTTGTTTGATGCCAAGTCCCAAAGGGTATGTATATATCTATATCTGGTATATATATATGTATATAGGCAATGTATATAGCTGAACATCTCTCTCATTATGATTTCCAAGCTTAGTCAAATACCCGCTGGGAAAGGAGGGAAATATCGGTGGTTAGAATTACCTCCTTGGAACCTATGCACCGAGAAATTACAAGACAACTTGAGGGACTCACAGACCCGTCTAAATAAGCAGTATAGTGAGAGATCCCCATAAAATACTGGACGTGTTAAGTGTGCTTTTAACAAATATTTTATGTAAAGAATATGAAAGATTGAATGGGGGATGCTAGCTGAGGGAAACGTCACCGATTTCCTGAAGTGTCGCAAAGTGAATCGGCCGGTGCAGATCATTGTAATAGTCAAGCGGTGTACCAACTTTCATAAACGGTTGAGCTTTGCCATTCCAGATAGCACTCATGAAAGCAAAATTCCAGATATCATCTTGGGGCACGTAAAAATAACCTTCAGAGCTATTGAGAATCACATGAGATTCTGAAGCGAAAGAGTCCGATAAGTAACCATCTGGTGATGCTGAATGAAAGTCACGGTTGTGTGCTCCCCATGCTATGCCGTCTAAAGTAGGGTGCATTGCTTGGACTTCAATTCCACTTTCCACGAAATTCAGTAACACAATAACCTTAGTGTCATTGAGCTCTGGCTTACTAGCTAGGATTGACAAATCCATAGGAGGAATTGTTCTGTTGAGATGAGGCGTTGGCTGGCTACGAATATAGCCCAAAATTTCAACGTCTTCCCCATTGGGCAAAGCTGAAGGTGCATTAGCGCACATCACATGTGAGGGACTACCTAACTGGGGAATCACAGCAATCGCCTCGACTTTAATCTGCTCTTCAGAGACTACACCGTAAAGTAAACCAATCGTGATGTTACGGACATCACAGATAGCCGCAAAGTCCTGAACTAGAGAATGAGGAATATGAAGTTCACTTCCACTTCCAAGATGAGTGCGAGTCATCAAGTTTGTAGTGTGATACTGCAACGTTGATGTAGCCTCAAGCATGCGATTCCGCCAAGTGTTCGCGGACTCAAAAATCTGCCTCTCGTAGTTTGAATGTGTGACTACCGAAATCTCATCACCATGAACGTTATGAGATCTAGTTAAAGAAGCTGCTTGTAGTTTTGACGCCGATGAAGGGCTATCAAGAGATAGCTGCTCCCTTTTTGCTAAATCTGGGTCGATATGCTGCCCTAGAATCACGTCTCGAATCTCACTTTGCGTAAGAGCTCGTGGGTCAATGTTATGCTCTCTACCGTAGGATTCAATGATGAAGTTGCTTATCGTATTTTCCACATCAATCCACTCATCGCGTGACAGTACAGGCCAGAAACCACCCTGAGGATACCTTCCGAGGACTTCGAGTGTAGATTCAGCGGCCACAGCGAGGCCTCTGAGCAGTAACATCAATCTACTGAACGCTGTGCTAGGTTGCGAAGTCGTAAGCCAGTCGTCGTAAAGATTGCATTCCACTAAGGTAGGTGAAGTGGCTTGATCGACGAGTTTTCTGAAATAGTTCAAATGCAATAGCGCACTAAATGGCAAACTTAATTCAGTGTTCCGAACTGATAGGCCTGGAAACTCCAATAAATTTACCTCCATAGGATCACGTAGACCTTTAGTGGCAATTATGATCTCGGTAGGTAGATTTTTTCCGTTGAATGAACGCAGCAACGCAGCGGTCTCTTCAGCGGCTTTCCATTTACTAACGGCGCCAAGCTTCTTTTGGCCAGCCCACGCTGTGCTAGCATATATCACTTGAACATGTGTTGAACCGTTAGTAGGTCTGAATGTGAACAAAGCGCCATTAATAGGTTTCGATGCCATATTACCATGCTTAGTTTTGTGCTGCGTCACCCGGTACACTGATCCATCGTCCACCACCAATTTGTCATCAGCAATGAGGTCCACATAATTCGAGGAGGAAAGCGACGGCTTACTCTGCTGCGACTTGTGGAGCTGCAGTGCTTTCCGCAGTCTTTCTCTGAGAATGTATAATGCAGAATTGGACTGCATGAGCTTGTTAAGAGCTGTTCGCATCAACTGCTTCAAGCCTGGGAACCAGTTTCCATATGCGTAGCATGTGTTATACGCCAAATCTATGCATATCATCAAACCTGCCTGACAAGGGTACAGGCTCACGCCATCTGAAGTATAATCCAGAAATTTTGCGCAAGTATACCGCTTTATGTCATGGGAATCAAAATCGCCATAACGCAGCTGAATGTCAATCCAGAACTCCGCCGAGGTCGTATAGTCAAATGTGTCGTTGTGAGGATTCCCACTAGGTGGGTTGTCATCCGCGGAACCTAATCCCGAGGGTTTGGAAATTGTCCATCCAGCACCTAGCCCACCCGAGGAAGTAGATTTCAGCAGAATATCAGCCGACGAAGCATTCATGCGGTATGACTTGCGTGGGTGAATGGCCAACTTCTCAACTGTATCGATTTGCAAGACAGTCTGTTCTTTATCGAGAATGTGGCATACGTCAAGTACCAGACTTTCATGAATTTTCTGCCACAGATGACTTCTGAAAATCTGTATGTACGATATTTTCAACGTTGGGATTTTTCCATGAAGGAAAATGCCTGTAAGGTCTAGTTGGACGAGAAACCCAATGTAAACATTTGCACGGTTTATAGTGGGCGACCACCAGAGAGTGAATCTGCGATTTGGAATTTGACTCAAACCAGATCTTTGAGCATTGGTGAGCTTCTGCATCTGCATTTGTTGCTCGAAGCCGCTTTGCTTTTGCCAGAACAGCCCCTCCCAGTCGTCGAATCCTGTTCCTTTGAATAAAGTGTGTTCCAAGATCGAGTGAATACCACCCAGTGACTGCACGACATCCGTCCTATAATTGTTGAAACTCCACAATCGACCATCCTGGCGGCTATTTGTCCACCAAAACGGATCATACTTTTCACTTGAGTAGTTTCGGTAGGCTTGCCGAGTGCGGAATCCTTTATCTACAGCCAAAACCTCTCGATCGCGTTGGAACAGGGTGCTAATTCTCGGTAACCCGCGGTCCCAGATTTCATCCATTTCCTCTAGCGAGACTCGAGAGCCGGATGCTTGGGCTTCTTCACGTTTGAGTGCATACTCGTTCCAGACACGCTCCGAATCTGAGACCTCCGCTTCCCAAGAGCTGATATACCGGAACAAGTTTGGAATAGTCGAGCCATCATCTTCAGTCAATCCGTAGTTGAAGCTTACTGTTTTACCATAGATGTCAGTAGATGGGATCATAACATGAGATGCCGACAGCATTCCTAATCCGCCTAGCTCCTCAGGACTGTAAAAGACACATGGCGGGAATCGTGCGGGCATTTTCGAGTTAAGACCCATCTTTACCTTATTTTGTACCCTGGTCTCACATTTAACAATAATATCCAACAACTGCGGAGTAGCAATGGCTGCTTCGCGAAAATACGTAGCCATGGCTATCAAAGTAGTGTTCCAACGCTTCACTATTTTCGAAAAAGTGGTGCTTCCGCTAGTCATCAGGATTTGTCTAACACGATTGGAGAATTGAAGAATTGCATTTTCGCTCACTCTGACTGTGGCAAATCCAGTTCGTTCCCGACTCAGTGGATCGACGAGAGCCCACATGACATCTTCATCATGTGCAGCCTTCCCAGACTGCAACCTGACATCAAACCCTGCCATATCAAACAGGAAAGCAGGGTTGTCAATGCTCACTATTGAAGCGTCAACACAATCCAAGTTTCCCAACACTCCCGGAATTCTCTGATCGAGCTCATTAAACAAAGCCCGGCCGATTTGGAGATCTCTGCGCACCATTCGCATCATTTTGTCCCGAGGCCAGCTTTTTTTGAGGGGATATATGTTCAGCACATTTGAATGGTCCTCTGCCACAAGATCATCAGCATCTTCGTGGGAAAGATGGAACACCATGTAAACGTCACCAAGATATCGCATGTACACTACGAGAGGGTGATCATCACTAGCGCTGCTCTCCTTCCGTCTAGCAATGTCGACAGCACGAGGAAGGCCCATAAGAAGTATGTCCACCATCAATAAGTAGTATTGAACTACGAATGACGAGAATTGGAAACCACGAATCACACCGATCTGATTCACATGTAGCATATCCTTATAGCTGATCGACGCGTTCATTTTAGCAGTGATATAGTCCGCCAAAGATTTATCGAGAACAAGTTTGAGGAGCTGATTCAGAAGAGCCAAGTCTACATTTTCGATAAACTTTTGAAGTTCCAGATGCATCAATGCACTTGCTCCATCTGCATTAGTATTCCAAATTACCGGAGTGTTGCTTAGTCTCTCGCAAAATTTACGCACCATGACTGGTGTTACTTCTTCATCGCTTGGTTTCACCCAGTATGGGAACAGTTGTAACCGATCAGCTTCATACCAGAGGTACTGATCCAGATATGCGTCCACGATTTTCTCGCTGCAGTCAACGTGATACACGGGACATAAATGACTCTGAAAATCTAACAGCGAGACTTCGATATTTTTGAACACTCTCTGATTGAGCAGTACGCGTTTAATATTGCTTAAGGCCTCATGTGGATTATCATATGCCTGTTCAATCATTGCAAGTTCTTCGCGTTGGGTATTCGTCAACCGCGCCTGCATATTGTATCCATCTCGCAACGTTTCCAGTGCCAACGTAAGAAGCTTGGTTTCGACAGCCGACGTAGTAGACGGAAATGCAATCTGGTTTGTTCCGAAATCTGACTGGTTTAAAAATTCTGCCATAGTTTTGTAGACGAGAACAGCATCTTCAGGTTCAATAAATGGGCCATTTGAAGCGTATTGCATTTGACGTGCTTGTTCATCCCTCATCCACAGTCGGGTCAACCTTCCTAGATTCTTGCGAGCCACAGCTTTATCAACAACTTTGCCAGCACAAATTCTCTGTCTGTTCCGATGAGCCACAGTACTCCAGTGCTCTGCGCGAGACTGAATGTACCGATCAATGATGTTCATGATAGGCTTCGGCATCCCAGGAACATCCCAAGGTATATTCGCTTTCCAGCATCTCCATGCTTCACTAAGGTGTTCCATAATCACTTTTGTTTTTGATTCACGCAGCCCAGGAGGCATCACATCGACAATATCATGAAGGGCTGCGGCTCGTAATTCAAGATCATAGTGACTATCAATGCGTTGCTTGGTAATTGTCTTTGCAATTCCCTTGGAGACGCGCCCAAAGAACATTCGTTGTATGAGATTTCCAAGCCATCGCTCGAGCATTGGTAGATTACCTCGCAGAAACTCCAGCCAGATTCGCCAGGTTGGTTGCCAGATACCACATCCTGGTCCTTTACCGACTCCATCAAGATTAAATCGATCAAGGATCACATGCTTGATGTCATTGGAGGCAGTTATTTGATGCATGACTTTGTATTTGTATCTGTAGAGCCCCGTGAGCTTGCCCATGTGCGTAAAAATATACTGTATTGCATCAGAAAGCTCAAATCCATCTGATTTACCAATTCTAAATTGCAAATGGCAGTCTACCAGAAGCTTTGTGAGCTTCAACATTTCTCGTACCATGTGGAATGCATTACCGAACCGTGATCGTTTGCGCTCCTTCGTAGTCAAAGTTTTTGTGGGTTTCAAATTGAAGTTGTAGTCCAAATGCATGAAATGTAACCCACGGCGGTGAATCAGCAGCTGTAATATTTGGTGTCCCTGAGTGCAAAGCTGTAGCGCCGCCTCAAGCCAGTCAATTTTTGTCCTAGCAAAGAACTTGGTATTACCCAAAAGTTTCATCAGATTATTATGTTGATTCCCACTGTTAGCAGGTGCATGATGCCGCTTTGAGAGGCTATTTTTGGTGGCGCGCTTGACTAGTCGCTGGTAACTCCGTCTAGTTTTGGGTCGCATAACGCGCAACGGCCGGCGTCGCATATACAACGACTTCACTAGTGGTACGTCCTGCGCACGCTTGGAGACCAGGCCGGTGAGAGTGTCATTGAAGGGGTACGGCGCGTGGTAAACTGCCAACGACTGTGCCATTTGCTCATTGTCAAAGCCAATTTCCGTTAAAAACGGTGCGCAATTAGGCCAGTTACCTTTTTCAGTAACCTCCGGAGCATGGGAGATGGTGCTATCTACGAAAAAAGCCTGCTTATTGTCGTAGCGGTGTATTACTGCATTGACAGGAAAGCTCACTGCTGGTAACCTCGCGTGACTATCCACCAGATTAACGTCTCCATACAAAAAAGGCAGCGCCACTCGTGTCTCTACTCTAACCGGGAATGCTCGGTTGCGAACAATCAATCTTTGTGGATCATCAAAAGCGCATGGCAGGTCTTGTGGTACAGGGACACCTCCGGGAGGTTCAAACCGTGGTCCGTTAGGGAGCTGGACCTGTAACTGCTTAGCAATAGCAAAACTGCGTGTGTCGTAAACAGCTGGGGGTTCTTTGTCAACCAGGAATGGCTGAGAATCCACCAATTGGCGAAACGCACCGACAGCCCCACCATTCGCATCAGACTCATCTGCAGCGCTTTTTAGCGGAACAGCATCAGGAATCTCGGGATAATGCTGAGTGATTTCACTGTAGATGGGTATTTTCTCCTCGTCGTCGAATGGCGGAAGCCTCATACGGCGGAAATTGCTTCGATCGCGCTTCTCCTCCCGCATCACTCTCCACATCTGGCCCCAATTAGCCATGAACTGAGCCGGGTCTACTGTGGGGATGTCACTCACCAGAGTTATTGCGCCCGTGGTGTGATACAGCACTTCAACTTGCTTCTGGCTCTCCCACGGCATAGGCATATTCTCTATGAGCTTGTAAATCGCATGTGGTAGGAACTTAAGCGCGCCCAAGTATGATCGCTTGTCAATATTGGCATTTTTGTCGCCCATATTACGATGCTTGGCTATGATTGACCTCAACTTACTGGGCGGTTCAATCCCGCGTTCTGCGCGTTTCCGCTTCCCAATGCGACGTCCCTTGTCATTTGCGGTTGGATTCTTGGGGCCGATGGCACTATTGGTATCCACAACGTCGGTGTCGGGTGACCCTTGATGCATCGGCTGATCCATGAATTTCAAATTCCCAGCCCTGGAATCTACCGTGCAGCCCAACCGTAGCCTGACAGGTTAAATCAGCCCTGTCCATAAACGCTGTGATCACATTACAATAAATAAAATAAATATTACTCGAGCTGGAGGTTCTCGAGGGTTGCCATTGCGTCGCCAATTATCTCCGTGCCTTCCACAAATTGGCTGTCGTTGATGAGCTTATCGAAGTATTGTTCGAGCTCATCCAGGGACCTCGCAGCAGCCTCCAGTTCTCGACTTTGATGTTCTAACTCGGCGCATTTCTCCAGACTAGTTTGTAATTGGGCCTCTAGCTTTTCTATTCTGTTGGGGAGGTCCCTAGCGGCTGGAACATCTGTGCAGTCAAGACCCATTTGATGCGGAAACCGGATGAACCCTCCCTCGAATAGATCCGCGTCGAGATTATAAATAACATCGTGGATAAGCTGGTCGAGACCAGCGCAGCCAGCCACTAATAGTTCACGTAGAAAGAGGCCCAGTTTGCGCCAATGCTTGACGGCCTCCTCCTCGAGCCTAGCTTTCTCAGTTTCCGACTTGAACTCTTGAGAATTGATGCGGTTGATCACGTAGTCTGAGGCACGCTGCACAATCAGGTCCCCGGTGCGGAGCATATGACGCGTGGAGGTCTCAGCCAGTATTGTAGGTGAAACGGAGATAACTTCGGCTACGGCAATCCGCATACGCGTTTTCAGACTGTCCGCACCCTTGTCTGAGGTCCGAGAGAGCCTCACGATGCTGGGAATTTGTGAAGTGCGTGCATCGTGCTTCGCTTCACGCGTCTCGTGTTTCCGCTTCATCCTTACCCTGACACTGGTGATCTTCGATTCCTATTATAACTGCCAAAAGTCTGCCCGATCGTTTGCACCGTCAATTAAATTAATCAGTGCTGAGCGGCATATTCCCGAAAAAGCTGCTCTTTGCGCTTCTCAGGCAACGCAATATTGCTCCATATTTTCCTGTTAGCTCGTTTAAATAACGCATAAACAGAACCTTTGCGGAATTTTGTTTGCAAAAGTTCAGCGAAATCATTTTCCGCCGAATCGGGCGGAGTCTGTTGGGAACGCCATTCTTCAAAGGCAGCTTTTCGAGCGGCATTGCTGCCCAGTGCTAGATACCGAGGATCAGGGGCCAACTCATCACGCTGGGCCTCCCATGACACGTAGGGGTTAGCGTTCGCCAGCAAGTCTCGGAACAGCGGTAAGTCATCCTTATCGTTGATGGTCTCGAGGGGCCGGCCGATTACTTCTTCCATAACACAACTTCCGTTGAATAAATGCTCTGAGCGGATATATGGAAGCTACGTGATACTTCTAGCATCGAATCTGGACAGTTCACGGCTAAACTAAACAACCAAGGACACATCACTAGTATAGTTTATTATGTGAATTAAGGCAGTTTCAGGTATCACTCAACGTTGGCATGCAGTTCAAACGCTTATCAGTTGGGTAAGGCTCCGTGCCCTATAACCCCGGTGTCTGATTTCGCCAAACATGCGTGAGTGGCTGATCAACGCCGAGCGGAAGCGCGAACAAAGAACACTCCGCATTGCAGAACTAAATAAAGAGCTAGGCAAGTTCTCCAATGCAGATAAGTTGATTGTGAGTCATGACATACGCACTTTACATGATCTCACCTTGAAAAATGAGCTGACACCGGCTGAAATTTGGCGTAGTTTCGTCCGGAAGGCCCTCGCATGTCATGGAAATACCAACTGTCTGACCGAACTGATTGCTTTCCAAGACCCTCCTGTTAATGATGGACCGTTAGCGGGAGTTCCCGTGAGCATCAAGGACAACTTCGGCATCGGGGGCTACGATGCGTCCATGGGATTTGCTGGTCGGTGTTTCCGTCCTGTTGAACGTGACAGTGCGTTGATCCGACTCTTGCGCGACGCAGGTGCAATCTTGTATGTGAAAACTAATGTGCCGGCGGGTATGATGTCAATTTTGAGTAGTAACCCGGTATGGGGCACCACGAGCAACCCTTATGACCCCCAGAGGAGCCCAGGTGGTAGCAGTAGTGGCGAAGGGGCCTTGATCGGGGCTGGAGGCTCTCGCGTTGGAATCGGCACTGATATTGGGGGCAGTGTGCGCATTCCTGCCCACTTCTGTGGTATCTACTCATTGAGAATGTCGTATAACAGGTTTCCTCGTGCATGGCTCAGCGACACCTCTACCCCAGGCTTTGAGGGAATCCCCGATGTGGCCTCCCCCATGGCACAAACTATGGACGACCTGCGTTTTTTCATTGAACAGGTGATGTCCATGAAACCGTGGACATATTGTCATCAGTTGATTCCATTCGAATGGCGCAAGACACCCCCGCAAAAGCCCCGTCGAGTGGGGTTCCTCAGGTCAGATAAATTCTTGCATCCTACCCCAGCTGTGGATCGCGCACTTGACATGACTCTAAATGTTTTGAGGGGTGACGGTGTTGAGGTCGTAGAATTCAACATCCCTCAGCCAGGAAATGTTTATGATGAGGCCCTGGCGGCGCTGCTTTTGGCAGATGGTTTTGAAACGGTAGCTGCACATTTACTTCCGGGAGAAAGGACTGATCCCATCATTGCTCAGGTCAGGTCGTATTCTCGGATTCCTCGATGGATTCGGGCTGTCTATGAATGGATACTCACGAATGTGTTTCATCAAAAATCACTGGCGGCTGAGAGAGCTCAAATCGGGCCGAATTCTGCGACGAAGTTCGTGGCCGATGTTGCTCGTCGTGAGGCCCTGCGAGCAGAGTTCTGGCACGCTTGGAGAGAACAGGAGATTGATGTTTTGCTGATGCCGCCGTACCCGTCGCCGGCTTTGCCCGTCCACAATGAAGTCCCTGACGCTGCTTGCAACTACGCAGCTATGTTCAACCTTCTTGACTTACCCGCAGGCGTTTTGCCGGTTACCACGGTAGACAAGAGCAAGGACGCTCTGAACATCCGCGATGCTAAGTATGTTGACGCAAACCCACAGTCTAGGAGCTACTTGAAATTGTATAATGCCGACACAATGCACGGATTACCCGTGGGAGTGCAGGTGGTAGGACAACGACTCCACGATGAACAAGTGTTAAGCATCATGGGTTACATTGATAGCTTGCTCAAAGGTGCTGCGCAATGATTCATGTACCTAAAAGAAATGTAGATGATTTAAAGTTAAGGTAGCTGATCGGACTGCGTAGACTGGATCGTACTGGTCGGGATGAATTCTTAGGATCCACTCAGTGCGTCAGTATGGAGGTTTTACGAAATGAGATTTTTCGATAAATAAATTTCTGTGGCAATTTAAAAATTACAGTGTTGGCTAGGTTGATGCGAAGTGCAGCCAAAAAATAACTGCAGCACCTTCTGTTCTCGTATGGTCTCCCACTACAATACTTGGTAAGGCCCTCAGGTGCTTAAATAGGACTGATCGGACGGGAAGTCTTGTTTTCGCCTGGGTATGGCCGCAGCTGCTAGTTCAAGCTTTGCTACCTATATAAAGTACCTTTAGCCTTTAGCTAGTTTGTGATCTCGTATCGATTTAGGAAGAATGAATAGCAGTATTTTGAAGGAGCTTGCAAATACATACTTAGATGATATTTGCCACAATAAATGTATGTACTCATTAGTATTAAGGTTCTCGCTTAGCTCGGGTTGAAGTGGGGAGTCACCTGAACACCACATTTTAGTATCAGGGCAGGGCCCAACCTCGGCATCATCTTCCCATCGAAATTATGGCAACTTGTGGACCTTCGAATCCGCTACAGAACGTGAAAAACTTTGCAGAAAGAGACGCGTCACTTCACCATGAGAGACTGAACCAAAGTCACATAAATAATGGAGGTATCCGCTCCAATGGAGCCCAGGGTGGCGCAGCGCAGTTCGCAGCATTTGCCAATGAGGACCAATCAGAATTCGCACGCGATATGCGGCAAGCCAATTACGATCCGCAATTTGCGTATCGTCAAGCTGAGCCCATGCTCCGTGACCCTCAGTTGCGATCACATTCGCCTAGTGTAAACTACACGGGCAGCCATCCGGGGTACGCGAACCCTGCCCTTGCCGCAACCTCAAACCCGGCAGCCGTGGCCCATGCGGCCAGCCAAGCCAATCAGAATTGGGTCGCCCAATTCGAAAGGTTGCAAGTATCTGGATCTCAAATTCCACGAACTATCCACCATCAACCTGCATACCAGCCAGCCATGGGCCTTATGGGCCAATTACCAGCATACCGCCAACACATGTCTCAGCATATATCCCCCCAGCTTACGCTAGCCCGGCCAGACTCTCAGATTTCTGAAGATGCCTTCAATGCGGCATTTAAGGAAGCTGAGAAGAACTTGCAGCTCATGCAAAATGCTGTGCCCATAGAGAAACCCACCGAGGCGCACGCTGATCTTCGCCCCTCAGGAGAGGACGCCAGTGCCGTTGCAGAGAAAATCATCCATTCGGCACACATGCACGCTCAGCCTGATCTGAGTGAGAAGCTGAGGCAATCCAAGTTCATGAACCTGATGACCAAGCTGAAGAATAATGAAGTCACGGTGGGCCAGTCCGAGTTCCTTAGCTCCAAGTCTGATGCCATCGAGCCCATGGAGCTTCCACAGGAGACTTTACCGGAACAAATTCGTGACCAGAATGATTTAGCAGCTGATTGGCCGCCGCAGCGGCCGTTCACAAGTTTCCCTTTGGCTTCTGGGGACACGGCAATGGAGCAAACCGCACATACTCCCATGGCTCGCGAGCATAAACCTTGGCAGAGGTTTTCAGTCGAGTTGGATGATCCCGAAACGTACATTCTGAAGATGCAGAAAAATCTCGACCCCAAACATTTTGAACAGAATGTACCTTCTGCATTGGATGGTGCTAAAGAGCACGCGAATTTAGCTGATCGTCAGAGCTGGGAGGAAAACTATGAAGACTGGTAGATTTAATGAATTTCTCTAGTCAATGACTACATGATGACGACTAATTAATTTTAAATATTTTGGAATAATATGCACTCTAATGAGACCTGGATTTTCTCTTATGCATCTGCACGGCGATGATCGGGAGATTTCCAGCTGAAAATAAATAACTTAGTTCTTTCTAGGCTGAGATCGGCGGCTTACTCGGATTTTCATTTATTTTTTGAGTACCAGAACGGTGTGCCCTGTCCCAGGGTTCGCATAACCCACGAGGTCGAACCATGGTGTTTGCTGGGACCAACGTGTTTGCAGTGAAGTCTGATTGAAAGTGGTACTTTTCTCTAAGGGTCGTAATACATAGCGAAAATATGTGTATGTCACAGCTTTTACGAATGATGGCATTTGCATTTTAGTAGTATTTTCACAGCCTCCTCATGCCTAAGGTGTCATTACGGGGGCAAGGGCACACTGCAGCACAACTACATAGGTGGGATCTTCACTATCTTTTCCATCGATTACCATTTCCAATGAGTATTAAGAGTAAGAGTGGTGAGGATCTGGACCGACTAGAAGAGGACCTTCTCCCGGAGGTCCCTGCGGGACAGTATAGAGACCCACCACCCAATGGCGGTTTGTGGGCCTGGTTACAAGTTCTGGCCGCGCTGCTTTCCAACTTCAATTCGTGGGGAATTGTAAATGCCTTTGGTGTGTACCAGGAATACTACCAAACTGATTTATTAAGAGATAGATCGCCATTCCAGATCAGTTGGATCATGTCTCTATCCGGTGCACTTGCGTTCTTCGCTACTAATTTTTTTGGTGGATTCGTAGACATGGGCTACATGAAATATATGGCGTTTTTTGGTGCTTTGTTGCAGTTTGCTGCTCTGATGCTGCTGAGTTGGTCCAAAACCTATGCTGAAATAATTCTAACCCAGGGGCTTTTTGTGGGATTTTGCTCAGCGTTCTTATTCTTGATGTCAATAAGCGCAATTGCTCCGTGGTTTACTACCAAGAGACCTCTGGCAATCGGAATCGGAGCGGCAGGGTCGTCAATCGGTGGCACGATTTACTCATGCATGGCCCGTAAACTTATTAAGGAAGTGGGGTTCGGCTGGAGCACCCGTATTATAGCATTCATTGAACTGTTTACGACAGCTATTATGTTTCTTTGTTTGAAGAATAGGGCACCGCCAGTCAAACGGAAGGCATTCGTGGCCTGGGAATGTTTCAGAGAACCTGCGATGTTGGCATACTCGTTTGGATGTCTGTTCTCGTCGCTAGGTACGTACAGCTTTTTCGTTTATTATGAGTCGTATGCTACTGCGGTTGAGTCTCGTCCTACTCAGGCCTACCAGTACATGACTGCTATTGTCAACGCGGGATCTTTAACGGGGCGTGTGTTACCATCGTGGCTCGCGGTGAAGGTGGGCCCATTCAACGTTGTCGTTGTGGCAGACTTGCTGTGTGTGATTATGAGCTTTTGCTGGATCCCGGCAAAGAACAAAGGTGGGATCATCGTTCTAGGTATCCTTTTTGGATTAGTGAGTGGACCCACCATGGCTCTCCCAGGAACAATTGTGGGTGTCTTGACGAAGGACATGGGACGTCTAGGCATCAGACTGTCATTTGTGTTTACGTTCATGTGCTTCGGTATTGTACTGGGCCCACCCCTAGCGGGTATGATACAGCGTGAATATGGATGGTTCTGGTTGAAAATATATGTGTCCTTGAGCTGGGTGATGGGCTTTATTTGCCATGCACTAGCTCGTGTGCTAGCTGGTGGATTCAAAATTAGAATTGCTGTATAGGGTGCTATCTATTGCGTGTATAGTTTATAATAATGAGAAACACAAATTGGCTGGGAAAAGGGATGCACGAACGGGGTTGCAGAGTCTCATGTTCGCACATATCATGCGAAAGGGTTCGCAACGGCTAGCCAATGGAGGCTTTAATGACGCATGGTGCTGACTCCCCTTTTCGGAATTCTTTGAGGTTTGATTTTAAAGAAGGCGCCGAGAACATAAAATCGAAGTCTTTGGGTATTTGTATTATTAGCTGAGACCCATCGAATAATAACAGCATTTATCAAGTATGTATAATGCCTAGTGAGTAGTTACTTTTTTTTTTTTTCGTGTTTTGGTGGGCACACGAACTGGTGCACACTGTACGCTAGGGCAAGGTCCTACTGTTATCCAGGCTGCCAAGGGTTTGGTTTATTATCGTGACCTCAGCTGGGCTACTCCGGGTCGTGGGAGTTTAGAATGCTTATATTGGAGGTATGTTAATAGAGAAGCGACATTTTGTATAGCTCGATAACAAAATCCAAAAACGGCCAAATTTCGATTTTTCATGGCGAATTTTTATGAAATTGGAACGATGCTATCTCACGAGGGTGTGTCGTATAAGTAGTTGGTCGCATAACAGGCACATGCATGTTGGTTGCAAACACGTTCTGCCGGCACACCTCATAATCGTACATAAAGATAGTTGCCTACGAAATTTTACCATCATACTCCCTCTCTCATCAGTAATGCATTTAGCCTCTCTTTGGTATTTCGGCGTAGTACTGGCTATCAACACCAGTATTGCTGGTACCCCTACTGCTATCCAAGCCTACACAATCCCCACTACCGATTATATCTCCACTATTGCCCCTATCACTGGCTTTTACTCCACGTTCCCCTCCGTGAATGGTCCCACGGCAGTTGGCTCGACTATTCGTTTCATCCCCACCACAGCTGTCACAGTCTCGCCCACCCCTAAGAGCGTCCCTTTTGTCTCGGTTCATCTGCCTGACTACTCTGACAATGATGTTCCCTCTGTATACGCTCCTAAAATGCGTTACCTTCCCGTTACTCTCAGTACGACGTTTAGGACTCGTGTCTCTGAGTTTCTTGCAGAGTTTTTCCACGACTATTCCACGGCTATGATTTCCCACCAGGCTGCTAATGACATTATCCGGCGCAATACTGGTGTCTACTCGAAGTCGAAAGTCTTCATTGAGGAGATTAGCGGCACTTACCTCCATTGGTCCCAAACCAAAAAATCCCAGTCAGTTCGTTATCCCGTTGGGAAATACCGGCTCAATAAGAAACTGTTGGGCAACACTGCGATGTATTTTCGCGGTGTTGTTCCTTCAAAGGCAGTGAGTAAACAGGATGAGAGCTCCGTCCTGCTGCCCACTGTCAGTTTCTTGCTTGCTAGTGACTTCCTGAACGCTATCTCGAGCATCCTATGGGATTGCTGGTTTGCGCTCATCTCTCTTGTGTTGCACTTGGTGTCTAAGATACTGACACCGCTTATCACTCGTTGCGCTGTCGAATTCTCCTATTACCTGATGAATACTTTGGTTTTCCGGTCGAAAAAACTGACTCATACTCTCGTTGATGTTATCTCTGAAGTGCCACCAAGTAGGGAACTTGTTTTCTGCGAAGCGAAGTCCCTTGAATGTTTTGATAATCAGACACTCGAAGGTTCTCGGATTGCTCATGAACAAACCCACGCTATCTCCACGCCCCCCTGGGAGCAGACACCCAAGAGAATGACTCAACGGATCCATGCAGCAGCTGCTTCTGTCCCGGCGGCTATTAGTTATCCGACCCTGTTGGCCATTGACTGGCAGGGCCTCCGAACCGATGTTACGGCCTCTGTGGCTGACACGCCACTGGTGGAGCTCTCTGTTCCTCAGTTTACTGAGCATTCTATCCCCACCTCTCAGCCTATTATGGACACTGAGTGTATCATTGAGTGCCCTTCGCTCGATAGCGACACTGGCAGTGACTCCGAGGCCTACACTCCCGATACTCCTATGACTCCGGAATCGGCGGTGATGTCCGAGACTGCCATTGGTAAAGGCCCGCCTGAGCTTATGGTTCCCGAGGCACAGTTATGCGTTGAAGTTCCAGATGTGCTCAATCCCTGTGCCACTCTGAATACCCCTGCGCTCTGTGAGATTGACAGCCAGGTTCACGATAAGCTTGTAGCCAACAATCCGGTCAAGGTCGAGAAAACCAGTATTCATACAGAGCTTGAGCCCTCGGGGCACGTTCACACTGAACCGTTGAAAGTCCCTGAGCCTTTGACCCCCGTGCAGATTGTTAGCAAGTTGACCGGCCTGTACGAGAACCATTCTGTGCCTAACGGTTACAAAATACCCGATATCTTTGTACCCTCTGTTATGTTTGATTTCTATTTGCGCTGTGTTGACGATCTTGCTGAACTTCCCCAGCTGACGATCGCCACTGATGACATTCTTGACGATGACAGTAAATTTAGTCTGTTGTTGGCTCATGCCCCCATTATCAGTTCTTTCATCAACTCCTACCAGGACCCGATGAGACACCTTGGTGAGCAGTTCGAGCGTTTGCATGATCTCAACAAGACGCTGCGGTACAAGATGGGCTACCGTGACACCTCCGTCCGTGAACAGCTTGGTATGACGCGCCCCACCTACGTCCTACGCCATGAGCTGTACGCCTACCTGTATACTGATCTTGAGGATCTCCGCGATGACCAGAGCCTGTCCGCAAAGGCCAAGAAAGAGACGGCCAGCACACTTTACAACGCCATGCATCAGACCGTTGATCAGGCTGTTGAGCAGACCGGTCACCCTGAGACCACCACTGAAGTCCGGTATAGTCTAAATGACATGAGTGCAAACTATATGGCCTTCAAGCAAAGGCATCAACCTCCTCAGGACTGCATTCCCTCCGACACTCTTCTCAAGGTTCTTGCGCGAATTGAGGAGCTCGACGGTAAGCCCCTCAGCGAAAAGTCCCACTACATGCTCCGGAACCATAAAGAGGTCAATAAGGCCATGGACGAACTCGCGAAGTTTTCGAACGAGCTCCCCCAACGCAAAGCCCACCTCGTCGAGTACCTCCACCTCACCGCGCGCGAACTAGCCACGGAGTATGAACATATTGTGACTGCAGTCACTCAGAACTCGCGCCAATTGGCCATCTCCGAGAAGTTTCACTACCGCAAATTGTTGAAGATGTGCGGAGCGCTGGCTCGCGAAATTGGTGCGCACCATGCCTCAAACTAAACAATACTACTTAGATTACATTACGCCTAATTTATTGATCCACTCGCATCACCAACCAGACCATGGATACTAAATTTGTCAACTGATTATGTTCAGCGCTGAACTCTCGGTATTTCTCGGCTAATATCAAGCCTCAATTTCCAACGCAGCTATTCCCCTGCCCCTGATTACCGTGATACACACACCGTCAGTTAATGCACGTGTGGAACATACGCGAATGGATATTTATCCTACCAGCAATACACAATTCGAATCCGATAAGACACAACAGCTGAAAATCGCGTTTTAGATAGACTATTTCCTAAAATAACCAAGATCCCCTAACTTCTTGAATCTTATCGCACATTATCTATATATTATGCAATGCCCAGGGCAAAGAGGGGTAACGGGGAATTCCCCCAATTCACGCGGGACGGAAACGTATGCGGGCCGGGGATTATTATATCCGCACCCCTACCCTCTCCGCAGTACATAAAGCAGCGGAGGCGTGTCCTGACCAGTAGCATGCAGTCCATTATCCACAATCTGCTGATTCGCCTCGCGGGCTCGCGGTATGAGTCTTGCGGGTACGTGCACACTGCAATTGATGTCGTGAGTCTTTTTACGCATCTTTTCCTGATCTACTGGGTCTTCTTCGATCTGCTCTATCCCTACGTCGTTTACCCACTTATGGCGCGCAAACACAAGACTGGCTCCATTCCAGTGATTGGCAGCATTCCGTTTGGGATCCCGGTCACAATCAGGCAGATCAAGAACTTGAGGAAGCAGCGCATGTTGCAGCATATCAAGAGTGAGCAGCTGAAGCTCCCCACGAAAACGCAGCATTTCCAGACGTTGTTCAGGTGGGGTATGATCACGCGCGATCCCGAGAACCTGAAAACAATTTTGGCCACGAAGTTTGAAGATTACCACATGGAGAAGCGCAACTTGCGTTTGCTGCCTATCTTCGGATCGGGGATTTTCACGCAGGACGGCCAGCTTTGGAAACATTCCAGGGCCATGCTGCGGCCGCAGTTTGCTCGCGACCAGATCAGCCGTCTTGAGATGCTGAACGAGCATATCGATAGCTTGGTGGATGCGATTAATCGCCAGAATGGCACTGTGGAGGCCCAAAATCTGTTCCATATGCTGACCATCGACTCCGCCACGGCCTTCTTGTTCGGAACCAGTGTTGATTCTCTGAAGCTCAACGACAGTGAGCGGGGCAGCTATGTGATCAACAAGAACGGCGACAAGATTTACGCTGCTGATTTCGTGCACAGTTATACTTGGCTCAACGATTTCGCTCTGAAGAATCTGATCTTGAACGAGCTGAGTTTCATTACCCGGATTATCTATCCGGAGTACCGCAAGCATTTGGATACCACGCAGTCCTTCATTGATCACTATGTCGCCAATGCGCTCGAACAAACCGCTGATGCTGCTGAGAAGCCTGAAGAGGATGACGGTGACTATGTGTTTAGCTATGCTTTGGCCAAGGCCACGCGGGACCCGAAAGTTATTCGCGACCAGTGCCTCAACATCTTGATTGCTGGTCGTGATACCACGGCCTCGACTCTTTCGTTCGCCTTCTGGTATTTTGCTAAGTACCCTGAGTGGTGGCAGAAGGTCCGGGAGGAGGTTCTCATGAATTTCCCGTCGGGTGATGTCTCTGATTTGACTTATGAAAGTCTACGCAGGTTGAAGACCGTTCAAATCTTCATCAAGGAGGTTTTGAGATTGCGGCCAGTGGTGCCCCTCAATATGCGTCAGGCTTTGCGAGACACTACGCTGCCCAGGGGCGGTGGCCCCAATGGCAACCTGCCAGTATTCGTCCCCAAGGGTACCCCGGTGAACTATTCCGTGTACGTGATGCACAGAGATAAGACCATCTACGGTGAGGACGCCGAAGAATTCAAGCCCGAGCGCTGGGAGCAGGGAAATAAAGTTGCGAGCAGCCCGATGTACTCTTGGGGGTACTTGCCGTTCAATGGAGGGCCGCGCATTTGCTTGGGACAGCAGTTTGCCCTCACGGAGTTGAGTATGACTATCGTCAAATTGGCTTTGGCATTCAAGAGCGTGGAAAAAGCCCCTGGTTTCCAAGAAGACTGCTTGGAGAAGAACACGCTCACGCTCATGATTGGTGGCAACGGCCTTCGAGTCCGTTTCGTCCCCGACGACGAGTAAACCTTCAAATTTTATGTCCATTCTTTATTTTAAACCAATACAACACCACATTATCATTACAATATCATACACTCTCATTTTATAAATATTAGACGAAGAACTGGCCCACGTTGATGTAGCTGTACCCGCTACGTTCAATGAACTTCATGGCAGCTTTTTCAACCATCTTGAGTCCCTCACGGCCTCTTCCTAGTGACAAGGCTTTGGCAGAATTGGACGTGGCGCGCTCGGTGTCGAATAGACTAGCCACATAGCACATCTGCGTGTACAGGTCCTGGCTCGAGTACTTGAGTTTCAGGTTCGCGTTGCATGTGGGGCAACGGGGGGTACCCATGACGCCTACTAATCGTGCCTCATGTTGGCAATTTGGACACTGCAACACACATCGGTAGTACTGAGCAATGAGTCCTCGCAATGCACTGTCTACCTGGTCAGCTACTTCACTGAAGGGCAGGACTGCACCGTTTTCGGGATTGACAAGGCCTTCGGAGTTGATTACTGACTGAGTCTCATCCAGGTTTGCCAGCCCACAGAAGCTAAACTTCGTCTGACCTTGCTCAAACTCCAGTTTGACACAGCTTCGGAACCGCTCTTCGTCGCTGGTCAAGGTGATCAGCTGTAAGTTGTCATAAGCTGCGTACTTACCAGCATTCTCGACATTCTTGAGACTCTGCTTGATTTCCTTCAGGTTCGGGAGCTCCATGACTTCGGCTAGATGCGCAGCATCGAAACCATCGATTTTCTCACAGAAACGGCAGATAGGCTGGTACACCTGGTTCAGCAGATAGTACTCAAAGTCGGGTATTAAATGCTGTTTAGACAGCTCTTCCGGGGCCACCGCTCGCTCAGCAGGAGTCTTGCCGTCACCCTGGGAGATGATATAGCTCATAACATCCTTAGCGCGAACGCTATGGCCTGCCTTTTGCCGGGCAAGAGCCACAACAATGGGAGCGGTATTCATCTGCTGTGCGGAATACTGGCTCAGCTCTTTACCGAGCTGGCCTCGCATCACAAACATGCGCGGGACCATCTTGCCTTGCCGCAAGTTTGCTGCGTACTCACCCAAGTAATTATAAACATGGCTGAAAAGCTGGAAAGGATCGGTAGGTTCATCACTCTCGTTTTCGAGCTTGTTGTGATTGTCGAGCCCGAAGATCAACTTCAGAACACTACTGCTGGTGATTTTACACACATCGCTGAACTCACGACGGCGCATATCTAGACCTTTATACTCCAACCGCAGCTGCCCATCGGGTTGCATGACCAACGCAGCGTACTTCTTTTTCATGTACAACACGAGCTTTCGGAAAACATGATCGATATCAATTTCCATCATGCGATACTGCTTGTTCACCTGTTGCTTGAAATCCACACCAATCTTGTAAGCATCAGCGTAAGATGTGGCATTCGTGTTGATCATTACTGAGTCTGTGTCACCATACAACACCTCAAGTCCCTTTTCCTTAGCAAGTTCGCTGGTGCGCTTAAGCGCTTCTCGACCCTTTTGGGTAATGAGCTGCGCCAATGGACGAGCACAAAACCTGGAGTCAACAAAACCGAGGCATCCGTACATCGAGTTAGCTGTGAGTTTTAGCGCTGTCTGGCGGATGTTCCACTCTGCAAGCTGAGCGGGCGCGGCATCCTTGGATTTCATCAAATTCTTCACCTCACGTCGACGCTCAACGAGGTTCTGTAAGATCCGCGGTAACAAACCAGGAGCCATTGAGGAACTGGGAACCTCGGGGGATTCGGTCTGATCACGACTGAAGTCCACAGTGGTCAAGCAAATGTTGTATTCTTGAATGATCGACGGATACAAACTGTTGAAATCCATGACCAGCACGCACGACTGATGCAGGCCAGCCACAGGTTCGAAAACATGACCACCCGTATAACTTGCCTTGCTGTCGTTGGGCTTCTTGGCCTGCTTATCTGGGATGAGAAAGCCGTTTTTGGCAAACTCATGCATCAGAAGGTAGTCATTTCTTCCGCTTCGAGTACCAGCTAAAGTACCACGCCAAGGGTTACCGGCCAAGCAAGTAAGCTGTTGAGACAAGGGCAACATCTGGTTCTTTAGTGCAATGGAAGCAGCGTACAGAGTGTCGAACTCGCACTGCCTAATAACTTCAATAAGACCTGAGCTGCCCCTTTTCAACCAGTCGCCGCTAGCCAAATTAGAATCGAACGGTTTACGGTCGTTGACATTCAAGTAAACACGGCACATCTCTTCCAAACTGTACTCAGTACACTTTCCGCTGGCAATTTCTTCACCAAACGCATTTCTCAGATCAACAATGAGTCGTCCCGAGCAAACACGCTGGATTTCAAACGCCTTCGTCGTAGTAGGCCGGTTGCTCAGTTTAAAACGGCCTAACTGAGACCACTCCACAGACTTATAAGCATTGGCACGGTCCATAATCGTCGCGAGATGCACGTTAGTCAAAGTGTGACCGATGTAGACGTCAGGATCGATAGCTTCCACTGTTTTGAAAAACCATTCGAGCAGTTTTTTCTCCGATTGCACGGTCTCCAAAACGTTGGCGTTGGTTTTACGAGCAGCGTTATGCTCCTTTACTGCTTTCTGAAACCCCATAGGGAATCCAGTCGACTGAGGAGGCCTAATAGCCGTAATCAGAGTTGCCGGGAGCGAAGTAGCATCATGCGCACCAATCTCAACGTTGCGGAAAACCCGTAAAGACACCGATACAAGCTCGTGGTCGAGCTTAGCATTAGGAACCGTAGTCACTGCGACACTCATTAGCGTGAGGGGCGGTACAGGTGGCTGCTGGCCCTTGATCGTAGAGATGTTGTTCGGCGTGGCGCACTCATATGCCAGTCTAGTCCAGGCCATATTACGAGCAACGCCCTTGACCTTCACATCTAACCAGCAGGGACCCATGATCTGCCGACTAATCAGGAAGTTTTCGATTCGAGTAGATTTGGCGCCGGTGACCGACTGGTACGAGCTGCCCTCGACCGGCAAATCGTTCTGAACGTACGGCGCCTTCACCACGAGATACTCGTGCTCTCCCTTATCATCGGCAAATACATCCCGGAGTTTTGCTACCCGCGATTGCAAAGTGAGAACCCCATTCTCCTTGTAGAAGTTGGTTATCTCCTTTCGTACTTCGTCAGTTGTCGAATCTGCACGCGGACGCACGTAGATTGTGCGGTTGACGGCATGTACGACCACTGTAGCGGCCTCGTTCTCCTCAGTTTTACCGAAAAGAACCAGTGCGCCCTTCATCTCGAGGAAATCGGTCCAGTAAAACCGCAATTTCTCAGGAGCGTCAGTCGCTGCCTTCTTGGGAGCCGCAGTCTCAGGCTCCGAAACCAAATTCCAAGCTGCGCTGGCGTAGGCATCATCGCTCGTGGGCTGAGGAGTCTGCAAAGTGGCATGCGGCTCAGGAGGATCGCTGCTGGGACCATTAAGCTCTTCGCTGGGCGGCAGTTCGGGCTCCACTTCGGCCTTGATTTCAATCTCCTGCTCTTCCTCAATTTCCTGCTTCACACGCTGGGGCTTCATCATCTCTATCAGTGCCTCCTCGTCCGAGTCGGGTTCCTCCTCCATGGCTGTCAGGGCCACGGGGTTCATGTCGATCTCCACGCGCTTGGCAGGTTCGGTGCGCACGTCGTGGCCTGTCTGAACAATGTCGTAGCCCAGCATGGACTGGTCAGCCTCCATGGAAGTGTCCAACTCCTCCTGGGCCTCTCCTGGCACCTCACGAGCGGCTCTGTGGCGCGTGGGGGTTTCCATGCTGCTCTCTTCGCTGGGCCTCGCGTGGCGGCTGCCCAAAATACTCATATTACGGCCCAGTGATCCGGTGGAAGCGCGTCCCAGACTCGACTGGAAGCTGCTGAGTCCCGAAGCGAACCGCAGAGAGCTGGCAGAGCCCAGCCCGCTAGTAGAGCCCAGCGAGCCCAGCGAGGACCGCAGCGGCTGGCTCAATTTATTCACGGGTGTGCGCTTCGTGCCCACAGAGTTCAGAATCGCGTCCACGTCGGCGTTCGGAGCGCTCAGCGCCACGGTTTTGGGCCGTTTCTGTTTCTTGAACAGGGACGCGACATTAGGCTGGCTCGGGGTCTGCGCCCGTTTTCTGCCCGACTTCGGCTGGTCCTCGGCGTCAGAATCCGAACCGTAGTGGTTCTGGTCCCATTCGTACTCGCCGTTATCGACATATCCCTTGCCGTCGTCGTCCACGACAAAGTCGTCTTCTCTCAGTCTTTCGCGCTGCTGGCGCTCGTATTCTTGCTCGGCCACTTCGTCATAGATATTAGATTCGTCCTCGTCGAAGTTCAGCCCGCTTTTCACACCACTGGTCCTGGCTTTTCTCAGTGCCTCGAGGCCCATGGTAGACGCGTTAAAGTGGTGGGGCAGGGGCGGACGCGTAAGTAATTAAAGGGACGCGTGCCGACCGCTCCCAACTGCCACTCCCAACTTCCACCAAGCTGCGAAGCTTCACCTACCCTGGATCAGCGGGACCAGCGCTGCACCATGAATAATAAATAGTTGATAACAGTTCGAAAATATTCTACATTTTTCAATAAATATCACAGTCATACACGCTCCAGTTCGTGCATCTTCCGCCGGAACGCTGCGCGGTAGGCCGCCCCTCCGCGGCTGACGTTGTACAGCTCTCTTTCCATTGCCAGGACGTCGAGTTCACTAGCCCCCGTTTTCTCCAGCAGTTTTATCAATTGAGTTGCCGCAGACCGCCGGACCTCGGGCAGGTCATTGATTGTGTTAGCTTGGATTGTCGCGTCTTCAACAGGTTTCCCAGGTTGCACTTCTTCCTTGGGCCGGCAATTCCCGCACAAATAAAGCCTGGGAACCACCGACTGGTCGTCGACGCCGAACTCGCACAGCGCGTGCTGCCAGTTCTGGCATTTTTCACACTGCATCATCACGACCGAATCGGGCACTTTGCCGCTGCACGAGCACCGAGTTTCGCCCGTCCATGCTACAGGCTCGATTTTGACCTGCTTCCTGACCGGCTTTTTCTTCGGTTTCTCGATTTCCTTGACGATCCACCGGGCATTGGGGTTCTTTCCCCGGTTCGCCCGCAGAGGTCGCTCCATGTCCTTACCCAGCCTGTCGGTGGACTAAAAGAGCCATGAACGTAACGCACACGTCCCATTTCACACAACGCATTGCACAAGGGCAATATACATTGAGCCTAAGTTAGTTGTGCTTCTTTGTATGACTTGCGGCTCTGCCTAACACTCTAGCCACCTAGCCCGGGCATACCCACAGCCCAGTACGTTTACTTTCCCTGTTGTCTTAACTTTCTGCTACTTCCGTGTCTACTTAGTGTCTACTTGATCGCTTCGTGAGCGTGGGCCGCAATGGCGGGTTAATGGCGGTACTGGCGGGTGGTTATATGTCGTGGGGCAGGGCAAGGTCACAACATGGCCGTCAGCGACGTACTCGCCTCCCTGCGGCAAGAGGCCAATGACGAGCTCTTGCCCCAGTTTCTGCAGCTCGAAGATCAGTGGGAACGCAAGCTGTGGCACCAGCTCACGAAAACGCTGATTGAAGTGTACGCCGACCCGCGTTCGGCGCCGCTGCGCATCCCGCTGTACGAGCGGTTTGTGGCGACTTTCGAGCGGCAAATCAACGCCCTGGCCGCAGCAAGCATCGCCGTCAAGGCCAGCGAGCAGTGCGCGACGCCCCAGCAAAGCCTGGAGTTCATGCGCGGCGTCGTCGCCAAGTTAGAGCCCGCGGTCACGAAGGGCTCCGTGGCGCGCGAGGTGCTGATCTTCGCGCAGCTGCGCATCGCCAGCCTGCACGTGACGCTCCACCAGGCACCGCAGGCCAAAAAGCTGCTGGACCAGGCGCGCATTGCCGTGGACGAGCTGCCCATCTCGGACTCGGCGGTTTTGGCGCAGTTCCACGGCGTTTCGTGCGAGTTCTACAAGATGCAGGCGGACTACACGGCCTACTACCGCAGCGCGCTGCTGTACTTGGCCTGCGTGCGCAATTTGGACTCGCTGCCGGTGGAGGTGCGCCAGCAGAAGGCCGAGGATCTGTGCGTTGCCGCGCTGCTGGCGCCCCAGATCTACAATTTCGGCGAGCTGGTGCTGCACCCGATCCTGAACTCGCTGGACGCCCACCGCGCGTGGCTCAAGGAGCTGCTGCTGGCCGTGAATGCCGGCGACGTTCCGAAGTTCCAGTCTATGCGCGCGAACTTCTGTGCCAAGATGCCCATTTTAGAGAGTTCGTTGCCTTTCCTGGAGCAGAAAATCTGCCTGATGGCTTTGTGCGAATGCGTGTTCCGCCGCCAGCACAATGAGCGCAAAATCCCGTTCCAGGTGATTGGCCAAGAGACGTATTTGCAGACAGGCGCCAAAGTAGAAGTGTTGGTCATGAAGGCGTTCAGTCTGGGACTGATGCGGGGCACTATCGATGAGATCACGCAAACGGTGCAGATCGACTGGCTCCAGCCTCGCGTGCTGTCTCTGGAACAGACAGCGTCCATGCGCGAAAGACTGGGCCAGTGGGATTCCGGAGTCAAGGAGCTGGGCGAGTTCATGCGCGTGCAGGGCAGCGAGGTCTGGCAGGCTGTTTGAGGTATGTGTTAGCTGGATACATAGCAGGTTTACGTATTTAGTCACACATCATCACTGCTTGTACTGCATTGTCAACAATTGTACACAGCATAATGCACGGTGCCCAGGAACTCTACAAGGCTTATGGATTTTTCCTCATCAAAACGCACATGTATTCGTGGGATCTTCTTGATCAGATCGTGCACGAATAGCAGGTTCGTCTGTTGTTCAAGGGTGGTTTCTTTCGCAGGGTCAAGTACACCCATGAACGCATAGATCCAGGCCTGGTATCGGTTCTGCCATATAAAACATTTCAGAGCGTCTACCAATTTTTGCAAACCAACGACGCTCCAAACTGAGGGAAAGGATTTTACGGTGTCACTGTTTCGTTTAACGGTGAGCTCGATCGATGCAGGCAAATGGAGTAAACGATCCTTCTCTTCCTGCGTGAGGTTTGGCATATGTCTTCTGCCAAGTTCTTTCTTACTGAGATATCTGAGATAGCCGGGGGACATCTCCTGGGTATACGTATATTAATTTGGTACTTCAAACTCTATATATACTCGACATATATATACGTGTGTAAGGTGTGATGCGGTTCTGTTGGGTTACATCAGTAAGGTTTGTTTCTCGAAGAGGTACCGGAAGCGAGCTCCAAGCTTGGGTGGGTTAGCTTGATGGAAGTAATAACACCGATAATGTCCAAGTTGGGGTAAAGATAAATTTTGCTGATTCTATCCGACATGTTCGTATACATTTTTCAACTTTTCTGTGAGTGGTGAAATGTCTGGGAATGTCTGCCATGCGTCTGCCGCGCGCCCACCCTGATGCATGGCGTGCGTCACCCTTGCCGCATATAGTTCAGAATCTGGAACCGCGACTGCGATCAATGGAGGATGCGCCATAAAAAAGCTACGACACCTTAGACGAACTGTTAAGTTAAAATATGAAATCCTATATAAATCACATCAATGTACACTTCTCTTTCTTCTCTTGTACACCAATTTTCTCTACGGCCTTTTCATATCCCTGCTTAGCTGCTCGTTTATACCATTCAGTGGCCTCCACAACATTGCGGTGTGTGCCGATTCCGTTCTCAATGAAGAAGCCGAGTGTATATTGCGCCTTCGCTAGCCCATTATTGGCCGCCCTCAGGGCCCATTCATATGCCTCGTCGCGATTCACCGGGAAATCAGGCCCAGTACCGACCATGTACCAGGCGCACATCGCCAATTGTGCCTCAGCATCGTTCCCCAGGGCTGCCACAGTGTAATAGTGGATCGACAGTGACGAATCTTGCGGGCAGCCCAGCTCGCCGAACTCATAGGCCTTGCCCAATCGAGCCGCACCGGGGATGTACCCCAGCTCTGCCGAACGAGCATACAGTTTTGCAGCATATACTCCATCCGGGATCACCAGGTCTTTGTATCCGACTTCATAGATCTTGGCCAATGCATAGGGGCCCTTGTTATACGTCGTATCGCTGGCATTAGCCGCCCGCTCCAGCCATTTGACACCGGCCTGCCGGTTGGCACTGCTGTCCGTGAGGCCCATACCGCCATAGTAGTAGGCCATGCCCAGTTGGTATAGCGCGCCGGGCTGGTTACGAGTTGCTGCCTCTTTATAGAACTGCAAAGCTCGTCGGCCGTCTCGCTGCGTGCCCCAGCCTTCCTGCAGGCACAACGCTGATCGGTATGCGGCCTCAGCATGATTGTGTTTGGCAGCCATCAGGAAGTAGCGGAAGCTTTTCTCCATATCTGGCTTGCTCCCCACCGCCGGAGCCGAATAAATATCCCCCAACAGGTACTGAGCATCAGCAAATCCGCGCTCGGAAAGACGCTTCAGCGAAGCCAGAGCGTCCTTGAACAGGTTGTCAACCGTTGTCTTATCCTGCTCGTTCACGTCGCCTGTTCCCATCGCCGTCAGTGCTGTTTGCATCATGTACTGAGCCAGCCGGAACTCGAGTTCGGGATCGTTGCTCTTGCGCGCAGCCTTGGCGTACTGCTCGATGGTTTTCATTCTCGGCAGCAGTGCGTTGCTGTGAGCCTCAACGGCGTCAGCCAGGTTCAGGTTCAGTTTAGGCTCCTGGAAGTCGTAGTAGCTGAGCCTGACGGAGCTCCTCAAGGAGCTGGGCCGACTAGTGCCTCGCGGCGTGACTGACCGCGGCGTCAAGTCACGTCTCTGCGATCTGACCGACGGCGCGAAGCCCACGGACCCTCGGCGGGAAGTTGGCGAGCCGACCCGCGGCGTTGGCAGCGACTCCAGCAGGCCGCCATCCTCAATGCCGCCCGGGAGACTGCCCATCGAGTCGCTGCTGCTATGTACGGAAACCCGATCGATGGGTTGGGCCTGGCGCCGGATCTCGCCGCTGTTCGCGTGCCCAAACTCCTGCGCGGAGGCGCCAGGGGGCTGCGAATGGCCGCTGGGGTTGCCGGTCATGAGAATAGCCGGACTGAAGCCTCGCGGGCTGGCCATTTCGGGGCTTCCCAGACCAAAACTTCCGGTTTGCGGAAATTCAGAACCACCGGCATTCATTTGCGGGCCCGATGCAGGGCTGGGCAGGTGATTGGTGTACATTAACGGGCTTGGTGGGACCACTGACTTCCCCGGGCCGTTCACTGTGCCACCAATCGGCCCCTGAGACATCCTCCGGGCATTCGCCAGCGAATTCCGGTCGCCAATCGCCGGTGAAGACCCCGCGGGGGACCGGACGCGTTGCGGTGAAATTCGGGGTGAATGGCCGGCCGAACGACGCACGAGGCCTGAACTGTTCATAAATCCCTGGTTCAGAGATATTTGGGACTGTTCATTTGATGCAGCAGCTGTGGGGGCCGTGCTAGCCATGATGTGACAAGCGGAACCCGTGGCTTAACGTGGGGTGTTTAGATGGGTTAAGGTTCGCGGTGCTGCGGCTAAAGGTGAGACAGTTACACGTGAGAGTTTAACCCGCTAGCTATAAATAGATACACTGGGCCAGCAGACGCAGTTCTTCTGTTAATCGTTCTGACTGGTTCCAAAATACAGATTGAGTCTAATCGAGGTGCCCGCCCTACGTTTTTGAGGTTACTGTGCGGACTAGGATCCGCTGTGAACGAGACCGCTTTGGGCTAGGTCAGGCGAAACGACCGGAGACGCGTGAAGCACCCAAAACAGGAAACGCCGTTGCGTTCTCTAGCAACATCTATGATGTTTTAAATTCATCAATTGCGTGTACTTATTGATTGTTTACGATTGCATTCACTGCAACTGCAGTAAATTGCCAGAAGCATCTGTTGGGATCGAGGGGCAAGTGTTTATGCACGCCATTATGGGCAAGGGCGACGGATGCCCCAATCGGTTGAGCCCGAAAAGAGCGACAGTAACTCGGACAGCGATATTGAAATTGTAGAAATTAATACCAAGGATGACTATCCAGCAGCTTCAACTTCATCCGATGCAGTAATTCCCGAGAAGGAGAGGCTCAGGGCCATGCGCTGCCCGATCTGCTTGGAGGCTCCAGACGTTGTGGCGGTAGCGCAGTGCGGGCACGCCTACTGCCACGAATGCATCTTCACAGCGCTCAGTTCTCATAGCACAGCCAACAGAGTCGAGGGGCAGTGCAGTGTATGCCGCCAGCGCATGAGATATGACAAGGTCATTTACATGGAGTTCAAGATAGATCCCAGCGAGTTGAGTCCGCCACCATCAGAGAATAAATAAAGCATATGTATTTTAGCAGAGCCTTTTGGTCATTCGAATGACTCGACCTACCGGCAATGGAATAAATAGTCATCAGCCTTGCTCGAAACTCGTCAATCAAACGTTCCAGCCAAAAGCTCTTTGGTGCTAGAACGTGGCACCGTCGACAACAAACAGCCGCGCTTCGTGCTTCCTCAACCAACCGACAAGCCTCTTGACAGCCGAACTTACTTCTTCTTTGTCTTCTGTAGTCGCATAACAGTACAGTTCGAATGCCGGGGTGTGCCAGCCCAAAATACTCTGGGAGGGGCCGTACTTCGTCCAGGCTATTCGTTGTCTCTTTTGGGTCATCGACGCTTGCAGCTGCGCGAACTTCAGCTTAATGTCGTGCAAACGGTGCTGCGTATCCCCCTCAGCGCTCGACTGAGTGAACTGCACAAGTCCGCGATGTTTATACACAAAATATGCCACGGGCTGCACTTTGATCTCCGTGCAGTTGACGCGGGCATGCAAACTGGAAGTGCTGCTGATAGTCTCGACCAGCGTGGCTTCTAGTTCCGTCAAAACTGCGTTGCCCACTTTTTGCATCTCGAAAAAGCCGTTCTTGTTAGGTGATACCAGCACCAGAAACGTTGACGGCGGCGCAATTTGCCGAATATATGCATACAGAAACCCGTTGGGGTTGAATTTCGGGAAGCATATGGGCACCCAGTGCTCTCCCTCCTTGAAGACTGAAGTGTTGAACACCATGGAGAACACGAGATGCAAATCTGGGGGATGCAGCGAATGCTGCTTGGGCCTCACCACCCCAGCAAACATGCCACCACTTACTGCAAGTCCGTACAGCAACGAGCTGTTGACCCGGGCCGCCAGCAGCGCCGAGTTAAGTCTGGTGCGGATCCGAGAGCTGAGAGCCAGGCTCTCGAGGGCTCCAAGCCACGTCCAGGGCTCGCTGTTCGTCAGGTCGCGCACAATTGCTTTCAAGAAAACCTCTGTACCTCCCAAGACGGGCCTCAAATCGATGTTTGGCCGCAGATCGAACTGTTTTACCAGCTGTTGTTTGGTCAGAACAGACAGGATCTGGGCCTGCAGCAGCGTCAAATGCGCCTTTAGTTGGTGCAATCCGCGATTTTGCCGGTCGATCGCCGCAAGAATCAGTGGCCGCATGCTGCTGACGACAATTGAGGCGTTGTTACTCTCGATGCTTTGCAGCGGTGCATTCTCGTCGAAGCAGGAAACGATCGCCTGAATCACTGCTGTGTATCGCGCCACTTCCTCTTCATCTCCGCTAGAGTAAAAAATGGGTTTGCCCGCTTGGGTTAGAACGAGGTACAGAAGGGGCGATTCCCGTAGTGCCATGGTCGGTCACAATGGCTGGCCTTGCCCAGACAGGACTGTGCAGGGTTAGTTTGATGCGGGATATTTCCCAAACGAGATGCTCAACACACGGCTGGAAAACTAGCCAAGAAAGGCATACAACTACCTGGTTTTTTGTCAACTTAATTTTCATATATAACGCTAGCGACTTATATGTTGTATGCATCTATAAAGTGAATTTGCCCGACTTCACATTGATAGCGTCCACCACCTCCTCAATGAACTCGCTGGTCGGGTTCGCACTGACCTTCGTCAGCGTGATCAGGCTGATAAGCGACTTGATACCAATGCCCAAGACATTGGATCCGGTGCGGGCGCGGATTTGGTGCAGTACCTGCGCGCGGTCGTGGGGTTCCAAGAACCTGAGGGCATGCATGACCTGCTCGAGCTCTTCGGTGCTAGACACGGAGTTCACGAACAGACGCTTGGTGAACAATGACGTCATGTCCAGCCTCTCAAGCACATCGAAACGACTCGAGGTGCCCAGCACCAACAGCGGCTTGTCTGAGGGCGGCCGCTGCCTGATCATAGTACGGAGTGCGTTCACCAGCAGGTTGCTGAACCGCGGGCCAACATCAGACCATTCCACAATGGTCTCAATGTCATCGATAACGATAACGCTGGTTTCTGAGCGGTACGAATCCGCGAATACTTGCTGGATATGTGCGACTTTCTGTTGTTCGGTCATTCCAGTCATGTTTTCAGCGGTAACAAGCTTGACAAACGGGAATTCTGACGCCAAAGCGACTGAAGCGGCAATGGCTGATTTACCCGACTGGGGTGGACCGTAAAACAGTGCGGACATCAAGCTGTCTCCGCTGACCTTAACGGCCTCCACCAGTTTCTGGCCCTCCGCCAATAATGACTGAACGGCCGCACTGAAGGGAATCATGCCGTTAGCAATACAACGCTGCAAGCTCTCCTCGGAGACACCGAAGGCCGGCCTGACATCCTGCAGGGCACCCAAGAAGTCGTCCCGGGTGATGATCAGCTCTTTCTTGTCGTCGTAGGTGACAGCACCGGAGGCCTGCTGTCCCACCGAAGTCTTCCTTGTCAAACCTGTTTGTGAGGCCGCACGCACCACACCGGCGATTTCAGCACCCGAGTAGTTCTTCGTGAGTTCGGCCAACTCGTCCATGCTGACGTCAGGGGCCAGCAGCCTTTCGTCGCGCATACGCTGAGTGTGAATCATGAAAATCTGTTTACGGCCGTCCTGGTCCGGCAGCGGGATCTCCAATTGGATCTCGAATCGTCCGGGACGCATCAATGCTGAATCAATCAAGTCCTTGCGGTTCGTCATACCAATGACCAAAATATTGTTCAGCTGGTTTACACCGTCCATTTTCGACAGCAGCTGATTGACGACGTTGTCACCGACGCCGGTACCATCACCTCGCGAACCACGCTGCTTGAACACAGCATCCAATTCATCAAAAATGATAATATGCAAGTTGCTGTCATCTCCCTTGGCACGGTACTCGTCTTCGGCGTCCTTGAACAGCTTACGGATGTTCTCTTCACTGGCACCCACGAACTTGCTCAGCATTTCGGGACCATTCACGATCTTGGGCTCTACTGCGTTCAGCATCTTGCCGATCTGGCGAGCGATGAGTGTCTTACCAGTACCAGGGGGACCGTAAAGCAGCATACCCTTGACGTGTGTGATGCCCAACTTCTCGATATCTGCAGGACTGGCCATTCGCGTCACGAATGCACGCCGCAAAATAGTCATGAACTGCTTGTCCAGGCCGCCGATTCCCATGTTTTTGAACTCGAAGTTGGGCTGGAACAGGTTCCCGCGCCGGCCGCTGGCTCCCTTCAGCTTGAGGGGACTTCCCTCCGCTTTTGTGAACCCGACCTGGGACTGGGGCAACAAGATACCCCTTCGGTTCTGCGTAGGTTCCAGCTTCCCGTCGAGGTCCACCACGCTCGTGGTCTTCACCGTCAGTCGGAAGTTGAAGCCGCCCCGTTCCATGGCCAGCATCTGTCCTGGGGCGAATACGCGCGACTTCAGCGTCGTTAGCACCTGCTCGGCCAGATCCTTCTGGTCGTAGTCGGCATTGCTGATCCTCGACCGGTTGTAGAAATCGATCTCGAATTGGATGTCGGCGAGGTAAACCTGGCCTCCCTGGCCGGCCTGGAACACATCGAATGGAGCAACCTGGACGGGTTGACCCAGCCTCCACTGTGCCCAATCGCGTTGTGCGCCACCTACGCCGATCTCTGAGGGAGGCAAGCTCGGTGAGATCCGAGCAGTGAACACAAATTTACCGTCGCAAATGACGTACTGGCCATCGTGGAAGGTGCCCGGGGGAACACCAACAACGTTCTGTAACACCAGATCGCGGGTCGGATTGACAACCTGCAATTGCCGAGCCGGAACTGCTGCAAATGTAGGCACCGTGGCACCTTGCGCGAGGGGGCTGCTGTGACCCGAAGAGTGGTGGCCGTCCTTGTCTTTCTTCCCGAATCCCAGGCGCTCGATCATACCCAAGCCCAGTATACGACGGCCAGAAGACCTCACCCGAGTCACTCCCAGCCAGCCAACCTGGTTCCAACCCTGCTCAGGCTCTAGCTCCAGCTCCCACGTTGGAGCAGGCAGATCGGATATAAGAAGGACAGAAGGTCTATTCAATTGGCATGGAGCCTATTAAATTCAAGCGGAAACGCACGACCGCTGCACCTCAGCCCTCTCGGCGAGACCAGTCATTGGCACTGGCTCGGCAAGAACAAATTACTGTAACCCACCACACTGAGGAGATCGACGATACTGACGGGCTGGATCCCGAACTGGAGCGTCAACAGTGGGAGGAACGGGAGAAACAAAGAATACGGCGAGAGACTCAACAGATCATAGAGGACGACAAGCGAAGAAATAAATCGCAATCAGGATAGCGAATGATAATTGATAAATACCGTGTATAGTGAATTGGCGGCCTCTTAAGCAAAAATAATGATAATTGAGCCCCTACGTCGATTGTGAATTATATCATGCTTCAGCTGCATCAATTAGCCTGCGATTAGCCTATATTAACACCGTCAGTTGGGCCGACATCAGTTGGGCCGACATCAGTTGGGCCTACATAATTGGGCATACATTAATGCATCTCTAATTGTATCAGGACAATTAGGCATAGGTACAATTGGGATCAGGTAATTAGGATCAGGTAATTAGGATCAGGTACAATTAGGGATATACTTAGGGGGCGGGTAGTCAGCTGACCGACAGCGCATTGCCAAACCACACCTCGCCAGACCTCGCCGAAACCACGCAACATGGGAGTGCTGAACATCTTCCGCATCGGCGGCGACCTGGTGCATTTGCTGTCCATCGGGCTGCTGCTCTCGAAGATCCACAGCAGCCGCTCCGTGGCCGGGCTGAGCTTCAAAACCCAGGCGCTGTACATGCTCGTGTACGTCACGCGGTACCTCGATCTGCTGTTCAAGTCGTGGAGCGGCGCCTACACCTACAACATCATCCTCAAGTTCGTATATCTGGGCAGCAGCGCCTACGTTCTGCGGCTGATGACGCATACTTATAAGGCCACGCGCAGCCCCAGCAGCGTGGACACGTTCCAGGTGCAGTATCTCATCGGGTTCAGCGCCGTGTTTGCGCTGCTGTTCCACCTCAAGTTCACGGTGCTCGAGCTGCTGTGGTCGTTCTCGATCTGGCTCGAGAGCGTGGCCATGCTGCCGCAGCTGTTCATGATCCAGCGCACGGGCCGCGCCGAGACGATGACGACGCACTACATCTTCGCCCTGGGCGCCTACCGCGTGCTGTACATGTTCAATTGGATCTACCGCTTCTTCACGAACACCCCGAGCGACTGGGTCTCGATCTGCGGCGGCATCATCCAGACGGTGCTGTACTCGGACTTCTTCTACGTATATTACTCGAAGGTGTACCACGGGCAGAACTTCACTCTGCCTGTTTAGTCAAAATAGATAGTGGATGAGCCGGTACGGTATACAGTAGTATCCTCGTCCACAGGTAGTTACAATGCGGGTATATATAAATATATTGATTTGTGGAGTTACGCAAGTACACGTATGTCGAGATGTGGTATTAAGCAAGTACACGTATGTGGAATTGTCGAATGCAATTCAGCCAACGGTTTTTGGTAGCGTAGTTAGCTTGGTAGTAGATACGATCTCTAATTAGCGCGCGCAACGACAGCAGCAAAAATCCATTCAACGTACGCCACAAAATTCAATAGTACAAGAGACAAACAGAGTAACCTACAAGCTATATACAAGCAGTGCATGCAAATAATGCGTCCTATGGTGATCCGGTTGTTTACTCTTTCGATCGCCGCCCACACGATATGGCCTGAGGGGCCCCTATTACTCAGGACAGGGGCAATTTACCGGGTCCACACCGAAGAAAAAGACGTCACCAGCCAGGGCCCATCCTGGTCGATCCGTTCCATCGATTGCCTCAAAACTGTGTCAGATTAATAGACCCCGGGTTGCACCGCTTATTGATTGACTCACACCATAAAATCACTTGATGACACCGGACAAACCAAGAAAGTCCAGCACAGACAGCATAGAATTAAAATCGACCCCGCATGCAGCATCCTTTGGGCCGCCACCCCGGAAACTACAAAGTACTCCAAAAAAACCAGTAGACTCAGAGCCTGCCGCGCATGACGCACCGGTGCCCCCTTCCCAGCCGCACACTCAAAACCTAGACCCGAACCTTTCCACGACAAGCACGCCGCCCAGCGCCAACCCGCGGCAGACACCGGCAATGCTTGTTTCATCTGCACAAAAACCCTTCCAGCTGGCCGACAGCCGCTCGAACGCCCCGCCGCCGTTCCAGAATACCCGGCGGGCCGCAAACGCTGTCTCAGACCCCCAGGTGGATCGCCCGGGGCCTAACCCTGGAAACAAACCCGAAGCAGAATCGCCCGAACCTGATAGTATGCTGAATTCGCAGCACACACCGGGCATGCGGACATATCCCAAGTCCCGGGTGCACACCAGGAACCACAAACTGGAAAACGGCGGGGCCGAGAATAGCGACGACGCTGATATGGCTGAGGGCGAGCTGCACTTCTCCCGCCGGCTGGGGATCTCCACTCAGGACAACGAGCTGCTCGTGCAGGCCGGCGAGGCCGCGAAACGGCTGGACCGCCTGGCCCAGGAGCTCGACCGGGAGGAGGAGTGGGCCGAATGCACGTCGACGGTGCTCGACGGCATGCGTGTGGTGCAGGCTCGCTGGCAGCGACTGGAGGCCGAATTGAAGCTGCTCACCAGGGAGTCTCGGCACGTGGGCCGACCAGCAAACTCGGCGCGGGGCCGTGGACGCGCGCGAGGCAGGGGCCGGGGCCGCGGCAGAGGCAGATGGCGGGCTCTGTGATATTTATTATATACGATCAATGTGAAATGAATGTAGAACACGATTTATTGGTGCGGGGGCTAGTATGGCGCAGCAGGGCCTGTTGCCCATGGTCATACCGCATTGGGAAGGGTTCCGCTACGTAGCGCTGATCAACACACTGCGGATACGATATGCACAGCGGCCATTGCGCAGTTCAGCGTCATCGAACCCGCTGCGACATCTACATATCATGTGGACCCGCCCAATCACTCATTCATACAACCACACAACAGAAACTAAGTTATCTATTTATATACATATGTATATTTATATTCTGTATTATTGACTGATATATACCGACTGGATCATGTATGTACTACAATATGTATTGGCAGGAATATGTATTGAATGTACTGACCGAAATATGTATTGACTAGAATCTGTGTTATTCCTTATCTTTCACTAGTGGCTCTATACTGCCTTTACACGCGTACCGCCCCAAAGTGAGTACCCAAGCCCGGGCGGGACCGCGATGGTGTGCTCCAGCAGGGCAGGGAAAAAAAGCCACTCAAGATTTATGCACAACCTCTAGAATGGATAAAAAACTGAGAATATCACTGCTGCTGGTGATCGATTCCGTGTTTGCAATCCTCGAGCTTGTTGTGGGATATGCTGTGCACTCGCTGGCTCTGATTGCCGACAGCTTCCACATGTTCAATGACATTCTGTCGTTGGTGGTAGCTCTGTGGGCGGTTAGAGTAGCCAGCAGCGGCCCGACGGCCACTTTCAGCTACGGGCTGCAAAGAGCCGAAGTTTTGGGCGCTCTAGTGAACGCCGTGTTTTTGTTGGCCCTGTGCGTCACGATTTTTTTGGAGGCAATTCAGCGATTCGTCGAGCCTCAGGTTGTCACAAACCCGAAGCTCATTTTGGTGGTAGGTGTGCTGGGGTTACTTTCGAATCTGGTGGGGTTGGTGTTGTTCCACGAGCACGGGCATTCGCACGGCGGCGGGTTCTCCCACTCTCATGGCGGCGGCGATGCCGAGCAGGGCCATTCGCACGGCCACAGCCATAGCCACGGGGTCGGTAACGCCAGCGGACAGAACGCCAATGACAGTCTGGGCAGCCTGCTTCCCGAATACGCGGTTGCCCAGGCCGAGCACCGCCTGCTGAGCCAGCACAGCAACCAGAGCTACGGCTCAACCGAGGCGAGCCCGCGAGAGCATGACCATGAACATAGCCACAACGATATTTACGGCCGGCAAGGTTCTGTGGGCCACACTGAGCACCACCATGTCCGCCCGAAATCGCAGGCCAAGTCCTCGCGGTCTATGAACATGGAAGGTGTGTTTCTACATGTCATGGGCGATGCGCTGGGCAATGTCGGTGTGATTGCAACCGCTATCTTTATCTGGAAGACCAATTACTCCTGGAGGTTCTACTTCGACCCCGTGGTCTCCTTATTTATCACTGCCATCATCTTTTCAACTGCGGTGCCGCTCTGCACGAGGGCCTCAAAGGTTCTGCTGCAGGCGACGCCGTCGTTTGTCAACTGCGACGAGGTAGCTGAGGACATTCAGTCCATTCCGGGAGTGGCCGAGATTCACGATTTACATATCTGGCAATTGAGCGAGTCTCAGGTCATCGGTACGTTACATGTCACAGTAGACGGTCCTGCATCTAGTTTCGCCGGGCTGAGCAAGACGATACAGGAATGTTTTGCGGGTCATGGTGTGCCTTCGATCACGATCCAGCCCGAGTTTGCCGAAGCCAATACTGGGTTAAGGCAATGCCAGAGTAATGGAAATTTACTGAACTAGTTGCGCATATTGACTGGTTTATTTGCGCACTTCCTGATCAACAGGAACCATATGTTTTTTTAAAGATTCGCGATAGTGGATGTGCTTTTGAAGATGAGAACTCGCGATTGTGGTATATAATCTTAACAAAACACACAGTTATAAGCTCGCAGTTACCTAAATACTGAAACATGCGAAATATACGCAAAATTTGAGCCGAATTGGCCAGAATTTGAGCCTATGGACGATAAATCACCCCCAAACGGGCTACCATCGCTATCTGCCGCTATATGCGCGTATATGCGGCCTATGAACCCCACAATTCCACCGTGGTACATGGATACTGCACGATAACTCATATCTAAGCTTTCAGGCACGTGAGGATTAGTAACATACTCCCAACGTGCAGGCTTTTGGTGGCTTGATTTGATAAGCGAAAATTTCCAGTCATCGTCCGGAATTTCAAGTCGCTCCCCACCGGCCCCGACATCACAGAATCCTCAGCAACTCGCTGTACATTCGACTTCGAGCTTCCTGAGCCAGCCAGTAGACACAAATCCTCGTCGAGTCTAAGTGCCTCTGCGATTATTTTTTCTGAGCTGCAGTATATAGTCGGCTTTTCGAGCACTTTTCTACCGCTCCAGCGCCGCCACACCCCTTTTTGCCACCGCAGCCGCTTGCACCGCAATTGGCCACGTATTCGCAGACAAATCTTTGAAGCACTTACTAAGCAGTAATGACCTCAACTGCCGCCCCTACAACCACCACGCCCGAACCCTCGTGCACCATGCTCCCGCGGGCAATCCTCAGTCACGGGATCTGTCCCAATCAAGCAGGCGCCGATGAGGCCCTGGACAGTGGCAGCGATGAAGAACGGACACACTTCAATGTTTTGAGCCGTAGGCTGCGCAAGCGCCGGAAGACCAACCGCGCGCTGGTCTCGCACCCGTACGTCCCTCAACAGGACGCCCACGAATTCTTGCCCTCTTCGCCGTCGGCGTTGAACGACGATCTTTTCGGGAGCGCCGAAATCTCGCATTCCTCGCACATGGGCCAGCACCGCCGCCGGCGCAGCGAGCCGATGTACGAGGCCGACATCAATGCCCGCCAGCGGTGCTACGAGTACGTGCACACAGCCATTGACGCTGTGTGGGCCGAGTACTGCGACTCCACTTCGTATGCGGAGTCGCTGAAGTACATGCCCCACTCGCCGATCTCGGAGACCGAAGACTTTGCCTTCAGCAGCAGCGACGAGCAGCCCCTGCACACTCCCAGGACGAACTCGCTGCCCAATATTTCCGGCTTGCCCGCCGCTGCGAAATCCGCCGCACCCAAACCTATTGCCCAGCTGGGCAAGCCCACCGCGCAGGCCAAGCCGCACCGTTCCGACAGCATCAGCATGCAGCCCCAGAGCCAGAGCCTGATGCGTCAGAAGAAGCGCCTGGTGGACGCGAAATATTTATTGAGCCACTACGTCACTGTGCCGGATTCCTCGGCGAGTGCGCAGTTCTGGCGCGTCTGGGACCAGCTCAAGTACTCCACGGTCGAGCTGGTCGAGGGCGACGACGAGGACGCCGACGAGGTCATTGACGATCTCGAGGCGGGCCGCCTTTAATTTATTTATTTATTCAAAACCCATGTACATACTACATACGACGACATACGACGACATACGAAACAACACCCGAAACGACATACACGCGATCCGACGAGGCCTGCGGTGGTTAGGTACTGGGATGCGTTGTGGACGTTTTGGGTGGATCAGGGTTGGCAAATTTCATGCTGAAGGCCTGTGCACAAGCAGCCCCCAGACTGCTCGCGCGCCCCATATGGGGGGCCAGATTCTGCTCTATGCATCATGGCGCACCAGTCCGGCAGATACTGCCTGCGGATGTTGTGCCCCGGCACTACCGTTTGCACTTGGACCCCGATCTCGTTAGCTACAAATACACGGGACAGGTGGAGATCGATGTCGATGTGCAGCAAACCACAAAATCTGTCACGCTGAATCTGCTCGATCTGCACGTCAAAAGCGCTACTTTGAATGGCGTTGATTCAGTCAGTCATTCAGATAACAAGGACCACCAAAGTGTCACATATACGTTCCCCGGTGAGATTGGGGCCGGCCAGCAGGCTACTCTGAAATTTGAGTTCGAGGGTGAACTGAACGACAAGCTGCGGGGGTTCTACCGCAGTATTCACCGGGACGCGGAGGGTAAACAACATGTTGTGGCCACCACGCAAATGGAGCCCACAGACTGCCGCCGCGCGTTCCCCTGTTTCGATGAGCCGGCATTGAAGGCGACCTTCGACATCTCTGTAGCCGCAGATTCTGATCTGACGGTGCTGTCGAACTGCGATGTCAAGCACACTGAGACTAAGGGCGGTCGGAAGGTTGTGCATTTCAACCGGACGCCGCCTATGAGTACCTATCTGGTAGCTGTGGTTGTTGGTGAGCTTGCCCACGTTGAATCGAACGAGTTCCGCGTGCCCGTGAAGGTGTACGCTACGCCGGGAATGGAGGCGAAATGCCAGTACTCAGCCGACTTGGCTGCTCGGACTCTGGCTTTCTTCGAAGAGAAGTTCGGCATCGAGTATCCACTGCCGAAATGTGACATGGTTGGTATTCATGACTTTTCTGCGGGAGCCATGGAGAACTGGGGCCTGATTACCTTCCGGCTGGCCGACCTGTTCTTCACCGAGGGTCGTGACTCTGCCGCGACTAAGTGCCGAGTCACTGAAGTGGTGCAGCACGAATTGGCTCATCAGTGGTTCGGTAACCTGGTGACCATGGACTGGTGGGACGGGCTGTGGCTGAATGAGGGGTTCGCTACTTGGATGTCGTGGTACGCTGGCAACCATTTCAATCCGGAATGGAAAGTGTGGGAGTCCTATGTGCAAGACACGTATGCTGCCTGCCTGAAGCGCGATGGCGTACGTAGCTCGCACCCGGTAGAAGTGCCGATCGTTCGCGCTCAAGAAGTGGATGAGATCTTCGATGCTATTTCGTATAACAAGGGATCCTGTGTTATTCGTATGATCTCTCAGTTTTTGGGCGAGGAGACGTTCATCAAGGGAGTGTCCTTATACCTGTCACGGCACCAGTACAAGAATACCACGACACACGATCTCTGGAATGCCCTGTCTGAGGTTAGTGGGAAGGACGTTGAGAAATTCATGGGCCCCTGGATCAAAGAAGTAGGCTACCCCTTGTTGACAGTATCTCAGGACAATGAGGTCCAACAGAATCGGTTCCTGTCGACATTCGATGTCAAGCCTGAAGAAGACCAAGCGCTGTGGCCCGTTTCCCTTGAAATCCGAAGACCCGATGGCTCGGTAAACCACGATAAGGTTTTGAGCACACGCTCGGCGGCGATCCCTGAGGCATACCTTAAATTGAACGCTGATCAGAATGGGATTTACCGCGTGAAGTACCCTGACACAGTGCTGCAAACGATAGCTCAAGAAGGATCTAAGGGCGCGCAGTCGAAACTCAGTGTCGAGGATAAGATCGGCCTCTTAGGAGACCTGAACGCTTTAGTAGGACACGAAGTGCCCGTGAGCCAGCTGCTGACGATCGCAGAACAGTGGAAAAACGACAACGAACCGAACGTCGTGCTTGCAGTGCTGGTGTCGCTGGCGAACATTCAGCGGCAGCTGTTTTTCCAACCCGGCCCCACGCGCGAACAATTTAAATTGTTTTGCGCCAAGATTGTGGAGCCGCTGGCTGATAATTACGGTCAACAGATCAACGAAACTACTCCGTTTCTTCAGAAGGAATTAAAATCAGCGTTGTTCAGCGCAGCAGTGCGGAGCATAGAGAGTCAAAAGTACATCCAATTGGCACTCAAGATGTTCAATGACCGTAAGTTTGACACGCAACCCGATTTCTTTGGCGCTGTGTACGTTGCTGTTTCCAAATATGGCACCCCCGAGCAGTGGGACGAGCTTCTGGAGCACTACCTCAGCGGCGCCAACGTCATGTCCGGCCACGCGGCTCTGTTTGCACTTGGCCGAACCTCCGACCCCGTCAAGAAGCAGCAGGTGCTGGACATGCTGCTTAATCTGACGATCAAAATGCAGGATAGCGCCACGGCCTTCCAAGGCTTTATGACGAGCTCGCCCGAGTCTGCCGAAATGGGCTGGCAGTGGCTCACCAAGAATTGGGACGAGCTCTGCGAGAAACACCCCCGCACAGCCTCGATGCTGGGCCGTCTTGTAAGCATTAGCATCACCGGCGTTAACACCCCCCAACATGTGGCTCGAGTCACTGAGTTTTTCAGCAACAAAGACCTCAGCGGCATTGAGCGTGTCTACGCTAGCTCGCTGGACTCACTGAAAGCGAGCACCTTGACGATTGAGCCCATTGTGAAAGGGGTCGAGGCTTATTGTACATAGTTTAGGACACAATGATTGTAGTGAATTGCATATTGGTTAAGATAATCGTACTTATGTGTAAGTGTGACTAGACGAGAGAGCTCACGTTCGCATGCACTCATGCGGTGAGTCTGATGCAGTCCGAATACGACCATGTTCATATATAATAGCAGTGCCAGGTAATCGCAGTGGTTAGTGGATTGCAGTGCTCAATGGAAGCTGCAGTCGTCGATGATTGTAGCCACGCAAAGTCTTCAAATGTCAGAAATTCACGCTCATGAGTTGTGTATGTCACGCTGTAAATGTCATCGCTGTGATCAGTGCTTCAGTAGTGACTATGTTCCTAAATATGTGCAGTTATGTCCTAGTGGCGCGGGTTCTTCGTGGCGCCCGTCTCGCCCGTGTTGGTCAGAGGAACGTGCGGCACGTACTCCTCGTCGATCAGGTCAATGGACTCGCCCTTCTTGGGCCCCTGGTGAGGCGTGATCGACCAGTTCTCGACGACGTACCGCAGCTCGCCCGGCACCTTGACGGCCCGGAACCGCACCGTGGCCGATCCGTTGTCGCCCGAGACGCTGTAGTTGAAGTCGACCTCGTCGCGTGCGATCCCGGCCGAACCAGAGATCCAGGGCATCGAGCTGGAGAAATGCACGTTGCCCCCGACGGCCTCGCGGCACAGCTCGGAGCGCCGCAGCGTGGCCAGGGTCGACGTGACAATCGGCGAGTTGGCCGCCTCGTACTGCACCATCCCCAGCAGGCTGACGGCCATGACGCCGCAGAAGATCGCGAAGTACGTCCGCTGGGTGTTGCGCTGCCCGACGACGTCCGGGAGGTCGCGGTCCACCGTGCGCGGGACGCCCTTCAGGCCGTGGCTCTCGGCGTACGCCCGCGAGTAGTTCGCGCCCTGGCCAATCACGTTCTGGCCCTCGAAGTTGTTGGGCGTCGCGCGCGCCTCGCGCGTGGAGTACCGGCGGGCCTGGCGGGCCCAACGCAAGCTCAGTCTCAGCATAGGGTAAGTTGGTGTCGAACCCAGGCAATACGCCCGGCACACAGTGGATTGAAACGGATTTTAATTATTTAATTATTCAGAGTCGTGGGCCGCCGGAAATAAAATTTGCTTTTAGGCGCCGGTGCGCTGCGGTACTGCGCGACTGCGCTGTGCGGTTTAAATCGTGCCGGTTAGGGCAGTGAAAAATATGCGGATCGGACTCCCCCGCCTGGCTCAGCTCACAGCGGCCTCCGTGGCCAATGTCTACCGAAGCACGCCGCCGCCGCTCATGACGACCCCCAGCGTCGTGCATGCGCGCCGACGGCTGCGTCACCGCGTGGGGCTGCTCGGATACAAGCGCGGCATGGTGCCCTACTTCGACGCCGACGGCACGCAGCACGCCGCCACGGTGCTGGAAATCGACCGGTGCCAGGTCGTCGACGTCAAAACCGCGGACAAGCACGGGTACAACGCCGTGCAGCTCGGCTGCGGCGCGAAGTCCGCGGCGAACGTCACGCGGCCCATGCTGGGCCACTTCGCGCGGGCCACCGTGGCGCCCAAGCGCGACGTCATGGAGTTCCAGGTGCGGTTCAGCGAGAACCTGCCCGGTCTGGGCAGTCTGTTGCGGCCCAGCCAGTTCATCGTGGGGCAGTACGTCGACGTGCAGGCGAAAACAAAGGGCAAAGGCTTCCAGGGCGTCATGAAGCGCTGGGGCTTCGCGGGCCAGCCGGCATCGCACGGTGTGTCTGTGGCGCATCGCTCGCCGGGCTCGATTGGCCAGTGCCAGGACCCGGGGCGTGTGTTCCCCGGCAAAAAGATGGCGGGCCGCGTGGGCATGACGAACTGCACGGTGCAGAACCTGCAGGTTCTGGAGGTTGACGACGATAACGGGCTCGTGCTCGTGAAGGGCCATGTCCCGGGCGCGCGGGGGCGGCTGGTGAAGATCACCGATGCGGTGAAGAAGCCGCTGCCTAAGTAATGTACATAATAAGCATCGAATTTAAGGCGAATTTAAAGCAAGTTTAAGCCCTAGCGAGTAAAAGACGGCGACGGAGTGACGAGTCATGGGTGCCGATAGACGGGATCCAGCCGATAGACGGGATCCAAGCCTACAGATGCGATCTGCATCAACACTTGGTCTGTACGTTCACCACCGCAATGCTCTCAGCAGACATACACACATTTCGATATTTGCTACGTGTAAAATTGTTTACATATGGCCAGTAAAATTGAGGCAATACTTAAAGCCGAGCAGTAAGAATCGATCCACATTACCGGGACTAAGGCACTATCGACCCAATCGGGCTGATTGAGCTGTATTTGGCAAGCATCAAAAATATTTTGGCTCATCATGGACCACGAAAATATAATCAAGATCGAAACCTCTTGTTATTCGTTCTGTTTACCAGGGTTCATTGACCCCACCGTTGTTTACGTTATGGCGCGTTCAGCGTTGATCCGCGCGGCTAAACTGCTCGCCATCGGCGCATTAATTGTGCTGGGGTATTTCTGGCTGCTGAAAGGCCTGTTCGCGCCCGATATAGCTGGCCAAAGCGGCCTGAGTATCTGGCCAGCCTACACTGAAAAGTTCATCGAATATCTGTTTCCCGAACTGCATAACTGGCCCACGCTACAGCTGGCGGATATCAGCAATGACAGGTACTTGCGATTGCAGCGTAGCGATTCAGTCAATTCGACTGTTGAGGCCATGAAATTGTCGCCTGAGGAGGTGGACCAGATCCACCAGGGTCTGCGGCGAACTGAGGCCCCACCGGGCCTTGTAAAATTGTGGCCCCGGTACGCTGAGGCTATTAATTATATACTAGACGTTTACGGCACGAATGCGACGGCGAAGTACGCATTTGATGCCATGTCCTATGATCCGCAGAGTCTACAGTGGCGGTACCAAATGCTAGGAATGCGCAGCTGGTACCTGGAAAACCAGCTGCCAGTACCTTTTGATGCCGTCAACTTCGCCATTGATTTACTAGATGCGAATGGCCGCAACGATTCGATAAATTTCCGCGAGCCATTGCGGGCCCATGCGACCTGGGCTCATTATAAGTACGCTGCCATTGTCGTGCCCGGTGAGGGTCCCCCCGATTTCTTGACAAGCATCTCACCACAGACCAAGCAAAGAGTCAAGATGGCTCACCAGATGTTCTTGGATGGGTTGGCGCCCTTTATCATTGTGTCGGGGGGCACCGTGCACCCTGGACGCACGCACTATAATGAAGCCGTCGAAATGAAACGCTGGCTGGTCACCCAATTCCATGTTCCCGAGAGCCGTGTGCTCTTAGAACCGCATGCACGACATACAACGACTAATCTGCGCAACGCCGCGCGAGTGTTGGCGCAGCTTGACTACCCACGAGAGAAGAAGTTGCTAATAGCCACTGACCCGATGCAAAGAGAGTACATCGCCAGCGCTGAGTTCGCTCAAAGAGCTGAATCGGTGTTTGGATACTCTTTGGGCGAGATAGGCCCTTTGGTTGAACCGTGGGGTGTCGAGTATCTCCCGCGGGGCGACTTCTTTGCCGATCCACTGGACCCACTGGATCCCTAAGTTGGTAATTATTCTCTATTATAGATTTCTATATTGAGTGAATCGCTATGTAGTTATGGATCGAGTATATAGTTATGGATCCAGTATAGTAATGGAGTATCTGTATCGCCACTGGGTCTCTCTATAGTGATGAATCTTAAAAGTGATGAATTCATTTAGCAATAGTAGTACATTATTTCGATAAGTTAAGGAACAGCACCATTCTCTCCTCATCAGGCTCAGCGTCGGCCAACGGCGGCGGGCCCAGTTGTCGGAGGTACCCGCCAAACGTCGACTTGATGGCCACCACCGTGACCTGGTTCAGCCCCGGCGCCAATGTGATGTCGTAGTTGTCCCACTGCGTCTGGGCCGGTAGCGGTGTGAGTTTAGCGCCGTTCATGAGCACTGAGGTTTGCAGGGGCTGCACGGCCGCATTGGGCAGCACGGACAGCCGGAGGCTAGACTGGTAGTACGGCAGCGTCGTGGCGTAGGTGGTGAACACCTTGGAGGCCGACGGCGGGATCCGCAGCTGGAGGATATCCGTCTCCGCGCGCTTCACATCTTCAATGGGCAGCGTCGACGCCAGCGACGATGGGATGGGCTTGGACTGGCAGGTGACCATTCTTATGAGTGCGTCCTCCACGCCCTCGTCGGGGTTTCTATACACGATTTCGTCAAACACCTCCGTGTGGTGGAAGAACTGCGGCGGCAGGGGACCCACGCCGGGCACGACGGGCATGTTCTCGTGCTCGTGCGTCTCCTCGCGGTCGTCATCCAGGTCCTCTTCGTCCATATCCTCGCTGTCCGCCTCGAAGTCCTCGTCGTCGTCGTCGTCGAAGCGGGGCGGCGCGGGCGCGGCGGGCATATCATCGTCCTCGGAGCTGTCGCTGTCGTCGCTGTCCATCACATCGCGCTTCCGGGGCCGGCCGCGCTTCTTCGGAGGCCGGCCGCGCGGTTTCCCGGTGTAGGCCGCCGGCGGGGCCGCCACGGGCGCCTGCTCCTCCTCCAGCTCGTCCACCACCCCCGCGGGCAGCGCCGCCGTCAGATGCTTCGGGATGGGCGCGTGCTTGGCGATCTTGGCGTCCAGCTGCTTCAGCAGGGCGCTGGCGTCCTGGTAGATGGGCGAGCCCTCCTGGTTGTACGCCATGGCGTTGGTGAAAATCTCGGCAGCTTTGCTTCTGAAGGCCTCCCAGTTCAGTTCGGGCCCGTTGGCGAGCAGCTGCTGGCGCACCTTCGCAAGCGAAGTGGGGTTTTTCACCACGTCGAGGTAGTTCGGGTAGCTTTCCACGTCGGGCTCGAGCATGAACGCGTCGCTGAGCTTGCGGCCTTTCGCCTTGTAACTCTCCAGCTCGTCTAGCACGGCCAGCTGCAGCTTCAGGCGGCTGCTGCTACTGAGATCGCGGCCGCAGTACAGCCGCACAAAGTCGAGCAGGTCCGTCGCGTCGTCGAACACGGGGCTCTCGTCGCCGTTATACGCCCGCGCATTGTCGGCCATCAGCTCGAAATCGGCGATGATCTGGTCGTCGTTCTCGTACGCGTTGACCCGCACGCGCTTGCCGATCTCGTGCAGCGAAATGGGGGTCTGCACCACCTCGCGGTAGTCGGGATAGAGCCCGGCGTCGGGGATTTCCGTGAATAGCTCCACAATGGGCCGGCCTTCCAGCTTCACTCGGTTCAGGGAGCGGATCAGCTCATTGTACCGGTCGCCGGTGCTGGGTCCTCGCTTCACGGGCATACCTAGCCCAGTGCGCGATCGCGAACATCTACGCTAGCTGGGAGCACGGGGCCTTGGACATGATAAGTACATTCGATCGGGAATAATTTATCTAAATTGCTCGCATAGTCTACAGTACATAATGTATGCAGTGGGCTCACTTCTGCCTGCTTCGGTGATTGGACCAAAGCGAGAACGCGTAGTGCGTCTCTTGTTCTACAGCTACAAGTTGCACGAATGCGTTGTTTTAGATTATGTAGACCGGCAATAACACCTGGTAAAGCTCCTTTTCATAGCACCGCGCCGAGCCCACGCTAAAAAGTGGGGCTGGCGGGGCATGGTGCGCACTTCCGAAACGGGAAGTGGGTCAAGGGTAGTGCGCATACACCATGGTTGCATGACCCAGGAACCGTTACCAGCAATATATATATCCATCTAATGCTGCATTCATTCTCTTTCTAGCGCGATGTTTTTCCAAGTTCTGAGCTACTCCTTGATAGCAATGATCATGGCCGGTCAATTCTCCACCCTTAGCATTCACAATGCTAACAACGTGCCTCGCATATTTAGCTTCCCCCAACTCGCCCTGGAAACCAAGCTCTCCGCCGTTGATATTGACTTGCACTCTCGTTATACTGGTCCCAATGTACCGGCTGTTTACTGTCTTCCGTCGCCTATTCTGCCCCTCGCTCCAATGTCGTTCTTGACCACGGCTAAAAACTTTGTTCATGAATTCCGTCAAAGTTACTCAAATGCCATGGTCGCTCGTACTGCTGAAAATGATTTGCGTGACCGACACACTAGCGTGTTCGCCTTCACCCATGGCTTTTTCCAGGAGCTTGGCCTGAGTGTCCGCACTCGGAAGCAAGTCAGGGAATCGCTGACATCGCGTATTCCATCTGGCCACTACCAGCTGTCTAAGAGCCATTTGTCGCAACATACCATGTACTTCCGAGGCACGATTCCTACAAATCGCTATGCTGTTTCGGCCGTACGGTCCACTTTCCGCGTGACTCGTAGCATGCTTAGCGAACTTCACTGGGGCCACTTGACTGACACTTCCATCAATGCATTTCTACTCCGAATCGCTGTCATGACTATTGTGGCTGCGCTCTCCAAAGCCACCACTGCTGTTCGTCGTTACCGCAAGTACCACCCGAAAATCTCTCATCCGCTATACACTCGACGGTTCGCTCAAACCATTCCCACGCGTGTAGTGTCTCTTCCTACTCGTGCCAATAAGAAGCGTGCTGTTCTGCGTTGTGTGTCGACCCCCGTTCTGCTCACGGCACCACAGGACCACCGTTTGGTACTCAAGGAAACGCAGAATGCTTGTCACAATCTTCGCATTGTAGTTCCCAGTGAGGTAAAGCCTTATGTCAAGAAAGTTCCTGAGTCTGAAGCAGTCGCCGAAATGCAGCATCTGGACGTTACGCTGACTACTGACTCTGTGCCCATTCGCACTGAGGCCGCTCTTACTGTGGCAACTCCTACTGTGGCCACTCTTCTTGTGGCCACTCCTATTGAGGCCATCCCTACTGGAGCCACTCCCATTAAGGCCACTGCGACTCCTAATTATGAAAATGTTCGTGAATGGAGCCTAACCAACAAGCAGTGGGACTCATGGAACCTGCCCCACTTCCGTTCGTTTTCGAGTGAGCTCAAGCACTGGAAGGAGGAGATGGCTGGAGACTCCGAGGATGCCTTCGACTTTACTTTCACCTTCTCTGACTCCGATGAAGATCCTGAGTTTCTCGTTTGCACTCCTCCTACCCCCGTTGAACAATGCGAAGCGTTTGAGGAGAATCCTACCGCGGGACTGTTGCTCATTAACAAGAACCGAGAGACTGTCAATTTCCAGGGAGACCTCCCCAATGGTAACGGCATTGATTATCGTGCTGTTGACCCCTTGAATGGTCTGTTCACTGATGGGCTGTCTATTGAGCAACTGGCGCTTGAGGTGAGGTTGAGAGACAAAGAACCCGAAGACTTGTGGCCCAACAGGAAATATGGCCACCCTCGCAACCGTCGCCAGCCTAATTATGAGAACCCACTGCCGTTCCGCACGAAGAAGATTAAACCGTTTGTTGCGCGACGCGTGCTTTCTGTCCTACCTGAGACCTCGGAAACAGACTCCTCCTGTGAACGCCGTGTTCCCACTTTCGTGACCCACGAGATCGACTTGCTCTATCACCCTAGTCCTTTGGTAAACCACTACTTGAAGACTAAAGAGGAGTCCAAGTCTCGTCTCCGCCGTGCTTGGGAGCGCATTAAGCAGTAAGCGACTCGGTCCGCCACATCGCAGTTCACATCCACACAACCGCTTAGGTCTACGACACTTTACTTGTACACTACTTTTATTATTTAAACACGTAACTAACTGACTAACTTACTTAGCACTAAGTTTAGCTAGCAGGTCACGAGTCCGAGATTCTTCAGCATTCTGAAACCATTTTGCATCATAGCTTGAGCCCCTGAGGCCAATGGTAAGTGCTAAACGGTATAGAGCCTCGCTGTCTCCACTCTCAGCTACCACAGGTGCCACCAGTTCAATAAGGCCCTCCTCATAGCACTCCTGGAGCTGTAAGTCAAGCACCAAAGTCGCCAAAGCTACTGCCATGGGCTTCGTGGGCTGCATCTGAGGCACAGCCAGTCTCAACATCTGCAGAGCTTGAGTCAACATGGCCCTGTTGGTGCCCGCCTTGGGGTCAAAGTCGGCCCTAGCAACCAGATTGACCACACCGCGAATCGCCAACAGACAATGTTTTGGGACCTGCGCGTCCAGCGCGCCCAGCAGTGCTACCCACACCGCCTGTTGAGGTACCTGACCGGCATCAGCGATCCCCAGCCTAAGCAGGTCGTATACTGGAAGCAACAGAGGCACGGATTCCTGCCATTTATTAATCAATTCCAGTGACGCGCGTACGAGGTCACCACCGCTGCTCGGCAAGGAGCTTACCAGACTATCGAAATTGTATGCCCCGAGCGACTCACCACGCTGGCCAGCATTGTTGTTCAGAGCCTTCAGGATCGATGGGATTTGCGCGGCCCTGATGAACAGCGGTGTGCTGAACTGCACCACGGGCCCCTTCCCGGTAGACGTCGACGCACTAGTGGCCGGGGCTTCTGCTTGCTTGGTGTCTGTGGTAGCAGTCGTTGAGCCAATGTTAGCTGCCTGAGAATTGGTGATGAGGAAGTTGACGACTTGTGTGACGTAACTTGATGGCAGCGAGTTCTGAGCCACAAACGCCTCGGCGACCGTATACGGATTATCGCCGTTGTTGAAAGGCAGCTTCAGAGGCGGCACGCCGTCCTCGATGTCAACATCGAACACATAGTCGTACTGTTTGCCATCATGCGTTTGCCGCTTAGATCCACCAGCTTGGCCATGGCCCACCACATCACCCAGCTTTGTCCACACTCCGCCGCTAAACTGATGCGCCTCGACAGTGCCGTTCTGGCGGACCGTCACAACCTGTCCCTCCTGCTTCCCCGGTCCGCTCAGCACACTTGCATCTGCAATCTGGGACTCATCGATCTCGTTCTCACCGAACGCCGAGGACTTCACAGCCTCGTCCAGTGCATCGCGCTCTTCTTGGCTGGCGAGTCTTTGGGCGCTCTGCGTAAACACTCGAGCCACGCCGTCGCTGGAACCCACTACGAAATCGCCGTTTAGCGGGTTGAACGCCACGCTCCACTGCGAAATAGCCGGCAGCACAATCGTTTGGAGACACTTGCCCGTCGCAAAATCCCACACACGCACCGTCCGGTCCTCCCCACCGCTTATGACGAGGTTGCCGTGGCTGGCCAGAGTATACACGAACGAAGTATGGCCGTTGTCGAACCGCCGAAGCTCTTTACCAGAATGCAAGTCCCAAACGCGAATCGAGCCATCGTTTCCAGTACTTACAAACTCATCTCCTACCACGGCAAGCGCTCTGACGGCGTCCTCGTGGCCCTTGAACGTACGCAGTTCTTTACCCGTGGACAGGTCCCACAATTTAATCGTCTTGTCCGCCGAGGCCGTCAGCAAACGACCACCCGGAACGAGCTTGACGTCCCAGACATTCTGTTCGTGGCCCTGGAATACCTGGGACTCGGTTGGGGAGCCCCAAACGCGCGCCGTGTGGTCCCAGGAGCCCGAGGCCAGTTTCCCCTGCTGGGCATCCAGGCAGCAAACATTCGACTCGTGGCCCACGTAGAGCTCGCCACCACTGCCAATGATCGTGGCGTCGTGGCTACCAATGAAGATCGGAGTGCCCGATTTCAGCGTGTGGTCCACGGCCAGCGCATTGAGGAAAACGGAGCCTTCCGCAAGCGGAACGACTTCATTTTCCACAAGTAAGCATCTGCCATCACGACTAGCAGTTACAACGGCCTCGCCAGCGAATTCAACAGCGCGAACATCGCTGGAGTGGGCGGCAATGCTCTGGCTTAGCTGGAAGGGTTCGTACATGGAAACCCCATCCCACGTATCCGCCACATTTGGGTGTGGTTTAGTCGATGTTGAATGATCCCGCATATTCTGTTTCCATTCGTCTAATGTTTCGTTTCACTTGTGTTCCACAGTGTTTGTTTCCTTCGCCAGTTAGCGCTCCATCGATTAGTGCATTATTTTTATCTGTTCCATTATGGTATTTGTCCCATTATGTTCAGTTTAGTTATGTTTAGTTACGTTTAGTGTACCATTCCTCCCAATTAGTATTCTGCTATGTGGACTGACGCAGTGTTTACTTTTCCACAGTGTTTACACATAGGCATATAAATATAAATAGTTCTATCGCTTTTTCAACGAGAAAGAGATTTTCCCCCGTTTTTGTGGAGCTGCGGAATCATCTTGTGGATTCTTTCCTGGGGACTCTTCAGGAACGTCTTGACCATCTGTGTTAGCCTCATTACTCTCCGCGTCATGCATGTTTTGGCCCAATTGACTCGCCAACACTGAATCACGGACTTTTCGTTCAGCAATTTGCCGCTGGTCGGCCAGCGCGGCCTTTCTTTGCACGGCTGCTTCGTGCTGTAGATCAATGTACTGTACAATCATTTCTGGCTCGGTTTGCACAATTCTCAGAACCTTGGTGGACTCCAAGTGCTGCAGAAACGCGCCTAAAGACCGCCATTTAGTAGCATGGAGCCTCACGTGCGACTTGTCACGGATCATTTCATTGTAGAGCCGATTGGCCGTCACTGGGCCCGTGCTGCACCTCAGAACCCGCAGGAACTGCTGTTCGAATTGCTTGGACCATCTTGAGGTGTCCCCCTTCTGTGCATTGGCGGCATGAGACGGTGACTTTAAGTGCAAACGATAGCCGTGCTCGTCTCGGCACTGCTTTTCGCAGCTCTGGCAGTAGAATTTGAGTCGCTGTAGCCCCTTGGCCTTCAGTTGCTTAGCCAGCTGTTTGGGGGTGTCCATTCCTTTCAGATCAGAGCAAATCGAGGCTGCCAAATGCGGCGGGCATCACGATACTTTCCCAGAGGGTAAGGTTTATGCAAGCAATTTAGACTGCCCCGATGGCCCGCTACAACTCCTTCCAAGGCCTGGGGAACCCGACATGGGGCCGGTACAGCGTGTTGTATAAGTACCGGCGCCAACTGGCCTACGCTGGCGTAGGCGTCGCTGTGTTCTACTGCCTGAATCTCGAGAAGGCGCCCGTAACTGGCCGCCTCAGGTTCATGATCGTGCCCCGCTGGCTGGAAACTAAGATCGGCGAACGTGCATACCAGCAAACCATGGATCAGTTTGGCCGCTACTGTTTGCCCGACTCGAACCGTGAGGTGCGGCAAGTCAGCAGCATAATGGACCGGCTCATAAAAGTGGCTGATCTGCCCGACGATATTCAGTGGAAGATCCATGTGATCCGCGGAGATTTCCCGCCCAATGCGTTCGTTCTGCCGGGCGGCAAAGTGTTCGTGTTCCAGTCGATTCTGCCCATTTGCAAAGACCAGGATGGGTTGGCCGCGGTGTTGAGCCACGAAACCGCGCATCAGGTCTGCCGCCACACCGCCGAGAGCATGTCCAAGGCACCCTTGCTGTGGATGGCCGCTGTCGGTCTGTACGCGCTGACTGGCTACGGCCAGCTGGACGATTTTGTGCTGAAACTAGCCTTTGAGCTGCCCGGTTCACGCAGTATGGAAAAAGAGGCTGACTACGTTGGCGTGATGATGATGGCCAAGGCCTGTTTCAACCCCGCCAGCGCTGTGGGCCTGTGGCAGCGGATGCGCCAGATGGAAAAACAGCAGGGCCAGGCCGTCCCCGAAATGCTGTCCACGCATCCGGCCAGCGAGCACCGCATTGAAGAGATCAAGAAAGAGCTGCCCGATGCTGAGCGTGTCAGGGAAGAATTCTGTGGCATCAGCAACGACTTCTGGTCCAGTATCACTAATTAGCATAATGTGAGCTCCACTAGCATAGAACGGACACTAATTAGCATAGAAACGGTGTGCAGGCAGCTGGGATAAGTCGCCCATCGCACTAGTATAACATTCGTCAATCATTTGAACAGCTAGTCCTGCTCACATTCATCAATTATCCAAACAGCTAGTCCCGCTCAACAGCATCATACGTTCACATCTATATACAGTACATTAATTTACGCCCGACACACAAGCGGGATCGCGAGCCATTAACCACGGAGGTAAGGGCACAGTTTGAAAAATTATGTTCCGGCGCCTGTTCAGCACCTCCACAGCGCGTCTTTCCAACATCGGCAGTGCGCCAATCTTGCTGCCGCAAGGCACGTCCGTGCAAATCAAAGAACGAGTGCTTGATGAGGTTGCTGCGCTGCGTGCCAGCGTGGATAAGCTGCGCCAAGGCAAACCCAAGATCCACCTCACCAAACAGGTCAGCGTTTCTGGCCCCCGCGGCCTGGTTGAACTGGACTTGGCTGATTTCGTTAATGTGCAAATCGCCGACGGCCGGGCCGCCGTAGAGGTCGAGGAACCGCTGGCCAAACACCAGCGGGCCATGTGGGGCACCAGCCGCAGCCTCGTGGCCAACGCCGTCGCCGGAGTGAACGAGGGCCATCTTTGCATTGTGAAACTAGTCGGCACCGGTTTCCGGGCCACGCTTGATCAGGAGAAAAACGAGTTGTCGCTGCGGGTCGGCTTCAGCGTGCCCCGCGTTGCCAAAATCCCCGAGGGCCTGACCGTGTCGGTGCCGGTGCCCCACCGAATCATTATTGAAGGGTGCAACAAGCAGCAAGTCCGGCTTCTGGCCGCGGAGATCAGGGCGTTCCGGAAACCCGAGCCGTACAAGGGCAAAGGCATTTTCATTGACGACGAGACGATAAAACTGAAGCAGAAGAAGATCAAATAAATGTACATAATAACCAATGCATCTTTATGCTAGTTGTGTCCAGCCAGATTCTGCTATGTGCCCGCTAATTTAGTTAACGGCTACTGCTCCCAACTAGAATCTCCAGATCTCCTAAAGCTGATCCACACAAAACAGCCAATAATCGCACTACTTACTTGCTATTTACATCCTGGAATGCGCTCAGGCACTCTAGAGCCTCCCTGAGCGAGTCCATGAACGCATTGACGCCGACCCGCAGCGTGCGTTCCGTTGTGGCCGCGAAGCCGACGGTCAGACCCCGCGGGGTGACCTGCCACGTTTTGGCAAACTCCTTGGCGTTCACCTCGGGGTCCGGGGCCAGCGACTGGTGGACCAAATGGGCCTGCTTCTCACTCAGCGGGATCTCGAGCTGCAGGGTGTGATCCATACCTTGCCCTGGCTACGGCACGTCTAACACCCGGCCGCTGGAGCGGTTCCAAATGTCGTGAATAATTATGTAGCACTGAAATAGTTTCGTGATACTACCGAATGCAATTGATTTAGGCCGGCCAAGCAGCGGCCGCGTGTCCGACTCCGCGCTCGGCTCGGCATTGGGACTCCGGGTAAGGTCGCCCGCCCTGCCCCACACGTCATGCTCAAGCTGTACGAAGACCCCAGCAGCGTGGTGCTGCAGAACGGCGACCGCGTCGTGTCCATCGACCGCGGCTCGCAGAAGATTTCGTACCTGAAGGAGGCCCCCGCCGGCACGGGCGTCCCGCTGAACGGCGTGCTGGGTCTCGTGGAATTCGCCTACACCAGCCACCTCGTCGTGGTGACCCGCGCCAAGCAGCGCGGCACGCTGGCCGGCGCGCCGGTCTACGAGGTCTCCGAAACCAAGCTGATTCAGGTCAACGGCCGGCTCCAGGACTCGCGGGACCAGGCGTACGTCGACCTGATCCTGGCGCACCTGCAGCAGGCCACGCTGTTCTACTCGCCCGTGTACGACCTGACGAGCAGCACGCAGCGCACGGCGCGGCTGCGGGCCGCCGGCCAGCCGACGGTCGACGAGCGGTTCTTCTGGAACTTCGAGCTGAGCCGCGCGTTCTTCGACTTCCCGGAGTTCGTTTTCCCGGTGATCTACGGCGTGTTCAGCGTCGCGCAGATCGCCATTGCGGGCCAGCCCGTCGAGTTCGCCGTCGTGTCGCGCCGCAGCCGCTTCCGGGCCGGCACGCGGTACTTCCGGCGCGGGATCGACGCCGCGGGCCACGTGGCCAACTTCAACGAGACCGAGCAGATCCTCGTCGTCGGCGCCAAGACGTTCAGCTTCCTGCAGACCCGCGGCAGCGTGCCGGGGTACTGGTCCGAGGTGAACAACCTGCGGTACAAGCCGCTGCTGCAGACCGGCGACGTCGAGCAGAGCGGGCTGGCGGCCCAGAAGCACTTCAAGGAGCAGGAGCAGCTCTACGGCGAGCAGATCCTGGTGAACCTGGTGAACCAGAGCGGCTACGAGCGGCCGGTGAAGCAGCTGTACGAGGACGTCGTCGCGCAGCTCAACGACCCGCACCTCCACTACGTCTACTTCGACTTCCACCACGAGTGCAGCAAGATGCGCTGGCACCGCGTGCAGCTGCTGGTCGACCAGCTGCTGGCCCTGGGGCTCGACAAGTTTGGCTGGTTCGAGGCCTCGGCGGGCGAGCCGGTGGAGCTGCAGCGGGGCATCGTGCGCACGAACTGCATGGACTGCTTGGACCGCACCAACGTCGTCCAGAGCACGCTGGGGCTGTACATGCTCGAGCGGCAGCTCGAGAAGGCCGGCGTGCTGGTCAACGGCAACAAGCTGTCCTCGGACCCGCTGTTTGTCGCCAAGTTCCGCAACATCTGGGCCGACAACGCCGACGGCGTGTCCTGCGCCTACTCGGGCACGGGCGCGCTGAAGACAGACTTCACGCGCACGGGCATGCGCACGAAGCAGGGCGCTCTGCAGGATCTGCGCAACTCGATCTCGCGCTACGTGCTCAACAACTTCCGCGACGGGCCCCGCCAGGACGGCTTCTCGCTGTTCTTGAAAGAGTACGTGCCCAACGCCGACCATTGGCCCCTGGGCGCGCAGCGGTCGTCGACGCTGCAGTCGGTGCCGTACCTCGCGGCGTTCTGCGCCATGGCCGCCGTGCTGTCGATCGTGTACCCCAGCGAGAAGCACTCGACGAAGTTCAACCTGTGCGTCACTGCGGCTCTGGCTCTGATTTCGTATGCATCCTTCAAGTTCGTGGTGGGGCACGGCCTGCAGTACGTTAGCTGGCCCAAGCTGTCCTCGGTGAACTTTGTGAAGTGGTCTCAGAAGTCGGGCTACCACATCGAGAACATCAAGCGCGACTAGTGCGACAGTATCATTGCGCGACAGTGAGTGCGCGCAGTATGTACGTTCAATTAGTATGTATGTTCAAGTAGTATATTTGCATTAGACTGAGGACGACTGCCGCCGCATGCGAACCTGAGATGGTCGAATGCCAAATGTTCAAGCAGCCAAGAGCATTAGGTTGCAAGAAGTAAGCAACCAAGACAACCAAGTAGCCAGGAGTATTAAGCAAAATTGAAGTATTGAATTACGGTAAAAGTTAATCATAGACTTAGCAGATGATGCATCCGCCGGGGGTGCTGCCATTGCCATCGCCGCCCGAGGAGCCACCGGTGGTGGACTGATCGGGAGCAGCCTGCGAGTCGGGGATGTCGCTGCTAACAGCCACAAGCTTCGAGTCCGTGGTGTCGACGAAGGGGGCGAAGGCAACCTCGCTCTTGTCGATGTCGAAGTACAAGTAGAGCTGACGGAGGATGGGATCACCAAGGATGTTAAGATCGTAGCCCTGTCCCTGGATATTGTCGGCAATGGCAAACTGGTAGACGTTGCCGTTCTGGATGAACAGATCCTCACCAGGAACGGTGACGGTGATGCCACCGATCTTGAAGTCGAGGCTGGGGTCGCTGGCCGACGGCGGGTTCTGGCGGATGTAACCACCGGCCGCAGGGTAGTAACTAGCACCGTACTGCTGGGCCAAGTTCGAGGCAACGCTGTGGGGCAAAAGGATAAAGGGAGTTCCGGTGTCCAAAACACCGCCGGAGTACTTCGTGCCCTGGAACTCGAAGTTAACCGAGTAATAAACGTTGCCGTAGACCTGAGTGGTGTCGAAGGCCAAGGTGTACAGGGGAGACTTGTACTTAGCCTGGTCGATACCACCAATCAGGAGCTGGGCCTCGTCGTTACCCGTCTCCTTGCCACCGTAGATCGAGAAAGAGTTCGACTCGACAACACCGGCCTCCTTCAGACGCTCGACGTAAGTAGGATACTTGGGGTTCTTGGTCTCAGCCGACTGGGGACCAATGCCGAAGATACCAACGTTATCGGGGAAGTTGGGCGAGGAGGAGTCGACAAGACCGAAGGGGTAGGCGTCAACCGTGGCACCGCCGAGGCCGATGTTATCAGTGTTCCAGCTGCCGGCAATCTGGTTGGCACCAGAACCGTAAGCGGCCTGGAAGTCACTGCTCTCGTACTTGTAAGTGCTCGACTTCGAAGGATCATAGCCATTAGAGCCAGCCTTGTTGCTGAAAGTCCAGGTATCACTGGAGCCAGTGTCAAGAATGGCACGCTGAGTCTCTCCACCAATGGTGTAGTCGGCGAAGTAGCGGATGCCAGTGAAGTCGAGGGACTCGTCCGGCAGACTGCGGCGAAGAACCTGGGTGGCATTGTAGGTCGTGGTCTTGTTAGAGAGGTTCTGCACCTTGCGAAGGGGAATGGAAAGAACATGGTCCGAGTTAGGCGGGCCAGTGACGGGCGCGCCAAGAGCCAGCGAGAGGGTAGCGAGAAGAGCAGCTTTAGAGTAGAACATTATGAGCCTGGCCTTCAAACTGTAGGCGATCGGCCTGTTTATATACTGTTTTTACGGACTAGTCGTATATGCAGGTATATCACCGTTCCCCTAATCGCTAATTATCGGACATAGCACCGAGATCCTGTACAATAAGTTGCCGTAATTGCGCGTTGGCTTCGTTAATATCCGTTCGCGTGCATATCCATGCCCTGCCGGGATATTCGATCCATCCCCTGGCATTTAGGCGTGAGGGTTTTCTTGGACGCGGCTACCGTCGAATTGAGTCGTATGGTCAGAACGTGGGCACATAGCTTTCAATATTCAACATATAATTATTTGGCACATTAATTACCATTTACTACGTCTTAAAGATCTTACTATATGATCGCCGTGCTTATCGCCGGATAAATAATGGCATGTCAGCATGCATATTGTCTTATTATCTACTCGAGTTTAGCCCAGTCAATTTCCCCCGCTCGCCATAGATCTGACTCGGTGAGATCTGCCCTAACCGGATCGCCACCATTAGCCACATCGGACAATATTATCAATATCGGCAATATAAGCGAGCGATGAGGACGTATTGCGCAATAGCTTTTTTACTGAAGATTTATAATATGGCTGGGAAGCCATGCTGAAGATTGAAGCTGGCCCTGGGTTCTGCTGTATCTAACTGAGTATAACCATAGGGCTGGTTTGGAGCTAATCCAGGGTAAGTGCTCCAGTCCAGGGTAGGTACACGCGCACGGGTAAACCCGCCCTAATCCCCAACGTCGAGGAATTACGGACATTAACGTCGAGCTTGTGGATTGCGTGCATGAGAAGACGCAATAAGCTGGTGAGGTGAGTGTTATACCTAAATCATTCGCTTCATTTGTTTTGGGGGGTCGGCTAATTTGGTACAGATAACTGGAGCTAGATGTACGTAGCTGCACATACGTAAATAATCAATCAGTTTTACACACTGCGGTTGGTACACCCGGGCTCTGCTATTAAAACGTACTCGAAAAACTGGAGTGGCTTTTATTTGAATCATTCTTGAATTATTTTCTAAGCAATAATATCCTGAAGTATGCGATATGCACGTGGCGCGAAACCTACAGCGCCGTGGAACAGGTTTCTGAGATGTGGCACTTGAGCCTTCCGATTGCTAATACGGGTTGTCAGTGACAGCGGGAAATTCGGGAAAACGAAGAGCCCAGCGCGCAATTTTTGAGCATAACTAGTATGAAGGATATATCGTTTTCCATAAAACGAAACATCGCTTCAGTCAGTGTCGCTCTTAAGTTTATGTTAAGATCATTCAAGTGCACACCTTGTTTAGTGTAAGCAAATTCGAACATTTTTCCATGCAATACCTTGAGAGTCGGGTTCATCGAAGTCTACCGACGTAACATCACTTCGCTTTCTATCTTTAGAGACAATATACTATTTAAGAAGGTCCTGCGAAATTTCCTCAGTTTTGACCCCAGTTCACGCACTTCCCCGTCGTGTATGTCTTGTTTATTTAGCTTCAAGTTAACCCTTACATCGCAGCTCCCGTAATAGGAGCCGGTCGCATAAAGGCTTCCGGCGTCAGGCACACAATACTAAAACTTATTGTATAATACTACATTTAATCATCTCATCCTCTTGATACACTGATCAATTGTCCATGGCATTTGTTGGTATAATCTCCACCGCGGTGATTCTCCCAACTGTTGTGTATTCAACCGCCGCGCTGCCTAGCTACAACGCGTCCAGCGGGAAAGGTACGAATGAAATGTCTAGGAGCACACCGGCTATTCAATCAAGCTCATTGGACTCAGTAGAGGCTGAAGAGGATCATACACAAGCTTCCACAGACCCGAAACCTCTGCATAAGCCGCTCTCCCACGTTTTCAACAGCTGCCAGACCATGTTTGACAATGTGCTTCGTCCTGTGTTTACACTTCCCAAAGAGCTATTTGCTGGCAGTTTCTATCATTTCCTCGTTGTGGATAAAAGGGATGTGACTGCTGGTTTGAGTTCCTCCCAAGCACTCACTAGCCACTCACTGTCAAGCGGACTGCTGCAAGTCGTGCAGCATACTGTCGTGGGCCAGCGGTCGTTCGTGCCGAACGAATTCCAGTCCAACAATCTTGCGAATTTCCTGTTGCATTATTTTTTGGGAGGCTCAACCCTGCTTGGTGATAATGCTGTCGACATGACACACTGGGACTGCACTTTTTCCACGACAAATCATCAGTCCGTGCCCGATGAACTTCTAACATCTGGCTTACAGACACCGCCTTCTTTGACACCCCCCAATACTCCGGTACTTCCCAGCACTTGTGAAGTCACGGAGCTGCCCGAGGTTGAAGAGGCTATAGTGCCAACGGTACCTGTCGACAGCACACCTATCGCTATATGCACAACTGATGAGCTCGAAACGGAGCAGTCATTAGCTGCTACAGTCGAAGAGCCCCTCACGACTCAGGACATTATTACCGACTTGGGCCTACTTGAGCCGCCCAATCAATCCACACTCTACACGTCCCAGCAATCCGTGCGGAGGCTATCCAGTTGGATACCCCACAGCAAGAACCTTGACTCGTATGAACTTGCTCGCTGTCAGCTCAACAACATTCGATTTTTCGACCATCATTTCAACGACAGCGATGTTATTGAATGTGCTCAGTTCGTTTACCGCCAGAAGCCCCATATCAGTCGAGCCATATACGCCTTGGAAAGCCTGCAATGCAGTATATACGAGACCTTCACCCGGCTGGATACCACTGGCATGCCCGAACACGATGAATGCGTCGTTCGTAGAGCGCGCAACAAGCTCGAGTTGCTGGCCAAGGAATTGACTGTGATGCTAAACATCCTCGATGATAGCCGAAGAGTCTGTGACACCTACGAAGCCTTCAAGCGTATCGGCACAATAGGCAGTCCCACGGAAGTTTGTGCCACAGCCCAGAAACTGCAGCAGCTGCTGAAGCATCTCAACAAGTATCGCACGAGCACTCTGCCGGTCGTCAGTGAGATTATTGGCTTGAGCCACCGCGTGCAGTCCTCGGTTTTCGTGTAGCTTTTCGATATTTATGTACAATTATAGTCATTTGAAGAAATAGCCCGCGTCCATGGGCTCCTTGAACTTCTCCAGCCAGGTCTTCAGGCCCGAGACTCCACCGTCAACCGGCCGAGCCCGCACCATCAGCGCTCGTGCCAGTTCCTCCTGGTCCAAATCCTGCAGCCTGTCAGCCTGTTGTCTCAGCAGCACATCGTCTGCCCTGATCTCTAGAATATGGTTCTGAATGCGTTGCTGCACCATGGAAATGGGCAGAAACTTATGTGTGAAACCAAAATCCAACAGCGCCGCCAGCTGCCGAATCTGCGGCTTGCTGAGCTTGAACACAGATTCAGAGCCATTCAGATCCGCAGACTTTTGAACGGCCAGCTGGCGCTGCTCACCGAACGCGCCCCGCAGCCGTTTGACGTAAGCCTCGGACCAGCAGGTCGAAGGGGCGATTTTCGGGAACATGTACAGAACCAGCGGTGTAAACTCAAAACAAACCGCAAAAACAACCGCGAAAAACGGCAATTTCTTCAAGTCTCTTTCGGTCCGGAAAACCGTCAGCAATTCCTCCCGGGAAATGGCCATCCCCACATCGCTCCGAGTTTTTTTCACCTGCCTTTCGATGCCCAGCAGGTGCGAGTTTTCCACGATCTGCTGAGCCAGGCCCAACCCGCTGGCGGCACCATACTTGTGCCGAATCTCATTGGCTAGTTTACGGTTATGCCATACATTGGAGATCCCCGATTTATAAAATTTCACCAGCGCTTTGCCTTTGTTCCACAGACCCGACGTGGGGGGGATCCTAGCGGGCAAAGTGTTCAGTGCGTTCATACCCTACGACACGATCGCCCGCGTGTATAAATACGATTTATATAATTTAAAGATGGATCGATACAGATTTACGCAAAGCGATGTAATTTTTATTGTATAAAGTTATCTTATGAGGATTGGTTTGTGCATGCTAATCAGCTTTCAGATTGACTCAGCCATTGTGAACGAGAGTGGCCAGCGGCGAAGTTCCGATTGAGAGTAGACAGACGGAAGTTTTCGAAGTTGCCAATTCGAAAGGGTAGATAGGACCAACAGAGCGCTAAAACGAGATTAATGATACATAAGTAGATGCCTGACATGCACGTGCTGTTTATCACCAAGTACCACAAGTTCGTCTCAAGTAAACATCATCTGCGCATAAATTCTGTAAATGATGTCTGTGAGATACATTGAATCAACGGTTCTCGAATACAAACCGGAAGACAGTTGAGCTTTATGTGGTACACCTAAGGTCATTCTGCACTCGACAACCTCCCTCAGAAGAGTTTAAGCACCTTCTCGAGCGAACATCATCTGCGTATCAATTCTGTAAATGATATCTGTGAAGTGCATTGAATCAACGGTCCTCGAATACTAAATAGAAGACAGTTGAGCTCAACATCGCACACTCAACCCCGTCTGCACTCAACTAACTCGGTCAGAAGTTCGAGAAATTTAGCTCTGACTCGAACACAACAAGAAAGTCTTGGATGTGATTGGGATCTTTCAGATTGCCATAGCCACTCTCCTCAATTACTAGAGGCCAATAAATTACATTGATATCTACACGCTGCTCAAATCGGGAACCATCAGTATCTTGCCGCTGACGGGCCCCAGCATCACCGCGCGGTCGTCCAGAACCATCAGCTCCTCGACGCTGTTCCCCGAGGACCCGCGCGTGACTTCGTAGACCTGCCCGTCCACCAGCATCGTCATCTTGCCCGATCGGTGCGTCCGCAGTGTTCCCAGGCGACCCGCCGCAGAGACCTCAGGCTCGTCAGCCATCACCACGTCCTCGTTCGATTCCTGCTTGACCTGCACCTCCCTCGCTTTGCCGCTGGCACCGGGCCGGAGCTCCCAGGCGGGCAGCTGCACGAAATACGTCTCGTTGTCCACGAGTCTCACTTCGGTTGGGGCCGGCTCGGAGGCATTGGCCGGCATCCGCAGCGGGAAGAACCCGCCGGTTTTGGCCGACTGCAACGCCATGTCGATGCGTTCTCCCTGGGCCATCAAGTTGACGCTGGGGTCCGTTTTCACCCTGCTGGCGCCCTGCCGCGCCTGGGTCACCGGCGTCGGGGATTTGCTGGTGCTGCGCGAGGTCGCAGCCGCGATTGACGGAGCGCTCAGGGGCCCCTGCGCCTCGGTCCTGATCCCGACCTGTTTGGGTTTGCGGCGGTCGAACTTGCCTCGTATTTTGCTGTCGCTGGCGGAGCTGTCGGGCAGTTTGGGCGCCGGCGCACTGCTCTCTCGGTCTTCCTTGCTGCGGCGATCCACCGCCTTGGGCATGAACCGCCCGCGGCCGCCCCGGGAGGCTCCGCGGGAGCCCAGGCTCTGCAGCCTTTGGGGCTTTTCGTCCCCAGGTTTTTCGTCCATGGTTAGTCAGTGGCAGCTCGCGGACAAATTTGTGAAGCGAAGACGATAAAGCTGGAAACATGAATAATATAAATTGAATAAGTAGCGTGGGCTGATCTAGATTGATCTGTATGCCAGACGCAGCCCAGCACAATACGTAGCATGCACAGTGATGACCAGGCTTGTCTCTGGCAATAAATCTGACAATAATACTACGAAGTGAAGCGAAGACGATGAAAATGCGGACATGAATTGGACAAGTAGCGTGGGCTGGTCTAAATGATCTGCCATTCCAGACGCAGCTCAGCAAAGCGTAGCATGCAGTGGACCAGACTTGCTCTGCGGCATTACTATGCTACATTACTACTGCGCTCATGCTATTCAAGTTATGCGGTGGTGAAACTGTTTGAAACTGAGCTCAAGTTTCACCCGCGGTGCTTCTGCCCTCTGACCGCTGACCGCACCCAGCCCACGCAACAGGCACCAGATTTTAATTTACACACGCGATCTACATAAAAATAACGGCATCCGAATTCTAGGCGGCCGCAAGCAGTCTACCACCCAATTGTGGCGCCCGGGCCGGCCCTCACAGCGGACCTCTTGGGGTTAGGCATTGCTCTCTTTTTCATGGCGCGTCGCGATGCCGAGGATAGCGGCACGCGCGACTGGGATTTCACGCAATGTTTTGGCGACAAGGCCGATCTGGACAACATCACGGAGGGCGACGTGATCAGCGCCGTGGAGTTCGACACGACCGGCGAGTACCTGGCGACCGGCGACCGCGGCGGCCGCGTGGTGCTGTTCAAGCGCGGCGACGGCCCCAAGTCCAGCGCGCCGGGCTACAAGTTCTACACCGAGTTCCAGTCGCACGACCGGGAATTCGACTACCTGAAGTCGCTGGAAATCGAGGAGAAAATCAACCAGATCCGCTGGTGCCGCCCGACGAACAACGCGCGGTACCTGCTGTCCACGAACGACAAGACGCTGAAGCTGTGGAAGGTGTTTGAGCGCTCGATCCAGGTCGTGGCCGAGAACAACGGCACGGACCACCTGGGCCAGCGCGCGTTCGCCAACGTGTCCCTGGACAAGCTGCGGCTGCCGCGGATGAACCTGCACGACACCATCGTGGCCACGGCGCCGCGGCGCACGTACGCGAACGCGCACGCCTACCACATCAACTCCATCGGCGTGAACAGCGACGGCGAGACGTTTCTCAGCAGCGACGACCTGCGGATCAACCTGTGGAACCTCAACGAGCCCGAGCGCAGCTTCAACATCGTGGACATCCGGCCGGCCAGCATGGAGGAGCTGACCGAGGTGATCACCGCCATGGAGTGCCACCCGCAGCAGTGCTCCGAGTTCATCTACTCGACCTGCAAGGGCAACGTGCGGCTGGTGGACATGCGCGAGCGCGCGCTGTGCGACAGCTTCGCGCGCAGCTTCGCGGACCCGCTCGAGGCCGGCGCGGAGTCCTTTTTCACCGAGATCACGAACTCGATCAGCGACGTGAAGTACACCCACAACGGCCGCTACATCGTCGCGCGCGACTTCATGAGCGTCAAGATCTGGGACGTCAAGATGGAGCGCGAGCCCGTGGAGACGATCCACGTGCACGACAACGTCAAGGATTGGCTGTGCACGTCGTACGAAACCGACAGCATCTTCGACAAGTTCGAGGTAGAAGTCAGCGGCGACTCCCGGAGCATCATGACCGGCAGCTACTCGTCGAACTTCTTTATTTATCCGCATGCCATGGGCGCCGACAGTGCCAATGGCGCCAGTATAGAGGGCCATCTTCCTGCCGCCCAGCCAAGCGGCGGCACCGTGGAGCCCGTAGACGACGACGATAGCGACGACGAGCCCAGCACCCACGACGAGGACGAGGAAATGCATGACGCCAGCAACAAGCGGCTGAAGCGCCAGCGAACACCCAAGCCCGTGGTGCTGACGGCGGACAAGAACGTCTTCCGGAAGCGCGGGAGCCACGAGCTGGCCGAGAGGGCGCGAATGAGTCGGCGCAACAGCAACAAGGTCGACTTCCGCAAGAATATCCTGCATCTGAGCTGGCATCCGTTCGAGAACTCGGTGGCGATTGCCGCAACCAATAATTTGTTTGTGTTCAACGCGCCTTAGCGTTGCGTTTAGAGTGCGTTATGTTATTTCACGACCATAGATGTGCAGTCTTGTACATATGTAACTTATTAAGTGCAGACATGAGCGGCGGGGCAGGGGCCAAATGGTGAGGTCGGATGCGCAGGTGTTCATCGGGCTATCGCTGGCTGTGCTGGGCTATGCAGCGTACAAAACGTACGAAGCACAAGCCGACTGGCGACTTTTCGCAATAACGCTGTCGACTCTGGTAAACCAGGTGTCTGCGGCGGCAGCATATATTCTGGCGGGACTCTACTTCGTGCGGCTGATTTTCAACCCAGGAAGCTTCCCGAAATTCGGTCAATGGCTACGAAATCAAAGAATTATCACTTTTTACTTCGTGGCAGCTGGCCTACACTACGCGTCTGCTCTTTCAGTGAAGTACAGTCAAACGGTGGGTCGGTAATTTTCACCAGGAACCCGGGAATCTTCCCAAAATATAGTCAATGGCTACGAAATCAATGACTACGAAATCAAAGAATTATCTACTTCGTAAAAGCTGGCCTGCACTACGCATCTGCTCTTTTAGTGAAGTACAGAAACTCAACGGTGGGTCGGTGGATAATTTGCGGAAGATCGGATTAATTGAGAGAAAGGTCAGATGCTACGGGTATGATGGAACTGTTCGGATAGGACAGGACCGACTTGAATTGACTATCAATCGACGAATTCAATTGACTATTTTGTGTTGATTGAAATCAGCTTTCAATCATTATGGCACATCCATCTTTTACTTACATATGATTAACGGGCCCTCTCGAATGTCCTTACCCATGAGCACAACATTACTCTGTGGGGTCGGAATCCTCGCCTACCTGGGCTTGGCTGCCATTGGGAGCTGGTACCTCGGCTGGGGCGTGGAGACTTATCTATATTCGTTGTCGTACATAGCTTGGCGTGTGACGAGAGCAATATTTTATGTTGGACTGGCGATCGATATATATATTCGCACACTGTGGCTGATTCTTGTTCGTGACCCAATGCCCTATCCTACTAAGTACAAGTACTGGATCTCGGCAGGGTTTATCGGTGCACTGTTTGCCGGTATTTGTGCGGGTTTCGATATACATGAAGCACCTCGACGCCAAAGGAATATAACAAATAGTAAGGTTTGATAAATACGCATATAATACGAACTCTTCAATTTGCCCTGCGGATCCGCCCACCTGACTCATGCATTGGTGCCCGATAACGATCTGCGTCACCCTCGAGGGCGTTGGCGCGTCGGGAATCTATCTGGTGGACAAAACCACCCAGAAGGAACTGGTTCTGAGCATCAGTTCGCCGCTGGCCAGCACACTTGAGAAAGCAGCCTTGGGTGCGCTGTCGGTGTCGCTGAGCCGTGTAGAATGGGAAGACTTGCAGTTAGTGCGACAAGAACAAATTCATAACCCAACTCTGGACCTTTTCAAGCGCGAATTCGACGTTCCTGAGAATCTGTCTGTGCTGGTGTTCGAGTTTGTGAATTCCACCAACTACGCTGCCCGATCGGCGTTGGCCACGTCGGTTTTCCGCATTCAAACTGCATCTGTGGGCGCGAAGGTCGAACTGCAGACCTCGCCGTTCGGCAGTGCACACATCAACTTGTTTCACGGCTACCGCAGTCAGGGGACGGTAGTTCTGAAACATAACAATGTGCTTCTGGTGGACGCGAGGTTCCTGGATGGCATGGAAGGTGGCTGTGTATGCATGGCAGGCTGTGTGGGGCTCATAGCGGGCCACCTGAAGCACCGTCTGCGTCGAGGTGAGTTTGTTGTGGTTGTTCCGTTCAGCGCGTTGCCCTTCAGGGTGCCCAGCATCAAAAGCGTGCAAGCCGGCTCCGCCGAAACGGCCGTGCCTGATCCACAAACCAATAATTGCGGCGTCGTGGCCGTCAAAGTACAGGAAACACCGCGGCTCATGTCCTGGGGGTCCGGCGTGCTGATTTCACCGCAATTGGTGGCCACTAACTTTCATGTCATTCGTAACAAACCACAAGATAAGGTCCGCGTGCTGTGCGGAAACCAGTCTGTCAGCGTTGATACCATCGTGAGACCCAATGAGACGCTTGATTTAGTGCTGTTGCATCTCAGTGTGCCCGCGTCAATAGCCCCCGCCCGGCTAGCAAATAACAACCCAGCGGTCAGCACCCCCGTCAAGTCAATTGGCTTCGGGTTGCTAGCTCCCGGAAAGTACGGCGACATCAGCCAACCTTTGCAGTCGCACGGTATAGTCAGCCAGTCTTTGGAAGGCATGCTGATCTGCTCCTCCGGCTGTTGGAACGGTAGCAGCGGCGGTGGAGTCTTCAACAACGACAACGAGCTGGTCGGCATCATGGCCAGCAACGCCACGGATAAAGCCACGGCCACCAGCATGCCCGATATTGCATTTGTGATCCCCATCGAGGCCCTGCATAACGCCCTGAATGGCGGGGAGGCCAGCACGCTGAGCGAGCAGCTGTTCAAGCTGGACAGAACCAACCGGGATGTCAGATCCAAAGTGTAGCTCATCAATGCGCCATTTTGGACACGACAGGCAAGGCAGCCGGTCTCCCGCTAGACAAAACTAAGATGTCAATCCACACCTAACGCATGCTGTTATCGGGACCAAAGTGTAGCTCATCACTCAATGCGCCATTACGAACATTACAGGCAACTGGCTGGGCAGCCGGTCTCCCGCTAGACAAAGCCAACTAGGATGTCAATCCAAACCTAACGCACACTGGCTATCGAATCTAGCGTAGCATAACTCAATGCGATTTTTGAACGCGACAGGCAACCGGCAAGACAGCCTAGTCTCTTCAGAACCCGCGCGATCAGCTTGCACGTCTGCTGTCAGACTATACATAGTTTTCAAATATTCTAACGCATACTGGCTACCGAACACAACTACTATGAACTGCCACTACAATTGCTAAGATCAAAGTCCCAACGGCGCTAGCTCGATAAGACCCAGCCAACCCAAACAATTAATCAAAGTATCACTCACCGAACGTATCTCATTACTGCTGGGCGACCCATAACCGAGAGCCCTCAAAGCCTCGTCGCGCGCCGTATCGCTCGTAAATTACTACATCGTTAAATATTATTTGTTCAGGCGGTTCGTCGGGCCCCAGAACAGCGAGTGCTCGCCGTCGCCCCAGAAGAACTTCTTGCTCCTGATGTTCTGGTAGTCCATCGGGGTGGGCCACTGGTCCTCGGGGAGCTGGTTGAGCTCGATGAGGTGGTCGATGTGGTGCGTCTCCCTGGGCACGACGTACCAGGCGCAGGCGGCCAGCAGGGGGACGCAGGCCAGCGAGATGTTGAACCAGAGGCTCGTGGTGCCCTTGGCGTGCTCCTCAGTGTGCTTCTCGAAGGACTTGTAGGCGTCGCCCTTCGCGAGATCGGGCTTGAAGGAGATGCGGTGGTTTCCGCGGGTGAACGTGCGGCTGGTTTGGACGGTGCGACGCAACATGGTGAGTGAAAAGGCACTTTGTCATTGGATATAGGGGAGGGTCACCTGACAGATACGAAAGTTGCGAGCAGCCCAGCCCAGCTAGCCCAGCTCCCAACTAAGGACTGAGGTGGTTTCCAGCTGAGGTGAGGACTGGGGCGACTCCCAGCTGGGGTGAGGACTGAGATGACTCCCAACTGAGGTGAGCGTTGAATTCAAGGCCATCGTCGAGAGGGCTCAGTGGCTTATACCTCCCGGATCAATGACCCGGGAAGTATCAGGATAGTAAGTAATTATTAGTTACATCAAGTGTAGCGAAATGGTACCAAAATTATCTAACAAAATTATCTTCAATTGACCTTTCGTCACGCTGTGCCGCATTTGTTGTGGTTGTGGGGCCGGGCAATGCGCGTCGCGGAATGTGGCTGGGCAGCACACGGAACGTCGAACTGCCGAGGAAACCAACGGAAACCATGAAAATTGTCACAATTGGCGATTAGGCCCCCGTAAACTGCACTACTGCGTAAATATTTACTTGGCACGCGCGTCGCGGCCGGCATGTGGAAACAGCGGTCACGTGTGCCGGATTGCCCAATCATTACCGCTCGACCCCGATTCCGCCTTAAGTAAGCCAAGCGGCCCAATCGCTTTTCTCCCTCCCCTTCCCCTACCTTTCCTTTCCTTTTTCACCCCCCACCAAGCAAGACTAGCGAAAGCAAATGTTCAAGTCTGCCCTTCGTCTCTCCCCGCGGGTATCGGCGCTCCCTCGCAGCTTTGCCGCCCGTCGCGGCTACGCCAAGGCCGCCCCCACCGAGGTTTCTTCCATTCTCGAGCAGCGCATCCGCGGTGTCTCCAACGAGGCCAGCCTCGACGAGACCGGACGTGTGCTGTCGATCGGTGACGGTGTCGCCCGTGTGTTCGGTCTGAACAAGATCCAGGCCGAGGAGCTCGTCGAGTTCTCGTCGGGCGTCCGGGGTATGGCCCTCAACTTGGAGGCCGGCCAGGTCGGTATTGTGCTGTTCGGCAGCGATGCCCTTGTCCACGAGGGTGAGACCGTCAAGCGCACCGGCAGCGTCGTTGACGTCCCCGTTGGCCCCGAGCTTTTGGGCCGTGTTGTCGACGCTTTGGGTAACCCCATCGACGCCAAGGGCCCCATCGAGGCCAAGGAGCGCCGCCAGACCGAGCTGAAGGCCCCCGGCATCCTGCCCCGCCGCTCCGTCCACGAGCCCATGCAGACCGGCTTGAAGGCCGTCGATACCTTGGTCCCCGTCGGCCGTGGCCAGCGTGAGTTGATCATCGGTGACCGTCAGACCGGTAAGACCGCCATTGCCATCGACACCATTCTCAACCAGAAGCCCCTCAACAGCGGCAACGACGAGAGCAAGAAGCTCTACTGCGTCTACGTCGCCATCGGCCAGAAGCGTTCGACCGTGGCCCAGCTCGCCCAGACCCTCGAGGCCAACGGCGCCCTGAAGTACTCCATTATTGTTGCCGCCACCGCCTCGGAGGCCGCTCCTCTGCAGTACATTGCTCCCTTCACCGGTTGCGCCATGGGCGAGTGGTTCCGCGACAACCAGCGCCACGCCCTGATTGTCTACGATGACTTGTCGAAGCAGGCCGTTGCCTACCGTCAGATGTCGTTGCTGCTCCGTCGTCCCCCCGGACGTGAGGCCTACCCCGGTGATGTCTTCTACTTGCACTCGCGTTTGCTCGAGCGTGCCGCCAAGATGAGCGAGAAGCACGGTGCCGGTTCGCTGACCGCTTTGCCCGTCATTGAGACCCAGGGCGGTGATGTCTCGGCTTACATTCCCACCAACGTCATCTCGATTACCGACGGCCAGATCTTCCTCGAGGCCGACTTGTTCTACAAGGGTATCCGTCCTGCCATCAACGTCGGTCTGTCGGTCTCGCGTGTCGGTTCGGCCGCCCAGGTCAAGGCCGTCAAGCAGGTCGCTGGTTCGCTCAAGTTGTACTTGGCCCAGTACCGTGAGGTCGCTGCCTTCGCCCAGTTCGGTTCCGATTTGGACGCCAGCACCAAGCAGACTTTGACTCGTGGTGAGCGCTTGACCCGTTTGTTGGTCCAGCCCCAGTTCCACCCGTTGCCTGCCAGCAAGATCGCCCCCATCGTCTACGCTGGTGTCAACGGTTTCCTCGATGAGGTCCCTGTTGACGATGTCCTCCGTTACGAGACTGAGTTCACCAACTACATCGAGGCCAACGACAAGAACATTGTTGACGCTATCAACAACAAGGGCGAGCTTACCAAGGAGGAGCTCGGTCAGCTCAAGTCGGCTGCTGAGAAGTTCACCTCGTCGTTCAAATAAACGCAAAATAGCTCTAGCTAATAGATAGTTCTAGTACGATCTTACGCATTACGGTTTATCATTGATCTCAGCTGTGCATCAAGCGTTCTTCACAACGAATGCAAGCTGTGCCTGTATACGCACGTCTTGTCATGATCGAGTGGTGTAGGCTCTCATAAGATGGTTTCGTGTCTGAGTAACCGTGTGTAGATTGTAACTGTGTGTAGATAGTAATTGCGGGGGATTTGTAATTGCGTGAGATTGCAATTGTGTGTAGATTGTAATGCGGTCTGAGTTATATCTATGTCTAGTTGTAACTGTTACTGAACTGGACCAGATTGTAACACTGTCTGAGTTATGTCCTAGTTGTGATTGTTACTAGCTTGTGTCAGTTTCTAAGTTGTCGTTTATAGACCGTGTTGGCGTCAGCTGTATATGTGGCGCTCGGGGCGTGTCGGGCTTGTTGCGTCAAGTGTGCTTGTAGTTCGGCTTCTGGAGAGCTCGCAGCGACTGTTCGAGGAACTGTCGATCTTGGATGGAAATGCCGCGGCCCTCGGAGTATTTGGAGTAGATGATGTCTGTCTGCAGCTCCAGTTTCTCTTGCAGGAGTAGCTGCACGTCTAGCGCGTACCATGCATTGACAATGGCTTGCACCATAGCTTGCGTATTAGACTCATCTAGCTGCGAGGAGAAGTACTGGGGCATACGGTGGCGCAGTTTACGGTAGGCGACGGTGATCACTTGGTGGAACTTAGGCCCGCAAGTTAGTGGATCATGCCATGAACCAACGGTCTGCGTACCGCGCATCTGACGCAGCGTACGGACCCGCGTATCAATCTGTTGGATCCTTGAGTACATGGCCTCGATCTGGGGGTTTTGTAGCGAGGTTGGCGATGGAACAAACGCACAATGGGGGGACACGGGCAGCTCTAAATGTGTCGGACGTTGGTGACTAGACATGTAGTTTACAGGGTAAATTCTTTTTTTATCTCTTAAATCTCGGGCGGCTTACGGAAACTAGGGGTGTTTTAAGGGGTCAGAGGGTATGCGGACTGCTAGAGGTTGGGGTTTGGCGGTATTGACATTATTGAGTACCCCACGTGCCCTACATGCCGTGCCCCGTTGTGTACAGGTTGACCAAATAAACAAATACCTCAAAGGAACGCAGAATCTGTCATTGGGAGCTCCTACACGTGTATGCATTCTGGAAATTCTCCGTAAAGATTGAGCATTCTGTATAGTGCATTCTATATATTGGTGTATTTGTATGGGCAAGGTATGTGGGGCCACAGTGCACAGACGCGTCCATTAATCGTGGTTATTGACCCCAGCCGAACGCTGCAAGTAGGCAAACCCCCCTCAGAATTTGGTCTGGCTGAATCCACGCAGGTGAACCTGGGCGACCGGGCCGTGGACGTCCTAAAATTGCAGAGCTTTGATCCGTCGCTGCTGCGGAGTTCAATGCCCGCCCAGCTCGTGATCTGCTGCCTAGACTGGCAGTCCACGCCGCAGTGGCCCCGCATCATCAACGACGCCGGCGGTTCTGGCGTTAAGACTGTTTTCACCACCACTAATTTCGCCGCGGCCACTCAGTCGCGAGCCCTGGCTGATCTTAGCGCCGGAGTGGACACTTGCCTGCAGTTTTTGCGCGCAAAAGCCATGGCGCTGGGAGCCGCGGTGGCCTACGAAACAACTTCCTCGGGATTGCTCGATTGGGAGCCGATAATCTCACATTTGGTGCTGGACACGGAGATGCCCGAACAGAAGTACATTGGATCCCCAGTGGTAATATTTACCGACTCGCGGCAACGCGTTCTGGCCATAAACCCCGAATTCGACATCGACGGGGTTGAGCAGATGGAACTCCGCCCGCTGCGGCCCGTCACTGAACCGGCCACGGAGATGGAGCCCTGCGACCTCGCCGGGATGCTGCAGCAGGCCACGGAGGGCGCCACACCGACCATGCTGAGAGGGGAAATGCAGGACGACAAAGAGGTTCTGAGTGAATTCTTCAGCACCATCGCCCAGCGTGCAGTGTGACTCTCGACCAACCGTGCAGTTCAGCAACGCTCGACATAAGTACTGCGCGGCGCAGCGCACGACATAGCTCGGATAGAGCACCGAGTCAGCTGCAAACACGCTTCAAATTGCATAACTATAACGGAGTGTACATGTTACATCGCCCATACAGAGGTGACATTGTCCAGAGTACCGATGTTACATTGTCCAGAGTACCGATGTTACATTGTCCAGAGTACCGATGTTACATTGTCCAGAGTACCGATGTTACATTGTCCAGAGTACCGATGTTACATTGTCCAGAGTACCGATGTTACATTGTCCAGAGTACAGATCTTACATTGCCCAGAGCACAGAGATTACATTGTCCAGAGTACAGAGTATCGCCTAGAGTTACCTTGTCAAGAGTACAGATGTGACATTGTCCAGTATTGATGTTACAATGTCCAGAGTGCAGATGTTACATTGTCCAGAGTATCGTGACGCATGATTTAAATAGCCAAAAATGATAGTACAGTACATGCTAGGGCATTCGCATTTCCACGCCGCCCGATTCGGTGAGGTACCGCACCCATTTCAGCGTCGAGTACCGCGACTTCTCCACGACCTGCAAAGACCGCACCGTCAGTCGTGAGCAGGTGTACATATCGATGGAGAACTTGACCTGTGCGGGACCGTCGCTGCCCAGCTTCAAGTCGGACTGGATGCGTAGAGTCGCCGACGAGCTGGACGACAGACGGCCGATTTTCCACTCGATGGCAGTATGTTCGGGGTTGAATTTGGCCTTCCCCGTCGAGGATTTTAGCTTCTGGGTCGAGGTCGTGGAGCTGCGGGGCACCGGCACCAGCACGACGATATTGGTGACCTGCCGCTCCGTGAGCACGTTCTTTATTTTGATTTCGAGCTCGGCGCCCGAGCGGGTCGACTGCACCTGGACCGGCACATGGATGCCGTGCGTGGACCGGTACCGCAGCAGCTCGAACTCGCCCTCGGGGGGCACGAACTGCACCGCGCCCGTGGCGTGGAACTGCGTGTGGTCCACGCAGGCGTGCAGCTGGCTGCTCTCCAGCACCTCGCTGCGGCCCAGCTCCACCTGGCACCGGGGCAGGCCCGACAGCTGCGCCTTGACCTTCAGCACGCCGTCGGCGCTGGCGCTCAGCAGCTTGCCCTCGGCGTCGAACACGGCGTTCAGCTTCTCGATGACGTCGAGGTACACCTCGTTGCGCCGGTGCTTGATGTTGCTGCGCCGCCAGGGCACGTCGTCCGGCTGCGACACCGCCGCGACCTGCGGCGTGCTGTGGTTGCCGTTGCTCTTCGTCAGCGTGCGTTTCAGCGAGCTGACGACCCCCGATCCGACGGAATTCGCGCCGCCGCCCAGGCCCGAGCCGCCCAAGCCGGCCGAGCTCGTCGACAGCAGCCGCGGCGACTCCGGGTCCGACGTTGGCAGGCGCAGCGTGCCCACCTCGGTGTTCTGCGGGAAGCCGAAGTCCACAAGCTCGTCGAGAATGGCGTAGATCTGCGACACAAACCGGTAGCACGCCGCCTCGTCGAAGCTGCCGAGCTGCTGGGTGATGACGTCGCACAGCTTGTACAGGAACTCGAACACGGCGATTCCGTCCACGTCGTGGCGGGTGACGGCCACCACAAACATGCCGTTGTGCCGGATGTGCAGAAAGCTCGTCGATCCCAGCGTCAGCAGCGGCGTCTGCATGTGCGGCGAGGCAATTACCTGTGCACGGAACGCGTCTGTCACGGCGCGCCGCAGGCCGTCTTTGTAGACCCGGGAAGACAGGATTTCTCCGCGCTTCCCGTAGATGAGCACGGCCGAGATCATCACGTGCCCTGTCCTGGCGAATCACCCAAATACCGCCAAATACACGACTGCAAAGAGATTCGCTGAACACATCTATCAATATATTTATTTATACAAATCAATTAATAAGTCAATCTATGCAATTCAATCACAGCATCTCATGACAAATAACGCATTCACTGTGCCAGAGACGTGCCTTATCCTACCCCCATGTGCCATCGAAACCTCGTAACAGAGTCATCAACTTTAATTATACAACCCAGACCAACATACGATACTTCAGCCGTACATATACATTCCAGCATCTACATACCAGCATGTCATACCAGCATATAGCGATAGCTCAGGTGCCAGCATGCATAGTTCAGGTACCAGATATCAGGCGCCCAACTAAACACGGTAACACAATTGATCGCTGCCCATCGCCGCTCAAGTGCAGCATAGTACAGGTACAGATATCAGCCTCCTGTCCCAACTAAACGCAATTGGCATCACCACTCCAAATCGTCGCTGCCAAACGGCCGGTGCATTTCCAGTTCCCGCACGATCCCGTCGGCGTTGGACAGGTAGCGGGCCAGCATCTCGCGCTTGTCATTGGTCGTCTTCCGGCCGGGAGTCCCCAGCTTCGTCTCGGGCACCAGGTAGAAAAACAGAAACTGCAGAATCGCCATCTTCACGTCGATCACGGTTTTGCTCTGTTTGAACACGTCGCACACGGTTTTCAGGCCGCCCATCGACTCGAACAGTCGGATGGTGTGCACCTCGCGCACCATGAGGGCCACCAGGGTGTCGATGGCGGCGATCTGCACGGCGGGCCGGGTGTTTTTCACGCCGTGGGCCAGCAGCACCTGCAGAATGCTGGCGTCGCAGAAGATTTTGCGCGACGCGCGGTGCACGAGGCACACGCCCCGCAGCAGCCGCAGAAACGCCTGGCTGCTGGCCTCGGGGTAGTTCAGGGCCGCTTCGAGCTGGAGGGCCAGCCGGCCAGCAACATTATACGCGAACGAGTCCTGGCTGGCTGCAAACTGCTTCCGGTCCGCCAGGATCAGCGATTCAATGGTTTGCGCGGCAGTGAGCAGCCGCGCAGGATCGCGCGTCTCCAGCTCCTGGATCGCGACGTCCATGCCCTAACCGAGCTGGGTGTAAATATATAGGTGTAAATATATAGCAGGTGTAAATATGGGAGGAGTAGGGTGTATACCATGTAGTGAAGTTCGTACATGTAGAAACGTAGTGTATGTAGCAGGAAGTGTATACCGTGGAGTTCAGTATAATGAAAATGATTGCATACAGGCACGCTTGTAAGTAAGATCTACCAGATAGGTAGTTTAAAGCGTATACCGGTAGTGTCCTTGTATATACCTTGTCTAAGAGTGTCTACCTTAAAGTCCAGTATACTTAAAGCCCTGTATTTTTATCAGTAATACGTCAGTATCAGTAATTGATTGCATAGAGTATGGCCTACTGGACCTGCAGAATTGGCTAATGACCGTTCACGTTGGGAGTGGGTTGGGACACCATTGGGCAGCCATGCGGATCGCAGTCATTGGCGATGACGGGGTCGGCAAAAGCACAATCATCACCTGTCTGTTCAAGGATCGGTTTGTCCCGAACATCGAGGATGTTCTGCCCCCACTGACGTTCCCGCTGACCAATGGCGAGCTCGTCCAGGTGGTGGACACCTCGCCCTCCCTGGCCAAACGGCAGCATCTGCTGGCCGAGCTGCGGCAGGCCAACTGCATTTGGCTGGTCTACAGCGACCACTACACCATGGAGCGCATCTCGCTGTTTTGGCTGCCGTTTCTGCGCAACTCGGGCGTGAATCTGCCGGTGATTCTGTGCCAAAACAAGCAGGACCAGCTGTTTGAGGACCCCGCCGAGGCTGCCAGCCACTCGGAAAGCGCGCAGGTGGACGAAGAAGAAGAGGTCATCGAGCTCATGCAGGATTTCAAGGAGCTGGAGAGCTTTGTGCGGTGCAGCGCCAAGATGAAACGCAACGTGAACGAGGCGTTCTACCTGTGCCAGCGCGCAATCGCCTGCCCGCTCGCGCCGTTGTTCGACTCGAAGCGGGGCAGCCTCAAGCCTCTGACCGCGGACGCGCTGAGGCGGATCTTCTTCCTGTGCGACGACGATCAGAGCGGCGTGCTGACCGAGGACAAAATGCAGGCGCTGCAAACGCGGGTGTTTGCCTCCGAGCTCGACGAGGAAGAGCTGTCGCTGGTCAGAGAGACGCTGCTGACAATCCAGCAGTGCAGCGACGAGGCCGTGGTGCTGTACAGCGAGGGGATCACCGTGGACGGGTTCCTGACGCTGGCGCAGCTCTACTGTGAACGGGGCCGGCACGAGACAGTGTGGGCTATTCTCAGACACTTCCACTACACCGACTCGTTGAGCCTGGACCCCGGGTTTTTGGCCCCGCAGCTCCATGTCGGTCCGCAGTGCCATGTCGAGCTGTCGCCGGACGGCTACCAGTTCCTGGTGGATCTGTTTACGCTGTTCGACAAGGACAATGACGGCGGGCTCAGCCCCATGGAGCTGCGGGAGCTGTTCACCCCGACGCCGGGGCTGCCGCCGCTGTGGCAGCAAACCAACTTCCCGTACTCAACACTGAGGAACGATGGCGGGTACGTGACGCTGCAGGGCTGGCTGGCACAATGGTCGATGTTTGTTTTCCTGGACTACCGCAGTGCATTGGCGTACCTGGCGATGCTGGGGTTCGCCTCGCGGTCGGGGAAATTGCGAGACACCCGCACGGCTCTGCGGACCACGAAGCCCGGGAAGAAGCGGAACCGCAAATCCAAGGTATATAGAAACTCCACTGTTCGTGACCGGCAAGTCTTCCTCTGTTACCTGTTAGGCAAAAAAGGCGGAGGAAAGTCTACTCTACTGAGCTCGTTTCTGGGCCGGCCACTGACGGCTGAATCAGACAGCAGCACTGTTGTGAACTCGGTGGAGATGCCGGGCGGAAAACAGTGCTACCTCATCATTCAGGAGCTGAACAGCTTCGACGACGCGCAAAGCAAGCTAGAGCAGTGCGATGTCGTGTGTCTCGTGTTCGACTCCTCGGACCCGGACAGTTTCGCGCATCTGGTGGATCTCAGACAGCACCATCGAACTTTAGATGATGTGCCGCTGGTATACGCTGCTCTGAAGGCCGATCAGGACCGGGTACAGCAGAGATGTGATGAACAGCCGGACGAGCACACGGCCTCTTTGGGGCTGGATGCGCCCATGCATGTCTCCTCGCACTGGCCCACGAGTTTGAGCGCGCTGTTCGTGCAACTCGTAGACGCGGCCATGCACCCCGGCAAGGCCACTGTCAGTTTACCGGGCGAGGAAGTAGAACAGAGCCTGTTCCCCGAGCTGGCTGTGGCCGGCACAGTGGCTGCCGGAGCTGGCGTCGCCTTCTGGCTGTACACCAGGTTCTGGCGAGTCGGTGACGCGAGTTAAGGACTCAAAAGCCGCCTGATGAACTATTTATGTATTTAATGAAATCATTTATGTATTTAATTCATTTATCTTGGTGAACAATTTGCGTACTTCCAGAATTTATTATGTGTATACTAATATCATTTATGTATTCGAGAATATCAACGTTGCGACTCGCTTGACTCGAAAGCCGCCTGAGTGATGAACCATTTATGTGTTTAATGAATCATGTATTTAATGATTTCAATCATTTTTTCATATATGTATTTGGATCAACGCTGCGACCCGCTCGAGCGGTAAGCCTCCACCAGCAGCTGGAAATGCCGAGACAGTTCCTGAGCCAGCGAGCCCTCGATGTCGCTGAGCAGAGCCGCCATCACAAAATAGTTATTGTACAACACAGCCTCGTTGCCCGCCGCCAGTTTCGAGACAAACAGTTCATAGGCAGCGGTGATCTGTCGCAACTCCTTGGCCAGTGCGTCGTGGGGCTGCGGTGCATACAGCTGCAGGATACCCGAGAGGTACGACGAGACCAGCTGAGTGAGCATATGGGGCCCCGCGACGCTCTTGTTGCTCAGCTTGAGCGCTGCTGTCTCGATGGACTTCGCCTGTTGCTCACAGCACGAAATGATGTGGGGCCAGCATTTGTTGGCCACGGTCTCCAGCCACGGTTGCAATGCGGGAACCCCCAGCTGTTCAGTCAGTCGCACGACAATGAGCAGCCCGAAAATGTCGCCCTGGCACTGCTGGATCCAAGTGTTCAGCAGCTCAGCGTACTGATCCAGCACGGATTCAAACAGCTGCAGGGTCCTTTCAGCGTCCCACGTCGGCTGCCACGTTTTGCTGACCTCTAGCTCGCGGCTCAGGCCGTTCGCGAGTACTCCCAGTAGGCTGTGGGCCAGCACTTCGATCGGATAGTAAGGCGAGGACGCCGGGGGGGTGGCCGTCATGGCGAGCAACGGAGCGTCGTGCTCGCTGCGCAGCACCGAGGGCCGCGCACCAACGCTGAAGGCCGACCCGCCGTTATTGTGGGCGCTGCCCGCGGAGCCGGCGCTGTTCATGTAGCTCCCCGCGGCCGCCGTGCCCAGCAAGCTCGGCGTGGCCACCACCGCCAGAGGCTGCCGGCCCAGCCAGCGGCCGTACTTCCCGTACAGCGTCCGGTAGTACCACTTCATGGTGTTGCCGTAGGCCGTCGCCAGGGCGCCCGCCAGCCGCGGCGACTGGCTGTGCAGCATGGCCAGCGCGGGCTCGGCCTCCACCAGCTCGGCCTGCACGGTCTGGGCGTCGACCCCGGGCCGCCGCAGCATGCGCAGCTTCGAGACGTAGAACGTCTTGGCGCGATCCAGGGCTTTGGCCAGCAGAACCCGGCGGATCTTCGCAGCGTCGGCCGCGGCCTGGCCCAGGTCGCTGGCGCTGGCCGTCGAGGCGTCGCGCGCGGCGTCCGGGTGCGTGGTGAGCCACTCGACTGCCGCGAACCAGTCGGCGTTCACGTCGCCCGCCACAATGGCGTCAATGACCGCCGGGGGGACCGCGCACTTCGCCAGTTCCGGGGCGAGCTGCGCCAGCGCGCGCTCGCGGCGCTCTCTGCGGCGGTGGATTCCGGCGCTGAGCTGCTGCAGGCCGTGCATTTCCTCGCTCAGCGCGCGGATATCGCGCTCGAACGCCAGGCCCTGGACCTGCAGCTGGCGCGCGGTTTCCAGCACCTGCGCGGCGTCTGCGGCCAGCGCAGCGCATTGCTCGGGGGTGGTCTGCAGCGCGGTCTCGTCCTTGCCGCCGCTGAGGGTGCCGCGCTGGGTGGCGGCCACGGGCGGGACGCCCAGAATCTCGGCCACCGCGTCCATCCCTGACCCAGACAGTGGCAGACCCAATATGCCCAGGGTGCCCAATTATGCCAAGAACTGGGTGCTCGTCTAAGGATTTGTACCATCTATTTACCGCGAACTCAATCAAATTACATTATCATATCACACGCTCTTTACGTGAATGCGAATATTGTATGTTTACTCTGGCTAGTATGAATGGGATTTACAAACTGTATTATTAGTATCACATCGAACTTTCTGTATGTGGATGTGAATCTTGTGTATGTTTGCTTGGACTGTGAACGGTATATACCGCGAACTCAATTGTGTTATTAGTGTCATATGTAAACGCGAATGTGAATATTGCGTATGTTTGCTTGGACTATGAATGTATTTACCACGAACTCAATTGTGTTATTAGTATCATATATAAACGCGAATGTGAATATTGCGTATGTTTGCTTAATCAAATTGTATATCAGTATCGAAGTTTCTATTCGTGGATATGAATATTGTGTGTGTTTGACCATCTATTACCTGACTTGGTACCTTATTTTATTTCAAATTTCAGTAGTCATTGTGGGTCGGCACGGATATGTATCTCCGGCGCACTTACTATTTATGCGCTGCACACATTAGTAGGGTATGGCGCGCGGTTTATCGGCCCTGACGTCGCTCGCGTATGTGGGCTCGGTTTACGTTTTCCCGGGAGGCCGGTCGAGCCAGCTGATTCCCTCGGTGCTGATTCGCCGGATGCTGGGCGTTGTGATTTTCACCGGTTTCACGGTGTTCAATTTCGGCGTGAACGCATCGCAATGGCTGCGGATCGACGACAGGGTCGTGTTCCAGACGGTCCGGGCGTTCCTGCTGCTGCATGTCCTGTACTTGCCGCTGCTGCTGTCGCGCGGGCTCCCTCGGGTGAAACTAGCTAATCGCACGGAGATCATCCAGGCGATTAGAGCGTTTGTCGTGGGCCCCGTCACCGAGGAACTGGTGTACAGAGGCGTGATCGTGTCGCTGTACTCCCGCGACCATCTGAGCGCCAAGGCCGCGCTGTGGGAGAACTGGCTGTACTTCGGGGTGGCGCACATCCACCACGGCGTGATGAGCTGGCTGGAGGGCACCCCGGGCCGAACGGCCGGCGTGCAGTCGCTGGCGCATTTCGGCATCACCAGCCTGTTCGGCACGTACGCGTGCTACTGGCTGCTGCAGACGGGCTCGGTGTGGCCCAGCGTGGTGTCGCATGTGTTCTGTAATTTCTACGGGCCGGTGCCGCTCAGTGGGCCCAGCTGGTACGGGCCCTTGCAGGTTCTCTGCCTGGGTGTCTTCGTCTACCTGTTCCGCTACGTATAGTGCGATTGGCAGTGCGTTTGTGTATAACGCAATGGGTCAAGCGGTTTGTCGAAATAGTACGTTCGGAACATAAGGCATGGTTCATGCTATCGCTTTGGTCCAGCTAGTAGAGTCATGTTCTATTATACCGAAGCTAGTACTAGGAAGTGCAATTGATGGTCATGCTAGAGATTAGAATCATGCTCTATTAAATAGAAGCTAGTATTAATGGAATTAATTTGATCGTCATGCCAGAGAGTATGCATGGTCGGGCTAGAGAGTACACGGTCGTGTCAAAGTAGTCAAGGTCGTGCTAGATACACGTAGTGCTAGACCAAATACACGTCGCGCTAGCCTAACTGCTATTAGAGTAAATACATGGTCGTGTCGAAGAGTCAAGGTTGTGCTAGACTAACATACGTCGTGCTAGACCAACACCTCGCGCTGCACTAAATGCTATTAGATTGTACATTTATTTATGCAGCTAGCTTCGCCATCAGACCACAGACCTGCAGCTTCGTGGCCACGCCCTCCAGCACCCTCAGATGCGTCTGGCCAATCTCCCGCATGAAGTTGAGCCGCTGCTGCTCGCCGATCTCGACGGTCTTGGCGATCCGGAACATCGTGGTGACGATGTCGACCGCACTGTATCCTTTGCGCCACAGCACCTCCATCTCGTCCAGCGCCTTCTCGAGCTCGTGCTGCTGGAGAAGACTCAGCACCCGCGCAATCACGGCCGGGTGGGGCGAGTCCACGACCTTGAAGACGTTGTCGCCGCTCACGAAGCCGAACCCGGCCTGCGTCGACTGCAGGTTGTTGATGGCCTGGCGCATGTCGCCCTCGGCCGCGAACAGCAGCGCGCTCAGCCCTTCGTTGTCGTACTCGACGTGCTCGGCCCGCGCCACCTCGAGCAGCCGGGACAGAACCTGCTCGTCGGTGAGCTTGGCGTACCGCAGGATGGCGCACCGCGACTGCAAGGGCTCGATGATCTTGCTGGACTGGTTGCACGCAAAGCAGAACCGCGTGGTGTTGCTGTAGATCTCCATGGTGCGCCTCAGGGCCTGCTGGGCGCCGGGAGTCATGCTGTCGGCCTCGTCCAGGATGATGATCTTGTGTTTGCCGGCGGGGAGGTTCACCTTCTTCTGCGCGAAGGCTTTGATCCGGCCTCTCACGACGTCAATTCCGCGCTCGTCGCTGGCGTTCAGCTCCAGCACGGCCTCGCCGGCCTGGTCGCCGAGGAGCTCGTTCGCGAGGCAGTGGATCGACGTGGTTTTGCCGATTCCGGGCGCTCCGCTGAGGATCATGTGCGGGACGTTGCCGTCGCGCGCGATAACCCGCAGACGGGCGACGGTCTCCTCGTTGCCAACAACATCCTTCAGCTCCTTGGGGCGGTACTTCTCGACCCAGGGCAGCTCGAGCTCTTTGCCCTCGGTTTTCTGCCGTTTCGCGGAGGGGCCTGCCATCGCGTCGCGTGAGTACCCAACCCTACTCTGCTAATTAGTTTATGCTGGTAAATAATGCGACCAGGCACGAACAAGAGGGTGCGTCTCCATAATGTCGCTATTTTCGTATGCTTTGTTCTTTGGTAGATATTAGCTGAGATGGTATAGTTGCTGCGATGGTATATCAGCTGAGATGGTATATATTTGCTGAGATGGTAGGTGAATTTTCAGATGGTGGGAGTTGGCCGACCCAGCGAAAGATGGTGCCCTGGTGGCTATCTGATGGTTAGTCCCTGCGGTTCTGCCTGTCCATACCGCAGTTCGTATTCTTGAGTCATTCTTATCTTTCGATGGTTGATTGAGTTTGGAGTCTAGATTGATTTAATGGGTATAATTTGGCGAGCAGGGCCGCTTGATTGGCACACTTAGACGTTGGGACTGTGATTGCCAATGGGGTAAAATTAACCGAGAGGCGCCGCAACGTGCCCAATTCAAGATAAGGAAAATTTTTGCTGCGGCAAAATGGTCCGTTTCACTGCTAGCTGCGCGGCGAATACCAGCTTTCGGCGGGAAATTTTTGCGGTCAGCGCCCAGACCGGTTTTCCGCGCCTCTTCAAGCCGATCTGCTCGATTTCCAGGCATACCCTGGCGACGCACACTGATACCGATCAGCAGTCCCAACCGCGGCGGGGCCTAGGGTTACCTAGGGGCACGGGCTTGATTGGCCTCGACATGCATGCGATAAGCACCCGTAAAGTATATAAACCCACTAGTCCCCGCTCAATTAGTATCTAAAATGGTTCATCCTTTCGATCAGCTCACTGCTGATGAGGCCAAACGGGCCGTCAAGTTCCTCCGTGACGCAAACAAGGGCCTCTCGCTGCACATCAAAACCGTGCAGGCTGAAGAGCCCCCGAAGTCCTACATGCGCAAATATCTGGAGGCCGAGCATGCTGGCGCTCCAATTGCACCGCCCCCTCGTATTGCCTATGCTGTTTATTACGTTCTCAAGAACCAGCAGGCCGAGGAAGTGTGGATTGACCTGTCCGCGGGCCAAGTGACGAAGCGGCAGAAGTTCCCCGTCGGATCGCACCCGCCCTGCGACCTCGTCGAGGGGTTCCAGATCGAGGAGAAGATGATGAAGCACCCCGAGGTCCAGAAGGCGTTCGCGAAACTGGGCCTGAGCGACAAGGAGATCGCCGCGGTGGCTCCGGATTGCTGGATGTACGGCAGCGACAGCGACGAGGTGATGCCGCGCCTGTACAACTTCCTGATGTACATGCGCGACCCCGAGACGAACCATCCGGACAGCAATGTCTACGGTCGTCCGCTGCCGTTTGTGCCCGTTTTCGATGTAGTCACTCAGGATTTCGTGCGGATCGACTGGTGTGCCACCGGCGGCGTGGGCGACGACGACGAGGAAATCAACTACAACACGCACAACTACGGCACGCAGCTCTCGAAGAACTTCCACGGTGACACCTTGGAATACGAGCAGAAGCTGCGCCGGGACGAACCGCGTAAGGACCTGAAACCTTACCAGGTCATCCAGCCGGATGGGCCGTCGTTTGCAATTGACGGGTCGCAGGTCAAATGGCAGAAGTGGAGCTTCCGCGTGGGGTTCAACCCGCGCGAGGGCGCGGTGTTGTACGATGTGCGCTACGATGGCCGACAGACCTTCTACCGGCTGGCCGTCAACGAGATGACGGTTCCGTACGGCGATCCGCGACCGCCTTTGCACCGTAAGCAGGCCTTCGACCTGGGCGATATCGGTGCTGGTTACTGTGCCAACTCGCTTGGGTTGGGCTGCGACTGCTTGGGTCTGATCAAGTACTTCGACGGTACGCTGGTGATGGGCGACGGGTCGGTGGAAACGCGGCCCAATGTGGTCTGCATGCACGAACAGGACGATGGCATTTTGTTCAAGCACACGAACTCCCGCAACAATCATAGCGTGTTGGCCAGGCGGCGCATCTTGGTGCTGCAGATGATCATCACCGTGGCAAACTACGAGTACATTTTCCTGTATCACTTCGACCAGGCCGGCGGTATTGAACTGGAGGTCCGAGCAACGGGTGTAGTGTCGACGCAGTACATCGACCCCAATAAGACCTCGAAATGGGGAAATGTTGTGGCCCCGTCTACACTGGCTACGTCGCACCAGCACATCTTCAACTTCCGTATTGATCCTGCTGTTGACGGTTACAACAATACCGTGCAGGTGTGCGACACGAAATTGGTCCCGTGGGATCAGAAGAACCCGAAGGGCACTGGGTTTTACAACGACGTTCAGCCAGTAGATAAGAGCACCTACTTTGATGCAAACCAGCCGTCTAACCGGTACGTCAAGATCGTCAACGAAAACGTCATCAATCCTATTTCGAAACGGCCAGTGGGCTACAAGCTCGTGGGCAGTCCATCGGCTTTGTTGATGGCACCAGAAGGCACTATTGCACGCAACCGTGCTCGATTTGCTACTCACCACTATTGGGTCACCAAGTACAAGGATCAGGAATTCTTCGCCGGTGGTGTTTGGACCAACCAGTCCTCAGTTGAGCGGGGCGGTGTGGCTGATGCGGTGGCTCGCCAGGAAAGCGTACGCAATGACGATGTTGTATTGTGGCACTCATTCGGTCTGACGCATCACGTACGCGTGGAGGACTTCCCGGTCATGCCCGTTGAGAAGCTCTCGGTGCATCTTGTTCCTAACGACTTCTTCATGGAGAACCCGGGCATTGACGTCCCGCCGTCGACCCAGCAATTCAACCGATCTGTGGAGGTCAAGGAGGCCCGTTCGTGCCACCGTCTATAATAAGCTCGTACCTAGCTATCTATCATATAGAACTTTCACTGCTTTCGCTGGATCTCACTTTGTTGTGAATGTATCATGTTTCAGTCTTCAAGTATTACGGTATCAGTGGAGGATTGTGCAAAGGTCAACTCAAAGCATCTATCTTATTTTTGAATTACACTTCTTCATTATATGACCTTTCAGTTTCTGATACGCTACATAGCTAATTAAACAACAAGCGCGTCAGGGGGAGGTTACTCTTGAATTAATTATTATGTCGCTTATTTAAATTAAATACACTGGTCCGAGCCCCGCAGATCTAAAAGTGTCGGTTCTCGAAATTGCTTGCAGTCATTGCAGGTGCCATAAACGAATCCGGCTTCTGGTGACTGCGCTGACCACTCAGGCTTGTTTGGGAAAGAGAATGCTGAAGCGGAGTTGAGCCTGGACTGCCATTGTGCTCGCTAGCATTGGACTCAGTGATATGCTCATCATGAAACTGAGGAGGGAGCTCAGTATGTGATGAACTGAAGCCGTGGGAGTAATCGCTTTCCCGTTCAATGATGGAAATAGGCATGCCGTTAGCATAGGCTGAGGATTGGCCAATCACACGTCCAGGGCTCTCACCAAGAGATGTGAAAAGGTCCGAGTTGCTGCTGCTGCTGTCGCGGCGGTCATTCAGCTGATGTGCGTTGACGTGGGGAGGCTCAGGCGCCGTCTCGCCGCGCGGACCTAAAAAAGAACCTGGGTGGCCAGACGATGCGGCCTCAAACTGTGATTGAGGCGCAATATTGTTGCTAGCGGCGCTTCCAGGAGTGCTCTCCCCGGGGCTAGTGGTGTCGTCTTGCTTGGACACAGAACCATGGGAGGAAGCAGAGCCGGGAGTCTTGATGTTCCCGCCAGAGGTTGCGGTATTGCCAATGCTTCCAGTAATGCTCTGAGTATCGCCGACGTGTTGTTCGGGGTCCCAAATGTTAGCCGCAGTGTTCGACCGCGAGCGGGATGGAGGCACACTAGGAGCGGCAGAATGGTCCAGCAGATTGTGGTACTGCTGTCCAGCGTGCTCTCGACGAGCCGACATACGACGGCGCTGCTGGTACTCCTCATCATAGTGGCTTTCTCTGCCTGATCCTTGACGCATGTGATGGCCACTGTGCATACCACTGCTTCCGAATGCATTCACATCGAGAAACATTGGATCTTCAGGAGCACTGTTACCACTCCGAATATCATCAGGAATGCTTTGAGGGGGAGCATAGGCGTCAAGGGGCTCGTAACGGGTACCCATGGTAGTGCGAGTCGATTGAGGCTGGTAGTGCTGATAGCCACCATACATGTAGTCTCCCGAATATGGCCGTCCAGCCATACCAGCGTACATTTGACTGTACTGGGGCGAGTATGAGGCCTGGTTCCTCATGTGGGAAGCAGCACCAGAGTATCCCATGGACGAAGGATGAGCACCCTCAGGCTGATACTGGAACGGCGCCACAGCACCCGGGAACCCATCGAGTGTCATTGACATCTTGACGTTCTTGGCTTGAGTAAGCTCTCGGTCAAGGCTAAGTTCCCTAAGGAAAGGGATTTCCGATGGCGTCTTCAGCAACTTCGAGTTGACGTCGCTAGGGTGATAATACGAAATCAAACGGTAAGCAGAGTTTCCGTAAGGCACACTAATTGTCTTCTTCAGGAGTCCATCCTCTTTGTACTGCTCACTGTTGGTCAAGGAGCCGTACAGGTTGTAACCTTGCTGGCTAACGCTAGACGTCGAAGAGCCCAAGTTGCCACCCGCATACTCGCCGCCCATGTACATTTGCATCCCGCCAGGAGTATATTGCAGACTGCCACTTTCATAATGTGACTGCGAGGCTGAGTTGCGATGGCGCGGATTGAAGGGGCGCTTGGCAACACCACCGCCCGGAGCGCTGTTACCGACACTACGAGAGCTTTGTTTGCGCTCACGATAGATGAGGAACTCACCGAGGATACGAGAAGGTGACCACGAGATACCATCGGTCCAGCGCTGGATTTGGCCTTTCTTCTCGTCGAAAATGAAAACATTGCCGGATTTAATCAACGTGGCCCGCTCCTGGTCCTGCGGGCGACGGTCGACAGCATTCAATTGGCCGTTGATAACGGCTTGCACAAGATAGAGGGCATCTTGCGCACTGTTCACAAAACAGTTCGTGTATGTGGGCTTAAGTGCCGCGGGTTCAATTTGGTAATTGGGCATTTTGAACGTTGTGAAGGTTGCCAATGCGCTTCAGCGTATTTGATGTCAGTGCTCAATGATAGAAGTTCAATTCCTATAATATCAGTGTGATTTGATCTTGTTGACAGTACTTTCAATCTTTGTACGCAGGATTGGCGCTTGTTTTTCTCTGAACTGCTCCAAGGTTAAGCTACAATTGACCTGAAGACCGAATCTGGTATGTGGGGACCCTTTAATAATAAATAGACGCGGGACTGATGGGCTCTAAATTGTCCCTGAGCCCCTCCTCCAGCACTTGCAGTACGCCCTGCACACACCATTTGGGTTTACTGCAGCGCGTAGCCCTAACCCATGCCACCAGAAGCCCTGAAGACATCAGGCACACTCACAATTCACGAATTAGCCTACATATCTCCATTTCGATTGAGGCGTTCCCATCACAAGCCAAGATTGATACACTTCGAGAATTAACAGTTCACGTCGATGGTAGAGCATCACATTGTGCGAAATATTCAGTAGCTCAGGTAACGTTTCTATTGCCGATGTAAGGGTTATATGCAGCCTCTCCCGTATCTCTCACGTGATATTTACGGAAGTGCTCCTGCTCCGTCTAAATGAGCCCTGTGTGACTTCATCAGGGCAGATGCAAGTGTCGCCAGAGCTCCCCGATTGTCGCATGGTGTGGCCAGGAACGTCGGCTAACATGCCCTGAGACCCCAAGCGGCCATCGACTAGTGCCGTGGACGCAACGGGGTGGGCGTTCTGTCGATACCGCAAGTGTTCCGTAATCATAAGGTAGTAAATAGTTACTTACAACAGAAATAATTAGTATTCTCGAGGCAATTGCTCCGATAGACTTTCTATCCATTATATGTAATTAGATTCGCTAATTTACTTTGATCATTTCTTAAATGCCATCTCGAGCCATTAATCGCAAGAGCGGTCCCGGCCCCTAGAATTTTAGTGTAATACTTTATTGCCATTTCCGGTGGGAGGTGCGTTGCATCACTTGTGCTTAAGCTCGGGATGGAACCCCGCTCGTGTAATTAGCTCGGTAGTGGCGTCGAGCCAGATGCCAGGTGCTGTGCTTCACCGATGTAGCACCTTTGATCAACTCAAGTTCTTTTGACATTCGATGTCCAACAGGTGCAAAATATTGTTCATATAGAAATAAATTAATTATTCGTTCTTGGACCAGGTGTTCTGGACCGGTTGTGACGACTGACCCTGCTGCCTCAAGAAAGAGCGAAGGAACGGCCGGCCGATCTTGGCATAAAGCACATATACAACCACAATCATCAACACGAATTTGGCGAACGCCACCAGTGAGCCTAGGAACGTCATGCTCCCCGAACTCAGAAGCTGGAAATGTGTGGACCTGTGCAAAGGCTCAGGAACCCCCCGCATTCTCTTTTTGAACATCTTCAAGGTGTTGAACGACGTGCGGGGGTCCCGTGATTCGTAGCGGTGCAGCAGCTCCACAGAGTCATCTAATACCTCCTTGTCATCTTTGATAGGCCGCTTGTTGAATGTATCCAAGTAGACGCCGTTGTGGAAGTCAACAATGATCACGTCACCGACGGAATGCTGCGCAGCATCAACATATTTCGAATAGTCGCTGAACCAGCGGGTATGCGGAATGTACGCAAACGCCAAGTCAGTGAACAGCGGGACGTCAATCTGCTGATCCATCAGTTCTTTGGCATGCTGGAACTTGTTCTCGACCAGCGCCGCATCGTGTTGGCTCAGCCGATCGATGCGCATCCTATCCTGATCCTCAATTTGGCGTTCGCGATAGAAATCGCGCAACTCGAGGCCCTTTTGCTTGTGCGCCAACACCACCGCGTCTCGACTGGGAAGCATGGAACCCTCGGTGAGAACAACTGCAACGTAAGGCGACCATTTCGTCTGAGCAATGGGGTCCAAGTACTGTAGAACTGTAAATTTCGCTCGGAAGGCCCACTCAGCCACCTCCTTTGAGTTCCGGATCTTTTGAGGTACGTTGGACCAGGGATAGTCAAACCATTTCAGCACGCCCTCGCCCGGTTCACCGATCAAATCCACATTGACAAATGCCGAGCCGCGGTGCTTGATCCCCGCCAGTTCGCGCAGCTGGGTGTTATTCGACCTGTAAAGTCTACCACCCCAGGACTCGATTTCCATCGCCACTTGGGTCAGCGAATCCCAGTCCTCCTTCATGACAGTTTGATCGTAGAGGTAGACGAACGTCGTCAAATTCTTGTCCATGTTCTGCACGATCTCTTTCGACAAAAGCTCGTCATTCTCGACGGGCACTATCTGGGCTGACCACGCGCGCTCGGCGTAGCTCATGAAGGCATCGACTGTGCGTTGACCAGAGTACTCTTCGACTCTGTGAGAGCCCCTAAACATAGCAACAAAAGGCCAGTGGTCCACGCCCTCGGCGTCACAGAGCTTCGAATGCACTTCGCAGTTCACGGCCGCGACATTGAGCTTGCCCTGAGACAGCTGGGCTACCTCGTCGTAAGTTGGACCCATGGCCACACAGTGCGGGCATCGCGGGGAGTAGAATTTCACTAGCCACGGCTCGCTGCCGCTCTTCACCAGCGACTCGAGCTCGCCCTCGGCCAGCTCACGCACCTTGCCGTCCGCATGCGAGGCCGACGACCCCGGAGGCATGTAGATCGGCGGCTCAGCGTTCGGCGCGCCCCAGGTCCGGAAGTTGTGGTGCGACTCGGGGCTCTCGCCGAAGATCACCTTGCCGGGGTCCTCGTCGATCGGCTGGCCCTGCGTGTCCTGAGTGTACTGCACGACATCGCTGACCTTGGGCTTCCCGCCATAGCTCGGCTTGCTGGCCTCGGGCCCCGTCAGGTAGTTGGGCTCCTGGTTGGGCCCCGGATTGGCCACGGGGGCGTCGTGCTCGTTGTCCAGGTCGCTGAGACTGAACCCGTCGAGCGTCGTGGCCTTGCTGGCATGCACCACAAACTTCCGCAGCGACATGCTGTCCGTCGCGCCTTCGTAGTTGTACGTCATGAGCCCGTCCTGGTAGACCCGCAGCGCCGGGTAGGTGTACACGCGCTCGCCGTCGCACACCAGCGGGTCGGAGCCGCAGTCGACGCGGCCCCAGTTGATCCCGTCGGCGCCCTGGGCGAAGTTGTCGTGGTTCTCCCACTTGGCGCCCAGCGACTCGCACTCGTGGCAGCTGGGCCCCGTGAACAGCACGAACCAGCGTCCCACGTTCTTGTTGGTGCCGAAGCTGTCCATGTGCAGCTTCGTGACGTGCTCGGTCGACTCGAACTGGGGCGACTCGCCGTTGCGGCCGATGTCCACGCGGTCGGCGCTGCTCTGGCCGGCGGAGTCGCCCTTCAGGGCCGCGGCCGCCGCGTTGCTCTTCTCCTCGGCCTCCTGGCTCGCCTTGTCCTTGGCCTGCTGGTCCTCCGCGGCGCTCTGCTTGGCCTCCTGGTCCTTCTGCTCCGCCGCAGCGGCCTGCTGCTTCTCCTTATCGGCCTTCGCGGCCTCTGCAGCGGCCTTTTCGCGGTCGGCCACCTCCTTGGGCGCCTTCTCGAACTCCTTGCTGAACGCGGCTTTGCCGTCCGCAATGTACCGCTCGGCAAACGTCCGCAGGTCGGCCTGGGACGCCCCCGAGTTGGAGTAGTCGTAGACGCGCTCGCCGCCCTCGTAGATGCGCAATGCGGGGTAGCCAGTCACGAGCTGCTCCGAGCAGAGGTCGCCCTGCTCAATGCAGTTCACGCTGGCCCACTTGAACCCCTTCGCCTGCGCTCCACCAACGTCCTGGTACGCGGCGTTCCACTTCGGCTCCAGGGCGAGACAGTGCGGGCAGTACGGCGAGAAAAATTTGATGAAGTATGTTCCTTTCAGGCTGTGGAACTGATCCGGCGTGAGTTCCGGGGGGGTTTCCTCGCTCACGGGCGCGGAAAGCACGGCCAGGACCAGTGACAGAAGCGTCCACAAGTCGATCCGCATGTAGATTAATTAGGGTTACGCGCCCTATATACCCGCGTCGCGCTTCTTGCATAGCTGTAAGATGTAAAATGGAAGTAAATAGCGGGAAAACAAGACAAATAAGCAATACAGCAGTCTGAAAAAATACAGTAGTCTATTACAGTATAGCAGTCTAGGCAATACACTAATCTAGGACATCGGTGCAGCGAGCACGATCGAGGCTAAATTGTGCGACACAACCCTGTTTCACGCCCAGTTGGGCATTGGATTTTGGTAATCTAGATTCAGGTAAACAAAGGACGCAACAACTGGTCCCTGTATCAACGACTGAACGAGTGAAGTACCATGCAATTCTCAATGACTGAAATAAGTAGAATTAGGTGTCTGTCGTCTAAAATCAGGTAAACAATGAATGTAATTATTGATCACTGTATCAACAACTGAACGGAACGAGCTGTACCAAGTGATTCCAGTGCAATGAGCGAGTCATGTACCATGTAATTCAGTGCTGCAATAAGTAGAAGTGGGTCTGTCACCCGTTGAGGATATTGCGTTATCGGGGTAAGGAGCGGTTATGATCACTATCAGCATCGACCGTGGCGGCACATTCACGGACGTGTACGCCCGGTTCGACGAGCAAGAGCTCGTTTTCAAGCTGCTAAGTGTCGATCCGGCCTATGCTGATGCCCCCACGGAGGGGATCCGCCGCGTGCTGGAACGGGCCTCCAAAACCACGATTCCTAAGGGAAAACCTCTGGATATCTCGGCAGTCGAGTCGATTCGGATGGGCACCACCGTGGCAACAAACGCACTGCTGGAACGGAAGGGCGAGCGTTGCGCATTGGTGGTCACGCGCGGCTTTAAGGACATTTTGAGGCTGGGTCAGCAGGCGCGGCCAGACATTTTCGACCTCAAAGTCGCGAAGCTGGGCCAATTGTACGAGCAGGTGCTTGAGATCGACGAGCGTGTGGTGCATTCGAGTGCTAGCGGTGCTGGCCGGGCGCTGAGTGACTCCTTTGAGGTGCGTCAGGCGCTAAACGTCGAGGAAGTGCGGGAGAAACTGGTTCATTTGCACGCCACGGGGGTCAAGTCGCTGGCTATTGCACTGATGCATAGCTACGCTTCCCCGCAACATGAACTGCGTGTAGCTGAGATCGCAAAAACGGTGGGTTTCACTAACGTCAGTGTGTCCTCGCAGCTGCAGCCAATGATCAAGTACGTCAGCCGGGCTAATTCGGCGACCGCCGACGCCTACCTCAGTCCTATTATCCACCAGTACCTCAAGACAATAGCCGAGGGGTTTGTCGGAGGCATTGAAGCGCTGGGGAACAAGCTGCTGTTCATGCAAAGCGACGGCGGGTTGGCCAGCGCGAAACAGTTCAGCGGGCTGAAGGCCGTATTGTCTGGACCCGCCGGAGGTGTTGTGGGGTATGCGCGCACGAGCTATACCGGCGGTCGGCCGGTGCTGGGGTTCGATATGGGTGGCACGTCCACAGACGTCTCCCGGTTCGACAAGACCTTCGAGCATGTCTTTGAGACGACCACAGCGCAAGTGGTCATCCAGGCTCCGCAGCTTGCTATTGACACTGTTGCTGCAGGTGGTGGCAGTATATTGAACTGGCGTAACGGATTGTACGCTGTGGGGCCTGAATCGGCGGGTGCTCACCCGGGTCCAACCTGCTACCGGAAAGGTGGCCCGCTGACGGTGACTGATGCCAATCTACTGTTGGGAAGGATTGACATCAAGAGCTTCCCGCATATCTTTGGTCCCGGGGAGAATGAGCCCCTGGACCTGGACGCTGTGCGTACGAAGTTCGATGTCTTAGCGAACGTGATCTCCAAGGATACCGGCAACACATTAAGTGCCGAAGTCGTCGCGCAGGGGTTCCTGGATGTAGCCAATGAGACGATGTGCCGACCTATTCGTAGTCTCACTGAGGGAAAAGGCCACACCACAAGTAACCATATTTTGGCCAGTTTCGGCGGAGCAGCGGGCCAGCACGCCGTGGCTGTGGCACGCAATTTGGGTGTGGAGCGCGTGGTGATTCATAAGTATTCGTCGTTACTGTCGGCGTTTGGCATTGCTCTGGCAGATGTTGTGGCCGATGTGCAGCAGCCCGTCTCCTGCACACTGAACCAGCAGTCGTTTGATGGGTTGCTGAAACAGCTGGGAGAAGTTGAAAAAGAAGCGCGCTCCAAACTGTTTGAACAAATCAACAACCGTGATGCCGAGGACCAGCAGATCGTCACTGAGTTATTCTTGAACTGTCGCTACGCTGGGTCGGACAGTTTCATGATGATCCGTGTTACCGATTCTGTTGACGACTGCATTCGATCATTCGTCGCTAAGCACCACCAAGAGTTCGGGTTTTCACTCGAGCGTGATGTGCTCGTGGGAGACGTTCGCGCACGCGCAGTGGCAGCCACAGACATGGATTTGAAGGAGCTGGTGCCGCAAGATACTACTGGTCATGAATGGGCTAAGCCACCTGCACCTAAACGCCATCAAAGGTTGTATTTTGGCGAGTGGGTTGACGCTGCTCTTTACAATCTTGCGGACATCCCCCAAGGAACTGCCATTGATGGGCCAGCCATGCTTTTGGATAATACGCAGACTCTCGTAGTTGAACCTGGCGCAAAAGCTTTTGTGGAGAAGAATCATGTCTTGCTGCACAGTGGTGCTCAGCAGGCAGTTCACATCGCGAAAGAGGTCATTGGTGCCATCGACGAGATCAAGGCAGAAAAGCACGGTGATCCCAGTGTCACTGGCCTGCTAGACGACGAAAAAATTGATACTGCTCAACTCAGTGTGTTCGGCCACCGATTCATGAGTATTGCGGAACAAATGGGTAATACGCTGCAAAAGACGAGTATCTCCGTGAACATCAAGGAGCGACTGGATTTTAGCTGCGCTATTTTCAATGCCGATGGTGGCTTGGTGGCCAATGCGCCACACATCCCCGTCCATTTGGGCTCTATGAGCTCGGCTGTGGAGTACCAGCGTCAGTACTGGCAAGGCAAATTGAAGGACGGCGATGTTTTGATGGCAAACCATCCAGCGTACGGTGGTTCGCACTTGCCAGATATCACGGTGATTACACCTGTGTTCAAACCTCAAACAAACGAGATCATCTTCTGGGCTGCATCACGGGGACATCATTCAGACATCGGTGGCATCACGGCGGGTTCGATGCCTCCTTTTAGCCAGCATCTGTGGCAGGAAGGCGCATGTATTCAGGGATTCAAAATTGTCTCAAATGGGAAGTTTGACTATGATGGATTGGTGAAGATCATGTGTGAGGACCCCGCGCAGTACCCCAACTGTTCCGGCTCGAGAAGCTTCGCTGATAGTGTCAGTGATTTGAAGGCTCAGATAGCTGCCAACAATAAAGGAATCAACCTTTTGAAATCGCTGGCGGCCGAGTTTACTCTTCCGAAGGTGCAGAGGTACATGGTTGCCATTCAGGACAACGCTGAACAAACGGTACGCGAGCTGCTCAAGAAAGTAGCTCATGAAACTGGCGCGCCTTACGAGATCGGCGCTCGGGATTTCTTGGATGACGGCAGTCCCATCCAATTGAAGGTCAAAATTGACCCACACACGGGGTCGGCGGTGTTCGATTTCAGTGGCACTGGTACTCAATTGTTTGGTAACTTGAATGCCCCTAGGGCTATTACGCAGTCGGCTATTCTGTACTGCCTTCGCACCATGATCTCGCAGGATATCCCGCTGAATCATGGCTGTTTAGCACCTTTGAAGATCAGCATACCCGACGGAACACTGCTGGCTCCTGGCCCCGAGGCGGCTACAGTTGGTGGAAATGTCGAAACTAGTCAACGAATCACTGATGTGTTGTTTCAGTCTTTTGGCGCCGTGGCCGACTCGCAAGGTACATGCAATAACCTTACATTCGGTTGTGAAGACTTCGGTTACTACGAAACTATCGGCGGAGGTGCCGGTGCAGGCCCCGGATTTGACGGTCAAAGCGGCGTGCAGGTACACATGACGAACACGCGATCCACGGACCCCGAGATCTTCGAGACGCGATACCCAGTCGTCCTGAGGCAGTTTGGTATCCGTCCCCACTCCGGTGGACGAGGTCAATGGACTGGTGGTGATGGAATCATAAGAGACATTGAGTTCCGACGCGATGTGCAGCTATCGATCCTCAGCGAACGGCGATCGCGTGCCCCCCACGGACTACAAGGCGGCCACGATGGATCCCCGGGGCTCAATTTGTGGATTCAGGATGGCAAAGTTCTATCCATTGGCGGCAAAAACACCATTCAAGTTAAAGTTGGTGAACGCGTGGTGATCAACACTCCCGGCGGAGGAGGTTATGGCACTCCCACCACAGAGCAACAGTAGAACGCACTAAAAAGGACTTTACAGACATTAAATTAGCAGTACATATTCAATGGGGACTCACCAACTGATTCTCCTCAATGGCTTTATCGATTGCTCCTAGCAGCTCCACCACACTGATAGGTTTATCGAATGTGAAGTATGCCCTCCGCATGGCCGGGGACATGCAGTCTACCGAATCGTTTACGAACATATAATTGAGTTCCCGGTCGTAGCTCGGCGATGTACTTCCCGCAAATATCCAGCTTCTGTAGCTGTTTTGTGTCAGATACCACAATATATCGTCAAGAAATGCCGGTAAATCCCGCGCTGTCTCCACTCTGCCAAACTTTAACGTCGCCGAGGTATTTCTAACTTCAGTGGAGTCCGTTAGCGTCCACCTTGCCTCGAAATTGCGCCTCAATGGCATCAGTTTCAGCCCCCTCCCCACTAATTCTGTATCTTCCGGAGTGGGGACTGCATTGAAAGCGCTGCTGAAGCTCGATTGAGACACTTCCTGGGACTTGGAGGCCTCCTTCCGCTTGTCGTACTTCGATGCCTCCCACAAGATGATGCCAACTATGAGCAAGATGCCTGAAATGAGGCACAATACGGCAAACATGTCTGTGTTCGTGGCTAATACCGTTTCTCGTAAGTATTCCATGAGCAGGACCCATCCCGAGAGCAGAATCGCGTAGTTTATCGAAAAGATGCTGATGCAAAAGAAGCCACAGGCCACGCAAATGCCGATAGTGATGCGAATCTGCAGTAGTTCTTCGTCCATTGATCCGGGGTGAGGGAAAGGGTACCATCAAGCCGGCACCGTCTGTGCATGTCAGAATGGCTGCAGGGTAGCATACGCATTCTCCCGTCGGCATCCTCCCGTTCCCAGTCCACCCATCGCTAAGAATGTTTTGGCATCTGTAAAATTACATAGGTATCCTAATGCATCGACCTGCGATGTTCGGCCCGCGAATCTCATAGCAACTAATTAAAACAAGCCTTCAGTGCGGCAACCTCAGAATTCAGCCGCTCGGTGAATCTGATCAACCGGAAATCCATACGATCCTCCCTTTCTAATGCCTCATAGCTTGGTAAGTACTCAGAGTCGGTAAATTCAATGCGGCTGCTCTCGACACTGAACGGGCCGGGCTCAAGCGGTTCACAAGCACCTTGATCGCGCCCATTGATCAGCCTATTATCAATTGGTTCGCGGTCAATAAGCAGTCCACGCTCATTGGGTGAGTCACGCTCATTAGGCGGCCCACGCTCACCGGGCAGACCACGGGCGCACATCGAATCAGCGTAAATGCGCTCATGCAAATCCATGTACATAACCGTCGAGTCCAGCATCTCAAGATGGTAAGAGATCTTCTCGTACTCGGCTCGTTCCGTGATGGTTCCATCGGCACTGCGGTCTACTGCGTCTTCGTGTGCTCGACGGGCTGATTTGAGGGCCACTTGGAACTTCTTGAACAGAAACAGACGCACAGAGTCTCTGTCACGAAGGTATGCAGCACCATGACGGTACCTGCAATGGTTGGATGCGTCAATTGGCGAGTTTCTGTACATTATAGCTAATTAGGCGAGAAACGCGACTTATGCTCTGGAGGTTTAGGGTCCCTTAGCGACGTAAACAGACCCCTATAAACAGACCCCACCGACTCACTAGTTGGGAATTATGATAAACCGCGATTTATTTTGTAGCTTAAAACCAGAACTCAAACTCTAGGCTTTGAATGTCATCCACGCCTCTAAAATACAGGTAGGCGAACTCAAGTCATCCCAAAGCCCTCAATGTCAGTTCAACCGAGGCAAACGTACACGCCGAGGCCGGCAATGCCCTCAGCAGCGTAGGCGTTAGACCGTTCCAGAACCCGCGCCAGCCGTGTTTCGCCCAGGTCTGTTTGGCAGCATCCAGCGCGCCCGTGTACTTACTCCCCACAATGGGCTGACTCTGAACCTGGGATTTCACCACATCCAGAGGGTAGGATGCAATCCACAGTGCCTCGCCGGCAAGCGCACCGAATGTCATCAGCTTCCATGTCGGGATATCTTCTCTCTTGATGCCCTGACGAGTCTGCGTGCTGATCAGGTACTCGAACGTCAGGAACCAAGTACCGTAGGCCTGAACTTCTCGCAGCGCAGTGACTGTGGCGCCTCTATATAACTTTTCAACACCGTATTCCCGGAAAATCGACCGTGCAGCGTCGATTGCACCCGAGTATTTGCCGGCATTGTGTTGAGTCTGCATCAGAATGCGCGCCTGCTCAACTGGAGAGGCCAGCACGGTGTTGGCAAGGCCAGACACAGCGCCACAAGTATATATTCCGGGGAATGTCGTGCTCCACGGGGCCAATTGCCGCTTGGTTTCATGGAATGCATAGAACTGCAGCGAAACGCAGGCCCCTACACCGAACAATGGCGCACTGGTACCCTTGTAGAACGCCATGGGGCCCTCATTTTTCAGTGTTTGAGTGATTGCCGTGTACATTGACGAGTACTGGCCCGTCTGCATGCGTACTTTCACCAGATCGAACGGCTGGCCCACCAGCACCTGAGTGGCGCCTCCGACGAACCCGGCGAAGGTGTCTTTTAATTTGCGAGACAATGAATGGTCAGTGGCCGATTCAAAATCGGCTGAGTCGGACATTATGGTTTATTGTTTACTTAGTTGTGGAATATTTCACTGTGCTGTGCGGTTTTGTGGGGTCATGCTTTATAACGCAATCCGCAACCCATCCGCAGACACTGGCATAGTCCACAGTCAAGTAACCCCGACTGAGTTGGGACCGATCTCAATGTATTCAGTAAAGACGACTAGGGCACGCCACAAACACAGAAGTGAATAATACAAATTAAATAACGATGGGTATACTTTTTAAAGCAGGAGGGCAGCAACACCGGCAGCGGCAATGGCAACGTTGGGCGAGCTAATGAGACCGGCGTTGACAACGGGGTGAGTAGAGTTCTTAGCAGGAACGGGGGCAGTCGAGTTCTTGGCGGGCACAGGAGCAGTCGAGTTCTTGGCGGGCACGGGAGCAGTCGAGTTCTTAGCGGGGATGGGGGCGGTGGTGTTGTGAACAGGGGTAGGAGCGGCGGGCGCGGTGGTGTTCTGGACAGCAGGGGCGGTGACGTTGGCAGCCTTGTAAGCGGTGACGCGGAGAGTCTGGGTAGCGAACACCTTGGTGTCCTCAGCGAGGGCGAGAGCGAAAAGAGCAGCGATCATTACGATTATTTTGTGAGAGTAGAGAAAGAAATACGGGTCTTATCAAAGAGTTATAACCTTTTTTCGCTCATTTAAACCCCTATCCTCATCGGGTACAGTGGGTTAGTGTTTTCTTATTTTGCGAACGGATAATTTGCATAAGCATGCATGGTTTAATGCGCCTCGTTAAACTTAACGCTGTGAGTCAGCCGCCATATACTGCTTTTTGCTTGGGCAGTCTAAAAGTGGATGTAGGGTTTCGGATTGTCATGGAAGAGCGAGGCAATCATGCCTATCACGGCGCTCGGAGAATTGCTTATCTAGGTTCAATCTATGTCGGACAAATTGAACTGTGAACGTTCGCCATGTTAGCTTGCATCAGCGTGATAAACGTGACCTAATTTGTATGAGTCTGTTAATTTTCTAGTGTTTTATTTATCGAGAACGTTGAGCTGGGGCAAGGCTTTCTTTCGCTTTCTGCATTTGTTAGTCACTATTTGCATCGAGACTGAGGATAAAATCTTCGCTTGCCCTAGCCCAGACTGTTCCGGAAGAGTTTTTTTTCGGAAACAGCGCATGAGCTCGCTCGGGCTAAGCCGAGAAAAAGTTCTCTTCTGACCAAAGAATTATTAGGGAACTCAATCATATGGACAGCGTTGCTACATCCAATACACATCTATTAGGTTAATTTTGGCGCTGTATTCTCCCAGCGTGCTTATGTACATTGTTTGTTTTTGGAAATGAGCCTATGGCCTCATTTGATGACTAAATGTCATGTGATCAAACAACGGCTCGATCATTGGTAAACTAGTTAGAAAAAGATGGCCGCTGTCGGAAAAGAATAACCGCAGTCGGGCCGCACCTCGAGGTCAAAAGAAATGACAGTAGAAGTAATACAGAGTTCTAAAATTAGGTATAGCTTACGATCATCAATTGGTGCATGGTGCGCTTACCACGATTGCTGGACTGGTGCCACAGCAAGCGGGCCCAATGGGCATCGGTCAGGGCACCGATCACGAAATCGCTTCAGTATTGCTAATGTAGCGTCTCGATTCGGTCATTGCAATTGAAGACTCCCAAAACGGGAATCCACACGGTGCCGTTCGATATTATGTAAAATTCAATAAGGCAATTGCTGAGGACGTAAAGCTACTCTGCTTGAAATGTCAAACCGGTCGAAGTGATGTAGCGTAATATTAATTAGTGCTCGATAAACTAAATCTACCCCAATCACGCTAGATAAATTCGTGGTCTGCTATTCAAACGACCGATGCAATGCTGTACGCCTCCCATAACCCGCACCATGCACTATTGCCACAGCAGCTCTATGTATACAAATGCATTGTGTACGCCACTGGCCCAGATAGCCCGCAGTACCCCACACCGTATCTAGTGCACACCACTGCCATGCACTACTCCCACTCGTAGACGGTATCCCGTGTCCCGTGTCCAGCGGTATCCAGCGCCCCAGACATCTGTTTAGTCAGTGCTAAACAACGCGGTAAACAAGTCATGTCCTTCCTCCAGACGTTGAACAAAACCACCGCACGGACGTTCAGGTCGAAGACGGGCAAAGCTGGCGGCCCCAATGAGTCCCTTCGCGAGTTTGCGCAAGCGACTCTGGGCTCTGACGCGCTCCGCGAGGCCGTGAAGCTTCCCCCCGGCGAGGACGAGCTGGAATGGATCGCCGTGCACGTTGTGGACTTCCACACGCAGGTAAACATGCTGTACTCCACTATTACGCTGCTCTGCTCGCCCTCGACCTGCCCCAAAATGACCGCCGGCGAGAAATACGAGTATCTGTGGCAGGACAAGGCCAATCCCGAGTACCGCAAGCCCACGAAGGTCAGCGCGCCGCAGTACATCGAGCTGCTGCTGAACTGGATCCACGACTTGCTGCAGAACCCCGCGTATTTCCCCGTCGAGCTGGGCGTCGAGTTCGGCAGCGACGCGAGGCCGGTGTTCCAGCAGATTCTGAAGCGGCTCTTCCGCGTGTATGCGCATATTTATTACCACCATATCAACCAGATCACCGAGCTGAATTTACAGCCGCATCTGAACACCAGCTTCAAGCATTTTGTCTTGTTCTGCAACCAGTTCCAGCTTGTTTCCCAGAGGGAGTTCGAGCCCATGCAGGACCTGATCCAGTGGCTCGTGGAGGACCCCCGATAATTGCATATTTCATCATACATTACTTAGCTCATTGAGTGGTTCAAGTCAACCGACAGAGACTTCTTTAGAGAGTTATACCATACACTCATATTTGGTTCAGACTACACACTTGTTTAATATTGAGTGGTTTATACTCTCATTTGCATGTACCCACCAACTCCACCGCTTTACTTTCGTATCATAGATTCATCATGGTTCATAGTCACCGTATCATATTCACATTCAGCGGTCCTGTGGTCATACTTGGCGATGACATACATGGTTTAGTATTGAGTGGTTTATATACTCCTACTGGCATCAATCCACGAACTCCTCCATTATATGTACGTTCAGATACTGGTTTCATAATTTTGTTAGTTTTTGAATTAATGTGATTCTTTGGTGTATTCTGTCGTGAATTCATCTGTGGTTCGTACCATATCAGAATTCATAATTGGTGCACCCTTTCGATGCCATAACAAACTACCAATAAGTAACCTCATATCATATCGTATATTCATATTTGGCATATCATATCGTACATTCATATTTGGTGGTGCATATGGCAACTCTTTTTTGATGGTGCATATGGCAACCCGCCGAGTTCGTCTTTATACAACTGGGCGTGAGCTGGTTAGGTCCGAACCAGATACGAAGTCACGCCTCGGCGTTCTTCGAGCTCGACGGCCCGCCAGAATAGTGGCCGCGCGGTTTCCCGGGCGCCAAGCGTGTCGTACAGCAGTCCGCGCGCATACCATGCCTCGGCGATGTACCTGCCAGGCGACCGGGCACATATGGCCTCCATGAAGCCCAGTAGAGCCAGCTTGAACGCTTCGTTTTCCTCACTGAGGGGCAATTTAGCATCGTCGGCTTTGGACAGAAGCAGGGCGGCGCCGACGGCGGCCGCGATATGCATGGGGGCAGCCACCAGCGCCTGTTTATAGTGGGCCAGCGCCCGGACGGGCTCGTGCAGCCGGTAGATGTGGCCCGTCAGCGACTCGATCTGCGCTGTCTCGTCGCTGCTGAGCGCGGATGGCCAGATCTGTTTGGCCTCTTCCAGCGCCTCCTGCGCTTCGGCCTCGAGCCCGAACTTGGCGTACTGCTGCGCGATCCAGAACCAGCCGTTGGCCACCTCTTTGCTTTCCCGGGTCTCGTGCTGGCTGATCTTTTGTTTGGTGGCCTGTTCGACGGCGTGGGGCTGTTCGGCTTGTTTTCGGCCAAACAGGAACCGGCGGTGGGTGTGCTGTTGCTGCACCGGTTTCGCTGCCGCATGCTTCGCGGCCGGTTTGTGGCTGTGCACGTTGGAATACACGCTGTTCACGAGATCAATAAACTCAGCGAGGCCCGCCAGCGCCGCATCGCGGCCCTGGGTCAGCTCCAGGAGCGCGATCTGCGTCTTCTTCAGCTGTATCAGCGTCAACTGGCCCATGTAAGTGTGCAGTTCCCACTGCTGTGACAAGTAAGCATTGCACAGTTCGAGAGCTGTGTCCAGCTGCTGCGCGTCGGCCGTGAGCAGCTGGATCATCAGCAGCGCGCTGCGGATGTGCTGCGGGTTCTGCTGTAGCGCCAGTTTGACCAGCACGCCCGCCCGGGCCGGTGTGGCCGTGAGGGCCAGGTAGAGTGCATGAGCATAGCACGCTTCGGCGTCCGTCCCGCTGGTGTGCGCGCTGAAGTACCGGTCCGCGTCTGTTTCGGCCTGTTTGTACTCGGCGTCGTCTTCGGCCATCAGCATCCGCGCCAGGGCGATCCGAGCGCGCACCTCGGCAAACCCGGCAAACTCCTGGACCTCGCTGGCCTCCAGAATGTCGTCCAGCTTGGCATTCAGGGGCAGAACGCGCGCGTAAACGCTGGTTTCCTGCTGCTCCAGCGTGCTGATCAGAAGCAGGAAAATCTCGGCCGTGCCGTCCAGCGTGTCGGGCAAAGAGCTCGTGCCGGACTTGGCTTTGAACAGCGTCAGTTTCTGCAGCTCGACGTAGGTGTCGAACGCCGAATACGCCTCCGGCAGCTGGCCCAGCCGCAGAAGCATCTCTGCCTGCAGACGCATCAACGGTGCCGAGTTGAACGTCTTGCTGGTGATGGCCTCGAGCAATTCCTTGTGAACGGCGGCCGTGTTCTGCTGGGAGACGCGCCACTCGGCGACTTTCGCCTCCATCTGTCTTTCCACTGACCGGTCCATAGGGTGCGGGGTAACCTTGCCCTTCGCACTAGGGATCGGACTTGCAGGAGTAGCCGGATAGAGCTGGGCAGTGTGCAGGCTGTGCAGTTTACGGTGCAAATCGCTGTGCAAACCGTTGTGCTCTGCTATAGTATAAATGAATCATATATCAATTACACGTTTGTATATACATGAATCATACATCAATTACACAATTATATACGAATCATACATCAATTACACGTTGATATATGAATGAATTATACATCAGTTACACGACTGTATCCTAGATACATTCTTCCGTAGTGTTCTTGTGTGCAGATCGCTGTGCTCTCCGTATAATATAAATGATTCATACATACATTACGTTTACGTTTATGCATTGTTCCGTATTGTGCTCTCCATATATAATTGATTTATACACCAATTACGTCTGTGTTTATGCATTATTCGTACTGTTCTTGTCCTGGGGCGTCAGGCCCATTCGCGTGGTGACATATTTCTGGGCAATGACGCCGAATGCAAGGTTCAGTGCGTCCTCGACCCACCCGCTGACCCATTCGCGCGGGTCGATGGCCGCCTCCTGGAACCCGTGGCCCGAGTTGTTGAGCCATTGCGCCCATTCAAAGGGCAGCGCCTGCGACACCGTGGCCAGGTCGATGCTGTGCTCCTTGTCGGCCAGGCACACCACGAACTGCAGGGCCTCTTCGTCCAGGGGGCCCTTGGAAATGACGGGCTGGATGGCTATGTCCACCAGCGATATTCTCTCCTCGCTGTCGCCGCGGGGGATGGCCTCGCGGCTGTGTTGCGTGCGCTCGATGTGCGCCTTCGCGGCCTGCAGCGCCTCGTGTACGGTGCCGGTCATCGCGTTCAGGGCGCGCTTGGTCTCCAGCGCCTCTCGGTTGGCGCCCAGCTCACTGACGAGCTGCAGCTCGCCGCCGCCCTCGACCTGGTCCATTACATACTCGAATACTTCGCTCAGCAGCTTGTCGACCTGCTGGTAGCCGGTCATGTCGTGGTAGACGTGCACCTGCAGGATCTCGTGGCGACTGATGGGCGGCACGATGGTGTGCAGCACCGACGTCAGCCGCGTCTGCCAGTTGTTGAGGTTGAAGCTGCTGCTTTCTTCCCGCACCAGCGCCTCGGCCTGGCGGGCCTGCTGCACGGCGTCCGACACGGCGCCCTGGGCCTTGGACCACAGTCCTGCCTTGTTGTTGTTCCACCACGAAGAAATGGACGCCACGGGGTCGATTGCCGGCTGGGGTTCGAGGGGGACTTCCCGCTCCACTGGTTCCGGGGTTTCTGGTGCATCGGCGACTGTTCCGGCGGTGGCATCTGACTTGTGAGTAGCTTCGGGCTGTGCGTCAGGCTGTGTGGTTTCCGATCCGCTCAATTCGCCGGTTTTAGCAGTGGTTTCGGCGGTTTTCGGAGCGGGTGCGGCCTGCTCGGCTTTGGGTTTGTCGAGCTCATCCAAAAACCCCAGAATATCTTCGCTGGCCTTCTTGTCTTTGCGTTTCACCTGGCTTTTCTTGGGTTTCTGTTTCTGGCTCTTGACTTCCAGGGAGTCGAGCAGATCCATGACGTTGTCCTCACTCATGCTGCCTTGCCCTGGGCGCAGCGGTTTCTGTAGCATGTACGAATGCAGTGGATTTGGCTATGGGGTGTGAGTTTTCACGATTGGGTTGTTTAAGTTTGTTGTTTGTGATTGTATTATTTGTATGTTTGTTTAAGGGACGTGTTTAGTTGAGCACTTTGTAGAGTTGGCTACGGGTGCGGACTGTAATTACCCTGCGTATCTACCTTGGCCTAGCCGGAAACAAGATAATTGAAGCAATAAATAAAACAACATAAGAAGAGCGCATTGTGAGAAAACATCTTAAACATATTACAGAACAAACTGTTTAAAGAAGGATGCACCATAAGAACAACACAGGACTATGGGAACACAGCCTTAGTACCACCAGAACACGATTACGTATGGGAAACACAGCCGTTGTACCACCGGAACGACTGCAGTAAAGTATAAAGTCAGCAATATAAAGACAACATACAAACAGCTCATTGTGGGAACACATCTTGAACGTATTAGAGAACAACATATATAACGTACGACGCATCATAAGAACAATGCAACGGCCAAGTTACATTTGGGAACGTAAGAACAGCACATTGAGGAAACACATCTTGAACGTATCACAGAACAACATACATAAAGGACGACGCACCACTAGAACAATGCAACACGATTACATATGGGAACACAGCCTTAGCACTAGAACAACCGCAGTAAGCATCATGAGGAACGTATCATAAACTACAAAGACAACAATATAAACACAACTTAGGAACAGCACATCGTGAACACATCTTGAACATGAACAGAACACAGAACAGCATATATTAAGGCGTACCACAATTGGAACAACGCTACCATACTACCATAGCCAAACGGATCAAAGCCGTCTACACTACCGCTCAACTTGAACAGAACATGAAGGCGTATGAGTCTTTCATAACATTAATATAAATATAATTTAAGCAGAGAACTTAGAGAGGGCCTGCGAGCCGTCCATGACGGCGTGCTTGGCCAGCTCACCGGGGAGCACGAGGCGGACAGCGGTCTGGATCTCGCGCGAGGAGATGGTCGACTTCTTGTTATAAGCAGCCAGCTTGGAGGCCTCGGTGGCGATACGCTCGAACAGATCGTTGACATACGAGTTCATGATGTGCATGGCGTTGGTGGAGATACCGGTATCGGGGTGCGAGTCCTTCAAGGCACGGTAGATGTACGAGGAGTAGGTCTCCTTGCGGCCCTTGCTGCGCTTCTTCTTGTCGGAAGAGGAGGAGGTGGTCTTCTTGCCAGCCTTCTTGTCGGTGGCGGGGGCCTTACCGGCGGGGGCCTTGGATGCAGGAGCCTTCGAAGCTTTGGCGGGCATTTTTTATAATATCAAGGAAGTGTTGGTTGAGGCCTTTCGGTGGGACGGTGGCCGTCTATATATAGTGGTGCAGGGTGATGCACTTGGTGATGGACGGGCCACGCGTCCGGGCAAGGGCGTAGCGATGTGCACGGCGGGGTAGTGATTCGCACGCCCCCCGCCGCCTGGGGGGGCAACCTCCCCGCCTGGGCGCGCGATGTCCCAACCGATCATGCCCAAACATACGCACCCATGCGATCAGCTACCCTCACGTGCGCATCATCACCCGCGCTGATCATCACCTCAGCTACTATATATAGACGCGTCTCGCCCCACCACAGACCACATCTAACACAACAAATCAAAAATGTCTGGCGGTAAATCTGGCGGTAAAGCTACTGAGGTCGGCCTCAAGGGTAACCAGTCCCGTTCGAACCGTGCCGGTTTGATCTTCCCCGTTGGCCGTGTCCACCGTTTCCTCAAGAAGGGCAACTACGCCCAGCGTATCGGTTCCGGTGCCCCCGTCTACCTCGCCGGTGTTCTCGAATACCTGGTCTCGGAAATCCTCGATATGGCCGCTGATGCCGCTCGCGCCTACCGTAAGACCCGTATCATCCCGCGCCATATTGCCCTTGCCGTCCGCAAGGACGAGGAGCTCAACCAGCTCTTGGGCCACGTTATCATCAAGCAGGGTGGTGTCATCCCCGACCCCGTTCCTCGCAAGGGTGATGCCAAGAAGAAGAAGTCCAAGGCTAGCCAGGAGTACTAATTTAATTATCTAACTTATTATGACATACGCATGATATCACTAGCGGAATTCGGTCGCAGCAGCGCAGTGGCATTGGCGCTGATTATCGCAGTCTAGCGGGATTCGGTCAATTGCAGTTGGCATCGGCGCTGTTTATTGGGCGCTGTTTATTATGACGCGCTGTTTATCAATGTTTATAGGTCGCGAGTTACGTATATCAGTAGCGGAATCCATTCAATTTGCACAGCAGTTGGTGACGTACGCAGTGGTTATTATTTACAGTTGAGGTTTAGCATTCAAGAGTGATATCGTTGTGTGACCATGTCACATGTCGGCACTAGCCTGCATACGTATTAGCCTGCTCCAGTCACAGCCTGGCAATTCACAGCCATTATAGTCTTCCATCATTATTCATTATTCATTATTCATTGTTCATTATTATGTTATACGTCAGATTGAGTGGACATGTAGATCTGCTGCGCTGTTTCTGCAGAGTTGTGTCCATCTGCTGAGTGTGTCGATTCGCTATGTAGCGTAATTGAGAAGGTGGCCTGAAAAATGGCTACGAGTAGTCGTTGCGATGTAATTGCTGAGTTGCGATGATCCGCTTTATGTGTAGATCCGCTGTATGTGTACACCCGCTGTATGTGTAAATCCGCCATATGTGTAGATCCGCCGTATTTGAGAATGTGACATGAACAATGGTTACGAGCAGTCATTGCGATGTAATTTCTGAGCTGCGCCAATCCGCTTTATGTATAGATCCGCTGTATGTGTACACCCTCTGTATGTGTGAATCCGCTGTATGTGTAGATCCGCCGTTTGTGCATATCCGCCATATGTAGATCCGCCATACGTAGATCCACTGTCCTGTCGACCCGCTACGCTCTATGGCGTCACAAATGGTTACGAGGAGCCATTGCGATGCGGTTGCCGCCCCAGTGGGCGAAGTGGCACACTTGTTATCACCGTGCATCAGCTGCTGCGTTTTGTGGGCTAGGCAAAAAGCAATTATGCCAAGCTTTCGTGAGCCATTTTGAGTCCTTCAGAGCTCACGGTTAGTCGCACGCAAGGCGTATATGCCATCTATATATATCTTATGTAGTTGCGCAGTGACAAGTGCTTTTTCCATTTTTCACCCAGGCCTGATTTTTCCGCCAGTGGGTGTGATTTCCCAAATGGATGCCAGGGGCGATACGGGTAGGGCATGAGTCCTGGGCATGTGACCCAAAAGGCGCTGAACTGCATGCCGCATGGCAATTCCCCCGGAGCCCAAAAATTAGTACTGCCGTCAAAACTGCCGACACCGGTTGGAAACTCACCGGAATAAGTGCGGAATAACCGTGGCGGTATTTTGGCGGGCTCGGGCGCTGCCAACCTCAGGTGGGCACGCCAACCCAAACGCTAAACGCCGTTAGTCCTCCCAACCACTACTAGGGTGGGGAACCCCTCAAAAGGAACTGGTATATTACTTAACGGCCAAGCCTTACGCCGCTCACTGCCTATTCAGCCCCCTCCGACCTTCAATCGGCGGCTTTCGTGCATGAATCCAGGTCACGATGAGAACGGCGCCTTCGCGGCGGGCACCCCCGCGCTGGATCACGCGAGCGGGGCCACATTGAGCCCCACGCTGAACAACACCGCGACGCCCAGTAAGGCCGGCTCGACGCCCCCCGGCTCGGGCAAACACAACGCCGTGAAAACCAGCGCGTGCGTGGGCTGCAAGCGGCTGAAGGTGCGCTGCGTGCGCAGCGATCCCGAGAACCAGCTGAGCCCCTGCCTGCGGTGCATCAAAAAGAGCCTGGAGTGCGTGACGGGCGCGCCATTGAAGCGCTCGGCCGAGGAGGCGAACCTGCTGCGGGCCAAGAAGCGCAGCCAGGCGCGCGGCGAGCTGCAGACCGAGCCGCTGCGCTCGGTGTCGATGCGGAACCAGCTGCTGTACAGCTGGAAGCTGCTGACGAACCGCGACGACCTGCGCATCCAGCTGCTGGAGAAGTTCGAGTTCGCCACGCTGGCCAAGCCCAACAACAGCGCGCTCAAGGTCGGCCTGTTCAGCCGCGAGCAGATCGAGACCCGCCTGCGGCTCTACAACGAGTACGTGTACCCGAAGTACCCCGTCGTCGAGGGCCCGTCGCCCACAAACTACGACAAGTTCATGCACACCATGCCCGTGCTGTTCCACACCATCCTGGACATCTCGTCGCTGGTCATCAACGACCCCTCGCAGGTCGAGGCCAGCGTGGTGCTGCACAACATGGTGCTGCGCACGGTCATCGACGAGATCATTGTCGTGAGCATTAAGAACATCGAGCTGCTGAAGTGCCTGGTGCTCATGACCGTCTGGTACAACGAGTCCGAGCTGTACCATCAGCAGCGGCTGCATGTGCTGACCACGCTCGCGGCCTCGGTGAGCTACGACCTGGGGATGGGCGGCGCGACGCTACCGCTGGCGTGCCAGACCGAGGCGCCGGTGTTCGAGCAGATGGTCGCCCCGCAGGCCGTGGACGCGCACAACAACTCCGCATACAAGATCTGGCTCGCGGTCTACGCGACGCAGTTCCAGTCGCTGCTCGCGAACCGGCGGCCCCAGAAGAGCCTGTTCAACGAGTACACCATGCAGGCCATCAAGGGCCTGTCCTTGGAGGCCGAGCGCAGCCAGGACTTCAGCAACAGCATCATATACGAGACCGCCAGCCTCCGGAAGCTACAGGAGAGGATCACGCTCACCATCTTCAAGCGCGAGAACGAGCCCGTGGCGCCGGACTTCAACAGCAAGGAAGTCCAGCAACAGGTGCATGCATTCGAGGAGCAGATCGATGAATTGAGCAGCACCAGCACCCCTGGCAGCCGCCGAGATGCCGCGCTTGTGATCTGCCGGGTTTTCCTGCACCAGGGCGTCTTGTACACCGACTTCAACCCGATAGTTGGCCGCACGCCCTTCACAAATTTCAGTCTTAATCTCCTGGGCGGCCCGCTGTCATACCAAGCGGTGGGGAGCTTCATGAAGTGTGTTCAGCTAGCCTGCAAAGTGCTCGATAGAGTAATGAAACGCACGCCAAGACAACTGGCTACTGAAACCAGCAATTTCTGGTCGAATCTGATGCTGGCGTGCGACGTTCTGCTAAAATGCCGCGCGTGTTGCATCTTCAATCGGTTCTACGCCGCGGCCTGTTTCGTCAGCGAGGCAGACTTGGGCCGCGTGGTGGCGTTTACGGCGCTGTGCGACCGGCTGGTGAAGGACTACCCGAACTGCAACAATGCCATCTCGTTCGGGTTTTTTGTGAAGCTGGTGTTGTGTCACCACGACGCGCGTGTGCACTATTATGCCACCAAGGTTCCTAGGGAGAACCACGGCGATACCGCTTTCGTGAGGCGGATTCTCAGTTCATATGCTGAGCAGAACAAGGGCGGCGACAACTCCCAGGACAATAGGGAGGCGCCGAGCTTGCAGACAATGACCGAGCTCAAGGACCGACAACAGCGGGTCGTCGAGGAACGGAAAGCTCGGTACTCAGAAAGCAAGGAAGCCCCTGCGGCGCAGAGTCCGTTCGCGATTCCTGTGACTCCTATTCCCAGTAATTCGCAGCCCGTGCAGCAACCCGTGCAGCAGCCAACACAGTCAATACCCCCGCCACAGACCCAGCCGGCGCGACGACCTCCAGCTTCGATTCCAGTTCAACTCCGGCAGCCACATAGCAACAACGAACAGATGAATCAACCAATGATGACCAACCAGCCACCCATTCCACCTCAGCAACTCGTACAACAGCAGTTGTTAGAGCAGGGCCAGATTGCCGAAACTCCGTTTGAGTACATGAACGGCATGGTGAATGGTTCGCCGGTGATGGTGAGCCCGAGTAATGGCTCCCATGTGTCCGCCGATGATCAGAATCTCAGCTATAACTCATCCCCATTCACTCCGGTGGATCAGTACTATAATTGGAACTTCGAGGATGGAGTCCAGCGAACCAGAGAATTGGTCGACCAAATGAATTATGATGACGAGGCCGCTTTGCATGATATTGACATGTTTTGTCGGGAGTTTCTGGGAAGCGACGGATCCAATTTGGTTGGATTCGACTTCCAAATATAATTTAAACGATATTTATTGTTGTAAAATACTCAAGGCATTTATTTATGTTTGGTTCGGTCAAGCGCGCAGAGATACGACCCTTGATCAGCTACCATATCCGAGGGAGTGCTTAAGAGATCTAATCAAGATGCTTAGGGGATCGAGATATTCAACGATAGTAATTTCAAGGACGAAATAACAATGACAACATAGCGACGACTACATACCTAGGACATTACATAGCAATGAAGTGTAATCTGTCTATATCGTTGGCTCCATCATACATCGCCCACGCGCAGTGACCTACTCGGTGTGATCAGCGTCCACATACTTATAGGGATTCATGATAGCGTTTGGGTCATAATGCCGCTTGATCTCGCGCATAAGTTTCAACTGCATGGGAGACTTCGAGTACTGCAGGGCGTGCGCCTTCTGGAGGCCAACACCGTGCTCGGCTGACACCGATCCATGGTGTCCCTGAATAAACTCAAACACGAACGGCTCCAAGACGTTTTCCACAGTCTTAGTGTACTCACGAACGCAGACGTTCAAGTGCAAATTGCCGTCGCCAATGTGGCCATATCCAACGACAGCATACACTGGCTTACTGTCATCTTCCTTAGAGACCAGACCAGCTTCCTGCAGTCTCTGTTGGACGGCATCCACAAGATCCCACATCACCGGAAGCGGGAGACTGACATCGTACTTGTAGACGCCACCCCACTTGGAACTGGCCTCACTCGCACCTTCACGCCATTGCCACAACGCAGCCTGCTGGGCAGCATCCTGGGCAACTACACCGTCCACAACTGTCCCGTTCTCCATCACAACTTCCAAGAAGTTGTTCAGCTTCTCCTCATCGTGCTCAGCATTACTTCCACTGACCTCAATCAGTACCTGGTAAGGGTGCACTTCGCTGAGGGGCTGCTGCAGGTCGAGTCCATGCATCTTGTTCGCGGTGTCAATCAGATACAGCGACTCAGCGTCGATGCACTCGAAACTGCTTAGAATCTCACCCAGATGAGCCTTGGCGAGCTTGAATGTCTCTTGCACGGCAGCATAGTTTTCGAGGCCCAGCCAGGCCACGTTGACGCTGCTGGGCTTCGGCGGACACAGCACAGAGATAGCTGTGATGATGCCAATGGCGCCCTCCGAGCCAATGAACAGCTGCTTCAGATCAAAGCCCGTGTTGTCCTTCCTGAGCGACTCCAGCCCATCGAAGATCTCGCCGTTGGGGAGCACGGCCTCCAGGCCCAACACGCTGCCATGCAGACTTCCGTACCTCAGCAAGCGAAGTCCGCCGGCGTTGGTTGCGACGTTGCCGCCGACCTGGCAGCTGCCCTTCGCGCCCAAATCCAGCGGGAAAATATGCCCTCTCTCACGCAACCACTCGTCCGCCGTCTGCAGCACGACGCCCGCGTCCAGCGTGAGGATTCCAGAAGTGTCATTGAAGCTGCGGATCTTGTTCAGGTTCGACGTGCTGATGACAATTTCATCGAACACAGGAACGCTGCCGCCCACCAGTCCTGTGCGTCCGCCCTGGGGCACAACAGCCAGTCTGCGGTCGTTGCAGTGCTTCAACACCTGCGAAACTTCCTGGGTGGACCGCGGCTTCAGCATCAGCGTGCTTTTGCCTCTGTATTTCGCCATCCAATCGAGGTTCACCACTTTGAGCTCTTCCTCGTCGGTGACAACGTCCTTGGGGTCCAGAACAGACTTGAAAAAGTCGAGGTCCTTCGGTTCAAGCTTCGCGTAGCCTCCACGGGCGATGTTATACGCATCGCTGGTGAAATACCGCGCGGATCGGAATAGTTTCAACATACCCTGCCCAACCAGCTGCCAGGTATAAATGACGTGATTCGAGAGGACATATTGGCATGGCTGTTCGAGAAGGCGGAGCTGCAAATGGTTTCAACATTATGTATTTTATTATTTGATACGCTTGTGGGCTGTTGGCGATATTTCCTCATTGGTACATCCCTGCCCTATACTTGAGCGATTAAACATACGCATAACGTTCAAAAGGAGAGATCAATAGGATACCGCTTGAATCTCATACTTATAAAAAATACCTATTCGATAGATAATGTTTGATATTTGTACTAATACTGTATTTAAACAACTCACTGCTTCAGAGCATACCTCAAGCACGACAACCACACGGCGTGACGACCGGCCGTGGGGCACGTAAACTCGATATCGCGATTTTCACCATGAACAACGATAGAGCGGTGGTACAGAGGGAACTCAGGGTCTTCATTGTGGGGATTGCGGTCCACTACTTCTTGCACGGCTTCGACCTTCACACCTTTAGCGTTGCCAGAGTTGAAGATGTTGTCCTCGCGACGCCAGAAAAGCTCGCGAGTATCGGGTCGGAACCAGAAGTATCGGAGGTGACGGCGACCACCGTCATCATTGAATCCGTGGAAGTACTTGAACAGCTCCTCACCAACAATGAGCTGGGGCATGTAACTTTCCACATCATCCGCATTCAAAGTGACCACAGACCAGCTGGACTGCGTACCACGTGAAAGACCGGTGTTAGTACGACCCGAGCGAGCCGAAGAGGGCAGCGGCAGGTCACCCAACTGCTGCTCCTTGGCCAGGGTCAATTGGCGGTGCCGGCGTTGAGCCTCGGCGTTCTTGATTTCACCAGCACGGGGAGTCCACTCAGTGTTCGCATCAATAGCTTCGAACTTCGTGGTCATCTTGGGCTTCACGGGGCTAGCATTAGCTGCTCTCTCGCTCAGATCCTCAGGGAGACCAGTGGGCTGAGTGGGGGCACCCAACGCGCCGCCGGCGGGGGTAGTCAGCTGCTCACGAGTGACATCCAGGCCCGACGTAGACGAGACTGAACTAGTCATAGTGCCATTGCGCGTGCGCGACGTCGTTGACGACTCCGGTTTAGAGTCAGAGGGCTTAGTGCTAGAAGCCGGGTGGCTAGTAGACGAGCGGGGCTCAGACGACTCGACCATACCGAGCTGCTTAGCCTTGCTCTTCAGTTCCGACTGAGTCAACGGACGCTGGTAGCCCATTTCCTGGGCCTGATCAATAATCTGCTGACGAGTGGGAGCATACACCAGGCCAAGAGTCTTAGCTTTCGCGACAATCTCGGCATCAGGGATGCTAAAGGCGCGCGCCTTGGTCTTGCTGGGGCTCTCGGTCTGCTTATGGACGTATCCCAGCTGCTTAGCCCGGCTGATAATCGTCTCATCGCTGGGGGGCTGCACGAGACCGTACTGTTTAGCCTTAGCGATGATCTGCTGCTCACTAGGTTTCTCCGTCAAACCCAAGGCACGGGCCTTAGTGATGATCTCCTCCTTAGAAATCGGCTCAGTAAGACCAAGCGTCTTGGCACGTTTCAGAGTAGCCGCATCGGTGGGCTTCTCGACGAGACCCAACATTTTTGCCTTGGTCAGGATAGTCTGGTTGTTAGGAGGATCAACGAGACCCAATTTACGAGCAGTACTGGCGATTTGAGCATCTGTGGGCTTCTCAATCAGACCCAGCTGTTTCGCACGAGACTCAATAATCTTATCGCTAGGGGGTTCAACGAGACCCAACTTCTTAGCGTGAGCCACAATTTGCTGATCAGTCAACTTGGTGTAGCCCAACTTCTGAGCTCGAGCGGGAACCTCACTGGGGTCAATAAGGCCATGTTTCTTAGCCTCTACATCAACCTGATTGGCAGGAACAAGACCGTATTTTTTGGCCTCCGACACGATAACATCCTTGCTGGGTTTGCTAATGAGACCCAACTTCTTGGCCTTGGCAATAATCACCTCATCCTTGGGGGGCTCAACCAAACCAAGCTGCTTAGCGCGCGCAAGAATTGTTTCGTTATTCGGCGGGTTGACGAACCCGAGCTTGTGGGCCTCGGCCACAATGAAGTCCTTGTGAGGCTCCACAAGACCCAGAGTCTTGGCCTTGACAATGATCTCCTCATCGGTGGGAGGATTGATTAGACCCAACTTCTTAGCCTTCGAAAGAACAATGTCGCGCTTGGGCTCAACCAGCCCTAAAGCTTCAGCCTTAGCAATGATCTGCTCATTCGTAAGGGGAGCAACCAGACCCAACTTCTTGGCCTTCTGCACAATTACCTCGTTGCTAGGCTGTTCAATCAGACCCAACTTCTTGGCACGGTACAGGATGTCTGCGTCCTTCAATGGTTCGCCCAGACCCAATCGCTTGGCTCTCAGAATAATTTGAGCGTCATTAGGAGTCTTTTCATAGCCCAAAGCGCGAGCCTTAGAAACAATGAACTCGTCAGTGGGCTGCACGAGTCCCAATTTCTTGGCCTTGGCGGTGATGAACTCATCAGTGGGTTTAACCAGGCCCAAGTGTTGGGCTCTCGAAACGATCTCGGACTCCGTGGGAGGAGTAATAAGACCCAACTTCTTACCCTTGCTCTCGATCTCAGCATCGCTCAGAGGCTCAATCAAGCCGTAGCTCTTAGCCTTGCTGATAACAAGGTTGCGCGGCGGCTCGAGACCCAACTCTTTAACCTTCAAGGCAACCTCGTCCTTGGTAGGCTCGATAAGACCCAACTGCTTGGCCTTGGCAACGATCTGGGCATCGGTGGGGTCCAGACCAAGTGCCTTAGCCTTGATAGCGATAGCCTCTCGCGTAGGCTCAACCATTCCCAACTGGCGGGCCTTGGCAACTACCTCGTCGCGCGTAGGCAAACCGAAAGCATGGGCCTTAGCAGCGATAGCCTCACGGGTGGGCTCAACCATTCCAAGCTTCTTAGCACTCAAGACGATTTCTTCACGAGACGGCTCAAGCCCCAAGGCCTTGTACTTGGCCAATACAGCCTCCCGAGTGGGCTCAATAAGACCCAGCTGCTTGCCCTGAGCAAGAATCTGCTCGTTAGTAGGCTCAAGGCCATACTCCTTGTACTTAGCAGCGACCAATTCCTTCGTGGGACGAACAAGACCCAGATGATGGCCCCTGCTGATAACCTCTTCATCAGAGGGCAACCCAAAGGCCTTAGCCTTAGCAGCAATGGCCTCCTTAGTAGGTTCAATCATTCCAATTGCTCGGGCACGAGGAACAATCTCATCCCGAATCGGTTCAATCAATCCCAAGGTCTTAGCACGCGGGATGATGTGTTCCTTCACAGGTTCAATCAGGCCATACTGCTTACCCTTGGCAATGATTTCGTCCTTCGTGGGCTCAAGACCCAACTCCTTCACCTTCAAAGCGATAACCCCAGGGGTAGGCTCGATGAGACCCAATTGCTTGCCCTTAGCAATAATCTGCTCGCGGCTAGGCTCCTCAATGAGACCGAACTGCTTGGCAGCAGAAATAATTTGGCTCTTGGAGGGCTGCTCAACAAGACCCAGACGTTTGGCAGCAGCCACAATCTGGTCCTCAGTAGGTTTCTCTACCAAACCAAATTGCTTGGCGGTGGTGATAACCTGTTCCTTGGTGGGCTTGTCCACCAAACCGAATTGCCTGGCGGTGGCAAGAATTTCATCCTTGCTCAATGGCTCGACGAGACCCCAATGCTTGGCCTGCGTAATAATCTGCTCCTTGGTAGGTTGATCCACCAAGCCGAACTGCTTGGCACGGGCAATAATCTGCTCCTTAGTGAGCGGATCAACTAGACCCAGCTGCTTGGCCTTGGCGAGAATCTGCTCCTTTGAAGGTTCAAACACCATGCCGAGCTTCTGAGCAGCAGCGACGATCAAATCGTTAGTGGGCTTATCAACCAGGCCCAAATGCCTGGCATGAGCCAGAATCTCGTCGTCGCTAAGAGGCTCAGTAAGTCCGTACTGCTTACCCTTGGCCAGGATCTGAGTCTTCGTGGGCTCGTCAACCAAACCCAACTGCTTGCCCTTCGCGATGATCTCATCGTGGGTTGGCTCAACAACCAGACCCAACTGTCTAGCCCTGTAAACGATCTCATCATTGGTAGGCTCCTCAACCAGACCCAACTGTTTGGCCTTCGAGACAATCTGAGCCTTGGTGGGTTCGTCCACCAGTCCGAAACGTTTCGCTTGATCAATGATCTGAGCCTTGGTAGGCTCCTCAATCAGACCGAAGTGCTTGGCCTTAGCAATGATCTGCTCGTTTGTGGGTTCCTCGACAAGACCCAACTGCTTGGCCTTGGAAACTACATCCTTCGAGTGGACAAAGCCCAGGCCCGGCGCGCGCTGAGCGACCTCATCGTCATGGGGAACTCCAAGTTGACGAGCGGCGCTCAAAACCTCAGCGTCAGAGAACACTCGACCAGCACCCAATTGGCGAGCGCGGCTGACGACGAACTCATCACCAACCAAATCACTGAAATTGATGTTGGCACGCTTAGCCACGGCTTCGACATCAGATCTGTCGGGGTTCTCCGCGATCTTCTGCAGGGCGTGCAGGTAGCTGTTAGGAACAACAACCGAGTCACCATCCACAGCAGTATCAGCAGAACCAGGAACTGCCTTAGTCGGACTGGTATGAGTGGAATTGGACTTCCATTTCGAATTACGCAGATCCGTGAATTCTTCAACGGGCATTGTCGCCAAGCCAAACTGGCGAGCAGCCTGAATAACGTCCGAGCGGGTGGGTTCGTAAAGCTTCTCGCTCTGCTTGAGCTGGTTGTACTCGTCCTGAGCGACCAAAACAAAGCCCATACGGCGCATGCGATCCTCAAGGCTACCAAGGGGCGACTGGACACCACGAGCGCGCGACTGGGGCGAACTCTTCGTGCTCTGCTCGATCATTTCCTCGAAGAACTGCGTGCGCTGAGCCATAGGCAAAGTAGTCCAAGCAGAAGTAGTACTGGACTTGTTGGCAAGCATGTCCTGGTAGTTCTCCGCGCTCAAAACAACCAATCCACGAGCATCGGCCTGTGCGCGCAGCTCGTCCACGGACAAGCCACTCTGCTTGCTGGGCGAGCTGGGCGAGGAGGCAATCTGTTTCAGCTTGAGTGCCTCCTGCTCGGGGAGCACCACCATGTTGTGGTGCTTGGCCAGCCTGGTCAACGTAGCAGGGCCGGGCTGCTCACGAGCCTCCCAGTCCTGGCGGGGGACAACGACAACATCGTTGCCGAGCAAACCGCGCACCTCGTCGGCGCTGGGGTTGCTCGGGACGAGCTTGTAGCCAACCTGGTGCGCGAGTTGCGCAACCTCAGCCGCGGTGGTGGGACGCTGATGGCGCAGTTCCTCGTACTGGTGCACAGGAAGCACAGTCAGACCCAAGCTGGCGGCTTGAGCGGTGACCTCAGCCGGAGTAGGCTGGTAGACGCGGCGCTGCAGCGAGGCGAAGTCGTCGTTGCCTGCTTCAGCACCGTGGCCGATGCTCTGAGCGAAATCGCTGCTCAGCGCGTTACCACCCGAGAAGCTGATTTCGGGGAAAGTCTCGTCGGAGCGGCCGTTGGTGAGGGTGGCCTCGTGGAGACTTTGGCGCTGCGCAAGCTGCAGCTCACGGCGCAGCTGCTGGATGCTTTGGCGCTGCTGGAGCATAGCTTGGCGCAACTGACGCGCCTGGCGGGCGCGCCGGGGGTCAGCCTCAGCCTCAGCGTCTAGAGTATCGAAGGTGGCATCCAAAGTGGTGTCGTCAAACGTTTGGCTGTCATCGAAGCTGGAGTCGGCGTGCTGCAACGCCGCACGGGCGCCGGCCTGTGCAAGCGGCTGCTGCGACTGCTGACGCTTGAGATGCGCCAACTCTTGGTGGAGCTGCTCGTTCTCGCGCCGGAGCTGCTCCGCGTAGGCGCCCTCCGAGGCGCTCTCAGCCTGGCGGTTGCGGCGGTCGGCAGTTTGGTGCTCGCGGCCTTGTTGCACCAGGCGCTGGAGCTCCTGGTTCTGCAAAAATACAGCCTCATTGGACTGAGCCATGCGCTCAAGATCCTTCTGGAGCTTGGTGCGCTCGGCCAAAAGGTGAGCAGTCTGCTCCTGGTGCGCCTGCTGCTCCTCCGCGCGGCGCTGGAGCTCCACTTGCGCTTCCCAGAGCTCAGCCTCCAAAGACTGATTGTCGGCCTGCAGGCTGTGCACAGGCTTCGTCGGGGACCTCAAGGGCTTCGTGGGTGAGTCATTGGTGGCACTGGTCGCCGGATCGAGCTGGGGCACGCCGCCGGCCGCAAGCGCGAACGCCGAGGCGCCCGTGGCTCCACTGACTCCGGAGCCGGCGTTCCCCGGAGCAGAGGCGCCACCGGCCACATTAGGCAGGGACCGTTTCTTCGTGGGGCTTTTCCGCACCATTGTTCGTCAATTGGTTCCTGGTGGATTGGAGAGTCTTGTTTAGTGGGTAGGGTTAATATAAAGGTGAGCTAATCTGGAGCTTTGCGCCAACTACTATTACCGACCATCTACAATGAATACCGCTTTTTAAATACCATATTGTGAAACTATATATTTGAGTCTCTTGGCTACCCGAATGGTAAATCGTGAAAAATACGCCATGAGTGGATTGTCGACATGATCCAGAGAGCAATGCAATAAGCAAGCAACCCCGCAATCTAATAATAACGGATCACCTCGATCTTTGCTGCCGCTAGAAGGCAATAGAAGGACGATTATCGGCTCGTAACCAATAATACTAAAGTGGAAAAATAACAGCAAAATAAATATATTGACTAGTTAGGTGGGATATGGTCATTTAGCCGTTGAACAGAGCTGATGCGTAGCACGTGCATCCCTGCATGATGTGCTATGCACAGCCAATCACATGTAGACACCCAGCGATCGTTGGGACTAGTAAGCACGTTCTAGTCCGTCCCAGTGCATGCCACATACTCTGAGACGGACTTATCAACTATGTCATAAAATTGCACAATAATATTACACAATTTCAAATTCTTTTTTTCGAAGTGACATAGTTGCAACCACATTTAGTCAAAAACAAAGGCGTTAATCAGCATTAGAGGCATCCATAAATAAAATATCCAAAAGTAAGTACTGCCACTAGCTACAGTTTGTGGGTCAGCCAACTAAGTCTCCAGCCGCTACCCCGCGTGAGACCCTGCCTCTATCGCTCGCCTACCCTGCGTATGCACCCAGTGAAAAATAACGACAAACTCGCTGTTAGCCAATTTCAGAAAATATAGTCAAGTCCATAGCGAAGGTGAGAAATTGCATTATATATTAACTTTACAGGGGTATGATGCATTAAGCGACCTCGGTCTGCTGAGGCCGGGGAGCGTCAGTGGACAAAGCCGAGATCGATGAGGCAACCGAGGCGCGACGCTTGGCGCTGCCCTCCGAAGAGTTGCTGTTGTCGAACTCCGACATGTCGACGTCGGCCGACAAGCCCAGACGCTCGCGCTCGGCGCGGACCTCCTCGGGAGACAACTTGGGCATCGAGTGGGCAACCATGAAAGGCAGCTTGCCCTCCTCGTGGGCCTTGGCGAAGATGATATCGATCTCCTCCAACGAACGGCCAGCGGTCTCGGGGTAGAAGAAGAAGGCAAGGGGCAGCCAGGCGCAGTTGATCAGAGCGAAGAACAGATAGCAGGCCCAGTCCTTGTAGTTGATGAACACAGGAGTGAACATGACAACCGCGAAGTTGAACAGCCAGTTCGCGCAGGTCGAAACGGCAGTGGCAGCCGTACGGGTCTTGTGGGGGTTGATCTCCGGGGGGTAGATCCAGGGCAGACCCAGGATCGAGGTACCGAAGAACGCGATGAACAAGAACAAACCGACGGCGGCACCCTTGATGTTCTGGGGCGAACGGTGGATCAAGCAGCCCATGGTGATGAAGAAGGAAACGGCCTGGCCGGTAATACCGAACATGAACAGGTTACGACGGCCCATGGCGTCGACCAAGTAGTAGGCAGGGAACGTGAACAGGGCGTAGACACTGGCGAACACGGCGCCCAGCAACAAAGACAGAATACGCACGGCGCGCTTCGAGGTGTCGGGCTTGTTCGCGAAAATCTGCTCGAACAACACGGTGGCGTAGTAGATGGCGGCGTTGCATCCGCTCAACTGCTGGCCGATCTGGGTAGAGGCGCCAATGCACATGCGTGCGAAGTACTGGGTCTTTCCGCGGGTGAAGAGATCGCCGAAACGCATCTTGTCGCCGGCAGCGGCAGCATCATACTGCTGGTTGCTCAGCATGTACTCGACATCCTGGTGGTCCTCGGGTAAGTTCAGCACGTGCGACAGAACCGTACGGGCCTCGTCAACGCGGCCCTTTCCGACCAGCCAGCGGCTGGACTCGGGCAGACACGAAGTGGAGATCAGCACCAAAATGGCGAACACCAGCTGCAGCGCAACCGGGAAACGCCACGCAATCGAGTTGTTGATGAACGACAGGCCGAAATCAAACCAGTAGGCGACCATGGTGCCAATGGCGACCACGGAGCCCTCCATCTGGACCAGCAAACCACGACGCTCGGGACGCGCCATCTCAGACTGCCACACGGGGATCGTGGCAGTGTTCAAACCGTTGCCGATGCCGCAGATGACACGGCCCACAACGAACTGACCCAGGCCCCAGTGGGCGCCGTAGGGCGTCGTCGAGATGATCGCGCCCACAATGAAGATCGAGCAGCCCAAAAGAATGGTGGGCTTGCGGCCCATAATCTCACCAAAGGCCAGGACGAACAGCGCGCCGAAGAAGCAGCCGATCTCGTAGCACGCGACGACACCACCCTGGATGACGGACTGGTGCTCGCTGGAGCCCTCCGTGAGCCCATGGAACTCGCCCTGGAACTGTGGACTGGTGATAATCGAACTCATCAGGCCCTGATCGTAGCCGAACAACGAGAAACCCGTGACGGCGGAGGCGGTGATGGCCACGCGCAGCGGACGGCCCTTCAGGCCCATGTGGGCCGTACGGCGGGCATGCGGGCGGTGCTGTTCGGGAATCTTATCCCTTAAAGCAGTTGCGTGTCTGGTGACCATGTTCGAGTTGTATAAGTGTCAGAATAGCAGAGGCAAATCGATCAAGATTTGACACTGTATGCAATCTACTTTTACTGGAGTAAAATTGCGATCCTACGGCTTATATACCTCTGCGGGTGGGTAAACAATGACAGTATGCTTACTACTTGCATGACCTAACCTGGGCTAATGACGTCGAGGGTCTGGTAGGTTAGGTTTCCCGCGCAGCCACGACACACGAAAAAGGTTTCACTGTCGCGTCGCTACGTACCGAATTTGATGCTGGGTGCATCAGCGAAAATATTCCGTACATTCTGGTCAGCAGTGGGGTGCGTGAATACGCCTCATGATGCGAGAAATTCCCGCGACGTCGAATTCACGGCGTTACCGCCCTGAAGAGGTGCATTCTTCCGAAGAGAACCCCAGGCTGCCTAACGGTCTGCCTATGCAAGGGTAAGGAATATGAGGGTGGGCAGAGATTTATAATTTTTTTATACAGCATGAAGGGTATTAGGCTTGCTTCGTGGATATGCAGGGTGCTGTGAAAAACGAAAACCATTTCAGTTGCGGGGTAGAGGGGCCTTACAGAAAGAGGTGCCATGTAACTACAGGAGTCGTGTCTATCTAAAAGCATCACAAGAGAATTCAGATGTCGCTTAATCACACTGTTTTGACACAGTTTCAAATTGCATTCCACAGATTTTGAGGCGATCAGTACGCCTGGGGTCACGTGTACATGGACCCTTGCTCCTCAACCCGCGTACGGCCAAAAAGAGCCATCCACTTTCTGCGTAATCTGGGGCGACTGGCTGGGAAAGCATTAAGAATGAAGCTGTCATATCGAAAAAGATGATAACAGCGGTTAAAAACTAAGCTGATCGAAGAAGAAACAATGTATCGAGACACGCTTGACAGCTTTATATGGCTATAAATGAGTAGGGGGCTCCAATTTTAGGCTTCATGGTGAGGATACTGGATTCCACCAAGTGTGACCTAGAGTCCTTTCGAAGAATTCGCGGGTAAGGTGTTTTTTACAACTTGCGCTGATCGACGATCAGATACGAACGCCCTTACCATAGGCGGTCACGTTACCACCTAAACCGCGATCAGCTGATGGAGCACCTGCCTTGAAGCCTAAGGCTACTGCATACAAGCTCCAAAATTTTCTCATGCAGGCTTAGGGTGTAAATGGTGTTTGTGGCTGAATGGCTGCACCATTCTGAACTCCCACGTATGAGGGCACAGGTAAAAGGGGATTTTGATCCCGCGGTACATTGTTCCAAGAGATAAAAATAGCTATTCCATGGTTTCTGGTGGCACCACTTCTAAAGAGACCCGGCACATTAAATCCCAAGTGATAAAATTTTCAAGGCTTGGCCGACAACTCGGAGCACTATAAAACCTACGTCCATAAGATTAGTTAAAAATAAAGCGGCTAGCTGAGTGATCGTCGACGTGAAGACCAGGTGACGAGATTTTTAGGGGAACGCAAGATTTCCACCCTCAAAACAGAGCGGCTAGCTGAGTGATCGTGGGAGTTAAGACCAGGTGACGAGATATTCAGGGGAACGCAAGATTTCCCCACACTTTCATGATCACTCAGGTGTTAATAATTCATCCCTTGATGTAAGTATGACGCAGACCCGTCAATGACGGTAATAGCGGACCAGTCCATTGTGTTATATATGTTAATCATACGAACTAAAAGCCTCAGTGGATCTAATTGTGCAAATATATTCTAAATTGTGTTGCAGTGTCCATGCGCTTTTCAATCCGTGCGCCGCGGAATAATGTAACGGTGTCATAAGAAATGCACAGATTTGTGCATTGTTTCACCTCGGGCGGAACTGTGGCGGAAGCGTGACACAAAACGAGCAGCATCCTCAGCCCCACCCCGCACGGACGTAGCGCTACCCCAGACCACTCCACACAAAACCTAGACCACAACCGAACGGCTACCGATGCGGTCCGTCCCGCCGGAAGAACCGCCGGAAGTATAGGTCCATAATTTCAACAATGACTTATCGCGGCAACGGAATTTACAGAAAACACATGCATTGCTAGATTATATACAAAATGTACGGGATTAATTACGCTTTCGCTTTTTGGAATTCTTACCGGGCTGATTCGACTTCTCCCAACGTTTTTGCTTCTCGGCCCGCTCTTTCTGGATTTCGCGCGACGATTTGATGCCCGACTGAGCATTAGGCCGACCTGGTCCACCACCTCGTTTCTCAAACCGTTCTTTGCGGACCTTGTAATCATCGCGCGCCTTATCAGCACCGAATTTGGGGGCAGTCATCTTATTGTGTTTAAACCGACGGCCCTGATTCATATAGTTACCGCCTTTCCCGTCATCTGTAATCCTATTTTCACGCTTCCAGTTCTCGAACCGGCCACTTTTCAGTGATGCCGGGATCAGTTGCCCGTTTTCACCACGAATGTATTTAGTGCTGTCGTCATTAGACTTCACGTATTTTCCGCGTTTCTTATCCCAGCGGGTGATCTGCTTAGAGTGGAAGTCCCCGCCTTCATCAGCTACTTGGAAAGACGCGCGGTTTGCTGATTCGTTGAAAGAGTACCCTCGTTCTTGCAAGGCTTCTTGGGACTCGAAATGGCTCATGTAAAAATCCTTATCTCGGAAATTAGTAGGTGCATGTACGTTTTTGTCCTCGACTTCTGAGGGTTCACGATGCGAGGCAGCGGCAATCGCCTCTAATTCGGCCATCTTAGCAGCCTGTTTCTTCTGCATTCGGTCCTGGATGGGCCGCAGTTGTTGTCTGCGGCGAGCCATCATTTGTGCGGCGTCTCCGGCTCCATTCTTCTTGAACTCGAACACAGTCTCCTTAACTCGACGGCTGGCTAGCCTCGACAGCAGCGCGTTCTTGGCATCTTCCTGTTGCAACTCTTTGGTAGATTCAGCCACGATCGGATGCAGCAGGTCCCATTTGCCAGGAGTGATTAACTCTTCCTTGGCGCGATGGATACCTTGCTTTGAAGGCGCCTCTCGCGATCTAAGGTACATCTTTTCACCCCTTCGAGCAACTTCTTGATTGGCTAACAGGTCTTCGGCATCGCGCTGCAGCACAGTTTGCAACCTCTCTGCGCAGGCCTCCAGGCCATTACGGGGCAGCGAGCCCAAGGCCAACACCTCCGAGAAATTCTGGTTGTCGGTCGCTAGTCCACCAGTGACGATTTTCCTCGACAGAAACACCTCCAAGTCCACCAAATACGGCAAGTCCTGCTCCCGTACCAGACTGTAGGCCCAACCAGCGTGCCCCGCACGCGCAGTACGTCCGACACGGTGAATGAAGACACGCGCGGAGGTGGGTAGGTTGTAATTGACAACGTTAGCCAACAACGGAATATCCACACCACGCGCAGCCACATCAGTCACCACCAGTACACTGGTCTTACCTGCTCTGAAAAGGTAGAGCTGTTCGCGACGCGCGGCCTGGTCCAGCGCACCGTAGATGTACGACACCGCGTACCCCTCTTGTCTCAACAGGTTAGCGATGTACTCTACATGATGCTTCGTAGGCACAAAAACAATCGTCGCATCCGGAGTGGGCATTTCTGTGCCGCTGACTTCCTTATCACGCTTCATCTTGGTGGTGTTGACCTCTCCGTCGTACTCGCTCCGCTTCTTCAGGTATTCACGCTGCTCGGCCGACATCTGAGGCAGCTTAATCACGGACTGTAGAGTGTACAACAGCGCAGCATCGCGCTCGCTGTCCTTGACGCTGAAGAAAGCCATCTGGAGCTGGTCGCTGATCTTCTGCTCGACGTCCAACCGCACCAGCAGCGGGTTCCTCAGCCCAGCCTTGGCGAACTCCACCAGCGTCGGCGGCAGCGTCGCCGAGAACAGCAGAGTCTGTCTCTGTTCCGGCAAGCTCCCCAGAATTTCGCTCAGCTGATCACTGAATCCCATTTCGAACAAACGGTCGGCCTCGTCGAACACCACGAATTCACAGCTTTTCAGCGAGATTCCCATCTCCACTTTCAGATGCAGGAACCGTCCGGGCGTGGCAACAACAATGTCCGGCTGCTCCATCATCATGCCAAACTGATCCTCCATTGAGTCGCCGCCCACCAACAGAGCGCACTTCAGCTCGGTTTTCCGGCTGAACTCCTTGACCTGCCGTAGAGTCTGGAAGGCCAATTCGCGATTGGGTGCCATGATGATCGCCCGGAGGCCGCCAGCCTTGCGGGTTTTCAGCTTTTCGATCATTGGCAGCACAAACGCCGCGGTCTTACCCGATCCGGTTCGGGCCATGCCCACGACATCCTTGCCGTCCAGGATGGGAGGCATGGCCTTGCGCTGGATCGGAGTCGGCACCTTGAAACCTTTGCGCTGGATGTTAGTTAGCAGCAGTTTGCTGAGCCCCATGGCCGTGAAACTGGCGCCCGTGCGTTTGACCTCCGGCTGGGCCAGCACCTCCGGCTCGTCTTCCTCGCTCTCCAAATTCGGGAATTGGCCATTTTCGGGCTCCTGCTTGTCATTGGAGTCGCTGAAATCAATGACGTCGTCAATTGGCTCCGCCTCGCTGTCGCTTTGACCGAGTAAAATGTGTGAAATATCCATGAAATTTTATTTCCTTACCCCTGTAAATACCCCAGTTCACATCCACAAAAACATGTAGCTGTAGAATACATCATATAGCTGTATAATTGAATCATGCAGTAGTCCGCGATACATCGAAACATCATAAATGTAAAACGACCGAATAGTCATACACTGACAAACATTGTAGATGTAGAAACGATCGAATAGTCATTACACTACTGCATAGTCATTACACTGTATGTACACCGAATGCCTGAGCATACAATACAACCCAGCTCAACGAAGTGACATACCAGCAGTCTGATGAAAAAATTAGGTATATTCACACACGGCGGACTCAAACTACCTCACGCAACACCACCACTCACAGTCCCCGACACCCGCTCCCTGCCCTGCGTGGATAAACCGTCCGAGGGCAGGGTATACGTCATGGTGGGACACCAGTTTGTGATCGCCAGCGAATGCATGACGGTCACGTCGGCCATGCGGAAGAGCCCCCGGTGGGCCAACGCCGGGATTGCCGCGATTCTGGGCAGCAGCCACGACAGCGACGCCGCCGGGGAGCTGCCCGAGCGCCCGGCCGGTCCCCCGAGCGAACAGACCGGCCCCAGTAGCGACTCCGGCCCCGAAACCAGCGCCGAGGCCGCCGCGGACAGCTTCGCCGAGCAGTCGCTGGTGCTGGGCTTCAGCAGCGCCCGGTCCGCGCTGCTGTCCGACGCGCCCGGCGCCGCGGCCGCGAAGCCCTTTCTGGCCGTCGTGCGCTCGCCGCTCGTGTCCGGGTACGTCACGTCGCTGGCGCTGAGCTCGCTGGAGAAGTTTCTCGCCGTGGGGCTCATTGGGCCGGCCGTGAAGGGCGTGGACCAGCTGCTGCCCGAGCTGGTGCACGCGCTGACGCACTGCCGCTTCGAGGCCACGGACCGCCAGGAGGACGACGCGGTGCTGCTGCAGCTGATGTCGCTGCTCGAGAAAGTGGTCGGCGGCAGCTGCGGCCCGCTGCTTCCGGCGAAAACGGTGGCCGAGGTCGTTGACACCTGCCTGTCGATGGTGCGGCAGATGAAGCGGCGCGACGCGCTGCGCCGAAGCGTCGAGGCCGCGCTGATGGCGCTGGTGCGCTCCTCGGCCCGCACCGCGGCGGAGCCCCAGCGGCAGGCCACGCCCGGCGACCACAGCGAAGAAGATGCGTTCTCGGTGCTGCTGGACAAGCTTGTGGCCGCGCTGGAGACCGGCAGCGTGCGGATCACGGCGCTGCACGCGCTGCAGCTCGCGTTCGAGGTGTGCCCGACGCTGCCGAGCCACGAGGCGACGGTCAGCCTGCTGTGGAAGCACCTGGCGCAGCTCGTGCGCGTCACCGGCAACGCGAAGCTGCTGCAGACCGCGCTGCAGACGGTGCTGGTGATCATGAACTGCCAGCCGGTGCGGTACAAGCAGCAGTTCGAGTTCGTGCTGGTGTACCTGCTGACGTCGCTCACGCCGCTGGCGGACCTGCCGCGCGACGACAGCACGGACGACATGTTCTACGCGGGCGTGCCGAACCGCGCCACGAGCGTGAAGTCTGCGCCGATCGAGCCGGGCTCGAACATCCTCGCGATCCCCACGGCGGCCACGACCAAGACCCCGGAGATCCGCGAGGTCATGGTCGAGGCGCTGACCACCATGGCCTCGGCGTCGCCGGCGTTTTTCCCGGACCTCTTTGCGACCTACGACTGTGACCGCAGCTCGCCGGACCTGTGCGAGGACCTTGTGGGGTTTCTGTGCCGCAACGCATACCCCGATTCCGCTACCTGGTCCAGCGCCAGCGTGCCGCCATTGTGCCTGGAGGCGGTGCTCTCGGGCGTCACTGCCTGGGTAGACCAGACAACGGTGCCCCGGGAGACCAGCGAAGCGTTGAGGCGGATGCTGGCAGATAAGGAGGGCAAGGCTTTGGAAGTCGAAGTGGCCGAGCTGTTCAATAAGTCGCCCCAGAAGGGTATCGATCAGATGGTGAAACGCGGCCTCGTGGCCAGTGACAAGCCCGCCGACGTTGCGCAATTTCTCCGACAGTGCACGCGGCTGAACAAGGCTGTGCTGGGTAAGTTCTTCGCCAAGTCAGAGAATAAGGAGATCCTGGCCGAATACGTCCAGGCGCTCAATTTCGGGGGGCAGCGAATCGACGAGGCATTGCGGACGCTGCTTTCCTGTTTCCGTCTACCGGGCGAGTCTGCGCAGATCGAGAATCTGCTGCAGAAGTTCGCCGATCATTACATTGCTGCGGGCGATAAGGTCGAAGCTAGCAGCGACCAGGCGTTTATCCTGTCATACGCTGTGCTGATGTTGAACACCGACCATTACTCGCCCACCTTGAAGCGCCGCATGGACTTCGAGGCGTTCAGGAAGAACGTCCAGGGTGTCAACAAAGACCTGCCCACAGAATACGTCCAGGCGATTTTCGATGGGATTACCACCCAGGAGATCATCATGCCTGAGGAGCACGACACCGACGAGACCTTCGAACATAGCTGGAACTCTACGGTGTTGAACGGTGCCCAGTCTGAATATCTGGCCACAGAATCCCAATTTGAGGTTGTGAAGGCCGTTTTTGAAACTTCGTGGCGGCCCATTGTATCGACTTTGTCGTTCGTGTTCGCCACTGCCTCGGACGATTTGGTATTCCGACGTGTGATTACGGGCTTCCATCAGTTAGCTCAACTGGCTGCCCGGTTCAAGTGCCAACAGGCTCTGAGTCACATTGTCGCTTGCCTGTCGCATATTTCCGTACTGGCAAGCGGCGATCTGGCGTATACGAATGGTAACATCGAGATCCGTATTGAGGATCATGCTCGTGTGATTGTCAGCGACTTGAGTACCCAGTTTGGTAGCGACCTGAAGGCGCAGATGGCGTCGATCACGTTGTTCAGAATCTTGCAAGTTGCCGGCGAAGAAATTGGGCCGAATGCTTATGGGCTGGTGGCCAAGGCGCTTACCAATTTGCATTTATATGGCCTTGGTACGGTGCAGCTTAATGCTACAATCAAACCTTTGCCGCCGTTCCATTCGTTCGAGCGGTCTAAGGCCGGGAAGCCGGTGGGGATCTTTTCAGCGCTGTCCAGCTACCTCACGAGTTCGCCGGATACCCCGAGCGAGCCCAGCGATGAGAATGTGGATGCTGCGCTCAGTGCCGCTGACTGTATCAAGCTGTGTCATGTCGACGAGACTGTGGCTAAAGTGTTGGAAACTGCACCTAAAAGCTTCGCTGAGGGTGTTTTGAGCGTCTTGCCACGGCACATCGATGAAAAGTACCATCCAGCCAAGGAGTATCTGCTGAAAATAGCCGGCCACATTGCCCGGAACCACCAGCAGCTGAAACAAAGAGTATGCCGTGAGGCCGCCGATGCTGGCTTGACCGCCACTGCTCTGTCGGTGGCTCCAGATCAGGCTACAGCCGACGCTATTTTGAACGAGCTTACCACCGTGGACGACGATACTTTGACGGTCGTGCTCTCCTCCACTCCGTCTGCGACCCTGTGGCGCTTAATTGGTCTCGTAGAGCAGCCCGACGAGACCGTGTGGCAGTACATCGCTACGAACGCTCATAGCGCGAAAGAAAACCTCGATCCGGTGCTACAAGTCCTCAATCGAACCTCGGTAGATGCCACTGGTGATGCAGTAAGGGCATACGAGGTTTTGGCGAACCAGTACAGGAACGAGCACACCGAGTACCTCCGCGTGTTGGCCGGCTTGGGTCGAGTATGCGGCTCTCAGGATGCTGAGACCCGTGAACGAGGGCTGTCGGCTCTTCAAAAGGAGTTTCTGCATGACAACCAGGGCGTCAGTTTTGCCGAGGCGGCCAATGAAGTGCTGATTCCTGACGTTCTCGAGGTGCTGGTGCAGCCCGCGGTGTGGAAAAAAGATCCATCTGGCATGGACGTAACCCGCCAACAGGCCTCAGCAATGCTGGGTAAAGTCTTCTTGCATCTCACGGATAGGCATCCCAAGACTGACGCTGATGTCGACGCCTGGGTGGCCTGTTTGAAGCTTCTGGACCGTCTGCTGAGCAGTCGCCGTCAACCGGCACTTCAGGAGTCCATTGAGGAGATGCTGAAAAATGTCATTGCCGTTACGAAGCTGGGCTCGAAGGGGACCCCAAAGTTCTGGGAGGCCACTGAACGCGAGTTGAAAGGGTTCTTGCCCGAAATTGCTAAATTAGTGCTCGAAAAGCAAGAGAAGACAGATCAGGCATCTGTCGCAGATGACAAGGCTGGTAGCTCTGATGATAAATAGAACAAATAATGCACGTACGCTTCAAAATCCATCAACCAGCAGTACCCCATGGGTGCTGTTTACCCTTTGTGGCAGACACTAACCCTTGTTTACAACCATGCTTCCCCCCACATTTGACCCAGAAATGCTGGCCAACCTAGCCATTGGGCAGTATTTCAGCTCCTTGAACAGTAGAAATATCAATGACAATGGTACTGTGTGGTCGCCTCGACGGGAACACAATGCGAGGTTCGTGCCTGAAGCATTTGGAGCCCATGACACGCGATTGACGCGAGAAAATCGGCCTAGCTCAGCGAGGCTATGTTCAATGCTGGCAACACGTAAAGCTGTTGCTCGATTGAGACTCCCAATGCCGCATGGGGACGCGCTGGCGGCTGCTCGGGCGGCTACGAAGGCTCTGAGCACCAACGTTTGCACCATTCCTCGCATTCCGCCCCGTAGCGCGTCTCGCCGGAGACCGTCAACGAGTTACAGGCACAATCAGATGCGCAGCAGTGACTCTCAGTTGCCCAGCACCAACGGCCAGGTGCACAGTAACAACAGCCATAACAATCAAGTGCACAGGCCAACTCAAGTGCCTCGCAGCGCCTTTGCAAATGAACCCGGTGACCTATCGCACACTTCTCCACTCCGGATTCCGCGCAGCTGCCCCCGTTTCGAGAGCGAGCCGCTTTTGAATATCGGCGGAGGTCGCATTAAAGCTCCTCGTCCCAAACGGCTGGCGCCGCCCCGCTGACTTCACTCTGAAGCCGTATTACATGCTTTAAATATACATCTATAAATAAGTTCTAAAGCTCGCTGAGGCCAGTTTCACTGAGGCAGCAGGTCCCCCGCGAAGCGTATTCTCATGATCTCAAACACCAGCAGCCCGATACTGGTGCTGGGCATTGATATCAGCGTGTACTTCAACGCCCCAGAGTACAGCCACCGCAGAGCGGACCCCCCCGCCTCGGTCTTGATGAGCTGCCTGACCTGGGCGAACGTCTTGTGGTAGGCCTGGCCGTAGAGCCGCCAGCCCTGGTCTATGAAATTTAGAATCCCCGGCGGCCCGTTGTGCGCCACATCGATGGCCTGGACCCTCAGGGTGAACAGCCGCTGGATCTTGGACAGCGGATAGTTGATGAGCTGGATCGTGCACGCCGCCATGGAGCCGCCCAACAGCACAAACGTCGGGTACAGCACGCGGGACTTCTGCCGGCCCTGCGGGTGGAAATACCCCGGGCTCTGCCACCAGTCGCGGTACCGGCGGTAGACCGGGCCCTTGATGCTCTCGTAGACGCCGAAAAACACCGCGAAACTCGAGCTCTCCTTCAACAGGTTGAGCGCAATGCCGCCGAACGCCGCGCGGGGCCCGATCTTCCACAGGGTCTCGCGCCCGTACTTCCACAGGCTCAGGTTACCGTCCTTCAGGATGTCGCTGTCGAAGCGCACCGCCAGGTTGTCCAGCGGGGTGGCCACTGCGGCCTGCGCGCTGCCGGCAATGCCCCCGGCGACCACCGCCTGGCCGATCGTCGGGTGCTCGTTGCCCGAGGCGAACTGCATGACGCTCAGCGCCGACAGGTATGTCGTGTAGAGCACCGCGCCCACCACGGAGTTGGCCACCATGGGCGGCAACAGCTTGTCCGGCAAAAACCGCAGGCCGTGCAGCTGGACCGCGCGGTACAGCATCCCCAAAGTCGAGTTGGCCCAGAAATCGGACGGGGAGGCCCGGCCCACGCTGTTGCGCAGCAGCGCCGAGTAGTCGACCCGGGCCGGCTTGAACAGTTTCACGGGCGCGCGGATGTAGAAAGCGAAAAACTGGGAGGCAATGGCCCGCGTGCCTCCCGACAGCACGCCGACCAGAGACTCGTTGGTGGTCGGGCCCCGAACCGATTGCGGGGCCGACATCGATATTCCGAATGGACGCGCTCAGCCAAATGGATTCAGCCAAATGGACGGGCTTATGCAGGTGGCAGGATCAATTCACCGCGATGGCGTTGATCTGTGAATTATGCTCCTAATTTATGCAAGTCTTTCAGGGCGCGGAATATGTCCAGGCTGGGCAGTTGGGGAGTGGCAGCTGGGAGAGCAGCTGGGAGTTACGGGAACGGCCAGCGCTCGGGCTGGGAGCTGAGGGCAGCAAGGTAAGGTCAGTTTTCACTATTTTTCACATGGACCAGTTGAACCCCAAGGAGCAGCAGGAGTTTGCTCAGATCGTCGAGCGCAAGCAGATGAAGGACTTCATGCGGCTGTACTCGTCGCTCGTCGAGCGCTGCTTCGCCGACTGCGTCAACGACTTCACCTCCCAGCAGCTCACCGGGAAGGAGGAGCAGTGCACCCTGAAGTGCAGCGAGAAGTTCCTGAAGCACAGCGAGCGCGTCGGGCAGCGTTTCCAGGAGCTCAACGCCAAGTTGATGGCCAACAACGGCCAGCTTTAGTGTATATAGAAGTAGATTGAACTAAGATGAGGGTGGTTGGCGAGGTGCCAAACATCGTTGGCGAGGTGCTAAACAGCGTTGGGAGCACCTATATGGCTCGTTGTTGGACTCTCGCCAAACGTGATTCCATACCATGCGGCTATCGTTACTGAGCTACATATTGTGCGACATCCGGATTGACCACCAAATAGATGATTACAATACCATGCGACTATCGTTACTGAAGTACGCATTGTCACCAACATCCAGATTACGCCGAGTAGTCCGTGTATGATTGAACGATGTCCTACAAATGTCCAATGTAACTAACTGCGCATTGACCACCAAATAGTTTGTCCAACAAGTAAAATGTGACCAGCATATAAACTGATACTAACGAATAGATAGCTAACGAGAAGATTGCAATAGTCAGCTGTACGCAGTATATAGGATGAGTATTACAAGATTCTAGTGCCTATTGCCACTTCCCTGAACTGGGTGGTTTTGCGGCCGTGGTGGGGTAAATGGCAGGGCAGGGCAGAGGATTGCCACCATGGGAATCGACGAGTCACTGTATTCACGCCAGCTCTATGTGCTCGGCAAGGAGGCCATGGAGAAAATGGCCCATTCGAATGTGCTAATTGCCGGTCTGGGGGGCGTCGGTGTAGAAATCGCCAAAAACGTCGCGCTCGCGGGCGTGAAAAGCGTCACTTTGTGGGACCCCAAGCCCACCGAGTTGGCGGATCTCGCCTCGCAGTTCTACCTGGCCGAAAGCGACATCGGCAAGCCGCGCGCCGCGGCATGCCTGAGCAAACTGGCCGAATTGAACCAGTACACGCCCGTTTCAGTGTCCGAAGAGCCCCTCAATAAGCTCGTCGCGGACGCCCAGGTCGTCGTGGTCACCGACGTCGACAGCCTGGGCCTCGCCAGCATCGAAGAACTGGCCAAACTGAACTTGGTGGCCCGAAAGTCGGGCACGCATTTCATCTGGGTGCAGACGTTCGGCCTGGCGGGACTCATTTTCAACGATTTCGGACACGAGTTCAAGGTGCTGGACACGACCGGCGAAGAGCCCGTCACCGGCGTCGTGGCCCAGATCGACGCCGGCAGCGACGGCCACGGCGCGCAGGTGTTTGCGCCGGCCAGTGGCCGCCACGGTCTGGAGTCGGGCACGCTCATCGAGCTGTCGAAGGTTCAGCCGGCCTCGTTCAACGGACAGTACCGTGTCAAGGTCAGCGGCCCGCTGGCGTTCGAACTGGCCGAGCGCGTTGACGGCCAGCCGCAGTCCGCTGCCGAGTACGTGAGCGGCGGCGAGTGGAAACAGGTCAAGGAGCCCGCGACGGTCAAGTTCGAGACCCTGGGCGAGTCGTTGGGCAGCCCCGAGTTCTTCGTGACCGACTTCGCCAAGATGGACCGCCCGCCGCAGCTGCACCTGGGCTACCTGGCGCTGCTGGCCTTCAAACTGAAGCACCAGGGCCAGCTGCCGCGGCCGTGGAACGACGAGGACGCGGCCGAGGTGGCGCACCTGGCCGAGAACGTCGCGCAGCAGCTGCCGCAGCTGACCACGAAGGTCGACACCGAGCTCATCAAGACGCTGGCGAAGCAGGCCCGGGGCCAGCTGGGGCCCACGAACACGGTGGTGGGCGCCACGGCCGCGCAGGAGGTTCTGAAGTCCGTCAGCGGGAAGTTCAACCCGATCCAGCAGTGGCTGTACTACGACGCCTTCGAGACTCTGCCCACTGGCGGCCTCATGGAGCAGGATGCTGCTGCGAGGAACACACGGTACGATCCGTACTATGCTGTGTGGGGCCATAAGTTCATGGACGAGCTCGCAAACCTCAAAGTTTTCTTGGTCGGTGCTGGTGCCATTGGCTGCGAAGTCCTGAAGTCCTGGGCTCTGCTGGGCGTGGGATCCGGAAAGGCGGGACACATCACGGTCACGGACAACGACACAATCGAACGCTCGAACTTGAACCGGCAGTTCCTGTTCAGACCCAAGGACGTCGGCCGGCCCAAATCTGAGACGGCAGCAGAGGCCGTGGCCCACATGAACGCAAGCTACTCGAAGTCCAACTTCACCACTTTGACCGAGAAAGTCGGCCCCGACTCGCAGCATATCTTCAATGAGGAGTTCTGGGAGTCCTTGGATCTGGTCACCAATGCGCTGGACAATGTCGAGGCTCGAACTTATGTTGATCGCAGATGTGTGTTCTTCACGAAGCCTCTGATCGAGTCTGGCACTCTGGGAACTAAGGGAAACGTCCAGGTGGTCGTCCCCTATTTGACAGAGAGCTACTCGAGCTCCACGGATCCCCCTGAGCAGGGTATTCCGCTGTGTACTCTCCGCAGTTTCCCGGCTAAGATTGACCACACGATCGCTTGGGCCAAGGCGCAGTTTGAGTCGATGTTCAATGAGAACCCCAGCATGGTGAATTCGTACCTGACGCAGCCCGACTATGTTTCCACGACTCTGAAGCACGCTGCGAACCAGAAGGGTGCCTTGGAGGATATCCGCCGTTACCTGGTCACTGAGCGCCCCCGTACATTCGAGAACTGTATTGATTGGGCTGTGGAGCAGTACGAGCACTTCTACAACCGCGAGATTCGCCAGTTGCTGTACAATTTCCCTCCTGACTCTAAGAACTCCAGCGGCACGTTGTTCTGGGAACCTCCGAAGCGGTGCCCCACTGCGTTGGACTTGGATCTCAATAACCCAAACACCCTGCAGTTCATTGTAGCCGCGGCTAACTTACGTGCGGGCACCTACGGTTTGAAGGGTAGCTCAGACGTCAACAAGTTCAGGGAGTATCTCGCCAACTATAAGCCCCAACCGTTCGAGCCTTCATCGAAGGTGCACATCAAGGCCACCGATGATGAGGCCGACGTGGCTGAGGATAACGAAGAGGATGTGATTGCCCAGCTGACGGCTGAACTGCCTTCGCCTTCTAGCTTGGCTGGTTTCCGTTTGAACCCTACGGAATTCGAGAAGGACGATGATACGAACTTCCACATCGACTTTATTGACGCCGCTTCGAACTTGCGTGCTGAGAACTACGGCATTGAACCCGTGGAGCGCAGCAAGACGAAGTTCATTGCCGGTAAGATCATTCCGGCTATCGCCACCACGACGGCTTTGGTGACTGGTTTGTCGACTTTGGAGGCCATTAAGGTTGTGCAAAAGAAGAAGATTGAAGATTTGAAGAACGGTTTTGTCAGTTTGGCATTGCCCTTCTTTGGCTTTTCGGAGCCAATGCCTAGCACGAAGATCACTTACAATGGTGACAAAACCATCGACAAGGTCTGGGGCCGCTTTACTTTCAAGGATATCCCTTTGCAAGACTTCGTTAGCGAGTTCGAGGAGAAGTACGGCCTTGAGGTGTCGATGATCTCGTGCGGAAACTTGTTGCTTTATGCGTCCTTCTTCCCTCCGAAAAAATTGGAAGAGCGCAAGCCGTTGCCTATCTCTAAGGTTGTCGAGTTGGTTTCTCAGAAACCTTTACCCGAGGGTGAACAAACTTTGCAATTGGAGATCTGTGCTGACGATCAGGAAGGTGAAGATGTTGAGGATCTTCCTTTCGTGGTAATTGAGCTAAATTAGATTGTGATAAACTATATAAGTAGGATTGATTTATTGGGCTCTACATTTGCACAATACGATCGGCAATCTCTGCGACGTCAAGCTGGTGTGTAATGACAATGATCATCATGTTACTGACTTGGCGGAGATGTAATATCAGTTTCTTGATCCGATCTTTGCTCTCAGAGTCGAGAGCTGAGGTACACTCATCAAGAATCAGTACCTTGGGTTCTTTAAGAACTGCGCGCGCAATGCCCAGCCGTTGCAGTTGCCCGCCACTGAGAATGCCAGCCTTGATACGCGTGTTATAACCATCCTCCAACTTAGCCACGAATTCATGAACACCGCACATTTTACACACTTCGACAATTCGAGCAGCGCGATGGTCTTCTTTTTGTTTAAGACCGTACAGCAAGTTGTCCTCAATGGTGCCATCAAAGAAATCCAGCGGAGCCTGGTTTACCAGAGTGATGTTGTCCCGAATGTCATTGATAGACATTCGCATGAGATCCCAGTGCTGGTCAACGACAATCTCGCCACTCGTGGGGGTTTCCAGTCTTGTCAACATACGTGCAATGGAAGATTTACCGACACCGGATGGCCCCACCACGGCTACAAGCTCGTTAGATTTGAAGGTCTCACAGAAAGAGCCTAGGACCTGCGTACCGTTTTTGTGTTTGATGCCGATATAATGGAAACCAATCTCATGCCATTGTGGGCTGCTGCCATTGATTCTTGGAGTAACCACGGGCAAGGAGTCCTGTTGTGAGTTCCGTAGCTCAGCAAGTTCTCTTAACGAGCCCATCAACCGGCTCACACTTTCGAAACCCGTCCCAATGCTACCTATGCTCGACGTCAATTGGTCGATGGTTATAATAGTGAACATAAGCAACGAGAATACTGTCACAGTCTTCTGGGGTGAATAAGTATCATTGCCAATGAGACGCATGCCATACCATAGGAGTAATGACTCGAGTGCATAGGGGAAACATTTGAGTACGCCATAATAAACACCAACTTGCATAATCATTGGTAATGACACCTGGTTAAGATCAGCCTCTGCTGCAGTGTACATCTTGTGAAAGTAGTTCTCCAAATGCTGGGTCTTCACGGTTCTAAAACCAGCCTCCGAGGTCAGGTCCATCATGAGTCGCACGACACGGCTCCTACGCTGCTCACGACATTTAGTCCATTTGGTAGACATATACTTGTACCCCTGATTCACGGCAACAAATGCGGGCAAAATAGCTGATCCAACTAACGTCAGCTTCCAGCCCGTCACCATAGCCCAAATGAACCCGACAAGACCCAACACGATCATGCTAACAATGCCGGGCCAATATAGTGTAATGATGAGTGAACATTTCTCGCTATCATTGATGAGCAGCTTTAAGTAGTACGCAGCAGTTTCGGCAGATAGAGGGAAGTTCTCGGCATGCACCACATCGCCAAATAACCGGGACCGTACCGAAAGTAGCCACGATTCTGCAGAAACATCTAGTACGACCTTCCCAAAACTGACGAGGCCATCGATGAACGCAAATGCTAGTACGAGCATTGCCCATAGAGTAGTGTTCTTGGCGTCGGGGTCCAGAATTCCCATAACAAGCTTTGAGAAAATAAAACTGAAGACTGGATTGATGGCAGCGTGAACCACGCATATGACCATACCAATATAAAACTGCAGTTTGTTGGGAATTTGCCGGTATATCATCAGCGTTGTATGCTTTGTGGCTTCCGTGTAATGCGAAGGGGCCATATCCTGCACAGCCTCATTATGGACAGCCAATTCACTAGCAGCTGTATTGCTCTCCTTCATAAGCACTCCCTCTCGTGCTCCTCTATAGACAGTCGCTGGTCGTTTCTGTAGCTGAACCATGAGGCTGCGTCGGGTAGAGTGGGAAAAGGCCCGACCCTCTTCAATCATGAACACTGGGTACCCCTCAGGTATTACCGACAGATCGTGGGTGATAATTAATGTGCTTTTCCCCTCGCGGTATTCCAGTATCCGTTTATACACCTCGGACTGCAGTTTAGGATCCAGAGCACTAGTAGCCTCATCAAACAGCATAATCGGCGCGTCTCGTAGCCGAGCCCTCGATAGTGAGATTCTTTGCACTTGTCCTCCGCTTAAATGATGACTTCCATTCGTCTCCAGCTGTTCCGGGAGATCCCACACAAATTCAGCACAACTGTCATCTAACGCATGCCTGACATCCTCATCGGTGACATCTTCTGGATTGCGGGAACCAATCTTGATGTTATCTCTGATGGAAATGTCGAACATTTTAGGGAACTGCTCACACACGTAGACATTGTCTTCGATCCACCTGCGACTCAAAAGATGAAGGTCATGCCCATCGATGTCAATATTACCAGCCTGCCAGGGATATTGGCCCGACAACAAGGCGGCGATTGTAGATTTACCTGAACCAGATTGACCCAATATAAATACCGTTTGGCCTGCATCCACTTCTAAATCGAAATTGGTAAGGACACATTCTTGACGCGAAGGATATGAGAACACAACATTCGAAAAAGTTATGTGTCCTTTTACAGCATTCGATGGCACTCTTTCTAAAATGGGATTGGAATCTATACTGGGAGTTTTGCTCAATTGAACTTGTTTGACGGGCTGTGTACTCAAGACTTGAGCTCTTAGCACTTCAGGCTGGAATGGATCTCCATCGTATTCAGGAAATGGAACAATCGATGAGGCATCCGAGCTAGCCCATGTAAGCCGTTTTAAGTTAACGTCTTCTGGAGCCCGAATCTCAAGACGACCCTCAAGACTTACGGGAGAGGTAGCGTGAATATTTGAACGGCGGCCCGTGGCTTCGTCCCAACCGTACTTCCGTAGTTTCTCGAACATCTGCATATCCAGATCGGGCATCAGCCCAATAGAATCTAGCAAATCCTGCTCGGCATTGATCGCGAGCGCTTTCTGCAATCGGCTGGCTGAGGCGCTCCCTTTGCTCCACTCAACAAGGTGGGTCATCAGCAGCTGTAGCTGCGAAGATGCATTCAGGCACGACCAAAATACGGTGACCACACTACCAGCTCGCAGACCGTGATGACGTACCATAAAAGATCCGAAATAAAACCCTTGAACAAAAATAAGTAGTACAATTGCGCGACAAAGGCCCTGCTGGAGCTGAGACAGAAACCAGTAGCGAATACTTAGCCCCCGTTGCTTCACAAGCTGGCCATTAACTTCCTTCCATTCAGTCTTTTCGCGCTGAAAGATCTTGACAGTCTTCAGTGAGGTCAACACCCAGGAAACCTTGCTGCTAATCTCATCCAACATGCTTTTGCTAGCCAAAACTCGGTTATTTATCGGTGTGGAAAACACAAACCCCACAAAAACCAGTACTGGCACACCGGCAAGACACACTAAAGTCACTGCCCACGAATAATAGAATGCCACTACAATTTGCGCGACGACTCCACAGCCCATAGCGACAACTTCGTAGGAGGTGACACCCGTAGCCATCTCCAAGTCCTGTATGTCCTTATAGAGTGAGGCCGCAAAACCCGACAGGCCAGTCTCTTCATCGAACCAGGAGGTGTTTTTCTTCATAAACACAGTATACATCCTAGACCGCGCCTTATGGCCCAGTCGGTAGCCTAGGCTTACCCATGTATAGTAGCCCAGGGTGTTCATCAATGCCGAATAGCAGGTAACGCCTACAAGGCCGTATACGTAGAGCTGAACATTGTGGAGAAATTGACTGGGGTCAAGTTTGCTGTTCATAACGTCCTGCACGCCATTGAAAATCTTGCCAATGAGAATTGTTGCCACGGGATCCACGGCACACTCTGCAATGCCGATGCACAAACCAATAAATATCTGGAACTTATCAGCAGCATCGGCTAGGAAGTATGGATTTGCCATTTTCAATGTGTGTTTTGGACGTTATTTCCACATGGTGTATATATATGCGAGATTAATTGGGTTCTTCAGTATGACATGCAGAACTATGCACAAAAACCAACCCACCAACTGTAATTAAATTTCCTGAAAATAGCCCGCCGTAGATACCTTCCTAAAAAGGTAACTACTGAGCTACACTATACCGCTATTAAGCGACAGCCCCAGATCGTGCACCCACGTTCCGCATGACGACGAACGACACGACCCCATCAAAAAGTGCTGAGATTGAGCTATCCCAAGACTAGGAAGAACAGCCATGATGATGCTAGCATATTTACGAAATTAAGAGATAAGCAGTTGGATTAGTGACGATCGGTGTTGTGATACACTTTATGCATCTGCGGAATGTATATCAAACAAACCCCGACGGCTTTCCTCCGACTCACAAATACTCCCTGTGTTAAACAGATAATACAACATAAATACCGCTGCCAAATTGTTGTCAGATCATACTCTCACGATCTGGTTCACCTCATGTAGAAATAGGGCACAGAGGGCCCCTCGAGGGTGATGAAAGCGTGCCACAAGCATTGCTGTCTGCACTCAGTTTACCCCGAACCCTATCTATTAGCCACGTGAGTATGGCGATAACGCAGTCCTCATGCAACGCAAGGAGCCGTATTACGATCGAGCGTAATACTTGGGACATTGCCCGCCATGGCGGGAAGGGTCACGCACGCGGCTGGCTCTTAGGAAGGTTAGGTCTTCGCACAGCTGACAAAAGGGTAGCATTAATTAGATTCAGGCTTAAAGAGCTCCTAGTACCCACCTCCTACCACTTCGATTCGCACCAAACGCCCGAATTCTGTGAAAAATGCCCAACCCATCCGCCACTGTGATGGACAGCGTGCGCACCAATGGCAGGGACACCCTTGTCGAGCGCAAGACATACTTCTTGAACCTCGATGCCAACCGGGAACCCACGCCTCCCCCCGCGGAGCCCGGATTCAAGCTCTGGACCGAGCAGCACGAGGCCGAGAGCCGTGCCCGCCGCGAATTCCGCGAAAGCATCAAGAAACCCCCGCGGGTGGCCCATGTGCCCGACTTCGACCCCGAGGAGCACCTTCGCGAGCAGGCCGAGCTCCGCGAGCGCGAACTCGAGAAGCAGAACAAGCCCAAGTGGAAGTTCTGGTAGATTAGCTATGTAACAGTACCTAAACGTCATCAAGCGGCTTCGTGAAGGGGCCCGATCCAGCCATTGTGGCCGATCCAGCCATTGTGGAGAGGTCGCAGCCATTGTGGAGAGGCAGGGTTGTTGGGATTAAATTTCACTTCCCCCCACTTCAATCACCCATACATACCGCCACGACGCCTATATAAGCGGCCTTGCAGCCAGGAAGTTCTAGTAGATTGGCTATGTACTAGTACCTAAACGTTGTTAAGTGGCTTCATGAATTGGCCCGATCCAGCAATTGTAGCCGATCCAGCCATTGTGGAGAGGTCGGTGGCAGGGTTTTTGGGATAAATTTCACTGCCAGCGTCCCACCACAATCGCCCACACATACCGCCACCACGCCTAGATGAGCGGCCTTGCAGACAGGAGACGCAATTTGGGCCCCACAGACCTGGCGCCGTTCAGCGTTGACCGCGAAATAGCCGAGCCTGCGCCCAGCAGCGAACTGCGCCCGCTGTTCGTCAGTCAAGGCATGGCCGCCCACGCCGCCGGATCGGCCTACCTCGAGATCGGCAACATCAAACTGCACGCGTCCGTGCACGGCCCCCAGCAAGTCCGTGGCGAGTTCAGCGACTCGGCGCAAGTGGAGGTGAATGTACATATCGAAAAGTTCGCCGGCATCACCAACCCGGCCGACGTCGAGCAGAGCACGGCCGACTTCGTCCGGGCCAGCATCACGCCAGCAATTGTGCTGCGGGAGTACCCGAAGTCCAAGTTTGTCATTAGCCTGGCCGTTCTGAGCGGGTCGCAGAGCGAGCATTCGTTGCTGGCGCCCGCGGTGAACGCCGTGATCATGGCGCTCGTCAACGGCGGCGTGGCCCTGCACGATATGGTGACGGCCGTGTGCGTGAGCAAAACTCCCGAAAGCCCCGTGTACGTGGACGCTGAGCTGCCGCTGTCGACCCCGCAGCTCACGCAGGTCGTTGCGAGCTACTCGACGGCCGCTAATAAGCTCGTGAGCATGCTGGTCACGTCGGAGTCGGCTGTGAGCAAAGAGGAGCTGACGCTGTTGCTGGACCGCGCGGGCGTGGTGGCACTGCAGCTCCGGGAGGTGCTGAATTCATACCTGCTAGAGGACTATGTCAAGAAGTAGACCTACAATCAGGCTACGCCCATATACACATTATGTCTAGAAACAGACTATGAAAACAGACTATAGTCATAAACAGATTATGTCAAGAAATAGGCTATGAAAACAGACTACGTCAAGAAGTAGGCTGTAAACAGATTATGTCGAGAAGTAGACTATGTCATAAATAGACTATGTCAATGAATAGTGGACTTTACTAGTAACTGGAGGACCACATCAGTTGATAGACTATTTCAATGAACAGACCATGTCCATACACAGTCGACGTCAATAGACTATGCCCATGAACAGACTATGTCCATAAATTGACTATGTCCATAGATTGACTATGCCCATGAACAGACTATGTCCATAAATTGAGTATGTCCATAGATTGAGTATGTCAAGACTATGTCGATTAATAGAAGACTATGCCAATATGCCAATAAATAATTACAGGTCGGGTTTCGCGGCCACCCATTTCAGCAGCAGCGTGTCCCGGCGGTACTCTCGTGCCAGCGTCTCCGCGATTATGTGCTTGTTGGGTCGGCGTTTAGCCACTAATTTCACAGTGTTGTTGACGAGATCGAGCTCGTAGGGCGCGCGCCATCGCTTCAGGTCCTCTAACAGCCCGAACTCGTCGTACGCGCCTTTGCCCGGCTCATAACTGCATCTGCCCAGCTCGCATGCACTTTTGCCCAGCTCGAATGTGCGCAGCACTGTACCGAGGGGCAGTTCGCTGTGTATTGTCAGCCACTGCTGGCAGGCCGTGTCGCTCAACAGCCGAACAACACCCTGAGTATCGTACGGCGGCCATTCTAACCGCTTTACTTCGGTCCAAAACTGCTCTAAGTTTAAATCCAGGTAGTTCTGGATCGGTGAGACCAGCCCAAGCTGCGAGGCGAGCGGATCGGCGCGAACAAAATGCTGGAGCTCGTCTCTTTTGAAGCCCAGCACGGCGCAGCACAGCAGCATACTCCGGAACTGGAGAGTAGTGAGCCATGGCCCGCTGGTTTTGTAGCAATGCAGCAGCACGGCCAGACTGTCGCCGTAATCCCCAGTGTTCCAGTAGGCCAACGCCAGGTTCAGCAGCAAATCGGGCTCGATGTCGGCCGACTGGTGCCAGGTTTTACCAATGGTGGTTTGCACATACGACCAGTGTTTTTGCAGAATGCTGAGGTGCGATGCCAGCAGAACGGACTCGGTGGTTTTATGGAAGGATGCCAGGGCTTCACGGTACAAGCCCAATTTCACGTACAACAGACCTTGCTGCACCAAATCAGTGGTTTCAGCCGCTTGGCCGAGCAGAGCATTAAACATGTTTTGCTTTTCGATGCGCCAGGCCGTGGATCGCGCGGGATTGGGGTCCTCAATTTTACTCAGAATGTCGTCGCGCCAACGCACGTCGCTGGTGGTTCGCTCAATGAGCTTGACGGCCTTGTACCATATTGAATCGTCATTCGCGGTTTCCGCCTCGTTGATCAGTGACTGGATCGCCGCCAAGGACTGGAATACGGAGCTGGCGTCCATGGAACCTGCGTCTCTGCCCTTACCACTAATTACTCTGGGGCCGCACACTACTCTGGGCCCACGCATGAGCATGCTCATTGTAACACAACTTACTTATGTAAATACTAGAACTGCTTTTAGAAGAGTGCACTGTACTCAATTTAATATTAGTAGCATGAGCCGGCCGAATCGGGGATGCTAAAGCCGTGCGACGAACCGAGACTATCGTCGCATGCGGCGAGTTCATGATCAAGGAATTGTGAGACACTCAGCGAACTGATGCACAAACCCAGCTCGTAGAGAAAATCTAGCTCACGGTGGTTGGTTTCCACATCCACAAGGTCCACAGTAGGGAGCCCATAACTCTTCATGCCAGGAGCATGGAGGTTCTTGACGGCATACAGCTTCTGCGGCTCACCAGAGGCCAAAAAGAACTCACCGTTGGCGAGAATCTCCAACTGTGAGTCGGTGAACAGATGCCGGTGGTCACATAGGTATCTCAAGAACAACAAATTGTCCCAATTGGGAGGCAACCCATGAGCTGTTAGTGCATTCCGAAGTTCTTCAAGGTTTAGTACTGGCTGCACACCAATCATTCTCAGCCAGTCGTGGTGGATACCGTTGGGGATAACAACCCGGACTCCAAGGCCCTGGAACAGAGGCATGTAGCGGGTAGGGACAACGCTGGAAGTGACTGATGGCAACAAACCCCTGAGAGTAGGCACAAAGCGCCGCGTCCTCAGCTGTTTACGCATATAGTTCTTCGAACTGGGCGTAAGTATATTCCAGACTTGCCAAATACGTTTTAAGGTGTTGACGTTTCTCACTCCGTCACTAGTCACGTAGTCGATCCACTGCCGTTCAGTGAAATTGTAATGACCCAGCGTCATGAGGGGCACTATACCTAGCCTCGCTGTCAGATCCGCAGGTAAGCAGTCTTGGGGCAACAGACCTGAAAGCAATCCCAGACTCTCGGGCTTGTGCCCGTACGATTCGTAGCAGGTGACCTTGGATAGCTTATACACCACGGCCTTATTGTCGAATCTATGCTCTACTTGCACAGCATCAACCATTTGTTCACGGGTAGAGGGACTCAATATAAGCCAGTTCTTGCATAGCCATTCCAAGAAAAGTGAGCTTTGATGTACAGTCATGGGCGCTTGTCTTACATCTTCGGCAATAGACACAACGCTGATACGATGGAGAGACTTCAAACTAGTGGGTAGCCGGTAGTGACTGCGTAAGAAAGGCTCCACATCTCTAAAGAGAGGTGCAAACGTAGGTCCCAAGACTTGGCAACAGAAGTAGTTCTTTTGCAGCAAACTCGAATGGGAACCAAGGCTCTGAAATAACGGATGCTTGTGGTTTGCCAGCGTCTCATGCTCTAAAATAGCTCTAGCAATCACACCAGCCATTGAAATTCGAGCTGTATCCCAGAACGCTGTAAGGAAACGCTGGTGGGGAACATAAATTACCAGTAACGCGCTCTCGATGTGATCACTGCACAGAAACGGCTGCAGGAGGTTCACAGAACAGCCTACTGTTGGGTCTGTGAACAGCAGAGAATCCATGCAAAAAGCAGGAGGTGCTCGTCCTGCCGAAGGGGATGTTTGCTCCACTCGGGCTGAGAACCATGTGGCACTGAATTTTTCAAGGAAGTGTCTGCTCGGGCCAGGATCCTGCGCGACCGGCTGGAAGGCCATTTTACCCACGATTGTATAGGTATACACCCGCTTGCGAATCGTTGATAGTCGTAAAGTATCGTTAGCTAAACGACGCCGCAGGTTCCAGGGCAATGTACAAGTCGAGGTACCCGCTGTGGCCCGTCGAGCTTTGCCCATGTTAATACCGTTTTTCACTTGCCGTACCGGAGACGCGGGAGGAGGTGAGAGCACGCGGTTAAACATCAGTAGATCTACCGTCTCCCCATTGGAATACTTTACCTTGATGATCATCTTTGTGATATCGCTGACCATACAGTACTGCACCAGGTACTTCCCAAACTCGGGCAACGACGGCAGTTCACCACGGTATGGAATACTCAGCAGCGTGCCCTGCTGATCCAGTTTGCATTTCAATGGTGCCAGTTTAACGAGCTGGCCGTCAGTAACGTAGAAATATTGTTTGCGCAGGCCACTGTGGGTGCACCCCATCTCCTGAGCAGAGGTAAGCAGCGGCAAGCCCGTTTCTACGCCGCGCGTAAGTGATGTCTTATCAATGTCAAACTTGAGGGAGCTTTGGAGGTGGAATTGTGTAATCTGCATCCCATCAAACCCCGCGCGGTCTCTGGGGCTTTCCAGGGCGTTGAATAGTACTAGCACTTGTGCAGAACCAATAGCACACAAACGACCGAAAATTTCATAAATAAGTTTGAAATGGGTCGGCTTACTGTTCAAAATACGGATGCTATTCGGTTTGTTGTCCATGTCGGGTGGCTATGTTTACCACCCTACTCCGCGTAAACATCACGCCACAGCTCCCGACCAAACACATATGTAAATGTAACTACAGCGCAAATAACTCGATGTAATCAAAAGCGTCAATAAATTATCATATCATCATTCATGTAGACTTACTTGAGTATTCGTTTGATCGAAAATCCCTATGATTGCTAGTCCATTTACAGCAAAAGCACACCCACTCCACCCGGAGTACCTGCGTCACTGTTCTCATCCAACCCACCCACAATGGCCGGGGTCTTCCAATTGAACAGATTGTAGTTCAGAACACCGTCACCTTTTCGGAACTTCAGGCTATTGATGAACAAAGGGTTATCCATGACAGTCAACGCGTTCAACACATCGTAACCCTGCTGTTTGACCTCTAACATAAGGGCCGTCATCAGCCGTTCCAGCCGCTGCTTCAGCTCATCCTCAGCTGCTGTTGAGGCGTAGTAGAAAGTATATGCAACATTGACGCTCGAGTGCTTGGCTTCCTTCTGCAGGACTGAGGACTCCAAGCCATACGCACTGACGAACTCCGTGATTCTTCCGTCTTCAGACTCCACCACAAAACTCATAATGGGGCTACCCTCCTTGGGCAACAGCCAGTGGCGCACATCTTCGACCGAGAAATGCTGGTAGAGGTCGAACTTCGACAAATACGACGTCAACAGAGCCTGAACTGCCACCACATCCTGCTCCTGCATGACGCGGAACCCTGCCAAGTCCTGTTTGCCGTTGATTGCACACTTGGCAACTTCCATGGCGGGGCTAGAGCCGGGGGGCAGAGTGGCGAACCCGACGTCGTACAGTTTGGGCCAGTTGAACATGCGGTGGTAGTACCTGCTGGTTGACACCGGGGTTGGGATGTATGTTCCCGCAGTGAACAGAGCCTGCCACACGCCCGTCAAGTTGACTGCGCGCGTCACCTCCCGGATCAGCACGGGGGCCATGCGTTTCGAGCGCAATTGCTTGTGCACGCACAGGAAGTTGATCTCCACGGTGTCGATGGGTTGCTCACGCACCACCAGCTTCGCCGGGATTCCCGAGATGAACGCCAGCAACTTCCCCGAATTCGTAGCACGGATTCCAATGTGGAAGTTTGGGTTATAACCGGGCGGAGTCATGGCCCAGCGCAGGAAACTGGCGGGGTACTTGAACCGGAACTCTTCTTCAACGTCCTCTACGTAGTTCTCATAGAGCAGGTCGTAGAGTTCGTCGATTTGCTGGGGATTGCTGATGTCCACCTCGCACCATTCGAACCCTGAGGGTAAGCTTGCCGGCTTCGGGGCGACCTCCTCGACAGTCTTGCGTTCCAGCGGTCCCTGGTCCACAACCTTGTCCAATTCATCGATTTTGGTCACTGGCTGAGTTTTCCAGAACTTGAACTCGTCCATGGGCTTCTGGGGCTTCCCCACGGCGTTCAGTTTACTGGCCGCGGCCTGGTGCTGGGCCATGAGCTTGGCGATCATCTCCAGCAGCTTGGGGTTCTCGGCATCGACTTTGCCCGTTCCGCCCAGATCGACTTCGCCCGAGATGGTGGGGACCTCTTTGCTGGGTTTGTTGGTCTGTTCGTTCGGCATTGTGGAGTAAATAAGGACGTGGGCTGATCCGGCGGTTTACCCAGCCCTGAAAAGAATTAACTAAGTATTTTTCACTCAGCACACCCACCACAAACCCGACTTCCAAGTTTAATTGAGCGGCAGAAATTTACATTTAGAGCATGATTTCTGCAACTTGCTGGGTACCGCAGGGTGTGGCCGCAGAAACCCCTGTGAAGGCTGAGTTCGACGAGGCCGAAATGGCCCGGATCTCCGCCTTGGCTAAACTGGAGCTGACCGAGGCGCAGGACGAATTGACCGAGGCTGAACATGACCTGGGGCCCGAAATTAGCAAAGACGAGCCTCCGAAGGTCGCGGGATCCGATAATGATGACTTGGCCGAGTACAACATGGACGACTACGACAACGAGCTGGAACAGGACCAGCAAAACAGCATCAGCAACGTGCAGAGCCTTGCCTACTACAAACCAGACGAAAAGGACGAGTACCTCAGCCTTCCATCGGCCCAGGATGAGGAGGAGGAGGCCGAGGAGCTGCGGATCTTGCCTACGGACAATTTGGTGCTGGCAGCCAAGACCGAAGACGAGCTGTCGCTGTTGGAAGTACATGTCTATGACGACAGTGAGGGTACCTTGTATGTGCACCATGATATCATGCTTCCGTCTTTCCCGCTGTGTCTTGAATGGCTGCCCATCGTGCCCAGCACCACTGCCAATTCGGGACCCGTCACGCGTGGAAACTACGTGGCAATTGGCACTTTCGAGCCCGAAATCGAGCTGTGGAATCTCGACGAAGTGGAGGGGATGTACCCTGCAGCCATTCTCGGCAAAACGGACCGTCCTGAGGCCAAGGCTAAAGGCACCGGCAAAAAGAAGCGGAAGTTGAAGGTCGCGAACAGCAGCTATCATGTTGATGCAGTGCTGGCGCTGGCCTCAAATCCCAACCAGGTGAATTTGCTGGCCAGCGGTTCGGCAGATCAAACCATCAAGCTATGGGACCTGCATTCAGCCTCGGGCAGCACTGAACAGGCCGCCCAGTCTTTTGAGAACTACCACAAGAACAAAGTAAGTAGCCTGGCGTGGAACCCCACAGATGCTACTGTTTTGCTGAGTGGCGGATACGATAAAGTCGCCCGGGTGGGTGATGTGCGGTCGGCCAACATCGCGAAGGATAGCTATACTTTCGAAACTAAGTCGGATGTTGAAGGCGTACAGTGGGCCCCTGATGGTGTGCATTTCTATGCCGGCACGGACTCAGGGAAGATTTTCAAGTTTGACGCTCGCCAGACCTCTAAGCCCGTTTGGGTGCTGCAGGCGCACGACTCGGAGATCACGTCGTTCAATGTTAACAAGTATCTGCCCAATATGCTGGTGACGGCTTCGAGCGACCATAAAGTGAAACTATGGAACCTCGACGAGGACAAGCCCTCGATGCTGTTGTCCAGAGACTTCGATGTGGGTAAAGTTTTCTCAACAGGTTTCGGTCCCGAGCAGGCCACAAAGTCACTACTGTCTGTGGCGGGCTCGGATGGCAGTCTGAAGGTCTGGGACGCGTTCAGTAACCGCGTGGTGCGTGGTGCGTTCGGTGGAGAGAAACGTGAAGGCGAGGGCGAAAGGCTGGCCGTTGCCAATGACGACGCCGAGGAGTCTGATGAGGGCGAAGAAGTGGCTGATGAGGACATGGACGAGGAGGATGATTTGTAGATTATGGCGCCGTAAAATATGAACTCAACCGCACTAAATTGAGATACAACATCTATGTGATTTAAAGCTGTTTGGCATGTGATGAAACTGTAACTATAATAGCATGTGCTGCGACTACTTCATATAATATAAATAATATTCATTCATTATTTAAAATATATAATTGTTATACATTCAGCTATGCGTGCGTGTCTAGGGCGGCCAGCGGAAATTGATATGGGGTTGCAAATAATGGCTTGCATAAGGCGCAGCGCTGTTATCGTAAAATGCCCGTCGGGCGGGTAGGGGTTGCAGATACGGCTGTTTCAGGGTACTGCATGCCACACCGAAGTGACTCATTTGTCACGCGCCAGATGTTTAATACCATATTGTAATACCTGGAACAAATCACATAGTTGTCGTTGTATATTTATTTATCAACTATACCTTTGCCCCTTTTTATCGCCAGATTTCTGAGGGATCGACCGTGCCCTGGATTATATTAGCCGTGGCACCATTGGGCGATAAGCCAAAGCAGAGCATACCCCCCCTCCGAACACGGACCCTCCACGCGAGTACGCGCTGTTTGAGGGGCGTTGGGAGGTGAAAAAATCCTTCAGGTGCCCGGCAACGACGCTCGCCCTTACCCCCACGTGCTCTATGGCCGAGGGTTTCGGGGGAGGGTTTATAACCACGCTTCGAGCCACTCACCTCACTTGCAATTCCCCCGCCTGACCACTACCACCATTGGCTTATGGCAGGAGATAGCGAGATTGACGCGGAACAGCACCAGTATGTACCTTACCAGTACAACACCGGCCCCGAAAACAAATCGTGGGCCGGCGCGCTGCCCGTGAAGCAGGGTCTCTACGACCCCGAGCTGGAGAAGGACGCCTGTGGCGTCGGTTTTTCGTGCCACATCAAGGGCGAAGTCTCCCACAAGATCGTCAGCGACGCCAGCTACCTGCTGTGCAACATGACTCACCGTGGCGCCGTGGGATCTGACGCGCGCGATGGCGACGGAGCCGGCGTGATGACCTCCATCCCGCACAAGTTCATGGTCAAGGAGTTCAAGCTCATGGGCATCGAGCTACCGCCTCAGGGGATGTACGCCGTGGGCAACCTGTTCTTCAGCAAGGACGCGCAGATTCTGGAGAACAGCAAGGCCACGTTCGAGCGCATCGCCAAGAGCCTGGGGCTGCGGGTGCTGGGGTGGCGCGAGGTGCCCCGCGACTCGTCGATTCTGGGCCCTGCCGCTCTGAGCCGCGAGCCGATGATTCTGCAGCCCGCGGTCGTGCTAGACGCCGCTGCCAACATCACCGATCCCGAGCAGTTCGAGGAGGAGCTCGGCCAGCTGTTCGCCCGACAGCTCTATGTGCTGCGCAAGCAGGCCTCGCACGCCATTGGGTTTGAGAACTGGTTCTACATTTGCTCCTTGACCAACAAAAACATCGTCTACAAGGGCCAATTGGCGCCCATCCAGGTGTACCGCTACTACTACGATCTGGCGAACGTCGACTACGAGGGCCATTTCGCGCTGGTGCACTCGCGTTTCTCCACAAACACTTTCCCCAGTTGGGACCGTGCTCAGCCCCTCCGATGGGCGGCTCACAACGGTGAGATTAATACCTTGAGGGGCAATAAGAACTGGATGCGCGCGCGCGAGGGCGTTCTGCAGTCGAAAAAGTTCGGCGATGAACTCGACTTGCTTTACCCGATCATTGAAGAGAACGGCTCCGACTCTGCCGCCTTTGACAATGTTCTGGAGCTACTTGTGATCAACGGCGTGCTGTCGTTGCCCGAGGCGGTCATGTTGATGGTTCCTGAGGCCTGGCAGTCCAACCCGAATATGGATCCCAAGAAACGCGCGTTCTACGAGTGGGCAGCGTGTCTCATGGAGCCTTGGGACGGACCGGCATTGTTTACGTTCGCTGATGGCCGGTACTGCGGTGCCAATTTAGACCGCAACGGCCTGCGTCCCTGCCGCTACTATGTCACGAGCGACAACCGTATGATCTGCGCCAGTGAAGTTGGTGTGTTGCCCATGGACCCCTCGATTGTTGTCCAGAAGGGTCGTTTGAGACCGGGCCGCATGTTGCTCGTGGATACTAAATTGGGCAAGATCGTCGATGACCGTGAACTGAAGCAGAAAGTTAGCGAGAGGTTCGATTTCAAATCGTGGCTGTCGGCTAATCTGATTAGCATGCCTGATTTGATCAGCAAGGCCAACTCGAGGGGCTTGGATTTGACTGCTCATATCGACCGCAGCACTACAGTCCAGGAAGATCCGCGATTGAAGGCGTTTGGGTATACATTCGAGCAAGTGTTGATGGTTTTGGCGCCGATGGCCGGCGAAGGTAAAGAGGCGTTGGGGTCCATGGGTAATGATAGCGGACTGGCGTGTTTGACACCTCAGCCGAAGCTGATTTACGAATATTTCCGCCAACTGTTTGCTCAAGTCACGAACCCTCCGATCGATCCTATTCGTGAACAAATTGTCATGTCTCTTGAATGTTATGTTGGCCCGCAGGGTAATCTGTTGGACATGAACCCCAGCCAGTGCAACCGCTTCCAACTGGATAGTCCCATTATGACGATCCAGGAACTGAACGCTATTCGTACTTTGCCCCGATTCTACCCGAAGTGGACGATCGGCGAAATTGATATCACTTACCCGCGGTCGGAGGGTGTCGAGGGCTACACTGCGGCGTTGGACCGAGTCTGCCGTGAGGCCTTGGCTGCCGTGAGTGCTGAAAACAAAGTTCTCATCCTAAGTGACCGCAACTGCGGTGAAGAGCGAGTGAGTGTTAGTACTTTGGTGGCCGGCGCTGCTGTACACCACTACCTCGTTCGCCAAAAGGAACGTTCGAGGGTCGCATTATTCGTTGAAACCGCTGAGGCTCGTGAGGTTCACCATGCTGCGGTACTTTTGGGGTACGGTATTGATGGTGTATGCCCCTACTTGGCTCTGGAAACTTTGATCAAGATGAACGAGGAGGGCTTGCTGAAGGGCGAGCCCAGCGATATTGAAGTGGTCGAGAACTACCGTCATGCCATGAACGAAAGCATTCTCAAGGTTATGTCCAAGATGGGTATCTCTACTCTGGCCAGTTACAAGGGTGCTCAGATCTTCGAGATTTTGGGTATTGATAACAGTGTTGTCGACCGTTGCTTCACTGGAACTGCCTCGCGTATCCGTGGTGTTGGCTTTGATATGCTGGCCCAGGATACGCTGACGTTGCACGACCGCGCGTTCCCCAACCGTGACCAAGTCGGACCGGACACTCTTCAAGAATCGGGCGAATACCACTGGCGTGACGGTGGTGAGCCTCATGTCAACACCCCTGCTGCTATTGCTCAACTTCAAGATGCCGTTCGCAACAAGAACGAGAAGGCATACGACGAGTACTCTGCTCGTGAACTGGAGGCTATTCGCAATTGTACTCTGCGTGGCCTACTTGATTTCGACTATGATAACTCGACAGAGATCCCCATCGACCAAGTTGAACCATGGACGGAGATCGTTCGCCGATTCGTTACTGGAGCCATGTCGTACGGTTCGATCTCTATGGAGAGCCATTCTACTTTGGCCGTGGCTATGAACCGTTTGGGCGGTAAGAGTAACACCGGTGAAGGTGGTGAGGATCCCGAGCGCAGCGTCGTGAATGCTCTTACGGGTGATACTATGCGCTCTGCCATTAAGCAAGTGGCCTCGGGCCGGTTCGGTGTTACTTCATTGTATTTGAGCGACGCTGACGAGCTGCAGATCAAAATGGCCCAAGGCGCGAAGCCTGGTGAGGGCGGTGAGCTGCCCGGCCACAAGGTCAGCGCCTCGATTGCGCGTACGCGCCATTCCACGCGCAACGTTGGTCTTATTTCGCCGCCGCCGCACCACGATATCTACTCGATTGAGGATTTGAAGCAGCTCATTTACGACTTGAAATGCTCGAACCCTCGTGCTCGTGTCAGCGTGAAGCTGGTCTCGGAGGTCGGCGTAGGCATCATCGCCTCGGGTGTTGCCAAGGCTAAGGCGGATCATATCTTGATTAGTGGCCACGACGGTGGCACTGGTGCCAGTAAACTTACTGGTATTAAGTACGCTGGATTGCCCTGGGAGCTCGGTCTCGCCGAGACTCACCAAACTTTGGTCTTGAATGATTTGCGTGGCCGTGTGACTGTGCAGACTGACGGCCAGCTGCGTACTGGGCGTGATGTGGCTATTGCCTGTTTGCTAGGCGCTGAAGAATGGGGCTTTGCCACTACCCCTTTGATCGCTATGGGTTGCATCATGATGCGCAAATGCCACTTGAACACCTGTCCCGTTGGTATTGCCACCCAGGATCCTGAACTGCGCAAGAAGTTTGAAGGTACTCCTGAGCATGTCATCAACTTCTTCTACTATGTTGCCCAGGAGCTGCGAGGCATCATGGCCAAATTGGGTTATCGTAATGTTGACGAGATGGTCGGCCATGCTGAGAAGCTGAAGGTTAACGATTCGTTGCGCACGCCGAAGACGGCCAACATTGATTTGAGTCCTCTCTTGACTCCGGCGCACACTTTGCGTCCAGGTGTGGCTACTCGCAAGGTTCGGAAGCAGGACCACCGCTTGCACGTACGTTTGGATAACAAGCTCATTGACGAGGCCGAGATCACATTGGACCGTGGCCTGCCCGTACAGATCCAGTGTGAGATCATTAACACTGACCGTGCTATGGGCTCCACCTTGTCTTACCGAATCTCCAAAAAATTCGGCGAGGAAGGTCTTCCGGACGATACCATACACGTTAACATCGTTGGTAGTGCCGGCCAGAGTTTCGGTGCCTTCTTGGCCCACGGCGTCACACTCGAATTAGAAGGTGATGCCAACGATTATGTCGGTAAAGGCCTGAGCGGTGGTCGTATTGTCATCTACCCGCCGCAGTCGTCCTCGTTCAATAGCGAGGAGAACATCATTGTGGGCAACACGTGTTTGTACGGCGCCACCTCAGGTACTTGTTTCTTCAGCGGTATTGCCGCCGAGAGGTTTGCCGTGCGTAACTCCGGCGCGACTGCCGTTGTTGAAGGCTGTGGTGACCATGGTTGCGAGTACATGACCGGCGGCCGCGTGGTGGTGTTGGGTTCTACGGGTCGTAACTTCGCCGCTGGTATGTCTGGAGGTATCGCGTACGTGTTGGACGTCGCCCAGGAGTTCACTGACAATGTCAACAAAGAGATGGTGGGCTTGACTCAGGTCACTGACCCCGCCGAGATCGCATTCTTGAGGGGACTCATTGAAGATCATCGTCACTACACGGGCTCGCAGCTTGCCAACCGTATCCTTACAGACTTCAACCGCATTTTGCCGCTGTTCGTCAAGGTTCTGCCCCATGATTATAAGAAAGTCTTGGAAGATGAAGAGCAGAAGAAGTTGGCAGCTAAAAAGCAGGAAATGGGCGGGTTTATGCATCCTTACAAGGAGGACCCCAGTGCCGATGTTACGAACGGCGAAGTGCTGCGGATGTCGAAGAGTCAATTGACGCTGAAGGAGCACGCTGAGCAGCCCCCCACTCCCATCCGTCACGAGGCCAAAATTGATGATGTTGAGGATACTATTCTTGACACGTCGAAGACTCTGAGTAAACCCAAGCTGGACAAAGTGCGTGGGTTCATGAAGTATCACCGCCGCAAGGAGGCGTACCGTGGCGTCGGTACCCGTACCAATGATTGGGCCGAGCTGTCGACTCGTCTCACGAAGCAAGAGCTCGAGTTCCAGACTGCGCGATGCATGGACTGCGGCGTGCCCTTCTGTCAGAGTGACTCTGGTTGCCCCATCTCCAACGTTATTCCCAAATGGAACGAGCTGGTATTCAAGGACCGTTGGTTCGATGCTTTGCAGCGTTTGCTGATGACCAACAACTTCCCCGAGTTCACTGGCCGTGTGTGCCCGGCACCTTGTGAGGGTGCCTGTGTTTTGGGCATCAACGAGGAACCAGTCGGTATTAAGAGCGTTGAGTGCGCCATCATCGACTATGGGTTCGAACAGGGTTGGATCACACCAGCCGAGGTGCCCATCCGCACCGGCAAAACTGTTGCCATTGTTGGTAGTGGACCCAGTGGTTTGGCCTGTGCCGACCAGCTGAACCGTGCCGGCCATACAGTCACTGTTTACGAACGCGCTGACCGATTCGGTGGCCTGTTGATGTATGGCATTCCCAACATGAAGCTAGACAAACGCATTGTGCAGCGCCGCGTTGACCTTTTGGCCGCTGGCGGTGTGAAGTTCGTGAACAACACCACCGTTGGTGAGGATATCACCATGGAGCAGCTCAAGGATCAGTTCGATGCCGTGGTGATGTGTGTTGGTAGCACCATTGCCCGTGATCTGCCGATCCCTGGCCGTTCGCTCACTAACATCAAGTTCGCTATGGAGCTGCTCAAGTGGAACACCAAGGCCCTCCTTGACGAAGAACTCCCTGAAGTTAAGGAGTTCTTGGAAGGTAAGAATGTCGTGGTGATTGGCGGTGGCGACACTGGTAACGACTGTCTTGGTACGTCAGTCCGTCACGGTGCGTCGTCGGTCACGAACTTCGAGTTGTTGCCCAAGCCCCCCGCTGAGCGCGGCCGTGACAACCCCTGGCCTCAGTGGCCCCGTATCTTCCGTGTTGACTACGGTCACGCTGAAGTTGCCGCCCATTACGGTCAGGACCCGCGCGAGTACTGCATCATGTCCAAAGAGTTTGTCGGCGACGATGAAGGCAAAGTCACTGGCATCAAGGCTGTTCGTGTCGAGTGGAAGCAGAGCGCCAGCGGTGCCTGGCAGATGAGTGAGGTGCCCGGAAGCGAAGAGCTGTTCAAGGCGGATGTTGTCCTGCTTAGTATGGGCTTCGTTGGTCCCGAGGCCGAAAATTTCGGGCTCCAGCGTGATGCTCGCGGTAACTTAAAGGCCACCCCGAAGGACTACAAGGTCGAGGACAACGTGTTTGCCGCTGGCGACTGCCGCCGTGGCCAGTCCCTGATTGTGTGGGGTATCCAAGAGGGTCGCCAGTGTGCGCGTCACGTTGATATATTCCTTACTGGAGGCTCGATCTTGCCCGGCAACGGCAGCATTGTACCTCGCGACTTGAAAGCTCTCAACTAAATAAAATCACATATCAGATCAATTATGATTAAAGCCCATGAAGTGTGTCATCAAGTGCAAACGGATATAAGGTTCAATTGACATTGGGTTATCGAACTCTTAAGACGCGAATGTGTCTCACGATGCATATATGCCTCATGACGCGGACGTGTCTCCATAGATCGTAATTGTGCATGCTGTCAATCTATCATTAACATACATTTGGTGAATTTATTTTCACCCCGACCCGATCGCCTGTTCTAGTTGGGATATTCGAGCGCCGCAGGGCAGATCTCATGCAGCGTTATTCCGTCATTGACAATTCGTGATAAGATAAATATTAAGCGATAAAAAATAATATAAGTTAATGCATATGAGCTGGCTCTGTAAGCTGACACGGCTCCTACTCTTCCTCAGCCTCATCCTCGGTGAGGTCTTCCTTGCGGAGAACCCACAAATGATTGAATGTCTCGTCTGTGAACTGAATGACAGCGCCCGGCAGCCTTCGCTTGCGCGCGAGTTGTAATCGCTGTCGGAAGTCAGCTTTGCTTTCGTTGGTCATGGCGAATTTGGGCATAGGACCGTACCCGCAGCACTCTATGCCGTATGTCTCGCAACTTGTACAACCGGGCACCGCCCTGTCGCAGCTCTTACGACGAGCAACGCACGTCCAGCAGCACCCGTTGCGGTTTGGTGCTGGTGGATCCTTCAAGACGGATTTCCGGGACGGTCTTACCGGTTTGTGCTTTACAGATTTCACTTTCTCAGCCCTTTCGGGCTTCGCCTTCAAGACTTTCTCGGGCTTCGGCTCTTTATTGACCCTCAGTTTGCGTTTCCTCGGCTCAGACGAGTCATGCTCGGGTTCGACCGGCGGCGGGGCACTGCTGGGGAGGTTTGTTCTGTCCACTGGAGGCAGCGGGCCTTGTCTCAGCCGCGAGCTTCGCAGCCTCCGCTCGGGTTTGACGGGCTCAGGCGATGGTCCAGCCACAGGCCCGGTGTTTTCGGTGTCGCTATCGTCGGAATTGTCGCTCAGGGGAAGCACAGGAGGCGGCAAGTGGCCCAATGGCATGACCGGTGGAGGCATGACTGGCTGGGGCACTGAGCCGCTAGGCACGTCATGCAGACTGTCGTGGTCGTCCTGAATCTCGCTCAGCGAGCTCCCCGACGAGCTCGAGGGGCCCGAACTGCTGCTGCTGGGCGGCCGCGGCGACTCTGAGAAGCTCTTGAACTGTGACGAGAACTTGAGTGGTGCTAGAAACGAGTCCTGGCCCGCGCTTGACTGCCACAGGCAGCTGGTGCCATTTCCAGCTGACTGGGTGCTGGTTTGGATGTTGGAAAGGTTCAGCGGGTACTCTGGCTTCAGCGCAGTGGCGCGCATGCTATTGTCGCCATGCGGGGCGTAGCTGTCGACGGAGTCCTTGGAAAGTCCCCATTGGGAGCTCCGCGGTGCGTCGGGCAGGCCGTCCAGCGCAATCCCCGCTGAGGTTGGCATCTGTGGGGGCGGAATTACGCGAGTTGGACTGCTCGGCGCGTTCATGGGATTTGTACCTAGCCCAGGGCTTATCGCTATACATCCCACCAGCCCACCAACAGAAGTGCGTAAACAAGAGCGTAGCGTATGAGGTTTTTCACGGGTGCGTTGTTGGTACTCAGTCTGATCTATATGTTTGTATTTATTCATGTAATGACTTCAGTTTATTCAGCGCTGTTTGACGCCCGACAATCAGCTCGTGGTAGCGTGCCCTTATTAGCTTCTCGCTGTAGACGATCGTCATGGCTGCTACACTCAATGCCCCAAAAATCACAGGATCGGTTGCCAGGGGAAGTGCATCACCCGCACGTCGCCTATCATGGCACTTCAGGCATGTTTTGATTTGGTCGGCTGGTGCACTCCGAGTTTAGTCGGGGTCTTTGATTTAGTCGGGGCCCTTGAATTAGTCGGGGTCCTTGGTTTAGTCGGGACTGAGGCCTTGGGTTCGGCAGTCTTAGCTGGGGCTGCCCTGACTGCGGCTTTCGCTACCCTTACTGGGACTTTAGCTAGAACCGCGGCGGGGGTACTCGGCCCGAATTTGGCGGTACTGGGCTCCTCAGCCACTGAATTTTGGGCCGGATCTCGAGCCAGTTCATCCTTGAATACAGACTGCTAGGTACTGCGGGCATTGAAAATGGTCCCAAACGGTTAACTGCTTGCATATATAAGCTAAACACTTCGAATGAGAATATCCGTCCATGCACCTAAACTAGTCGGAATCTGAGCTGTGGTCCCGCACTGCATCATTGGCCACACCCTTCGGGTTGTTTTCCTTCCAGTTCTGGTACCAAGCGGCAATGCGTTCTACATTACTATCAATATCGTCGGCCTGGTTGGAGTCTAGTGTGACAATCACCTCGGGGTCGTACTGCTCATGCGCGTCGTTCAACACGACTTCCATGATTTCAGCGTCCAGATTCTCGGTGATTTTCTTCTCGTCGTAGCCCCGTTCTTTCAACCTATCGTACAAGATGCCGTTTTCGGTGCGGAGGACTATCACTAAATCGATTTTGGACTCGGGGAAGCAATCGCACACGTGCCAGTCGATCAGCAAATTGCCTTCCTCCAGTTGGGGTTCGAGGGCATCGACCAATTTGTCCTCGTCGATGATTTGCGCTTTGCGTTCCTCGTCGAACCCGGCAACGCAGTTGTGCTCCTTGGCTACCTCCTTGACGTCTACAATCTTGAGGTCGGGCACCTGATCCTTCAGCATTTGCACATGGCTCGATTTCCCAGTGCCGGGAGTGCCAGTTATAATAATATTGGCCTGCCGATAACTCATGCCAATGGTTGGGTTGTGATGTTTGCGGAGGTTAATCAACGGATCCATCACGTGGACAAGAAACCACATGCATCGGACTCTGCAGTCAGAAAACTATAGTTTACAACCAACTTACGGTCGAATGAAATAAATGTATAAAATAAATATCAACGCATCAGACGGAGCATTTGTGTGATCTTTCGAACGCTGCTAGTCTTAGGTTTTTCTAAGGTCGAGCCCACTTGGTTTGTAGACTTGCTACGGGGCATATAAAATGTGCCATTTTGAGTCAACGGCTGTGCAAGCTTGACCGCCTCGGGGGTGAGTTGATCAGCATCCGTGCCGAATAGCTGGGTATCTGAATTCAAGTGCAAAATCGGAGGCTTTGCGTCCTCGAGTGAATCGGGTTGTTCCAATGCGTTGATCATAGCGCGCTGTTTGGCAACGATGTCTTGGGATTTCTGGATAAATTCTTTAATGAACGCATCTTTATTCACAGCTTCGCGCGTTTTGTCAGTCAGCGATGGCTCATAGCTGTCCACGATGACATTAGCCAGCTGGGCATACGTTGCTGGCTCATCCACCAGATTGGGGCTCACGAGCTGCTGGCCCATGTAAGCGTTAACAGGCAGCTGCTGCACACCACGCTCATGCTCTTCGGGGGCGGGCGAGCCATCATCTAGTAGCCCTGAACTTGGTCTTCTGTCCTCGCAGATCCCGGAATACCAATGCACCAGTTCAGCGTCATGGGCCTCAATGAACTTGTTCATGGGCACCAGCCATTGCTCTTTGTTGCCAAACTTCACTCGGTTGGCAAATACCTGAATGATCTTCGCCACCAAGACGAGCGACCGGCGGTGCTCCGGCGACAGGACGCGGTTTGTCAGATTAAAATGCTGCGGGTTCAGCAAAGCCGGAACATAGAACCGCAAAAACACAAAAGCTGACAAAGTGCGACACAAGATTCGCTTCTGCTGCTCAGATTCCAGTCCCTGAGCCTCTAACGCACGTCTGAAATGTACAAACACAGGCCGAACCAGTGGCGGCAGACCCTCGTTATAGATTAGCGACCACAAAAACCTCAAAAAGTGGCTTATAGAAACCAAATTCTTCTCGATCATCTCAGGGTCATCCAGCCTTGAAGGGTCCAGCTCCAAAGCTGTAGTGGTCACCGCGGTCAACTTCTTAATGAACCGCGTAACGGTTCTATGGAGAGAATTGGAACCCTGTTGTTGCAGGAGACTCTCGACAGCTCTGGCCAGTAACGAGCTTCCCCGGAACAAAGTTTCCTCAATGGAACTGCTATTCTCTACCGCGGTTAATCGGGGTACTTCGGTGTCAATCAGGCTATAGATCCACTCAAGTTGCCGGCCCTGCGCCCTGTATATCTTGTCGTAGATCGGGAACAGTTTACCCAACATGGGCGGGTTCAATGATACCAGTTTCGAGGACAAATCCAGCTTCAAATTACTCATCCACTCAACTAGACTCTGGTAATACGAGCCGTCCATTACTACGGTGTCTGTCAAATCCACCATAACATTCAGCCGGATTCCGGGCGCAGCAGGATACATTTGCCACACCCGGTTGCGGGAATCCAGGGGTCCACTTCCGGAGAACCCCGATTTCTGCAAATCGTATTGCAACGGGACCGAAACAGAACCTACAACAGGATCAGTCTCGGTGGGTCCATCAGGACCTGCACGTTTGACCTTCAGTTCAATATGCGCTAGGGCATCTACCGACGTGTCTGGTCCCGAGAATTCGAAGAACTCGTTCCAATTAGCCAGCCTGTCTACCGAGTTCACACATGTCCGGGCTGATCGCCATCTATCCAGGCACACTTCCACATAGGCTTCGCGGCTCAAATCCAGCCCCGCTAATGGTGGGTCCGCCTCCAGCCCGCCAACGCGCACAATCAATTGTCGGCTGAATCGCAAGCTTGCCATCGGGTTTCGGCTTATTGGTGCTACGACGGGCTGCTTGGAGAATGCCCTGAGGGTAGCCAGCCATTCCGCCAACGCATACCTATCATTGAACTTCAGATAAACAGTTTGGGGTCCACCCATATCTGGGAACAACAAGAGCACCCGCGTACTCTCTACCAGCGAAATATCCACGGGCTTGATCCGCGAGGCCAGCACCTCCTGCATTTGCAGACTATATACGCAGTCTCCGGCACCGTTGGTAATCTGTAGCTCGCCCGTGCGTTTCAAGGTTGCCCCCAACGTGGACCATGGCACGGTGATCTGCGTATTGTAGGGTGTGAAATAGGCCCTGACGTCCGTGCTCAAAAAGTCGGTTTGCTGGTTCGCGACCAGACTCGGCGGCGGGTACCACAGTTTAGCCGCCAGCCCGGCAGTTCTCAACTGCGAGTACGCGAACAAAGTGGCGCACACGGTTCCGAAATCGGACGGGCTACACTGAATCAGCGCCGTGCGAGGTTCGCCAAACTGGGTTATCTGCACGAGATGTTTACCCAAGTGGCCCACCACCTGCGACTGGTAGAGCATGATAGCGCCATAGACCTCTCCAGTGCGTCTTTCGCGCATTTCCAGCCCACCAAATTGCAGTGAGCAGACCGAGGGGATCCACCCCTGCTCATTGGCGTCCAGGACATCGCAATCGAACCGCGTGACGGTCGACTTGGCTTCCAAAATTGCTTTGACCGATTTCTGGAAGCCAGCAAACAGCGGGTTCAGCGAGCCTCGGCGTTCGCCGATGTGCGATCCGCTGGTGTCCACGCTGGCGGTGCTCCCGCTGGCGGGGCTGTCGACGGGCACCGGTATTTTCGGTGGTGTGGTGCTGTTGCCATTGAGCGCAGCCGCGGGCTTCTTGGGTGCCGTCTTACTGCGGATCGCGTTGAGGTTGAATTCACTGGTGCTGGCTTTGAGGCCCGATTGAGCGACCGCGCCGGTGCCAAGACCACTGGCAACGCTCGTGCTGGACCGCATGCCGTCCGATACAGTGCGTCGACTGTCGGGGGAATCACCGGGTGACCGTGCGGCGGGCATACTCGCTGCAACCCGGGCGATCAGCATATTTCATTTATCCCTCCAAACCCTTAATTTACGCGCTGCCGTTTGGGACGGACGTGACTTAAGTAGTAATGCGGTCAGGCCATTGGGACATACAGGGCAGTGTAGCATTAGCGGGGACAATGGCTGAGAAGCTGTTTGACTTAGAACATGTTTAGCAACGAATATGTAAAACAATATGTATAACTAAGGATATAAAGATATGAATATGTGTAGCGAAAAATAAACAACCCGCACACTCGCACATCACTCGCACATCAACCGGTTGCAAATTCGAGCAGTCTCGGCCTCAACCAGCGCGATCTGCTCCATATGGGCGCCGTCCAGACCCTCCATCACCATAATTTCCAGTTCATCGATAATCGCCAAACGGTCTACGGGGGAATTGGTGAACTGCGCAGTCAGATTGGCCCACGCTTTGATGAGGGTCTCCATGGACATCTCCATGCTCTGCTTTACGGCATTGAGAATGTATCTGGCGGCATTCTCGGGAGAGCAGAAACGCATACCCATCTCTTTGAGTGGGTTGCTGAGGAGGACATTGCTGTCACGAGCCTCGGAGACCTCTGAATCCTTGGAGTCCAATGCCTCCTCAATGTCCATTGACTCGCTGGTGACTCTAGAGCCATCGACGACCTCGGAACCATCGGCGACCATATCCCTATTCTGTTCAGGAATGCGACAGCGGCCGCTGCACGTTACGTTACTACAAATGGGTGATCCGCCATTTTTCTCATGCGTAACGCTATGGTGGGAAGTTGGGTAGGACTCCGACAAGGAATAGCAGGGGTACCACTTCGAATCCGCGGCTTTGGATGTGCGTGCATTAGTCGTGACGTCGAGCCGCAAGGGACTCAAACCGCTGAAACACGCCACGGGGCCAACGGTACTTTTGTGGGTTAACCGGGGGTCCTGATTCGAATCCGGCGGGGGAAGTTTAATAGGAGTGCTCAGCTTCATAGGACTTCCCAACTTCATGTCAGTACCGTTACGTTTACGAGTGTTGAGGCTATCCATCATGGATACTCCGAGCAGCTCGGGTCCGAGCACCTTGGAACCGAGAATCCAGGGATAATCTCGTTTGGGGCTGATCTTGGGACCCTGCAAGTTCGTCGGCTTGAGTAGCGGCGCGAGTATGGGGCTCTTGACCACTTTCATGATCTCGCGACGACTCGGTTTCGTATTCACACCAACTCCATTAGAACTCGGCAGCGTGGGACGGTTCTGCGGATTGCACGGATTCGGACTCAGGCTGGCAATACTCTTGCGCTTCAATTTATCGGTAGAACTCGATATCTTGATGGGGCTCAGGTGACTTGAGTTAGGTCGAACAAAGCTCATATGGGTCATGTTCGTGGCGTGTGCGTGTAAAAGTCTATAGTTCTTCACCTTGTCTACCTTAGAGGTGTTGGAGTTTGTCAGTCTAGGCTTCGCACACTTCGACTTCGTGCTGCAAACACGCGCTGGACTGGAACCAGGTACCACAGCGACCGATGAGTGTACGGATTGCTCAGCCTTGCTTTTACGACAGGCATACATAGCCGGCGCATCCCGATTAGACGGACTCTGTGGGAGCTCAGAATTGGCAATACCTACAGCCTCCTGAACGGAGGTAATCGGTGCACTATCCCGCGGCGCTTCAGGGGCGTCTGGCTCAGTGAAAACGTCCCCGGTACTGGCCGACTTTTGGACAATCTCGAACCACAGACTTTGCTTGAGATCGTTCTGAACTTTGGAGCTCGTCATCCAAGATACTCGGCAGCCACCCTTGTGGCGGGGACGCTCGCCCTCCATCGCACAGACACACCCGACACAACCAAATGACAGCCTGCTTTTCTGGACCAGATAGTAGAACCCCTCACGGGCATGCTTATGCGCGCGCTCGGCCGGGATGTTGGAAAGCTCATACGAGCCAATGCAGTAGTTGTGGATTTCGTCAACTGAGAGCAGTTCCATTGCGGTGAGCATTTGGCTCAATTTACCCAACTTTGCCACGAAGCACTGGTTTGATTTGTTAGCGTGCCGGGCAACTGGATTGCCCTTGAATTCCCCCCATTCGTTGAGGCTGAGTTGGCAATTAGTGCAAACAACAGTTCCAGGCGCTGCATTGCAGTCATACATCATGTACGCCCGAGCAAAACTGCTGTTGGAACATTTGCTGAACTTCTGGTTTTTGTTGGCAAATGATTTTAGCCGGTTCGCGAAGGTAAGTTGCATGTGTGGAAAGGTAAACAAACAATGGCTGTCGAACCCTACCTCCAGCGTTATGTGTGGCGCTGGCGGGTGACTCCGTCGGTTTCTCCCAAGAGGATGCGTAGACGAGATACCGATAGGGGTTTCCCCTCTGGCCCCTTCATTGTTCCCACCGCGTGATCGCACCCCTTAGCCCACTCTCCCCTTGCGTCAATCATGTGCACAGGAGTCACGCTTGAGTCACGGGGGTTGGGAGGGTGGCTGCGCGCCAAACGGTTGAACCCTTACATCATCTCCGAAAACGTGTTTGCACCCTGCCGCTCGGCGCATTCCGCCGATGGCACGTGCGTTTGAATACACACGTGTATGCAGTGCCAGCCCGATTACGAAATAGGGCAGCGGTGTTCCGCCCACCCCTGTGCAATACCCGAACGTCCCCCACTTTGCTCAGATCCGCTTCGAATTCGCACAGATCACCGTGGTTTCTTTAACATTTGTACGATTCAGCTAAATCATAATTTAATTTTTAGAGTAAAGCATTATAGAGTGTTACAAGTAGGATACAAAGGTATTAAGCTCTTACAAGAGGAAAGCGGCACCGGCAGCAAGGGCAGCAGCGGCAGCACCGACCTGGGCCTTACCAGCAGCGTTGACAACGGCAGGAGCCGAGTGGCTGGGGGCAGGAGTAGGAGTAATCTTGTGGTTGTCCGTGCAGCTGCAGTCCTTAACGGTCAAAGTGGTCTTCGACGAGACAGTGTAGGTGCTGCCGCCGTAGGTCACGGTGGTCGACTCGCAAGGAATGGTGACGTAGTTGGTCTGCTGAACAGTGGTGGTGACAGCAGGAGCGGTGCCGTTGTGGACAGGAGAGGTGGGCTTAGCGGGAACAGTCTGGTTGGCGCTGGCGCTGGGGGTGGGGGCAAGAGCGACATTGACGCGGATCTTGATAGGATCGCAGTTAGCGGGGCTCTCGTTGCCGTAGATGGCAATGCCCTTGGTGCCCGAGCCGGTCAAGCTGTAGGGGTCCCACTCGAGCTTGTCGCAGGCCCAGAAGACATTGTCGGTGGTGCCGTTCACCGCCAAGTAGCCGTTGCTCTCGGTGACAGGGATCGACGCGCCACCCTGCTGGGCAACGAGGTTGTTGCCGTACTGGCCGAGAACACCACCGTTGGCGGTGGAGATCTTGCCATCCTCCTCGGTGAAGGTGATGGGGCCGTTCGAGACGAGAGCACCGTCAATGCCAGCAGCGAAGTGGGGAGTCGAGATGGTCTTCTGGTAAAGAGACTGGTCGTCGCTCTCAATGAAGAGGTTGATGTCGCTGGCAGAGGCGAGGGCAAGAGTAGCAAGGAAAACGCTCATTGTTAATTAGATTGCGGAGGCTTGTTGAGGATGTGGATGATTTACTCCGAACCATGGGCGAGCTTATATCCTTTTCGGGTGGTCTATTTTTAGACACATTCTCCAAAATTTTCTCTACCCTAAACAAACACTAAAATTAGTGACCCCTGCGGAGAATAGGCACTGTGACGTAACATTGCTAACCCTACCTTGCGCGCAACCGACCCGAGAGTCATGGCCAGCCGAGGTACGGATTTGCAATATGCGAAGCCAGCTAGGGATAAAAGCTAGACACAGTTACTATTATTATCACCGCAAAACTATCTCCACGACTGCAAACGTTCAGGGGTGTCAGAAATTGACCCCGCATTCGCGATCGCGTCGTAAAACTTCTGGCTCGTTCCCTCGCAGCTGCTGATTAGTCAAGCTCAGAAGGCATCCATCTCTTACCCTAGCGCCATGCAATCATCACTGATCTTGCACCCCGGTAAGCCACGTGCCCACGAGGGCTGGCTGCACGGTGCCCGTTCAGGACTGCTAGTGAGAGATGCCTCTCTGCACGAAGCATTTCGAGAATGGATGGACACGAAATCATTACTTCAAGCTAATGTGTAAACTAATGAGTAGGATGAAGATCAATTGAGTTCCCATTATATGGTCTGGAGGAGCTCAAATGAGCGGAATCATTTCACTCCAATCGATCCAAAATAAATGACCGCTTAATGGCAGCTGTAGGTGACTACTAGAACCTTGTGATCTCAAAATCGTTACAAGATATGTTGTGGCCGACGGCAGGAGGTGTACCCCACCCGACGTGTAAGTGGAAATTACGCGATGAATCGCTTACTGGGAATCGGGAGAGCAGAGGAGGCTGACTCAGCCAAACAAGCGGGGCCCAATTTCCGCCCGGACGCGCTACGAAGGCCTCTGGTAATGAGCGACTGGTCTACTATAATAATTCGAATATAGTTTTAATTAATGTGCTCATATGTGCTTCATTGGATTTAGTTGTTCAAAAGTTGTAGTCGGCATCTGATTGAGGTTTCATCTTACGCAAATAGTAGTAGTGCCTTCACTTTCGAAGGGGCTCCATAAAAACGAATCCATATATAATATGAGTATTCTATTCAAGCCAATTTGGGCTTTCCCCGGCCCATATGTGCCCGTGCGGGGAACACCTATAGGGAGTCCCTCATGGTCCTCTAAGTGGGGCAATGGAGATACTAGTTTCTAAGGCTGGTATGCCCTACGCAATAAGCACGCGAACGGCAAATGCACCTTACATTTAATATCAATTTGATGTGGTCCAGCGACCAAAATGTCACTTCAAAAGAATACCATTCGAAATTGCTACTAACATATTAAAGTAAGTCTACATAACATCAGATTTAGAAAAGCGCTAGCTTTCGCGGGTCACATCTACCCCTCTTTAGAACCCTAATACTCGGGTCGGTGGTGGCGGATTGGGCTCGGGTTTTGCGCGGCGTGAATAGCGTTATGCACGTCGAGAACACCGGAAAAATGCAATGTGAAATCTTTTTAAAATTTGCACGTACCACCGAACTATTGTCCAAAAAATACCAGTTTACTCCGGAATTAAAATAGCAGCTACTTGTGCAAAAAGCGGCCGGATCTTGGTTCTCGTGCCTAACTGGACCGTGAGGGTTCATAAATATCACGCGATCGTAACGATGACGTCTAGTGTGGCACACCGTCGGACAATTTACCGAGTGTGCACGTTAGAGTACTTAAGTAGGCCGGTCTGGCAATAGTTTTTTCAGCAACTCGCACTTTCTACACTTCTTTTCTCTTAACCATGAACACAATTCTTCTTGCTGCTGCCTTCGGCTCCGCTAACGCTGCCTGGACTGACGACCTTTCCTCAGTCGAATCGGCTGCTGATCATCTGAGCTCCAGCATTGTTGCCTGGAACTCTAACGCTGGAGTACTTGGCGCTCTTGGGGTCGCTAGCTACTTTCCCACTCTCTCCAGCGCTGTTGAGTCATTGGCGGCTGACCCTGTTAGCGACTCGGACATTTCTCCCGATAGTTTCGCAAGTTTTGCGAGCTCGGTCTCCAATGCGTTGGGTGCATTGACCGACAAGGCTGCCGAGGTCAACTCGCTCGGTGTCAACAGCATTGTGAGTGATGCTCTCAAATCGCTCAACGGTCCCGTCGTCTCGATTGCTGAAAATGTCATTAGCGCTATCTCTACTGACTCCGACAAGCTCAGCTCGCTTACTTCGGCCTTGAGCGAGATCGAGAGCGCATTCACTGCTGCGGACCAGGCCTACAGTGTGGCTGTCCCAAGCTTCCCCGGTGCTTAAGCACCTCTGACATGCGGTAATACCACAGTTCATACAATATAGCGTACATCAATAAACTCAGGTTCATAGCAGTGCGCCCTCCTCCAGACGTGATGAACGAGGGCGTACGCCTCACAACACACGGTTTCAAGTACTCAAGTTGATAATCTACAAAGCAATTTATTATGAATTTACAATACGTAAGGTTTAGTCAATCTCCTCCATGACCGAGGGACCATCACCGCTGTCCTTGACAACCTCCTCAACGACAGGCGTGCTGTCAACAGCCTCGTCAAGGTTAAGGCCCAAGGCAACCAAGCGGTTGATGCGAGTGGCGAAGGAGTTCGGGTCGTCCAGCGAGAATCCCGAGACCAACAACGCAGTTTCGTAGAGTAAAGTGGTCAAGTCCTTGACGGTGCGATCAGTAGCACCCTCAGCGTCAACCTTCTTGTTGAGCTCCTTGATGATAGGAGACTTAGGAGAGATCTCAAGGATCTTCTTCGAGGCCATGTACTGCGACATCGACGAATCACGAAGGGCCTGAGCCTTCATGATACGCTCCATGTTAGCCGACCAGCCGAACTGGCCGGTGCGGATGGCAGCGGGGAACTCAGCACCGAGCTTGTCGCCAACAATGACCTTCTCGACCTGCTCGCCCAAGATCTCCTTAATGGTGGAAGTAAGCTTCTCGTAGGTCTTGATGTCCTTCTCACGCTGCTCCTTCTCCTCAGGAGTCTCCTCGAGCTCGTAGTCCTTGGTGACGTCCACAAGCTTTTTGTCCTCGAACTCCTTGAGCTGAGGGATGGCGTACTCATCAATGGGGTCAACCATGTACAGAACCTCGAAGTTCTTAGACTTGGGAGCGTCGAGGAAAGGAGACTTCTCGACGGTCTTCAGGTTCTCGCCAGTGATGTAGTAGATGTTCTTCTGGTGCTCAGGCATGCGAGTCACGTAGTCAGTGAGCGAAGTAGGCTCGTCACCGGACTTCGTGGACTGGAAGCGCAAGAGCTTAGCAAGCGCACCACGGTTGGTCGAATCCTCGTGGACGCCCAACTTGATGTTCTTGCTGAAGGCCTGGTAGAACTTGGTGAACTGCTCCTGATCTTCGGAGATCTCGTTGAACATCTCAATAACACGCTTGACGATGTTCTTGCGAATGACCTTCAAGATCTTGTTCTGCTGGAGCATCTCACGAGACAAGTTCAGAGGCAACTCCTCGCTGTCCACAACACCCTTGATGAACGACAGCCAGTCGGGAATCAACTCCTCAGCGTCGTCAGTGATGAAGACACGGCGGACGTACAACTTGATGTTGTTGCGCTTCTTCTTCGTCTCGAACAGATCGAAGGGGGCGCGAGCGGGCACGTACAGGATAGCCTTGAACTCAAGCTGACCCTCAACGCTGAAGTGCTTGACGGCAAGGGGGTCTTCCCAGTCGTTCGAGATCGACTTGTAGAAGGCATCGTACTCCTCCTTAGTGACCTCGCTGGGAGGGCGGGTCCACAAGGGCTTGGTGGTGTTCAGCTCCTCATCGGACGTGACGAGCTCCTTGACGGTCTTCTTTCCGTCCTTCTCCTCGTCAACCTCCTCAATCTTGGGGTTTTTGTCGTCCTTGTCAACCTTCTCCTCTTCGGGCACCTCCTTCTCAACTTCCTTGGTAACAACAAGCTGGATGGGGTAGGCAACGAACTCGGAGTGCTTGTGGACAACCTCCTTGATCCTCTTCTCCTCGAGGTACTCAAGCTGGTCGTCCTTGAGGAACATACGGATCATGGTACCACGGCCCAGGGGCTCGTTAACGGTGTCCTTGGTGATGGTGAACTTGCCACCAGCCTCAGACTCCCAGATGTACTGGTCGTCCTCGTTGTGCTTGGTGATAACCTGAACGTTGTCAGCGACCAAGAACAGCGAGTAGAAACCAACACCGAACTGACCAATCATCGACATATCAGCGCCGCCAGCCAGAGCATCCATGAGGAACTGCTTGGTGCCGGACTTGGCAATGGTACCCAAGTTGTTGACTAGGTCAACCTTGGTCATACCAACACCGGTATCACGAATCTCGAGCACCTTCTGGTCCTTGACGGGGTTAATCCTAATGAAAAGATTAGGCTCGGAGTCAAGGGCCTTGGGCTCGGAAAGCGAGATGTAACGGATTTTGTCGAGGGCATCCGAGGCGTTCGAAATCAACTCACGGAGGAAAATCTCCTTGTTGGAGTAGACCGTGTTAATGATCAAACTCATCAACTGAGAGATTTCAGCCTGGAACTCAAACGATTCACTTTGAGACATTTTGGGGTTTCTAAAAAATAGCGTGGAGATTAAGTGGTCGGTCGAGTTGTGTATATATACATTTTTCAGTGCGGGAGGGTTAATCCACTTTTAGGGTTAGTAAGCGCGACGAGAAGGTTCTGGCGTGAGGCGGGAAAGTTCTCGATGGCGACCGGTAGACCCAACTTGTCCACAAACCATCTTCTTTAGATATACAGATGTAATAAAATCGCTGCTGGCTGTTAATCTGTTAATTTTACTGATTTTCACACCCATCTGAGTGGGTCCGCCATGGTGGCTCATCTGACCATAGTGTTCTCGAAGTTTCCATCTAGCTGTAAGACACGTCTGCATAGAGTGCGCAACCCTTGCCCGGGCGCGTCCACACCGAGCCTGTAAACAAGGTGAGTAAAGAAAGTTGCCATCGATATACAGCGAAACACCTATCAAAAATGATACGCCTACCCAAAACTTCATTTAAATAGACCTGACATATATCTAATGCAATTATGTTTATCTTATTTTACATGGCACCTAGAGCAGCCTCACAATGTTCCCGAAGCGTCTCATCTGAGGTCGTCTTGGCAACTGTTTGGAGCTCTCGAGCCAACGCGTGAAGTACATTGTTTGGTATGCTGGCAAATTCATGGTCATTAACGGCATTGATCACTTCAAGTGCCAGCACAGCTGCTGAACGTCGCATGGGGGTATCTTCGGTCTCCTGCTCATTACGCAGAATACTCAACGCACAGCTGGCAATTTCACTTTGCATGGCCGCAGGAATGGATCGTGGGAACTGAGCAATGATTATCCCCAACATTGATGCAGAACTCAACCGGAACCTGAAATCTACATTGTTGCGCGCTAGGCTCGTGAGATCCCCCATTAGCAATTTTATGAGCTGATCACTCACTGAGTGCACGGCATCTGGCGTCAGTAGCCTGATCACTGCTTCGCGCGCTCGTAACGCTTTATCTACGGGGATATCTGTGCTGCTCGAAATCAATGGCAGGAGGCATTCAATGACATCAGAGCTACCGTACGCCTTAGCGACCGCTTCAATACCTTTCAATGCGTTCAAGTAAATGTAAGATTCATCATCACCGAGTTCAGCCACAAATATGTCCATAGCCTCGCGTAGCGGGATTGCCCGTTGACTCGACAGCTTGGCGATAAGGCTCATACCGTAAGCTCGGGAGGGCACCAACGGCTGAGCCAGCGATCGCTTGGCAGTGTGCAAGATCTGTGCATCAGTAGCATTCTCAGGCAAGTCCGTGCCAGTAATTCTCCCGCCCTGTTCGATGACCTCACAGCAGAATTCAGCTCGTGTTCTCAGTGATTGTGGCAGCGATTCCTCGGTGGTCAACCGTCTCAGCTGCTGTAACTGATCAGCACTGATTACGTGTCTATCCTCAGATTGACTTTCAGCCCAATTCTCCATCAAAGCTGTTCCCATCAATGACAGTGCCAGTTCAAGCATCTTATCGTCTTCTGCCTTTTCTCTGATATCCTCCATATGCTTCTTAACATCCGTTAACTTGCGTGAACTGATTATTGAGAACGAAAATTCAATAATTTGAGAAGGTTCGTCGAATAGTTTCTGCTTTATAGTGTCGTCCTGGCTTAAAAGTTCAGCGGTCTTCGCCAGCATCAATGTGTGCATCGACTCATTAATCTGTTGGCTGGCAATGTATGCATGCATGATTAGGATGAAGCATTGAGTGGCCAGTTTATCTGGCAATAATCTAAACACATAGAGCAAACATTGTAGCCGCTGGTCCATGGTCTGTATCAGGTTCGGCTCAGGGCCTTTATGAGTCACAGGAACCAGTTTGGGCTCACCCTTTGCCGTCAAAGACCACCTCAACTGATTTGGTAAGTTGCGCACAACCAGGTTCTGGGCCATAGCCACAGCAGCTTGGGGCTGTGCTTGAATCATTGCCACCACTGATGCTGCTACAGGGTCTGGTAGCTTATCCGTGAATGCTGACGCAGTTAGTAGCCACAAACTGAGCTGAGTCCGATCAATGATGTGCTCCACAAACCTATCATTAGTTCGGCTTACTGATACCAGATGGATGAACGCTGTGAGTGACCGCGCCGCCGACGTTGGTTCTGTTGAGCGTTCTGTCAATGGTAGCACCACCAGATTGCGCAGTTTCCCCACCAGTTTAGGCTTTGAATTAGCCAAATACATCGCAACCAGCGCGGCAGATTCGTTGATGTTGGGCGTGGCTGACTGCAATAGATTGAACAGTTGTTCGCCAACGCTCTCAATGTATTTGACTGGGGGTACATTGATTGGTGAGCTCAATATTAGCACAATTTTTTCAACGCCGCTCAACTCAATCTCGGATTCACTAGTCAATGTCAACTCAATCAGTGCCCGCACAGCGTCAGGTCGGTCAGCAACCACCATGTAAATTTGGTGCTTCACAATGCTGTTGGAAGTGTCAAACATCATGGCCTGCAGTAACAGTTTCATCAAATGTGAAGTTGGGAGCAGTGAGCACAGGAGATCGAAATGTTGCGTCAATGAAAAAGCAAGCAGAATGTACGGTACCCAGGCTGATATCAAAATCTGCTTGGCTACGTCATCGTCCTGCTTCAAAATTGTCACTAACTCTTCCACCACCGAGATCGGATGGCTAGGTTGGTCCAAGGGCAGTTTCCATGGGTTGATCTGCGATTGTAGATGCACGGCAGCCTGCCCGGGTAAAGTGGTACCCAATCCGTACACTACGACTATTTTCACCAGCATGCTCACGACCTTCAAGTCCTCAACCGCAATTGAGATGAGTTCAGCGCCTTTGTTGTCTGTGTGCCGTACTGCCGTCGACTGAATATTCCGCAAATGTGCCAACGCAAGTTGTACCGGGCTCTCACCAGCCTCAAATTGGGGCTCCACTGTTTTAGAAAATGCGTTGGTGGCATTGAGCCAGTCACGACTAGCCTCCATTGAGCGGAAGTTGTTGGTCCTCCGCTTGGCCCCGTCTGAACCCTTAGTCAGGATTTTTTCCATAACGTCCAGATCGGGAATTTTTCACTCAATCCAATTGCTAAATGACCGAAGACGAGCAACTGGATCTGCTGGATTTTGCACGAAGCGGTGAAAAGGAGCCCTTTGCCGAATTGTTTAAGTTGCCCGACGGCAAAGAGCAGTTTCTGGCTATCCGGGACAGCTACTCATTGGCTACCCCACTGCATATGGCGGCTGCGAACGGCCACGCTGATCTGCTGGCGTTTTTCCTGGAGAACCTGGATACGGAGTCCAGGAAAACCGCTGCTAACGCCGTCAATGACAGCGGCAATACAGCTCTGCATTGGGCAGCCCTAACAGGTTCGTTGGAGGCCGCTAAGCTGCTGGTGGAGGCCGGCGCAGATCCATTGCTCAAAAACAAGGCCGGCATTGATAGCTGCTACCAGGCTGACAGCGCTGATCAGACCGAGGTAGCGAACTACCTGTACTCTGTGGCCAGCGTCGGGGATGACGAAGAGGATATAGTTGTTTCCGCCGGGACTGAATAATTTATTGTATATAAAAAGCTAATGAATGGAAGATTCAGCTTTCTGCACGTTACTGGATAAGAACTGTAACAGGGCGACCTCGGGCGATGGAATCGAAGGTCGACTTAGGAGGATCGACTCTATACTCCAAAATAGAGGCCATGAGAAGTTGCCGCTGGGACTGAGCAATTTGTTGTATATACAAAGCTGATAAATCTAAGGTTCAGCTTTCTGCACGTTGCTGTACAAGAACTGTACCAGCAAGACCTCGGACGATGGGATCGGAGGTTCGACTTTGCTCCAAAACAGAAGTCATGAGAAGATTCTGCCGGGACTGAATAATTCTATATACAAAGCTAATAAATCTAAGGTTCAGCTTTCTGCACGTTGCTGGACAACAACTGGACCAGGACGACCTCGCACGGTGGAGTCGGAGGTTCGACTTGGAAGGATCGACTCTACACTCCACAATGGAGGTCATGAGAACACCCGCACGCATGTACTTTGAGCCGCGAGACAGCCTAGCTTGCTACCCTTGCGTGCCGCATTCCTCCCATGATACAATCAAATTGCTCAATGCACTCACTACCCAACGCAATGCAATGCAGTGCCCAGTTCCGATATATGCATTGCTACTAACTACTTACACTACGAATTCCGTGCGCCACGAACTCCGTACATTACGAACTCAAAGCTATACGCCCAAGGACTTGCGGATATCCTCCCGAATCTTCTCCTTGTACCCCTGCTGGTCGTCTCTCCACATCTTGCACGCGTCAATGTTGGCACCACTTTCGGGATTAGGCTCAGCGAGCATGCTCATGACACTCAGCAAGATCTTTTCGACACTCTGGATGGGCGACCAGCGCTCGGCAGCAGTCTCGTACATGTTTGGATCGTCTCCGGGTGCGTGCAAAATGGAGATGCACACCTCGCCGTTCGCGTAGACGTTCGGATGGAACAACGGCGGCGTGAACACCATTTTGGGGGGCAGCAGCGGGTAGTTTTCGGGGAATTTGAGCGTGGCGGGAAACACGCCGCCTTCGTAGCAGGTATCGGCCGGTCCGGCAAGCAGACATTCCCACTCGAGAAAGTTGTCTTCCGAGACCGGTCCCGCGCTGATACCTTCTGGAGAATCCTTGATGAGCTGTCTGTACTCAGTCATCAGCCTTTTGACGGCCGTAGACGGTCGCTTGGTGTTCTTAACGGCACCCATTTTGAGACTTGGAGGCGTCAGGTGGAGGGTTTGGTGTGGTTTATCTACAGTAGAGACGCTGTGACCGCTGGCTGTGACTGCTTAGTGACTGCTCAGAGTCGTTGGGACATTACAAGTGAGCATGGCAGTTAGCTTAGGAACTGGGAGGTTACACTAGAGGCTTGGGACATTAACCCAGATCTGATTTTTTCACACAGAAGTCAGAGCCGAGGCACAGCGCTCCAATCCGATTTGTTGTGCATAGAATCTTCGATGGCTCTTTAGTCTCTGTATGGCTACTCAAACGTCCCAAACTACTGTATGCAGTGAAGTGTTTCTATACTAGCCTGAGTTCTTCGCTACTGGTGTGGCGCTGTGATGACTATTTTCATGTACCTATAACTGTTTTCATTTACCTAGAATTAATTAGTATCTGATTCATGTCTCCCAATCTGTTGGGGGCGGGTTCATCTGCTGTAGTCATCCTGATGGCGACGCAGTGATGGCTAAAAACCCACAACGGATAGGGAAAAAAACCTACGTCATTCATGCAGCCCAAAAATAGATTTAGCGCAAAAAAATTCCGATCTCGCAGACACTACAGATCTGAACAAAGATGTCCAAAACAAAATTCCCCGTGTATGTAGCACCATTAGACTGTGTAAACCGGAAATAAAAACCACATAAAATATATTATTGATCGAATCGCGACATGTGCTGATCGGAAGTATTTAGGACCATTTTGTCTATTTCCTAATGCAGTTATCACGCCACATCCGGTAACGGCCAGAGCTAGGATGGCCTGCATGTGCGGCGGTCACCGAGTTGGCTAAGTAGCTGAACCGGGCCTCAAGATCTGTATTTGCCCCACAGGGACCTGCAGATCTCCCGCAGTAACAATACGTTGTGTCTCTTGCGGTACTCGCCGTGCATTGCGGCTTGGGTTCTCCAGTCCCACCCCACAAAATTTCTTCAGCCATTGGGAGTTGGCCTGGCTGACCCGGGTTTCTAACTCGGGCCCTTCCTCGTTTCTCCCAGCCATTGTGCTACGACGGGTTCCTACGTCATCTGATCTTGGGCGCAGTTTTGAGGGTTTTGAAAGTCGAAGCACGGCAATTTTTTAAAGCTTCGCTGAGCCGTGCATCAAGCAGCATCATCGGATTTTTACCAGTTGCGCATCTATATAAATCCCCCGAAACCAATTGGACCGATGACTCAACAGCTAAGACTTTAAATTACGATGGTTGTGTTTGGAAACCGCAAGTACGCCTGCCTCAGCTGCATCCGCGGCCACCGCTCCTCCTCTTGCGAACACCGCGACCGCATCCTGCTTCAAATCAGAAAACCGGGCCGTAAATCCCAGGCCGAGCCTCAGGGCAGGTTCGCTCTGGTCTGCAAAGACGGTGCCGGATCTACGAAACCGCTGAAAAACCGTGAATACAAATTGATCCGCGTGCCCAGCGGCCAGTCCGACAGCCAGTTCACCGAGGACGTGGCTGACAACGGCAACGACGACGACGTTGTTGTCACTGAAAAGTTTATCTTTGTGCATGTCGGCGACAACTTGTTTCGCCGCGAGCTGCGACCAGAGTATGCCGCTCGACAGCAGCAGGCCGTGAAGTGCGAAACCCCCGAGGCTGCCTTCCGTCGTATGAGCCGCGAAGTCTCGCCTCCGATGGTGGAGAGCAAGTACACACCGCCTCACTCGGGGCCCCCGTCGGTGGATATGGCCATGCACCCGCAGACTTCTGTGGCTAGCATTCACAACTACGACTTCCACGGCGCGTTTCAGAATGATATGTCTATGTCGCAAATGAACATAAACTCGAACGGGCATATGCCAATGGACAGTATGCCAATGGACAATATGCCAATGAACAACATGCCTATGAACGGCGTGAACATGCACCACTCGCCGCATTCTTCGCACCACAGCTCGCGTCACAATTCGCGCAACAGCTCCCCTCACGGGTCGCACTCGAGCCGTCACCCCAGCATGGACGAGTACCAGCGACAGAATTCCGCCCCGTTGGTGATTGGCCCGATGGAGTTCCAGAACGACGTCATGAACCAGCAGGCCAACATCTTCAACGAGCTCGGTCTGAGTAACGAAGAGGCCAACCAGTTATGGCCGGACCAGTCTCAGCATTTCAGCTTCGCCTCACAGTGTGTCTTGCCCGGCCAATGCCAATGTGGAGACGGCTGTGAATGTCCCGACTGTTACGAACACCGGCTTGCTGGCAAGGCTGGTTTGCCTATTTAACTTATTTTGACTGTAATGATATGTATAGATAATTTTGTAGATTTTATATTTTAGGAAACTCCCGCTTATTTGCGCACCAATTGGTTGAGGCAATTTACAAATTGAGGCTTGGTTCCTGCGTCAATGGCATGTGAGGACCCCACATGCGGCTCATTGCGCCCACCTCAAATTATCGCCTCTCAAAATGGCGCAGCGCTGTTCAATCATTCAGAGTTGTAGAATCATTCAGTGCTGTTGGAGCCACGAATTGAACATCCCCAACGCAGCCTCGGGCTGGCTGAAGGGCACCATGTGGCCGGCATTGAAGATTCGATAAAAGGCCAACCCATCAAACTCGCGCCCATAGCCAGCGGTGCGGCCGAAATATTCAAGCGGAGTGTACTGGACACCTAAGAACCCGTCATGGCCAGGCCATTGCAGCCTTTCACTTATGGCTTCGACGCCGAGCCAGTTAACGCGGTAGTCCAAATCGCCAGCATAGAGTAAGACAGAAACATTTGCAGCAAGCACATCGCGCAATTGAGTAGTGTAACTGTGTACTCTGTCTAGAGTCTCGCGGAAATCCACACCGACTTCACCGCTACAGTCCTGGAATGTAATGTTCGGGTTAGCACCAATAGCAGTTTTGACTTCGATCTGGTTGAGATAGTTTGTGACCCAGTGCTGCTGAGGATAGCAGTCATCGTAACAGATATCATCGATCTGGAAGGGGTTGCGGCCCGTCTCAGCGTAAGGTTGGCTGATGCCCTCGCAGTAGTTGCGAGCCAGCGAACAAAGCAGGCCAGACCTCGTATCGTAACACTCTTGCATCAGCGTTTGACACTTAGGCAATGCACGGTACAGATCTTGGCATGTGGTACTATTTAGCACGGGAGGATACCCGCCGCGACCACAGGCCATATCAACTTGTGCTTCAGTCTGTAACAACACGTCCGTGATACCGTTTCCGATCAGCACTGTACTCAGGTTAAACGGTGAGGTGGAATGGGAAACTATTTCTGCAGCAATGGCGGGGATGTAATGACCACAGTAAGATTCACCAGCAATATGGAACGGCTGACCCTCAGCATACTCGGGAAATTGGGTGAAGAAAGTAGATAAAAACCGATACATAGATCTGGCAGCTTCATTACTGGTATTGACGTGCTGCGACCCGTAGCTGAATCCTGTGTTGACGGGCTGATCTACGAAAATTAGAGTCGCATTGGAGTTCCAGGACCATGGGTTGTTTTCAACTTCCAACTGCTCGGTAATTTTTGCTGGTCCTAACTCAAAGAACAGTCCATTGGAGCTCGAGGCACAGCCAGGACCCCCATTAAGCCATAGCACCACGGGATCCGTAGCAGGATCATTACGAGACTCGAATAACCAGAAGAAAAGGTGGCTGTCGGATTCGAGCAAGTCAACATATCCACTCAACTGCTTGACAGAATCATCAATGCCCAATTTTTGGGGGTCTTGGACCCTGATGTTGGAGGTTTCGTCAACTTTGTACTCGCGGAATTGTTGGCTGGAACTTCCACTTGGCTGGTCATTATCGTTAATGGATCCAAACTTTGGGATCACATCATCAAGGGTTGGAATTCCCAAAATATTAAGCAGCACGTTATCGACGCTAGCGGCAGCGCGCGCAATATGCGCGGCTAAACCAAGTGAGACGACTTTCATATCTTATCTTTATGGGTCAGGTGAGTAAGGAGTGGTGGGAGTTGTCAACACCCTTATCCAGCGGAACGGTTTCGGATAACGCCAATAGCCGCGCCTCTCCACCGTTATCAGCAGCTAATGAAGCAATGGGTGGGCTAATAACAAGTGTACGGATCTCCCCGCAGACGCTGGATTCGTAATCTTGATGGAGATAACAGATGCTCAGATAGCCCGCCGTCTTATCTTATACTATACAGCACATGGGCAGCCCTCATAAAGATTAAACAAATAATTACTCTGCTCACATTAATTACAAGTAACTATAGGCACAGTTCAAGACTATCACTTTTCTTTGTTATGATGTAACTGTGGGAGTTCGAGCTGGTTCTGCATAAATTGCGGGCATAAATTGCGGGGATACGCGCATGACTAACGCAGGGTTAGAGCGTCAACTTATTGAAAAGTGCTACGATCGGGAGCGACGAGCTCCCGACACGTGACTTTGGAGGGCTGAGATCCCGAGCCCTTCTTCTATTAGAGGCATTTTACTCGGGTCGAAAGGGTGTTACCGGCCTCGAGGAGGCTAATTTCACCCACACGATAAGCTGGAGTCAGTCCCAACCGCAGGCCATATGCACAACAGCCTCTGCCCATTTGCAAGCCAAAAATTAATCCGAGAGGGGTTAGTTTTATGTGTGCGTTAATACTATTCGATTCAACAATTTTGCGTATAAGTTCCTCTATGAGCTAATTGAGTGTAATGGTGTCGTATCTGAGATTTGTTTCCTGAGGCTTATCAGGAACCCAAAGATCTGAGTTATGCATAACGCGCATCGGTGGTCAAGGGTATACGAGGCTCTTAGCTTAGTCATCTACTACTCCGCCCCTGTCCACCGACTGGATTTGCACCAAAACCGTGGTGCCCAATTGCTAACAATCCTTGTAACACCGTGCACTACCGGATACACGAAACTCTTATGCTATTCTGGAATGATCTGTCCGAATTTTACTGCTAAGACTAAAATTTCGAGCATCTGCGTCGTGTCGCGCGGCACAGCTATGACAGTACCCTAAAGTGCCGCTCGACCCCAGGCACCACAGTTTTTTCTCACAACCCCACTCCACTCACACATACTAGGTAAATTATTCCTGCGTGCCGCTGATGTAACGTCCCACCACCCACTGGCGTAAGCCATAAATATATAAGAAGGAGAAAATCCGCCATTATCGATTCCCGAACTTTATCTAAGTTCTTCAGCATCCACACAACCTTGTTTGAGTGTACGAATCAGATACAAGTTCGCGATTCCACTCACAGTAAATTTACCTTCTTGATCGATCTCCAAGAACGGTAAAAAACAACTATCGGTCCCACGATAAGCTGAGTTAGCTCAACAAAATGACTGATTATTCCACAGACAATACAGAAAAGACCGCGCCGATTACCGGTGAGGTCATTTCGCGGTTTGATAGCGGAGAGGTTTCCTTTGAGGCCGCTTCTGCCATCACGGATCACCAGCCCGAAACTGAGACAAAGAACGTGTTCAAGCGCATGTATAGAAGTTTCAAGCCACCAAAGGATAATTACATGTACGCCCACATGGACCCGCGTGAGAAGGCCGTGATGTATTTGAACCGATCCACTCCTAAATTGTCGAGACGCCATCTTATGATCATTGCTGCTTCCTCATGTGTTGGTACTGGTTTGTTCATTGGCAGCGGCAGCTCATTAAAGGCCGGCGGCCCTGCTGCGTTGGTTTTGGGCTTCGCAATTATGGGCTTGAACATGCTGTGCACGATGTCCACGATTGGTGAGCTCAGCTTACGGTACCCCACCATCAGCCCGCTCTATACTTTGAATGCGCGCTTCCTCCATCCTTCAGTAGGATTCGCCATTGGATGGCTGTATATGTTCGTGTGGCTTGTTACTGTGCCTCTCGAGCTAATTGCAGGTGCCATGTTGACGCAGTACTGGCGCAATGATAACAATTCTGCGGCGCATGTGAACCCCGTGGCTTGGGTGGCCCTGTTATATGTCTTCGACGTTTTCATTACTCTGAGTGGTTCGCTGTTGTATGGCGAACTTGAATTCATGGTGGGCTGCATCAAGGTCATCACGATTATCGGCTTCATCTTGTTTTCATTGATCAACGTCTGTGGTGGCCCGCCGACAAACCATTACATTGGTGCCTCAAACTTCTACAATCCGCACGCATTCATGAATGGTTTCAAAGGTTTGGTACAGGTGGTTGTCTCCTGTTCGTTTGCTTTAGGAGGCACCGAAGTAAGCGGAATTGCCGCAGCTGAAACAGCCAACCCTGTGAAATCGATCCCCTCGGCAGTGCGTCAGGCTTTTTGGCGTATTTTGGTGTTCTTCATCATTGGCATTCTGTTCGTGTCGTTGACGGTCCCACCGCTTACGCCTGGTCTCGGTAGCTCGGAGGACGGGAGTGGATCGCCTTTCATTTTGGCGCTCTCGCTGACCGGTGTCCGTGCTCTGCCATCGATCATGAACGCTGTGATTATTTGCTCGGTCATCGCTGTGTCCAACGCTGCCATCTATGCCTGCTCGCGTACTTTGACTGCGTTGTCGGTGGATGGTGCTGCCCCGCACATCTTCTGCTACTTGGACCGGAAGGGCCGCCCCTTGGCATCGATTGCCTTGGTACTCACGTTTTCGTTGTTGGCTTTTGTATGCGCCTCAGACAAGTACAGTGACGTGTTCGACTGGCTCTACGCCTTTGCTTCGCTCGGCTTCCTGTTTGCTTGGTCCGGTATTAACCTCAGTCACTTGCGTTTCCGGTGGGCAATGAAGTCTCAGGGCCGAAGCACGAAGGAACTGCTGTACACGTCGCCGATGGGTGTTTTCGGCTCGCTTACTGGCGCTATCATCTCAATTGGAACTTTGGGATTGCAGTTCTGGATCTACATTTTCCCTATTGGTAAGAAGCCTGATGCTGAGTATTTCTTCCAAGGAGATCTGTCAATCCCCGTATTTATTGCCATTTTTGTCATTCACAAATGCTGGTATTGGAAAACCTCCAAATTCACTAGTAACAAAGACATGGACCTCGATGCGGGTATACGCGAGATCGACTATGAGGAACTTGAGCGCGTACGAGCTGAAGACGCTGAGCGCGAAAGGAAAAACCCTCTGTTGAGACTCGGTCACTACCTTTGTTAGTTTTATATATTTACGAATCACGCAATGCACACATGTTATGATCAATACGCGACTCAATATATTTGGCACAAGCCCCAATGACACGCACAAAGCTCTTACTCAATTATCTACTGGTGGGTTTGACGGATACTTTTTGCTGATACTTTGTACTTCTTGCTGATACTGTTTGCTGATACTGTTTGCTGTTGCTCTTTAATAGACATATGAAATCCATTGTTTGCACTGTGATATTTGACGCACTCCCCTTGTTCATTATTCGATTCATATTAGCGTAGGTAGGTGCATGTATGCACATTAGCTATATACTAGAGCTGAAGCGAGTAGCTGTAATCGTCCTCGACGTTCTGCGCCATCCACAGAGTGAAGCAGCTGGCCATCACACAGACCGCGGAGGCTATGTTTTGCACGCCCATGCCCAACACGGGCCAGTGGTGGTGATGCACGATGTACCGCAGCACGAAGATCACAATTGAGCCCGCCAAGCCCCCTGACAAGAAGGCAAAGCCCATGAACAGCACGATTTTGGCCGACCACGAGTCATTGATGCCACCGTACTCGCTGCCAAACGCCGCACCGCCGTTGATCCGGTTCTTTTCCACTAAATTTATGACGGCCATGCCCAATGAGCTCAAAATGAGCGGCAGCCAGTCCACAAATCCAATGTGCAGGCCGGACTCGTTTTTATGGGCGCTCCACAGCGCCGAATCGAGCATTAAGTAGAATGCAAGACTGTAAAGGAAGCCACTGAAGTAGACGCCTCCTGAACGGAGCGTCTGTGAGGACAGATGGGCGAATTCAGCTAGTCTTATCCGCATCAGCAACTGCTTGGCTTAGATTGTCCCAACCCATCTCCACACGCCTCGCCCTGCACGGCTGGCCTCACGCCAGGAGGATCTGGCAAATGTGCCACGAGACGGATACCAATGGAATAATTTTTATCATTTCTATGTGATTATATTTTTCGTTTCTATGTGATACGGAAAGATGAATGAACATTCGTTAGCTGTAGCGTCACAGCTCAGGACCGCAGTTCCTTACGACCCTAAGGACCCGGCACCCTACATATGGCGTGCTGAGGTTGTGGTTTGCATGATCGAGACTAGAGATTTAGTGTATGTATTCAAAGACGATACCGTCGGTCTGTCGTCCATTAATCTCTCACTACCCTCTGGCTCGCGGACGCTGCTGATTGGTGCTAACGGCGCCGGGAAAAGTACGCTGCTGCGTTTGCTAGCCGGGAAGACGCTGGCCCGCGCCGGCAGCGTGTTCATCGATGACCGCGATCCGTTCCGGGAAGGCCTGCTGGAGACCACATATTTGGGCACCGAGTGGGCTACAAACACCACGGTGCGTCGCGATATTGGCGTTACTCTGCTTCTGGCCAGTGTTGGGGGAGATGCCTACCCGGATCGCCGCGACTTACTGGTGGACATCCTGGACATTGACCTCACCTGGCGCATGCATCAGGTCAGCGACGGTGAGCGAAGAAGAGTGCAGTTGTGTATGGGCCTGCTGCGGCCCTGGAAGACGCTGCTCCTGGACGAAGTCACCGTTGATCTGGACGTGGTGGTCCGCGCCCGGCTGCTGGACTTCCTCAAATCCGAAACAGAGAGCCGCGGAAGCCAGGTAGTGTACGCAACTCACATTTTCGATGGGTTGATGGACTGGCCCAGCCATGTAGTGCATATGCACGACGGTAAAGTGCTAAGCAGCGACACCTTCGCCGAGCTTTTGAGTCGCTATCCCGACCAACAGCAATCCAAAGGTACCCCCTTGCTCGAAATCGCTTTGCAATGGCTCCAGGCTGATCTACAGGAGCGCGGTGCGCGTAAGCCCAAACGCAAATGGGCGGACTTGGTGGATCCCAGCCAAGAACTGGAACACGCGGACCGGTTCACGAACTATTTCAAGATGACTCGGGGCCGAGAATAAATTAGGACATATGCGTACATCATATATACAATTTTTGAGATCAATGGGAAGCAGCTTTAAATTCTACGGGCCTCACTTCGGGATCGACGATCTCGTACGTTTGCACCGGGTGCGGGTTGTACTGGGCATTAAGACCTGGTCGTCGTGATGTCATGCGTGTGTCTTCCTCTTCTTCTTCCTCTTCTTGTCCTTCCTCCTCCTCTTCGTCCTCGGAGTCAGGGTGGTAGTTCAGTGAAGTGGCTGGTAGAGCAGCGATTGTATGAGTGACCGCGCGCATATCCAGCACTGAGGGCCGCCTCAGTCCCAGAAACAGCCCGCCACCTTCGTCGTCGTCTTCATCGTCATCGTCGTCGCTGCTACTCTGCTGAGACTGGAACTGCTCGCGCACCGCGCTGGCCACTTGGGCCTTGGGATCCGAGCTGTGCTGGATCTCCTCCGGTGCCAGGGCAATACACTGCTCAACACGGTCGTTGAAGTGTACATGCCGGTCCACAGATGAATCCCGGCCGAAGCTACCAAACGAGCGGCTTGTCTGGACACTAAGTTGCGAATTTTGGCGAGAGTTCGTGCGGGAGCTCGGTCTAGAGTTGCTTCGACTCCCCGGTCGCGAGCTGTTGCGACTGCTCGCACCCGATCCTAGCGGACTTTCGATTCTCATAGCACTGGCGCTCGTGGGCGGCACCTCGGGCGTCTCCTGGTTCGCCATTTCTACATCTTCACCTCCACTATTATTGGATTCGTACTGCTTGTTCAGGATGTCGGCGACGATCCTGCGGCTGGTGCCCTGCGGCTCACGGCGGTACTGGTGGTGCCGCATATAATTAGTTGCCGAGCGAGCATGAGAAGTTTGTTGCAGCTCCTGGGCCTCCTCGAGCATCAACTGCGCCAGCGATTTCTTTTTCAAGATACTCTTGGGTGCATTGGGTCGCACGCCCAGTAGGTTGGCTCGTGGGGTGGTATGCGGTACTGCGCCTCGTAGTTGGTTCAGCGCAGTGTGTGAGGTGGAGGGCGAAGATGTGCGCGAGTTGACGCGGGAATTGGTGCGCGAACTCGTGCGGGAACTGCTGCGGGAGTTTGCCGCCGAACTCACCAATGATCCGGCCAATGAGGTGCTGGCACTGCCCTGCCGGCTTCCGGAAAGACTCTCGTGATACAAGGGCCCGTACAGCCACGTCACGTCGTAGTCCTTCAGCCAATTAACCGTTGACGGATCGATAGTGCGCAGGTTGTTCTTGGCCTTCGCCCACATCCGCCAGCTGGCGTTTTCCAACCGGGCTGAGTTGGCCATGTCCTGCCGCCGCGAAATGACGTATCGCCAGCTACCAGCGATATCTTCCTCATTCCAATCATGGCTGAAATAGTCCACCCGGCTCTCCGCTTCGGGTCGCGCGGCATGGTCGTCGCGGGGTGAGCTGGACAGGTTCAGGTGCGCTGCCAGGCGGTTCGGAGGCGCGCCCTTCTCCTCTTCGGGGTGTTCAATCTCCACTTTTCCGGTGATTTGTTCCACGGCTTTTTGGCCCTCGGTGGGCTCATTGCGCATCGAGTCCATGCGGCTCATGCTGCCGGACCGCCGCAACTGGGGCACAGGGGCATCGATGGGCGCGTCCTCCATAGCGCTGTCGTCCGCCTCCAGAGCGTCCTCCATGGCGCTGTCGTTAACAGCACTGGAGCCACCAGAATTAAAATTAACGTCACTAGAACTTGCGACTCTGGGTTTGGTGCCACTAGGCCTAGCGCCAGTGAATTCTGCGCCGGCTGAACTTGCCGTAGGCGCCTGTTCGGGTGTGTCCTCGAGTTTATCTGCCGGCGGAACCAGCTGCATCTTCGAGCTCGAGCGTCTCAGGCCGAGCCCCAGCTGAGGCTCGCTTGCGCTGCTGTCGGATGTGTTGGAGGAATTAGAGGCCGGCGACTGCGAGCCCATGCTGCGGAGATCGGTGGAGGAGGTAGAATGCAGGTTATGTCGGGAGCTCGTACGGCGCAACCCGAACTTGCTGAGTCCTTTTGATTTATCTTCTGGCATTCTTATTGTTTTTGGGTGTTTCGGGGTTGCCTTCGTGCCACCGCAAGCTGCTGCTCACCAAATTAGCCGGTCCAAAGTTGTGCCAGGTCTCTTGAGGAAAGAGTGGCGTTTGCGGTCCGGAAACTGGGTCGAATGGATTACGGATAATTTAAGCACCGACAGTTCCAACTGAAGCAGAGCTGGGTGGGTAAAAATATCGCTTTTAGTGCCGGATCGATCTGCCTGCTAACTCGTCCTGGGGGGTAGGGGTCCTCAGTAAACGGCGGTGGGCAGGCTGGTGGGACAAAGCGTCCGGGTCGAGATGCTTATTCATCCCCTGGGTTTGGCGGACGTGTAGGATGGCTATGCGGCTACCCCACACTCCTGCCCCACGTGTGGTTAGAGTTATGACGCTAACCGGCGGTGGTGCCGACTATACCGGCACAGGTTAAATCAACCATAATTGCATTTCGTACAGTTTTATGGTGTGACAGAGCACATCTTTTATTCCTTATATGGCCAACGAAGACACATAAAATATCTATGTGTGTTGATATTAAATAGAAAAATCAAGCAGGGCCGAGTAACCAATTGAGTCTGTATCCAAATCAGTTCCGCACTCAGCTTGCTGATTGTACATAGTTTGGGCCGGGGCTGTAAGGGGCGTGGGCTGGATCGCGTAGAGAATCTGGCTGCGCGGCCGCAGCGGGGAGACCGGCCGCGCTTCGAATTGGACAACATCATTCAGCGCATCCAGTTGCAGCGCGTCCAGTTGCAGCGCCATATGCATCCCATCCATTTGCAGCTTTTCAGCTTGCGTTTCATCGGCTTGCGTGACATCCCAGTCAAGCATTTCGTTCAGAAACTTCTCCAATGGATCGCAGAGCGAGTCATTGTAGGCCTCTGCAGGATACGTCTGCACTGAAATGCAGCCCATAGCACTACGGGCAGCGGCCAATGCAAGCTCATTGGGCGCGCGCGTGTTGGCCTTCGATTTCATCTTACGCACTGACTGTACACTACGCAACTGCGCGCTGCTAGACTTGGCACGCAGTTTGGGTGCTTCATTCGGCAATTGGGATCCACAATCAACAATATAGCTGGACTCAAGCAGTGGGCAGTGAACGACGGGTTTTGTACGCCCAATTTGGTCCCGCTGTGCGAAACTTGCCTGGTGGTACATGTTGACGGTGGGAGGTAAACAAAGGGTTCGTGACCAGCGCCACACATTAGAAGAGCATTAATCTAGAGTAAAACCATTTTCCTTGTTATAAAAATACATTTCGCACTGTTTTACACGTCAACTTCCAGCTCTTCTCAGCTCGCAGCGAGTTTGAGACCAACTATTTCACCTTCTTCCTTAAAGACAGCAGCGTATCCCCGTTTGACCATATTTTCCGCTACTCGCTTCAATAGAAACCGGTCCAAATCCTTGAAGTTATCTAATCCGGGCAATTCACCCTCAGTCAGCTCAAAGAAGGTCAATACTGCGCCCGTATGGCCGGTAGATACGGCCCATTGCCTCAATTCGTAGGCCAATTCTGAAGGTTTATGGCCATAAATATACACTTCCGAGGGCCCCAGTCGCTCGGCATTCCCCTGATTGATCATGAAATTGAGAACCTGCTCAATTACTGGCGGGCTGAGTCGCCTTTGAATGCGTGGGTTATTAAACACCTCAGAGGAATATGGCAGCTGCCACTTCCCAGTGAATCGGCAGTATTCAATTATGACGTTGCTCCATTGCAGTTGCTGTGCTTTCCACGTATCCTCGTTTGGCTGTCGTGTGAAAAATGGCGGGAACTCATAGATCGGATCCGGTTTGAACATGGCCCATGCCCTATATGCACTGATGGCTATAATATGGGTATAATAGACCTTTAAACGAGTAAGTAGTGAGTTTGTGTATGTACATTATATTCTGCCCTTGAACAGCCTGTCGTCGATTTTGCTCCAGTCGAGCGAGTTCCACCAGGCATCGATATACTTCTGCCGGCCACCAACGCCGAAATCTTGTAAATAGGCGTGCTGCCACAGGTTCAATGCCAGCAATTCCATGTTCCAGTTGGTTGTGCGGGCCGCAACCGCGTCTCGCAATTCTGCCAATTCGAGCTGGGTGTCCTCGGTGGCAGCGCCGTTCAAATCAAGGTGCTGAACGCGGCTGAACGTCGACGGGGAGCCCGCAACATTGCTGTGCACAACCTTCAAGTCCTTGGTGGGAGTTTCCACCAGGAAAACCCAGCCGTTGCTGAGGACCTGCGAGGCAGATTTATCGATAGCCCGTTTGAGGCCCTCCAAAGACCCAAAACCTTCGGTGATCCGCCGCTGCAGAGTTGCCGGAACCGCAGTGGCTTCTGAGCCCAAATTGGAGAAAAAGAGGTGGTTGTTGTGAGCTTGCGATGCGTAGTTGAAGATATGCGCAGTTTCAGGCTTGGATTTGGTAGCCTGCATGATATGGAAGGGCACTCTGGTCTCGTTTTCGGTATCTACAATAGCTGCATTCAGCTTGTTGAGCACAAACTGCTGATAGTCTGTCCAAGCAATTTTGTACGCCTCGGGGCTGAACAGACCCGGAACGGTTTTGGACGAATCCAGGTGCAGCTTCGGGACGGTATGGATCCGTCGGATCTGCCGCAGGCCTCGCATGTTGAAATTTCACCTCTACAATTTGGGATTTTATTCAGCCTGGGTAATATTATTCAGGTTTGGGAGAAGTTGTCCGGGAGCTGAACATCACGTGTGTGCGGTTACTGTGCACGACGTTAGGATCCAACCTCAAACGGGAGATATCACCATGCAGGCGTTGCTGCGCGCACACCCAATGTGGCGCAAACCACTGCTTAATTTCCAACATTCTGGTTTGCCCCACCAATTGGCCTACAAGTGTACTGGACCATCTTTACGATGGTACTCGCCTCGAGCCATGCGACGGCGCGTGAACCTGGCGGAGGAGCCGTTCTTATTGCCGGATGCTCTGTCCAGCATTGTCGACGAGCCAGTGATTGTCATCGAGCGTCAGTTGGAGATCGGCAGTGTTCTTCTAGGATTCGAGCAGGGCCGTATCTTCAAAATGTACCGTCCCGACGGCACGCCTTTGGGACATATGGAGGAAGTAGATCTGGGGATTGGCCGCGCTATCATGCGTCAGTTCACGCGGCTGCACCGCCCCTTCACGGTGAGAGTGTTCGACGTCAGAGGCAATCATGCGTTGACTATCAGACGTCCGTTTAGTTTCATAAATTCGCATATCCGCTGTGTCCTTCCCACCGAGGATCTGGTGGGTGAGTCTCAGCAGGAGTGGCATCTCTGGCGTCGCAGGTACAATCTATACCTAGCCGCTGCAGCTCGACAATTGGATGGTGTGAGTCCGCCGAAAGGCAACGACGAGGAGTTTCAGCAGTTTGGCAGAGTTGACGCGCCGTTTCTGAGTTTCCAGTTCCCAGTAGAGAACGAACAAAACGCCGTGATCGGATGCATTGACCGCAACTGGACGGGTATTGGCCGAGAAATTTTCACTGACACGGGTGTCTACTTCCTCAGGTTTTCGCCCGAACGAGTAGGTGAGTCTTTGTTGGCTCAGACCGCCGTCAGCAGGCAGCCACTCTCGCTGGCCGAAAGAGTGGTTATGCTGGGCACAGCCGTCTCAGTGGACTTCGATTACTTTTCGCGGCACTCTAATAGGGGACCTATGATGTTCCCGTTCTTTTCGGACGATGTATAGATCTAAGGGATAATGCATATAATAAATACTACAGAGCGCAACCCAATGTCATGAGCGCAACTTCAGTCGTTAGCGTAACTTTAGTCGTTGCTTAATGTCGCTGCGAACAATATCAATGGCTGCCAAGGAATCCTCGGCGCTGTTATGCTCACCGGTTTGGATAGTTCTGCCTAAGAACTCCCATGCCAAATCTTTCAGACTGTATGTTCGCGTCCTGTTGGTAGGATACATCAGTGCTGTATCAACAATGCGGTCATGTATCAGTCTCAAAACATTCAGGTCATTGTGCAGACCATGGCCAATCAATATGGTCGATGCGGAAACATACTTGAATAGCTCGGTTTGCATCTCCTCGAAGGTCAACGGCGGAAGTTTTTGGAAATTGAACACTGTGCCATCCTCCATGCTATGCACCCCGCTGAATCGAGTATTCAAGTCCCAGATTTCACCCTTAGGCCACACGAGTCGATCAATCACCACGCTGCGCGATGTATAATCCACGACGGTCAATCTGATGAGCTCGAACCCTTTGCTAGTCCACGCCATTTCACAGTCTAAGCCCACAGCAAAGCTGGCCTCCTTGTGAGGCGCTTTACAGAACGGTGGAAGACCTTCCATGTCCAAAGGGTGGGGCTTGAACACATGGAAGTCCCTGAACTCACACCCGTTGCTCTCATCCATGGCTTGTCCGCAGCAAGGGAAAGTTTTCGCGAGCTTCTTAGTTTTAGGATCCCATTGGCGTCGCAGAAGATGAAATTTACAGTTACCCCTCTTAACCCAGTGCACTCCACATCGTTCACACTTGTGCTTAACCTCATGTTCTATCTCCTGAGGGTGCTTTTCTTCTGGCTCGGTAAGTAAATCAGGTGTTTCGGTTAGTTCGAGTTTAATTTCCTGCTTTACTTCTGGTTCAGTTTTAATCTTTGCACTCATTTGGGCGGTGGTCTCCATTTTAACTCGTTTAGCATCGGCGGCCTCGAAAATATACTCCTTTAAAGACTCTTTGGGCAGCACAAGAGCTCTCAATTCCTGTTGGTACCGCGGCTCATCACTTTCTGGTTCCGTATCCAGCTGCTTAGTGGTGATTTTCTTCACAGTTGAGCGGATCGCCATTCCGTATGTAAACTTAGATGACTTTTCTGCTAGATCGGCCTCAATTTCCAGCGCGCGCATGCCATCATAGCCGTTTTCCACCAGTTTATCATAAATCACATTAACAAACTGAGTGCGTTGCGGAAACAGAGCCGGGGAGTTTTCGACTATTTTCGGCACCAATATTTTTTGCTTCTTCACACCGTGGCCATGCAATTGCTTCGGTACACTGCGTAACTTGGGTGGCTCATTAGCGGCGCGTTTCATAATGATGCCCGTTTGGGGAAAACCCTATAAGTGGATCATGCGCGTGTTCTGGCCCCAGAACTGTTTGGGTAAAATCAACAGTGGGGACGCGCTGCTGGTCGGCTGGCGGAATCCCGAAGCAGTAGTAGTCGTAACTGCTTTACCTCTGTTGGAAATAGGTTTGGCCGAGCAGCTTCTGAGGTACGATCGGCTCGTTCAACTCCCGCGTAGTTCGAAGCAAAACGCCGCACATTCCGCAGCACAACTCTACGCTCGCTTCAACAATCAGCGATTGGAAGTTGTAGGAACCTACAAATCTCAAAATGATGGCATTCATGGCCGCTCGCTGACAGTTTTCGCTGGGGAAGCCGCGGTGGAAAACGGCGAGCCCTGTTTACTTATATATTTCGACGCGCCCAGCCCCGCCAAAATGCAGTTCTTTACTCTGAATCCCTCAAATTTGCATAGAACGCGGGTCGTGTCATCACATTTGAAGCCAGAATTGGAGTTCCATTTTGGTAACAACTCGGTAGAGGACAGCTGGGAGTTGGTGGTGGCTCAACTCAACTGCGTGCATGATCTGCAGCCTGTGCTGAGACAGAATGCCACTGAGTTGTTCAAACAGCTCGTGGAGGATCCAAAACTGATCACACAGTTCGTAAAACGGCCGCGCAGAGGTTCATTAGCTTTAGAGACGGTGGCTCAATTGACGCCTCCCCACGTTAGGCCGGCTTTCACGAGGGCGCTAATTGGCCTGATGCTGGTAGTAAGGCATGTGGTTGAGCAGTTGCTGGTTTTCTTGGAGTCCGCTAAAATTACGGGCCGTAGTGTGTTGGCGTTGTTCTGTACGGCTCAGCAGGTCCACTTGAGGCTCCATCAAGTGTGCTGTTCACCACTAGAATATATTGCCATCGAGCGAAGGTCTCAACATGCCTGGCATTGGCTGAGGCCGGACAGGAATGATGCCTACATACGCTTCAATAACCATCTGTGGCTGACGAGTAACGACTGGCTGCTGGGGTTCTACTTCTACAGCGTATTGCATGCGTTTGAACCACTGCTGGCATCCGGCCTATCGTATTTCTTTAATGAAATTCTAGTGAACCAGGCCGCACGAGCAGCTTCTTGGCTAACGGCGTGGCCCGCGGGGTTCAAACTCAATCCTCAGCTGGGTTACTTCATCGGCGAGATCACGGTATGGATTGTCTATGCATGGGGGAGCATTGGATCGCTGGTATTTAACGAACAAGGTGCTACATACATAGTCAGGGCCATTGCGTACGCTGGTATCATTGGTGGGTTGACTTTACAGATTAGCTTGGTGATCGATGTTCTGTCAATTGCCAGCTTGCACTTACTAGTGCTTAACCAGAGTCTCGCGAGAGTATACTCGCAGCAACTCAATGTTCTGGCATCTCTGTTCAGACTGTTCAGAGGCCGGAAATACAATCGGCTAAGGGCTCGTGTAGATTATGGTGACTACGATATACACCAGCTGTTGTTAGGCACTATTCTGTTCATGGTCACCCTGTTTTTGCTGCCCACAGTTGGTGCGTTTTATATGGTATTCGCGCTGGCTCGGCTGGCAATTTATTTTGGAGTCGCTGGGATGTGCGTGGCGCTGGCGTTCCTCAACTATTTTCCGCTATTCCCCCTATTGCTCCGCATCAAATCCCCCCGTCGGCTGCCTTCTGGGGTTTACTTCACCAAGGGCCCGCATAAGGACACTTTGAAACTCCAATCTCAGGCGATGCTGTGGACAGAGATCTTCGAGCAGTACACGGACACGCTCAAAAAGTTCGTGAGTGTCACTTTCAATGGGGATGCGGTGACCGGTGTGCTCAGTGGCCGAGTGCTGCAGCTCCAGCAGGCGACGCTCTACGCGTCTCTCTATTCAGTGCTTCCTCGTCACCGCGGGTCGGTTGATGATTTGAAACAGGAAGTCAGTGAGTACTTTGAAATTTAGCATGTAAATATCGACTTCGGTAATGTCATAAGTTGCACGCAGGTCGTTCAAATATCGCTCTGTGGACAAATGTTAATCCAGCAAGAATGGTAAAACCCACAATATGTTCATTTTACATGGTAATATTTCTAATATCGCTCGCTATCAGCGCCACAAACTGACCTTCAAGTTCTGGGCTTACTGGGGCTTGGGAGCAGTTGTGGGCAAACTGTTCTTCTTCGCCAGCTCATCCTGCTCCTTCTGCTTGACCTTAGCAATGGAGTAGACAACGCCCGCAGCGAACCCCAGGAAAATGGCGAGCACCTTCTTGCCTGTGACCACCGAGTCGAAGAACAGCAGCCCCAGAATGGCAATAGGCAGCTTGTTCAGAGCGCCCACCATCGAGTAAGTCGTGCTCGAGGTAACGCGGATGCACCAGCCCGAGCAGTACGAGATGCCGCTGCTCAACACACCGGTCACGATCATCATGAGGATGACAGCATTACGCGATTCCGGGGGGAAGTTGCGGCGCACGTTTTCGGCCGTCCAGTCCTCGAAAATCAGCGACCAGACCAGTAGCACAGGAATGGACAGCAGGTTGTTGTAGTACATGGTGTCCATGTCCTTGAAGCCCAACACCTTGATGCGCTTGTTCAAGAACAGCACAAACGCGGCCTGCGAGAAGCAGTTGCTGAACATCCAGGCGTACCCCGTGACGCTGATGCCGGAGCCGCCGGCAGTGGACGCCGAGGTGATGTCCGACCAGGCCGCCACAACCGAACTCAAGATGATCAGGCCAAAGGCGCCCATGATCATCGGCGTCACTTTGCCGTTGAACCACAGAACCTCGCCGTAGGCAATGATGACAATGGTCAGGTTCTTGAAGATGGTGAAAACCGGTACGCTGAGGTACTGGATGGCCTTCGAGGCGGTGTAGATCATGACCACCAGCAGAAACGAGATGGGAAACCACTTGCGCGCGTCGTCGACCGTGAAGGGCCGGTATTTGACCACGCCGAATGCCTTCAGAGTGCCGATGATGGCCAGGCACGACAAGGACTGAACGGCGAGCACTACGCAGTTCAGATTAAAGTCCTGGCCGCTCAACACGAACTTGTTGCCCAGCGTCATGATGATTGACGACAGGCAGTAGGCGCCGACGGCCACAATGGGGCTGTTTGCGAGCGAGGAGTCCATGTAGAAAAAGAGAACGTGGCTTTAGGGTATTTCACGACGCGTACATTGATCCGCTACGCGTATGTGGTTACCCAGCCCACACGGCACAGCCCGGCGAGCTCGCTGCGAGTCCAGCCTGAGAGTCTAGCTTGGCTACCGATAAACTTGGTAAACCTGGGTGGGGTTGGATTGTGCCTTGAACCACTAAACGGCCCACTAATTTAAAATTATGATTATTCGAATGTGTTTCAACTCTTGTAGCAAATTAGCACTTTTTTTATCAACCGCACGTCTGATCCTTGTGGGTGTATTGCCCGCCAGCATCGCTTACTGGGCATGGACTGGGAAGCGTGGTTCAAGGACGGGCCCGTCTCAGAAGTCCGCAGCCGGCTCAAAGTGCTGGAAATCGAGAACCAAACAGAATCCAAGGTTCTTCAAAGGGATGTCGGTGATAAGTATGCCGATGTCATAGCTCTGGCCGACCGGCTAGCTGCGTTGGCTGCACTAGGTCACCAGCAGGAAGCGCACATAAACGAGTTTGGTGCGAAGGAAGCTCCGATTTTCAGCGCGCCGCAAATTTCTGCGGGCAAAACTATCAATCTGTCGTGGTTGATTGCGCTAGCGGATCGCAGCATTGTGCAGAAAAAGTATGTCCTGGCCGCCCAGGCCTTGTATCTCGCCAAACAACTGGACCCCGACCTTGATTCTCTGGAACAGCATAATCGGCTGTCTTTGCGGCTGAACGAATGGGCCCGAGAAGGCACGTTTGTTTCCCAACAGGTTTATGCTGCTTCACTGATCCACTGGGAGTTCACCCCTCAGCAATTGATGGCGAAATTCCTCGCTTCTCGGCTTGATGTTGCCCAGAAAGAAGCTGCTGAGCCCAGAATATTCAACCTAGTGGATTCTACGGTATTCATTTACCAGCAATTGAATGATATGAGCCGCACAAGGCTGTCTAAACGCAGACTCAACGCCCTGCCAGAGTTTAGGGACTACGATACCGATTTGCTGGAGTTCCCTGAGAAATGCTATGCTGAAAACAATTGCAATGTCATGGAAATCAGCGAGTTTATCTCCCAAGTCGCTGAAACGAGCGGGAATGCAGTGAGGGACACAATTGCCTCGTTCGGTGCCCCGCAACTTCTTGAACTGCTCAACTCGTTTGTCCAGCATGCCCAGGCTGAATTAGGGGCATCATCAACGGCTATTCTGGTAGCATGCTACCCGGCATTTGAGCATCGGCTGACCGAACTGGTGAGCTCCCACCACAACTGGCGGCAGTTTGGGGAACTGAGAACCGAAATAAGTCAGCTGGCCCGTCTGGCACGCTCAGCGAAGTTTGCCCCAGAGTTCAGTACGAAATTGGAGACGCTCGCAAAGCACAGTGAACAGAAACTACAGCTGAATATCTTGGAGACGTACAAGTCACGGCGAAAAGAGCTCATTGACACCCCGCATACCACTCTGGAAAGCACTGCCACCACGATCAAGGAGCTGCACAGCCTCGACAAGTCTCTGGTTGTTCTGGATGGCTCGCCGGAAGATGCACCGTTGACAATTTACGAGCATTTCGCTGAACAGCTACTGGCAGAGTACGGCAAACGCAAACCGCGTACGTATTTCGCAGAAGTACAGCCGGCAAAGCTGTTCGAGTTGCAATGTATGCTCGACGACCAGGTTGGTGCTTTGCAATGGAGCGAGCCATCGTTGACTGCTCTGAGAAGAGTCCTCACGGAAGCGAGTTCAACTGGGTCTACCGAAGAGGGCCAGTTGGTCGAGGCCAACAAAGAGATGCGGCTACTGCTTGGTCCATTAATTAAATGAAGTATATATATTGCACAAAGATTATCGTAAAGTCATGATTAGTTCCCGTTCGCTTCTTCCTCCCCGGGTGTCTGTTTGCTCCACACACTGTCCTCCGCGGGCGGATCGGCGACCTGCGGAGTGCTTGCTTCCCCCTCAGCCCCCGGTTCCTGTTTTTGTTTGTCTAATTCGGCGATTTCCGCCGCCGTTAAGAATCTCCCGCCCTGTCCGCGAGGTCGCCGCATAGCGTGCTTGTGCCGCGATTCATGGAGGTACGGTTTACGCCCAGGAGCGCTTTTGAGACTCTCTTCTAACTTAGCCCTCGCGATCCGTCGCTTGAGGATCCGATGGTATTGTTTAGCATTGACGTAGAACGGCTGCTCTTCTTGGGCGTCCTCCATGACCAACCCTCGCCGCTGCACGGCGATATGCACGACGGGCCACGCCGAGCAGTTTACACCTTCGAACTGTAGTTCTGTCATATAATAGCTAACTTTGTGACCCTGAATTAATTATAACTCGTTTTACTTGTTCTGAACTGGAAACGCGCTTATGGTGTTCTCGATGCTTCTAGACGGTGGGGGGGCTAGGGGTCGACCGCTAATTAGATCCGCCTAAACATATTTTTCATAAATTTCACATTTGGTGAAAACATTGCAATTGAATTGATTTTAACTAATTGATCAACAAAATGGCTGAACGTCGTGAATCTGAAAGCAAAAAGCCAAAACTTGATAACGAGATGTTCCCCACCGTGGGCCAGCAGGCTCAGGATGTGGACGCCGGTGTCGAGTATGTCAACAGCGCTGATCTACGCACAACCGGTGCCGAAGATGCCGCGGGTCGTCCTGTCCAGGAAATTGACTCGTTGTGCATGAACTGCCATGAGCAGGGTGTCACGAAAATGCTCATGACGTACATCCCCAACTTCCGGGAGGTCGTCGTCATGAGCTTCAGTTGCCCGCACTGTGGATTCAAGAACTCGGAGATCCAGAGTGCTGCCAATGTTCAAGAATTGGGCCATGAGATCAAGCTGCAGCTGAAGTCGCGGCAGGATCTGGGCCGCAGCGTCGTCAAGTCCGAGCATGCCAGTGTGAAGTTTCCTGATCTGAACGTTGAGATCCCTCCAGGACCGGGTCGTATCACGACAGTCGATGGTCTGTTGGGTGGCATGCGCGACGACCTGGACCGCGACCAGCCCGTGCGTAAACACGTTGACCCGCAGCTCTACGAGCAAATCAATGCTGTCGTGCAGAAACTTACGGCCGCGGCAGAAGGCGAGACTCTGCCCTTACAGTTTGTTCTTGTCGATCCTTCGGGAAACTCGTTTGTGGGTCCCAACGAGCAGACCGGCGAGGCTGTGCAGATCACTGAGTTCCGCCGCACTCCGACGCAAGCGCGGCAAATGGGCCTGGCGCTCGGACCCGACGAGGACAAGCGCAACCAGTCCATGGCCACCAAGGTCCAGCAGGAGGCCGAAGCCAGCCTGAACCACGGCGGTGAGTATGATGCCAGTGTTCCTGAAGAACTCCGTGAGGAAGTGCAGACCTTCATTGGTGCATGCCCCAGCTGTATGCAGGACATTCCGACTCACATGAAGATTGTCAACATTCCGCATTTCAAAGACGTCATTATCATGAGTTCGGTGTGCCACTCGTGCGGCTACAAGAGCAATGAAGTCAAGACGGGAGGCAGTGTTCCCGCTCAGGGCCGCCGCGTGAAACTCGAAGTCGTGGAGCCCGAGGACTTGACTCGCGATATTCTGAAAAGCGAAACGTGCACTATGCGATTCCCCGAGCTGAGCCTCGATCTAGTGCAGGGCACCTTGGGTGGTAAGTTTACCACGGTTGAGGGTCTCTTGGGACAAGTATACGAGCAGCTGGAGAAGAGAGTACTGGAAACCGAGCAAGGACAGATGGATGGCGAGGAGCAGCGAAGATGGGCCGCTTTCTTGGCCCGGCTGCAGTCAGCCATGGACGGCCATGTGTTGCCCTTCACCATTGAGATGGAAGACCCCCTTGCTGCGTCGTACATCCAGAACGTTTATGCTCCTGACGCTGATCCGAACATGATCATTGAAGACTACGATCGTACCTTCGAGGAAAATGAGGAGCTCGGGTTGAACGACTTGAAGGCTTGATGTCAATACACTAGTAGCAGGCAGTTTGAAATGTAAATTACACAATAAATATTAATCGAATTTGATCTTCTTCGGTTTGGGCTTTTCAGAGTCCTCTTTGGCCTCTTTAGCCTGCATTTTGCGAGCCTCGCGCTCGATGGTTTCGGTTTCGTCGTAGTGAACTTCCCCATCATCGTCCTTGGCTTCTAATTGAGGGGGCTGCACATCGTTCTCGCCAATCAGGGAGCCCAACATTAGCGGCGCACGGCCACCGTGCAGGAAACGTTTCACAGTGAACTGCAACTTACCATCGATTCGTTCGCCCTCACTGTTTTTCCAGTAACCCAATGACTTGCTTTTCAGTTCCTCGGTTTGCTCTTCATTTTCGCCGACTTCGTCGTCTTCTTGAGGCACAAACTCCCAGCTCTCGGGGATGTCATTGCGTTTCACCGTGGCATTGAAAGTATCGTGGATCAACAAAGCGATGTGACCCGGAGACTGCACGCTGATCCAGCCCTCGACAACATCGCCTCGCTGGGGGAACCAGACCAGCAAATCGACAGTGATCCAGAAATAGCTGAAGGGCGATTCATTGATGATCTTGCCGGCGGGCTTTTCAGTGCCGCGCTGTTTCAGCAACTTAACATTGGTATACGCCACAACGACACCACCGGCATGTGCGTTATATTTTAGGATCAGCGGATCCAAATGTTCCTTTTGAATACCTGTAATTGGGTTGTCGCTGAAGGCAGCCGCAGCATAGACGTACATCCGTGTCCGCACCCGGCGGAAGCATTGCGAGACGCCATTGGTATCTAAGGGGTTTTCAATATCTGAGCTTTGTTTGCGCCTTTTATTTGACGAAACGCCATTAGGTTCGTCTAGCTGTCGTTTCGCCATTAATGGGGGAAATTTCACTAAAGTAACTGACATAATTTTCACACCCAACCCAGTATCCACCCAATCCACAAGTACACAACGGTGAATAACATACATCCATTGAGCAACTAAGGAAGCAACTCGAGCAATCTGCAAAGCTAATTGGAACATTTGGACATCATTAGCTATTCGACCGAATTGGGTGCTGATGATGTTGGAATGTCCGGTATGTGTTGCTATGTACATTATTTAAATAACTTCTCAAGGAAAGTCTTTTCCTGCGTGCTGGGTCTCCAGGCATCCAAATGCTCTTCGACCTTCTTCAGCGCCTCGGGGCCAGTGTAATTGCGTCCTAGCACGTCGATGAATTTGCCCTCGGGGTCCATCATATAGAAGAAGATCGAGTGGTCCACCAAGTACGACTGGCCCGGTTTGACATCGGGAGGCGTGCTGAAGTAGACGCGGTACTTCTTGCAGATGTCCTTGACCTGGTCGTAGGTGCCGGTGAGGCCAATGATGTCAGGGTGGAAATCAGCCAAGTACTGCTTCAGAACTTCTGGCGAGTCTCGCGCAGGGTCGCAAGTCACGAAAATCGGCTGGATCTTCTTCTCGTCCTTGTTTGTTGTCCGCAAAACGTGCGCCAAAACCTCCAACTCCTCGGGACACACGTCGGGGCACATCGTGAAACCAAAATACAAAATGGAAAACTTCCCCTCAAGGTCCTTCTCGGTAAACTTGTTGCCGTCCTGATCCTTCAGCTCGAAGGTGCCGCCAATCAACGGCTTACCGATGCCCTGGCGCTCTTTCTCCTCGCGGCGGACATCCAGCCGTTTCTTCTCCCGTTGGAAGAACCAGGCCATCAGGCCACCGCCAACTATCATTACTCCAAGGCTCATCCACACTGTCCGTTTGGGGATCTCGTTCGTGCCACGGCTGACGCGGCCAGTGGTTCCACCAATTGCCACCCTGCTGAGCGGTTTGCGGGGTTTGACGGGCTCAGGGGAATTGCCCGGTTGAGATTTAGGTCCATTACCTGGAGGAGCTGGGGGCTGGGAGAACGCCCGTGTGAACGTGGGGCGAGCGATGCGCGGTCTCAGCATCCTCAGCATTTTTCAGTTGGATCGTGCCTGCCTGCCCAGTAAGTTGAAGGAGTGTCACGTGGGAAGGCTCGTTTGAATAGCAGCGCGAAGTGCGCCGTGTTTCGAGCGCATTCCCATTTAAATATATATTCTACCGACAAAAAAACGGTGTTTTCATCGAACTACTTTTTTAGATCTCCAATCTATCTCAGGATATAGCTAGGTTTTGTGGGGGCTGTGGCGGGTTGCTTCGCTGCACACCGGTGACATGTCTCATGTGCATGATAGGTAAAACACCAAAACCAATACGATATCCGCGCAGAATACCGTCCCTGAGTCAAGGTTGACCCTTTAGAAGCATCTTTACTGTTTACGCCTTATCACGCATCAAGCCGGAGATCATTATTTTTCGCTGTGCACAGCTCGTGTTCAAGCACTGGCCAACAGCCCCCAACCCTCATGCACGCCGGAGCAATGGGACTGGGTCTGAGGGTGGGGAAGTTCAACGGTTTAGAGACACTGTGTATATAAACCCCATTTGTCCAAGGTATAGCGAGGTAGAAAATGGTGCTTCCAAAGGCTTTCAAATTGAACAACGGCATGGAGCTGCCTACAGTTATGTATGGCTCCTATAAATCCGAGGGCGAAGACGGCATCCAGGCGATGGTGATGGCTTTCGACACTGCGCAGTACCGCGGAGTAGACACCGCGCTCTACTACAAGAACCACGACTCTGTGCGTGCGGCTCTGGAAAAGAGCAAAACCCCGCGTGAAAAGCTGACTGTCCAGACAAAGATCTGGCCCACGCAGATGCGCGACGTCGAGAAACACGTTGACCAGGCCATCAAGGAGCTGGGCACCTACATCGACATCCTGCTGATCCACTGGCCCTTCCCGCTGGTTCCCGGTGAGAAGCAGCAGCTCGACAAGGACTGGGATTTCGTGAAGACTTGGAAGCTCATGGAGAAGTTGCCCAAGGACAAAGTGCGCGCGATTGGCGTTTCCAACTTCCGGATCGTTGACCTCCAGAAGCTGTTGGCGGAGACGGATGTTGTGCCCGTCGTGAACCAGTGCGAGTTCCACCCCGAGCTGCCTCAAAACGAACTGGTCGAATACTGCCTCCACAACGGCATCATCCCGCAGGCTTTCCGTCCCCTGGGGCACGGCAAGCTCACCAGCACGTTGGTGGACGAGATCGCCTCCAAGCACAGCTGCGATCCGGGCCAGATCGTGCTGAGCTGGAACGTTCAGCGCGGCGTGGCAGTTCTGCCCAAATCGGTTACCCCGAAGCGTATTTTGTCGAATCACAGCCTTATCGAGCTGGACCGCGAAGACTGGGCGCGTTTGAGCAAGGCTGCCGCTACGGATAGCTCGCGCACCTGTCCTTCGACTCCTATTTATGGGTTTGACTACTTCAACCACACGGAGAACCCGATGGAATACATTGGACATGTTTAGTTACATAGCACTATTAATTCAGGCAGTTTTGCAACTGGGCGCATAGATGGTCCGTGCTACGTTGGAGCGCATAGGCAGGCCCGTGCTACGCTGGGGCTTCATAGACAGTCCGTGCTGCGCTGAGTAGCGGCTGGGAGTAGTGGCTGGGAGCATAGCTGTGTTTGGAAGGCTGAGTTCGAGCTGAGGGAGGGTACGGGGTCCGTGCTGGGAGTTATGGCTCGGCATGTTTGAAGATCACCACGCCCTTGCCTTGTAAACAATACAACACACATGGACAACTCGCGTAGAGAGCTGCCCGAGGTGCCTAGTCCTGCGGCTAGCTCCCCGGTCCGCGAATCTTCGTTTCGATCCAGAAGTCCCGTCAGATTACCCGTGACTCCGACGGGTTCACCTTCGCGATCTCCCAGTAATGCACGCGCCGCTTCCCCGCTGCGATCCGGCTCTCCTGTGCGCCCCGGGAGCCCCAATCGGAGCGCAAACCCGTTCGAGTTGGGATCTCCCCGAATTTCTCCGGTGAGAATTCCGCAATCTTTTGTTCCGCAGGAATCGGCACACGGCAGCCCCGTCGGCTCGCCTGCCCGCAGACTGATGGGAGATTTGCCCAAGTCTCCATTCAAGTCTCCGTTTGACGGTCCCAAGATCAGCCGATCTGGTAGCGAGACCGATCTGAGCGAGATCATGTTGGATCCCCTGGACCCAGCTCCCCCGCGGGGTGGCCGGCGGCCTCTGCCCTCTGCGGATGCTCTGAGGCGATCCACCAGCACGTTGAGTGCTGCCAGCAGCTCCACTGCTATGTCGCGCAGTCTGAAGAAGTTCGATAGCAACACTGATGACGGGTTGGACGATGATGCTGCGTCGGTGTACAGTAACAGTACTCTGAGCGAACTGCTGCCGCCGGAGATGCCCCAACCAAGACGTAATAAGAGCGTCAGCCGCAAACAGGTGAAACTCGTTAGGGGCAATCTCGTTCTGGACTGTCCCATTCCGTCCAAGTTGTACAGTTTCTTGCCCCGTCGCGACTCGGATGAGTTCGTTTATATGCGGTACACGGCCTGTACGGCGGATCCCAACGAGTTTGCCGAGAGTGGCTTCACGATCAGGCCGGCAATCTACGACCGGACCACCGAGCTCTGTGTTTGTATCACCATGTACAACGAGGACGAGATCCTGTTCACGAGAACGTTACATGCTGTGTTCAAGAATATTGCCTACTTGTGCCAGCGGTCGAAATCTAAAGTCTGGGGCAAGAAGGGCTGGAAGAAGATCGTTGTATCGATCGTAGCCGATGGCCGTCACAAGATCAACCCCAAAGTACTGGACATCTTGGCCGCAATGGGTGTCTACCAGGACGGCGTGGCCAAAAACCTGGTCAATGGAGAGCCTGTGCATGCGCATATCTTTGAGTATACCGCTCAAGTAAGTGTTAATTCCGACCTAAGGTTCCAGGGCGCAGAGGCCTCGTTGGTCCCCGTGCAGATCATCTTCTGCATGAAGGAGAACAACGCTAAAAAGATCAATTCTCACCGCTGGTTCCTGAACGGGATCTGTCCTCAATTGAACCCTAACGTGGTCGTGCTATTGGATGTCGGTACGAAGCCCAGCACCCAGACGTTGTACCATCTGTGGAAGGCCTTCGATGAGGACTCGAATGTCGCTGGCGCCTGTGGTGAAATCAAGACCATGACTGGCCGATTCGGTCGCGACTTATTGAACCCGTTGGTCGCCGCACAGAACTTCGAGTATAAAATCAGTAATATCTTGGACAAGCCGTTTGAGTCAATGTTCGGCTACATCTCGGTTTTGCCGGGTGCATTGTCTGCCTATCGCTACCGTGCGTTACAAAATGATCCTGACACTGGTTTGGGTCCTTTGCATTCTTATTTCAAGGGTGAAATCTTGGATTCTGCACAAACTCCTAGTGGCAAGGCTGCAGGTATCTTCGAAAAGAACATGTATCTGGCAGAAGATCGTATTTTGTGCTGGGAGCTGGTGGCCAAACGAAACGAGAAGTGGGTGCTGAAGTACGTCAAGGATGCCACCGGTGAAACGGATGTACCCGATACGCTGGCAGAGTTCATTAGCCAACGACGACGATGGTTGAACGGCGCATTGTTCGCTGCCATTTACTCTCAGTCTCATTTCCGTCAGATTTGGTACACCGATCACTCACGCACGCGTAAATTCTTTTTGCATTTGGAGTTCATCTACCAGTTTTTCTCGATGCTGTTCACATTCTTCTCTATTGCGAACTACTACTTGGCATTTTACTTTGTGGCCGGATCTGTGGCCGGGAATAACGATGCTACAATTGGCCACGGTGGTGGTGAGGCTCTGTTTATCATCTTCCGCTACTTGCTCACTCTGGCAATTGCCGCTCAATTCGTGTTGTCGCTGGGCAACCGGCCCCAGGGAGCCCGAGCCTTATTTATGACGACAGCAGTGTTGATGAGCATAGTCACTGTTTATGTCACTGCGATCGGCCTCTATTTTGTGGCAGCAACGTTTAGTGCTTCAGGAGATGATAAAGCGCCCATTCACACCTTGTTGACATTAGTGATTTCACTTATCGGCACTTATGGTGTATATGGTTTGATGTCCATTTTGTTCCTGGATCCTTGGCATATGATCACATCTGCCGTTCAGTACTTCGTACTGGTTCCTCTGTACACGTGTACTTTGCAGATTTATGCCTTTTGCAATACCCACGATGTGACCTGGGGCACGAAAGGAGACAACCAGGTTCATATGGATCTCGGTGCAGCTGTTGTCATGAAAGACGCGCGAGGTAAAGATATTGTTGAAGTGGAAATGCCCTCAGAGCAGATTGATATAGACACTGGCTACGAAAACGCGCTTCACAGCTTGCGTGAAAGGGCACCGCAAGTAGCTGCAGCTCCTGATCCCCAAGTACGACAGCAGGATTACTTCTTAGAGGTGAGATCCCGGGTGGTTTTGGTTTGGATGCTGTGCAACTTGTTGTTGGTCATGCTCGTCACTCAATTCATTTCCCTGGATCATCCCGGCAGCAACGTTTACCTGCAGATCGTCCTCTGGTCGACCGCCGTGTTTGCTGTAATTCGTGGAAGCGGTTCGCTTGCCTACCTTATGCAGTATGTGGCTCGGTGGATGCATAAGACGAATTTGCACACTCGAGAACGATTCACCAAGAGTGACTCACCCTCGTCGCCTTCCACTAATAAGTTCACCGCTCGGATGAGCGACTTGGGGAACAAGATGGGCAACAAGATGGGCGATACTTTCAGCGGTGATCATATCAAACTGAATGATTTTGGTGACAAGATCGACAGTAAGTTGGAGGGCACCGGCCAATGGTTCGGCAAGCTCTTCAAACGTGATGATTAGACGTTATATAGACGATTCCCATATACCCCTAATAGATAATACATAATTTCGATTTGGTTGAACATACTGCTCCCCTGTCAGAGGCTTCCCCTCATATAGCTTCCCCTTCGATGACACATTCCGGGTGCCTGCGTGGGTACGGCCTGGGGCAGCGGGGACGCCGGGTAAGGTTAGGTGATCGTGAAATTTCACCCACTTATAAACCCCAAAAGTCGCTAACCTACCACCAATGTCGCTTGACGCTTCGAAATTGACCATCAAAACCGTGAGCCAGCGCAAGCAGTACCCTCCCCCCGAGGAGCTTGTGTTCGGCAAAGTGATGTCCGACCACATCCTCACTGCCGAGTGGGATTCTGAAAAGGGCTGGAGCGCCCCGGAAATCAAGCCGTACAGTGATTTCAGCTTGGATCCTGCCAGCTCGGTGCTGCACTACGCATTCACGTGCTTCGAGGGCCAGAAGGCGTTCATTGATGACGAGGGTCACACGCGCATCTTCCGCCCCGAGCAGAACATCGCGCGTTTGAACCGCTCGGCCGCCCGCATTGCGCTCCCCACCATTGATGTCGAAGAAGGTGTTAAGCTGCTCAAGGCATTCGCCAAAGTCGAGAAGGAGATCATCCCGAAGGGCCGCGGCATGTCGCTTTATCTGCGTCCCACCATGATCTCCACCAACGTTGGTTTGGGCGTCCAGCCGCCCACCTCGGCGCGGTTCTTCATCATTGCCAGCCCCGTCGGCAGCTTCCACCAGAGTCCCGATGGAGTCCGGCTGAAGGCCACCGATGACGCTGTGCGGTCCTGGCCCGGTGGAGTTGGTAACGCCAAATTGGGCGCCAACTACGCTCCGTGCACCGTGCCGCAGATGAACGCCGCCAAGGACGGCTTCATGCAGAACCTGTGGCTGTTCGACGGCTACCTCACGGAAGTTGGTATGATGAACTTCTTCGTCGTGTTCAAGACCCCCGAGGGCAAGAAAGAGCTGACCACTGCTCCTCTTGACGGTCTAATCTTGGAAGGCATTACCCGCGCATCGATCTTGGAGTTGGCTCGCGAAAGATTGGACTCCAGCGAGTGGGAGATCACCGAACGCCGGGTACATATCAACGAACTGATTGACCGCAGCAAGAAGGGCGAGCTTTTGGGCGCCTTTGGTGTCGGCACTGCTGCCATCGTCACTCCTGTGAAGGAGGTTAACTTCCACGGTGAGCCCATTCATGTGCCCACGAACGACGCCACGGCGGCCACGGTCCAGAAATGGATCCAAGATATCCAGTACGGAAACGACGACCACAAGTTCTGCCAGCGCATCGACTAGCTGTTTTTATATTTTGTTTTTATACTTTGTTTCGATTGTGTAGGATTGATGGATGCTATGTCAGATGTATGTTACAATGCTATGTGCGTCTATATAAATAAGAGGTGAACGCCAGCGTTCAACTGAAGAAGTGTTTCACGTAGAGATGGTACAACACGTTCATGAGCGTCGCGTGCAAAAACGCTGTGATGCCAGCGAAGTTGCCATTGATCAATTGCGCGGGCAATTGCGCGTTCGCTCTGGGCAGCTCGTTGAGGGGCAGTTGCTCTGAACGCACAGCCTGGGCGTTCGGCGTACTATCCTCGCGAGTTTCCAGCTCGAGTTCGGAAGTGGCTGGTTTGGACCGGCTTGCGTGGGAGTAGGCGTGGGGAATGCGACGAGTGTACGTCCGGTCAGGGAGGTCCGGGAGGTCGAAGCGTACCTGTCGACTAGCAATCATAATTGTGGCAGTGGTTTATAGCGTGCGGATGATGTTAGAGGGTGCAGTGCAGTTCACTTGCGTTCTCTTGCGAATGGGGCGTGTGGATTTCAGTTTTGATTGTTTTGGTGTAGCTCACGCGAAATATATATATGGGTAATTCTGACAATAATTCAGGGTTTCATTATTTGTCACATTACTGCACTAATGGCTCGGAGTTGTGGCGGTTCCTTACCCCTCAAATTTAACGGGTCAAATTCCACGATCGAGATCCAGCAGCTCGGATGGGTCCTCAAACTGTAATTAACCCAGAAACAGGTTATGTGGTACGCCTGTGCTCTTAAAACGCGTTTATAGTAATTTTATTCGTAAAGCCGAGTGTCCTTCAGCTCGGCATTTCGGGTCAATCTTTTTTTAGCGGATTCATGCAGTTCGGAATAGCAGACCCGGGGCCGAGGGTATCCTGCTGTCAGGGGTACCCGAGGGACCTGAGTTTGTCAGCTCACCGTGACAGCGTCAGCCATTTAGTCACATAGCTGACTACAATTTACAAATTTATTTAGTTGTTGTACTTAGCCATCACTAATTTCCCCTGTGGCGGGGTAAAACCGCATAGCGAGGGGGTCCCACCGAAAAACATTGTTGCTAAATACTAAAAATGGTGGCTGAATAGACCTAAAAATATCGAATTCAATTTATTTCGCCCACTGAATTAAGCAACTTTTAAAAGTTTTTAAATTTTAACGGGAGTGATAATATCCGTTGTTTTGTAGTCAAACGGCTCAGGCGGGGTAGACACGATCCCGCGCGCTTCCAGCATCTTGAACTGCATGCCGTGCAGAAGCAAGTACAGATTCTTCAGCACGGGTGCCTCCACGCCCAGCCGGTGAGCTGCGCGCAATGGATTGCCCAGGATAACCTCAACTTCCATCGGCTGACCCTTCTTGACGTCCACCAACATCGAGGGCTCGTAGTAGATGCCAGCATCAGCGAGGAGCATCTTATCGGCGATGCCCTCGGGAAGCTCCTCGCCCAAATCAGCATGGGCAATGGCACAGATCTCGGCCATGGCGGGCTTGCACAGCGTGTCGGACAGGCCGGCCAGCAGCAGACGGCTCGTGTCCAACCCCGTCACTGCGGCGGTGGTGTTCAAGGCGGCGTTGTAAACCAGCTTGGTCCACCGGCGGTACTTCAAGTTGGGAATCACCTCGCAGTGAGACTTGGAGGCATCGTACGCCTCCTGGAACTTCTGCAGGGCCTCTTTAGCGCCCGCACGCTCATCATAAGTACCGACATACAGACTGTCGGGGCCGTTGTGCTTGACTTTGCCGTTATAGTTGGCAGATCCGATCATGGAAATGCCTCCCAGAACGTAGTTGTCAGGGTAAGCGGCCATGAGGTCCTCTTCACCACCGATACCGTTCTGCACCAGGACAATAGAGCTTTCGCGGGTGACCAGAGGCTTGACAATATCGGCCGTCTTCTGGACCTCGGGAATGTTCTTCGTAGTGACGACAACATAATCGTAGGGTCCGGCCTCGGCGGCCTCTTCGGCTGATTTGACGATCTTGTGGGGGTACCAGTTCTTGATCTGCCCGTAGTCAACGGAGTCGAACTCGAAGCCGTGTTTGGAAACTTGGTCGTAGATACTGCGCGCAATGACTGTCACATCGCATTTACCACCGCTCTGCAGAGCCAGTGCTGCGACAGATCCAACGCCTCCAGTGCCAACAATAACCGCTTTCATAGTACCTCTCCAAACCCTAAGTTGCGGGGCTGAATGTGTCACTTGGCGGGGGGACGCCATGCCCTGCATAATGGATTAGTTGGCTAAAGAGACGATATAATAAGTATGCACAGACCAATGCACGGATCATTGCTGAGCGGTTTAGGAAAAGTGTACTGGTTGTGCCGTGGTTTAGTTTGCGTTATGAAATAATTACTCCACACAATAATTACTTCACACGAATCATCAATAGCCGGTCTACTATACGCACCTCGGCTTACAAGTATGATTTAGTATTCGCTACCTATAGTAAAGATCCCAGATAAACTTTTGGCATGTACAAAAAGCTTAAGTTCACCTACCCAATCGGGTAAGCACGACGTATGATGCAACTTTCTGAAAAGTGCACATATATAGCATAAGTCAATCTCGCAAAACGCGAGTCTCACCATGTCTGAATACAGCAGTAGCGACGATTGCAGTAGCGACGATTGCAGTGGAATGGACGTACCTTCCATAGATGATCATGACGTACACTATCGTGCGACGACACCATCGATTAACCAGTCGTTGATCGAGCCACCCCAAGATGTCATTGACACCAAAACGCCTGACAAGTCCGGTGAGGATTTGTATGAATTGCCCTCAGCCACTCCGAAGACAGACTTCACTCCGGATTTACCTACCGAACCTGGCACACCCGTTGCTGAGCCGGAATTGTACGATCAGCCCCGGGTGCAGGATGAGCCCAATGAACTTCAACGGTACGAGCTACACGAGAGTCAGTTGCGCGAGCACAAAATGGAGGAGAACGACCGTGTAGAGCAAGAATATCTGAACCACTTGCGCCAAGAGGATCTTTTGAAACGAAGTGAAACTGCTCAATTAGAATGTGAAAGACAAGATCGCGTGCAGCAAACACATGGTCGTCTTGAGCAACTCAACGAAGAGGATGAGAAAGACGACGAGCTAGGTCAAATGATTGCCAGCGCGAGAACTCCGCGGAAGGCCAACCGCATGAGCACAATTTCAATGGCATCTTCCATAGCCGCGATAGTGCCCTACATCTCAGATAATGAGGACAAGACCGCAGAATCGGGTGTACTATTCCCCGCTGAGTATTACAGCACTCCTGAGTTCAACGAGGAGTCGTTTTCACGCTCGTGTTTCAGACCCAGTCAGTGGCAACCTCCTAAGAAAATGTACACTGAGACCTGGCAGCCAGTCAGTGCTGCTGAAATCCGCAAATCTCAACGGCAGGACCGAATTAGTGTGCTTATGCAGCAGGCTGTCATTAATAGTCACCGTCACAAGCCACCCGGGTTGGCTCAGCAGACCGTTAATGAGCTTTCCGATACTCTTGATAGCTCGTTTGATTTCCCCTCAGCATCGGCTGAGGATCTGTGGCCTTCTCAAGCTCTACAATTGGACTCTCAGAAGAAGGCTCCCTTACCATCGACTAAAAGCAAACGTGTGTTCCGAGCCAGTGTCAACAAACTCAAGCACAAGTCTCGTATCTTCTTTGCTAATCAGTTCAGAATGAGCGAAGCGCCCGTGAGAGCTGCTAGCAGTCCTGGTGATGACGAGACTGCCACTTTTGACGCCCCTACCGCCTTCCCCGAGTATGTCAGCACCGGTTACGATTCGACCGGCTATTGCCCGCCCTCTTTTAAGACCTCAAACTATTTTCCCCCTCCATGTGATCTGGTCAGACCCTTTGCTAGTTATCGCGGTGCCCATTCGCCCCTCGCCTACAACCCGTTGGCCACAAATGATACCGAATCGTTTCAGTTCACGAACGGCTCACTCGCCAGTAACAATTTGATGAGCGAAACTCCATCCATTGTGCCCTCGGTTGTTCCCACCCTTGACGGTCCATCACTACCCTCTCTTGATGGCCCCAGCGTGCTGACAGTGGATACGGACCCCAGCTCCAAAGGATCCGCGAAGCCTCATTCCGCTAAAAAGCGCATCCAGAAATTCTTCCGCTCGCTGCGCGAACAGCTGTCGGCGACCCACTAATCTCTTTTAAACGATCTGTCACCTTGTAAGTATACCATCTCTCAACTCTACATCTCGTAACTCTACATATCTATCAGTCTATTCAAACAACTCCGGGCACACCAAGGGAAGCTGTAACAGGAACTTGATTTGCGGCGGCGCTCCCTCATGCAGTGGAGGCTCCAACGGCACATCCTCAATGTTCTCGGGCTCAACCGCATTGACCGGCTCGTCGACATGGTAGGCGATCCAGCCGAATTTTTCCGCAGCATTGCAGTTGATCACAGAGTCATCCACAAAGTAGCACTGCGGTCGCGGGTGGCCGTGCTCCTTATGCTCCACCAGCACGTCGTCCATGCAGGACTCGAAGAACTTGGGCATCGGCTTGCAGATCATGGGCGCGCGCTCGTAGTCACAGTACGTGATCCCCTCGAAGAAATGCTCAATGCCCAAGAGTTTGGCCACTCGCAGCCCGTGGGTTCTGTAGGCGTTTGTGCAGAGCCACAGCTTCCATTTTCGGCGGTCAATGCGGCTCAGCATCTCGTGGAGCCTTTTATCCTTTCGGAGTCGATCCTCGAGGGGCAAAGCGTCGTCGACACGACGGTTGTAATCCATGGCGTCAATGTGATTTTTCCGCACCAATCCTTCGACGGCGAGGCCGTAGTCCTTGTAGTAGGTCTCCTGCAGCTTTTCGGCGTCCCGGGGGTCGAGATCGAGAGCGGATTCGATGTAATTGCGGATGTATTCGCGCATCATGCCATCAATTCCTGTACTTTTACGGTAAAGCGTGTTATCTACATCGAAGAAGAAAACTTTACGCACTTTGTCGGCCCCGGGGGGAGGGCCTTGAATGACCTCACTGGCGGACATGCGCCCGTACCCTCCGGAACGTGGAGGTGTATACATCGGCGCCCTTGCCCTGACGCATCTCCCAGTGGTTCTGCATTGGGGGCCACGTATAGCTAGTGCGAGGGGAGTTCTTCCCATTGGATGCCTTCAGTAATGTAGGCTGTGCATGGTCGGGCATTTAGAGGCACTAGGCTAGTTATGGTTTACGAGTGGTTTATTTCCATTATTATATCAGACATTGATGCTCGCTGGGCGTGGTGGCCGTTTGGATGGGCAGAAGACCTCGTGACCCAAGCAACCCACATCGCCAACCAGCAGATACGGGCCAATGAACAAATCGCAAAAGACACGTCCTTAGGGGCTGATGATATGTAAATGCCTAAGTTCAATTATTTAATTAATGAATGCGCATACGTTTAGAAGCGGGGCTTGACATGTGCGCCTCTTCGCACGGTGAGCCCGTACTGTGCGGGCAACGATTAGGTCTGTGGCACGGGACTGGGCGCTTATTGTACTCTAAAAACTCCTTGACAATGTCAAGGTTGTCTGTGAGCTTGAAGCACTCCAGCTTTAGTGCTCGGTCTTCGTCTGACGCAAAGCCGATTGTTTGGAGAAGATTACCCGCCATGCTATCGACCTTCTGCTGCAGCACTTGCACCTCATTGGCAAGATCACTATATGTCAAATGACTATACTCCGGATACTGGAATCGCGCAGCCTCCATTGGTGCATTGAGCTCCCGAATTTGTGCCTCATGACTCAGTCGCCTTTGTTCGGCCTCCTGTTCACGACGACAGTAGATCTGCTCATACTGATGTCTGAGTTTGTTAACTTCAGCTTGCAATTCATGCACTCTCAGAGCACTTTCACCATCAGGATCGACAATATGACGATTCTTATTACAGGTCAGCGGAGCACAGCCATCGGGACACATCTCTTGCAGTCTTGTGTCTTGGCGCCAGGGCTCGTTCCCTCCGAGCGCAATCCATTCCGATACAGGAGGGGCGCGATGCTTGGAGAGCTCTTTTTTGCTTCGTTGGAGTTGAGCCACTTCCCGTTGCAATTTCTTCAACGCTAAATGATCAGCTTCCGTTAAAGCATTCTTGATCTTCTTAGCATCTCGAGCGAACCCAAGTGCATTTAGCGTTTCCTCGGCATGCTGTACTGCTGGTGAGATGTTCACGACAATAGTCGTGCGAGGGCATGTGTCCTTGGCGTACAATGCAGGTCTTAAGAGCATCGTCAGCTTCGAGGCCCTGAAAGAAGGCACTTTACCCTCTGAGAGAGTTCGAGTGACTGTGCGCAATTCAGTCAGACTCTTGTTGATGCTGTTGGCCTCCTGAAGGCTTTGCCCCGACGTGCTGGCTTTCTTGGAGTTTTCGCAGCCCGCCAAGTCCACGATCATGAACTTAGGTCCCCCTTTCTTGTCATCAATGAGCTGGAACGTCATCACAGCGTGGCTTCTGCTTGATGCTGCATTGATCATGGTGGCATTAGTATGGCGTTCGCTGGAAGCCCGCCTAATTTCCTTCATCAGCTCCTCGCACCGTTCTGCCCTGAATGACTTAGCCTTACTCAGGGTCCCGTCGCTCAGAACATTGACAGCCTGATGCTTATCACCCAGTAAGTCGTAGACTCCGTCCATGTATACTTCTACATACTGCATTGCAATAGCGCATTCAGTATTGTTGAACATATGACGGACGGCGCGGGGCACAAGTCCCCATTGGTGGGCGCTACCACCCGTTGGGCCCATGATTGTATGCGTCTTGCCCGAAGCACTATGTCCGTAGGCAATTATCGCGCCAGGAGTGCCGTCCAAGAAGCTGTCGACGTCCTCCATGAAGCATTTGTGGAACAATTCAGTTTGAGGCGTGTTAGCACCAAAAACGGCATCACAGTTGAATAGAGCTTTCTGTCCATATTTGATTGCCTGGCCATTGAATTCCTGGATGCTATGCGGCTCATCAGCGGGACGAACGCGCACCAACACCTTTACTGCCATTAATTGTTTATATTTATATGGGTTCCTTACCCGGTGGCACTAGACAACGGTGGGACGGATTGAGGCTGGATGAAAGTCCCAAAGGGTAGACAAGGTAATTACGACTCATAACGCCGACATCCACATGAACCTATAACTTAGTAGACACAGTTTGCAATTAAATCAACAGTTGCTTCATATGCATAAAGTTCCAAGCTAATAGCTATTATCTGCTACTTCACACACGCTCTAAACGCGGATGAGTACCTACGACGTAGGAGATCCCGGAATGCAACCGCACTAATTATTGAACGTTTACTCAAAGAAACAGTTGCTATTTTCCTGCAGCTTCACATATACTGAGAGCTTTCCTCACTTACACCGCGTAAGTCTCTCTCCGTATTCGGCCTCAACCCTAGAGCGTACCCCACAAGAGTCATGCACAGTGCACGGTTCGGTCACCAACGATGTCCCTTCCTACGGCTGCGCTATCACAAATTTTGTCGCAATCTGAGTACCAATGAACAGCTGAAGCTTCTGAATCCCCCCGATCTGGGTCTCGTGTACCCAGAGCACAGTGAACACCTCACTGCCCAGCATTTCTATCAAGTGGCCGTGCAGAACTGGCTCACTAGAGCCCCCCGACCGGTCACTCTGGCACAAATGGTGTACTTTGGCCGGAACCTGAACAAACAGAAAATTCTGCTCAGCGCCAATCATGTCAGTGAGGAACTGACCATCCGGTTCGCGCACCGCATCCGGCAGATGCAGCTGCTGCCCTACAGAGTCATGAGCCACCCCGCCTTGCTGGATGCATACGAACAGTACATAGACTCATTCGAGATGCTCCGCAAGCTGGGCAAAGTGCAAACACTGGAAGATAACGAGGAGCTCATGCGCACCGGCCAGAGACTGCTGCAAAAACATACCCGCGTTGTCTCCAACATCGTTAGAGCATTGCGGGAGATCGTCATGAATCCACATAAAGACGGCGACGGCGCGATGCTTGACGATCTCGTGCGCAGCCTTGTCACCTCGCGGCTTTCCCGCCGTGTCCTCGTGAAGCAACACAACCTCCTAACCGAGGCTTGGCGATCCAACAAGGCATCTTCCGAGACACACCCGAATATGATTGGTGAAGTAGACCTCACCTGTCGGATCGTGGACGTCCTGCAGGTCGTCGAGGCCAAGGCGCGACGACACCTGAAGGCGGCCTACCCCGGCAAGCCCATGCCGGAACTCGTGGTGGAAGGCACCCCCGAGGACCAAAAGGCGACGTTTCCCTACATCTGGCCGCATTTCGAGTTTGCCATGGGTGAACTGCTGTACAATAGCTTTGAAGCGTGCCTGCGCACGGGCACCACAGAGCCGGTGGTGATAACTCTGAGTGCCAACGAGGATTCGGTGCTGGTCCGAGTGAGCGACCAGGGCGGCGGCATCAAGGCCGAACAGCTACCGCAGCTGTGGTCCTTTGCAAAACCCGACTTGAGCAAATTACCACCGATTTCGCAGAGCGGGCTGGCGAGCCACCAATTCTTCAGTCTGCTGTTCCCCCCCGAAGACGTGGACCTGCCCGTGAACAGCGAGACCGAGATGCTGCTGGACCACCGCAACGAGCATCTAGGACTGGGACTCGCGTTGTCCAAATTGTACGTGGAGTACTGGGGCGGCGCACTGGAGATACACTCCATCGAGGGGTTCGGCTGTGACGCCGTGCTGCGGGTCTCGCGCACAGGCTCCAAGAAAGAGAATCTCAGGCTCTGATGAAGATGTGCTGAGAAACATAGATGCAGTATGCGGATAAGTACAGTATGCTAATAAATATAGATCAAACACCTCGGGCTACACACCTCAGGCTGCCCGCCTCGGGCTACACACTATCGGGTATGCTCTTCGGCACCGCAGACTGCGTGGACAGCACCGGCGGCTCGTCGGAGTTGAGTTCCTCCTCCATAATTTCTAGAACCGCCCAGGGCTCGACGTTCCGTCTTTGCAGGTTGCCCAACTTCTTCGCATCCACGGCCATTGCCCGAAATATCGCGGACCAGAGCCGCACCCCGAACTGGTCCTTGGCTCGCCGCGTACTTTCAGCTTCGCGCTGGCGTTGCAGGGCCGCTAAGTCGCGCTGTAGGCCCGATAACCTCAGCTCCGCAGCGTCGACGGCTGCGCGGGTTTCTTGGCTGTCCTGGGCGAGACGCTGAGCAGATTCGTTGAGGTGCTTCACTTTGGCGTGTTTCCGGGAAATCACGGCTGCCTTCAATGCCTGCTGCGCGGCGATCATCCGGTCGGTTTCGGCAATCGCCGTTTGCAGTTTGCTGGGAGCCTCGTTCAGCAGTGTTTGGCACTCTCGGAACACCTCATATCGAGTGCGCTGGTCCTCTAGGCCATTGACAAAGCCATCAATGATGGTTTCGAACTGTTCCAGCCCCGGACGCTGGGCGCTCGTTGGCCGCGGTTCCGACGCCATGGGGACCGAACCCTAGCGCGTCCATCATAAACAACGCGTCATCGGTAAACATTAATGGTCTATAGAAATTCATACAATAATTGAGGGACAAGTGGTCAGATACGAGTCAGCCATGCTGCTCATTCAGTCCGCAATTTTTTAGTCTGAAGGTCTGGTTGGTTGTGGCCGCCCATGACATTGTCGACCCATTGCTGCAAGCTGGCAGGATCAGCTACCGTATATTCGTCACAAACCGAACCCAACGGGAGCTGAGCTCGTTCTTTAAGGAATGTGAGAATACTGCGTTCGTTCCGTGGCACGCCAGCGTCCACGCCCTGGTCCAGCTCTATCTCGGGTTTATGAACGAGTACGAGCGCATCATGCGTCTGTGCGGTCTGAGTGTGGTTCAGCATTTCATGGGCAGTCGAGGCGGGCAAGTCGGTATCAAAAAGCCCGATGGTTGTTTGGAAGTTTGCTGGCAGGGGCTCGCCCGCGAGCACCTCATCCGTAGCAATCAACAAAGTGGTTCCATCGGTCTGCCAATTCGCACCATCAAAGAGCTTTATGTGAGATCCGGCATCCTGTGTTTGCTCTGCGAGGGCGGCATAGATATACTGAGCGAGAGTCTGACTACTGCAGGGGATGTACAGATTGGCTCCCGAATGGTAAACATCGACGATCAATTGCACGATCTGCTCAAGATCCTCAGGGAAATTCGTTGTCTCCAACGCCAATACCGGCTGAGCGGTGCGTTCAGTCTGCAGCTGCACAGCACTGTCCACGGAAAGGTTCATCAGTGCCAGCAACGTATCGTGAGTATAATTCGGTGCATTGTACTCCCATGTGATAACAGTCTGTGCAGTTCGCAGTGCACGTCGGAAGAACCGTAACGAAGTTATGGGCGCCACCGCTATTTGTGCCAATACAGCAGTGACATTGCTGATACAAATTACATCGAAGCAGGGCGTAGTGGTGGCATACAGCTGGGGCATCAGGCCAACATTAGCCATAGTACAGTTTGTAGAGGGAGGCCCCAGAGCAAATGCTGATACTAGAGACGCTTTTGGTTCACTATCGGTGATGCAAAGTACTTTGTTGGCGGACAACGATGCAAGTGTTGCCTCAACAGTTTCGTAAATCGAGGGCCAATTTGCTGCCAACAAACAGCGTCCCAATTCAGAGGCAATTTGCACCACATCGAAATCCCGGATATCACCGCGGGTGACTGTCGCACGGAATCGGCGTTGGAGTTTCCGAATTGCCGGGCTGGAAGCGGGTTCAATGACGGCCGTCATACCACACTCTATGACATTGAAACATTTCATCGCAATTCGCTGGTCCGGCAGCTCATAGAGTTTTGCCGAAACTCGTTCGACAACCTGAGGAGGTTGATCTATTCTTCCACTACCTCGATCAGTTTCACAGAAGGGACAATGCAGTGCCGTCTTCGGCAGAGCCTCCCCGGCTAGCATCAACTCGCCAGTACTGACAGTAATAACATCATCGTCAAAAAGCTGGGTTCTGGGCTGTTCGTGGTATAAAGGATCAAGGCCCTCAGGCAGCACGGTTTGTGGTGCCGGCAGTATATCTTGGATTGGTAGTCCCATAAGCATGGCCGTTCGCTGTTCGGATGGTCCCGCTATATCTGAATACAAAGCGCTCGATTTGAATTGCAACATCGGCAGGTCTGCATCTGTGGGTACACAAAGGCATCTGTTAAAGTTCTCACCGGTATCGTCATCATGCCTGTCCCATGACGTGCCCCGCAGTTTACCCCCGTCAGTGAGCCGCCAAACAGCTGAGCTATACTTATCCGGAGGTGACCCCAAAGTATGCATCAGTGTGGACATGTCTGTGTACACCGCCAGATCCACTAGCTGTTTCGCCCGGCTCAACTCAGCCGCGTGGCCCATCACACCACGAGCCGTGTCGGGCAGTTCTGTGTCGTCGCGTAGATACTTCAACGCCGCGGATGCAAACTCGTTGAAATCCAGAGCAGCGAATTTCCCCTGGCTGAGGTTCTCCCGCACACAGTATCTGCTCACTACTCGGTATCTGAGCGTGTCCTCTGTACAGCACTCCATCAAAACGTAGCTATCTTGGGCACTAACATCATGCTGCAGAGACAGTTTGCCGAACCAATGCTGCACGAGCCTATCGAGAGCGTGAGTAGCCTCTGAAGCGCCCTCAAAACTGATAGCTTTATTAAGTGGGATCGTAAAGTTGAGGCAGATCCGAACGGGGATGTCGCCAGGAACGACCTCAGCCATTCCCAAGGTCGAGTGCGCCAACAGACTGTGCTTGGCCTGCTCCACTGTCTCCACGCTGAACACCGTGCGGCCCAGGTTGTGTGCCCACACGCGTTCACCTGAGTAGTCCAAGGGAACATCGCGGGCGCTCACGGCTTCGCGCGGGGTTCCGTAAAGATACATTGGGAGCAATCTGTCCTCCCATCCTTCTATGGGAGGTGCAGATTGGTGTATGGAGGACGTCGTTCCAGCTACATCTACAGTCACCGAGTCCGTCGCCGAGTCCATCACTGAGTCCATCACCAAGCTGGAACCTGGATCCGTCAGTGCCGAACTCGAAACTGGCTCCGTCGATGTTCGGCTGGACGGCAGCGGCGGTGAAGGCATCTCTGCAATAGCAGTCATGGACACCTTAGCCGTCTTCAGATGCGGGGTATGCGGTGCTCGAGGCTTGATGAACCGGTACAACCCTCCCATGTCTCCATAAGCATCCGCCAGCATATGCACATCCAAACACGAGAACCACTGCTTGTTCTTGTGCGGGTGTATGACTCGGCACGGAGAGTTGGCCGAACTCGACATCACCGAGTTCGTAAAGTACGGCCACTGTTTCTGGATGTTGGCCCACGCGGTCAACGCAAACAGCTCAGATGACGGGCAGTCTGTGTCCGTCATGAACGCATGCAGCATGGCCGACGAGTTGCTGAAACTGTTAGCGAAACGTTTGGATTTCTTGGCCGCCCGCACGACCTCCTGCAGCAGAGACTGGTTGTCAAATTCTGAGTACGCGCGCTTCATGTCGGCCTTGTTCACCGCCTGCCGCGCAGGCCGGATCAGCACCACAGTGACGTCCGCGGCCTCTAGAATCAAGCCATGCACAAACACGAGCACCCAGCGGCCCTGGAAATGCACGATCAGCCCGATCCACAGCTTGGGATCGATTTTGGCTAAATCGCCGAACCCCACACCAATGCTGACCCACGAGGGCACGTCCAGCAGCTTGACGGCCATTCGCATGGTCTCCATGGTGTATTCCTCGGCCCGCAGGTGCTCATGCACCGCGTCCTGCATATCGCTCATACCCTACGCTTTCCACTTACCCATGTATATATGGCGGATATAAATTAAATGACAAATAGGCAGCGCCCGGTGTGCGACCCCTCAAGTATTTTGTTTAGTGTAGCAATTCAATATTTATTCGAGTTAGGTGCCCCTCTCAAAGGGACGCGTCATGTAATTATATAGAGCTCTACGCGGCCGCCTACCCTAGCCTGTCAAATGCCACCTCAGGAGAACTTGACGGAAGTGCCACTAGACACTGGCTCCACCGGGAACGGACAAGCCAAAACGGTGGTGGACCTGCCGGACGGAGGAAAAACCCCAAAGGTTGAAGTCTCACCGCCCGACTCGGCGCCGAAGGGCCCCCACAAGGACGTTCCTAAACCTTCGGAGGATCAGGTGAAAACCAGCGTCCCCGCGAAAGAAGAAACCAAGCCGGCAGTGAAATCGGACAAGCCAGCGTTGAAGAACGACAAGCCCGTGCTGAAAAGTGACAAACCCAAGCTGAAAACGGACAAATTGGCCAGCGCCAAACCGGCTAGCCCGGCCAAACCGGCGAGCCCCACCAAAACGGGACCCACAAAGTTGACGGCAGTGCCTAAAAAGACCAAGGACGTGAAAGACGAGCCCAAGAAGGACAGCTCAGAGCCTAACGTGAACCCGTCCAAAGAGGAGCCGAAGCCCGTGCCTAAAAAAGAGTCTAAAGAGCCTCCAAAGGAGGTAAATGAGGCCCCCAAAGAGTCTAAGGAGACCGTCATCGAGTCCAAGAGTGCTTCAAAGGACGCGCATGCTACCAAACCTGCTTCGAAACCTGCAGAGCCCGTGAAACCCGTTCGATCCGCTGTCAATTCCCCACGAGTGTCTTCAGAAACTCAACGCAAGGCTAATTCACGCAACGATGAAATGACGCGGCTGTTCATCAAAAACGCCTTCGAGAAAATCAAGAACTCTAAGGACGCCAAACGAATTCCGGCACTCCAGGCTGCCACAGACGCCGTACTTGACCAGCTGATCCGGCGTCCTGAGGTCGTGCCTCCCGCCAAGGCGGTTCTCGAGCCCCTGAGGCTCGTGTGTGTTCCTCCGGGAAGCAGCAACGAGCTGAAGGAAGTTGCGCTCGACACGCTGGGCCAACTGTTCAGTCTCAACTTCCTGGCCGGTAAAGAGGAGCTGCTGCCGTCGGCCGTGAACATCGCGTGTGACGCGTGGGAGGCCGAGGGTGCCGATGCGCGGGTGGAGGTGCAGATCATCAAAGCGCTGACTGCTGCCGTGGTGAACGAAGATGTTGTGGTGCACGGCGGTAAGCTCATGAGCGCCGTGAGACGTGTGTATAACATCTTTGTGGTCACGCGGTCGCAGGCAAACCAGAGCCTGGCCCAGGTAAGCCTCACGCAGATGGTTCAGGCAGTGTTTGAGCGCGTCAAGCTGGCCTCTGATGACTCGGAGCTGCACGACGATACCTCGGAGGCCGGCGGGATGACCCTGGATGACATGCGGCGACCTGTGCCGGAGGTGGACGAGAACAGCGGTGATGCAGGCCTCGAGAGTAATGCTCGCGATGCCGGATTGCTGTTCAGAACGTTGTGTTTGCTGTCCATGAAGCCCGTGGACGAGCAAGATGTACGCAGCGAAAACATGCGGTCTAAGCTACTGAGCCTGCATTTGGTGCACATGATCCTGAAACACCACATTTCCGTATTCAAAAACAAGACTGTCGTAGTGCAGTTGGCGAGGGGAATCAAGCCCGAACCGTTTGCCGCGGCGGTCAAGCCATTTTTGAGACAAATGCTCGCCGAGAACGCCCTGTCCCATGTTCCGGCAGCATTTGAGATCTCAGCGGAAATCTTCTGGCTACTTCTGGCGAATTTGCGGAGCGAGTTCAAGCAGGAGCTGGCGGTTTTCTTTACAGAGGTTTATTTCACAGCCATGGATTTGCGCACAGCCACTATGCACCAGCGGCTATACTTCATGACTTTACTGTCGCGGATGTGTACCGATCCGAGGTTGCTTGTCGAGCTTTATCTAAACTACGACTGCGATCCAAATGCACCCAACGTGTTCGAAAGGTTGATGGAACTCGTGAGCAGGTTGGCCCTGAAACCGGCGACGGAGGTGCCGGTCGTACGAATGTCTGTAGACAGGGCGCAAGTTAGAGTTTACGACCTCAACGCTCCTCCACAGCTTGCCATTGCGCATTTACAGGTTCCCCAGCAGCCCAACCAGGCTCAATTAGACAAAGATGCTTATCAATTAAAACTAGCCGCGGTCGAAGCGATGGTGAATGTTCTGAGGTCATTGGTGTTATGGTCTCAGCGTACCTCGGACGATGCTGAAGTTCCGCCGGCTGGGAACGTTGCAGACTCACCGGAAACGAAGGGTCACCGTCCCACTTCATCGACGGTATCACTGTCTGAGTCAGATGATCCTGACCAGTTTGCTAATCGCAAGAAAACCAAGCGTGAGCTAGATCTGGCCGTTCAGGAGTTCAATTTCAACGCCCGCCGTGGGTTGGCCAAGTTCCATGAAGTTGGCATCATCAAAAACCTCGAAGATCCACAAGAGGTGGCGCGTGTGCTCCAGAGCACGGATGGCTTAGACAAGACCACGCTCGGTGAGTTTCTGGGTAAGAGCGACGAGTTTCACCAAAAGGTTTTGAGCGAGTTCATAACTGCGATGCACTACAAGGAACTGTCAATTGTCGAAGCCCTTAGACAGACTCTCCAGAAGTTCAGATTGCCCGGTGAGGGACAGGTCGTGGACAGGATCACCAAACAGATCGCTACGAAGTTCTTTGAGGACGCCAGTGTGGACGGCACGCACCCGGATTTCGCCTCGGCGGATGCCGCGTGGGTGTTTATGTTCTCGCTGATGATGCTGAATACCGATCTGCATGCTGCCGCCACGACACGGCGCCGAATGACCGAAGAACAGTTTGTCAAGAATAACAAGGGCATGAACGATGGCGTTGATTTTCGTGAGGAACTGCTTTTGCAATGTTATGCGGAGATTGCGCGTAACGAAATCAAGCTAGAGAGTGAGCAGCAGGCGCATGCCATTAAGGATGAGACTTATGATGTGGCCACCGATGCCATCACTACCCGAGCGGCTCAATACTTCAAAAATGCGCCACTTGAATCGGCTGACTATTATAATGCATCTCACGCAGCGCATATTCGGCCGATGTTCGAACTGTGCTGGATGGCTGTGCTGGCGGGTGTCTCGAACCCCTTCAGCCAATTGGCCGACCCGAGAGCACTTTCAACCTGTCTTGACGGGTTCGAATTGGCGTTGAGAATCGCATGCAGGTTCGACGTAGCCATTGCCCGAGTTTCGTTCATGCAGACTGTGGCCCAGGCTACACTGTTGTCGCATCCGGATTTCATGCAAGGCAAAAATCTTGCTGCAGTCAAGGTTCTATTGAATGTGGCGCTCGCCGACGGTGATGCCTTGCGAGACTCGTGGTATGATATGTTGTTGGTGATCTCGAGACTGGACCAGCTGCAGCAGGCCGCGAGCCCCACTCCTACCCGTGGAGCCGTGGCTACTGCTCAACCCCCCAAGGAAATCGCTGAGGCTCTGCAAAGCTTGACGGTTCAGGTAGACCGCATCTTTTCCAGCACTCAGTCGATGACCAATGAGGGAGCTGTAGACTTTGTGAAGGCGTTGGCCCGCGTCAGCCTGGAAGAAATTGCCAAATCGCGGAGTTCCGGCGAGCCGCGGTTGTTCGCCCTCCAGAAAATGGTAGATGTATGTTATTACAATAGCTCGCGAATCCGTATGGGTTGGTCGGAGCTTTGGGACGCTGCCATGGCCGAACAGTTCGCAAAAGTTTTGGTGGACCCCAACATGCAGGTTGTGATGTTCGCTTTGGACTCGTTACGGCAGCTGAGTATGCGCTTCTTGGATATTGACGAGATGCCTCATTTCGCTTTCCAGCAAGAGTTTTTGCAACCGTTTAGCCATGCATTGAGACACAATACCAATGGTGCCGTCCGAGCTATGGTTTTGGAGTGCTTAACGCAGATGGTGCTTACGCGTGGATCCAAGCTGAAGAGTGGCTGGCGGGCTGTGTTTAGTGCTGTTCAAGCTGCCGCTGAGTCGGATGACCCGGCTGTGGTTGAGGGCGCTTATCAGTTACTCAAGGTAGTACCTACAGAGACTGTACCTCTTGGGTTCTTCGAAGCATGCAGCTCAATTGCTCAACAACCCGAGGCCAAGAACGCCTTGAGGGCTGTGACGATCCTTAAAAATCTTGTGGAAAACCACCCGAACGACATACCCCTATGGCAGCAAATCTTCAAGGTACTGACCGCTGTGGCTATGACCGGCCGTGACCCTGAAGTTCGCGGTGAAAGCTTGACCGTTTTGTTTGGCCTGCTGAACAAGCACGGCAAGCAGTTCTCACGTCGGGACTGGGAGGACGTGTTCAATAGCCTCAGCCATTTGTTCAGCGTGCTGTACGAGATGCAAAGAGTTGCTCGCGCCCCGCGGTCTAGCCCCACCAAGCAACCTGTGAACACCAGCAGTCCGCTGACACGAACACCGCACCGAAGCCCGACTCGTAGCCCCGTGCGTACACCCACGAGAAGTCCTGTGCGCAACGGCAGCCCGCAGCGCGGCGGTAGCCCCGTTCGTAATGGCCGGCCCGACGGTAGTATGAGCCGCCTGGACATTGGCAGCAGCAAACTCGAAGTCGCTGGCAGTCAGCTCGGTGGCAGTCGTGCCGTGAGTCCCGTAAGGGGCAGCAGTCCCTACGGCAAGTCGCCTTTGAAAGGCACGTCGTCAACGAATTTGCTGGAGAGGCCTGGCCGCAAACGCAGTGACGCTGCTTTGAGAACTCGCATGCGGGAGGATATGAACCTGTGGCTGTCTACTACGCTGCTCCAAGCCCTGAAGGCATTGATCGATTTGTTCGGCACTTACTTCGAAGCCCTGGAGCATACGCTGGATCCGTTTTACTTACAGCTTTTGAGCACCTGTATCCTCGACGACAACGACACTGTAAGTCGAATGGGTGTCTCGTGTCTTGAAGACCTGATCAAATCCAATGTGGATAGGTTCACTCCCGAGCAATGGCACCTCATTGTCTCGAGATTTGTTCAACTTTTCAAAGACAGCTGTGCCACGGCCCTGATGGACCGTAACCTGCTCACTGACCCCAACGCCCATGCTGTATTCCAGCCCACGATCTCCAAAACCGTGCAGACGCTGCTGGTCATTTCTTGCGTCCGCGACTTACTGGTTGGCAGCCAGGCTGTGTTCGAAGCCCTGAGTATTGCCGAAATTTTGAGGTTGACAACGCGGCTGAGTATGTCCTACCAGTTCGCGCACGACTTCAATCAGGACACTCAACTGAGACACGAGCTCTATGAGCGCGGCCTTGTCCGTCACGTCCCTAACTTGTTGCATCAGGAGACCGGCGCCGCCAAAGCCTACATTTCAATTAGCATGCGACTGTTCAGAGCGACTGACCGGTTCACCACGGATCCCTCGGCTCGTCAAGAACTCAGCGACGACCTGAAGCAGCTATGCAATAAGCTGTTGCATGGATATAACCAGTTGCAGCAGACTGAAATGCGCAATGTAGTGAAGTTGCAACCAATTGTTCTGAGTATTCTGCGGCACATCAACATGTTCAGCGATGCCGATTTCAGCGATTTCGTGCCTAGCGTATACTTGGAGATCATCGAAGTGTTGAACAAAGACTTGCCGCCCGAAATGCGGGAGCAAGTACAGCATACACTCAGGCGCGGCGCTGAAGTCTGGGTGCTCAAAAAATAGGTTAGAAACTAAGTACATACACAGTAGCGAACTGCTGTGACCATTGAATGCATACTTATCTCTCTTTATGGGGGGGACGCTGAACGCTCTATATGATGGGTAGTAGTACTTTTTATTTGAGTCAAATTGTAGTGATCTGTGATATTTTAAAAGATTGCTAATGAAAGGCAGACACTATGCTCTATGGGAGATATAGCTTACCACTTTGTGGAGTGGACGCCTAAATACCGACGCTAATGTCCTCATGGCGACCCTACGTCCCAACTGATTCGATGATCTGGATGGGTTGGGTCGGCGACTCGCTCGACTCGGGTACGTGGAGACCCCTACCTCTAATTACCCCACATGCTTCTCCTTCTACTGATCCAAGTAGTCGCCGCCAACTTATTTGGCGGGAAGACCGGCGTGCGGGAACTCAGCGCCCGCAGTTTCACGGACGAGGTTCTGTACAGCGAAGCCGTCAACGTCGTTGCGTTCTACGCGCCCTGGTGCGGCTACTGCCAGCAGCTCCAGCCCGAGCTGCAGGCCGCCGCGCGCCAACTCAAGGGCGTCGCGAAGGTCAGCGCCGTCAACTGCGACAAGGACAGCAACAAGCGACTGTGCAGCAAGTACGGCGTGCAGGGCTTCCCGACAATCAAGGTCTTCCAGCCCGCGAAGCTCACGGACGTGGACTTCAAGGACGTCGTGGAGGGTAAGCCCGTGCCGAGGCGGAAGCCCAAGATGTTCAGCTACAGCGGCGAGCGCACCGCCAAGGCGCTCACCGAGTTTGCCGTGAAGAAGCTGCGCAACTACGCCGCCACGCTGGACGGCGACGACACCATGCGGTGGATGGCGCCGAACAAGGTGCCTCGCGTCATGATGCTGCCCGGCAAAAAATACAAGGCCAAGCACCTGTCGCCCTTGTTCAAGGTGCTGAGCCGGGAGTACTTCGGCAAGATGCGCTTTGCCATGATCCCGCGCCGCCTCGACGGCTCCTGGAACTTCATGGGCCTGCAGGCGCCGGACGACAGCGTGCTGGTGTACCTCAGCGACGACAAGACCCCCGTGATGTACAAGGGCAGCATGAAGAAGGGCGCGATCAAGGCGTTCCTGAACGAACAGTACGACCTGGAGATGCTGCGGCGGCAGCACCTGGGCCACGAGGCCGCCACGCGCGAGGAAGCTGCGAACGGCCTGGAGTTCGTGTTCGAGGACCAGCAGCCAGACGAGATGGAGCACGTTGCCGAGCGCCGCGTCAAGGCCGAAGAGGAGCTGGAGGCGTTCAAGCGCGCCCGCAGCGAAGCCTTCAGCCGCAAGGGCGAGAAGTGGACCTACACCGAGTCGGCCACGACCACGACCACCCGCGCACCCGAGCCCACTGACACCGATGTTGCGGAAGAGGTCGAGGAGCTGGAGCTCGACGGCTCCGAAGCCGAGGACGAGGACCTGGCCGAGCCGGACACCGAGGACGAGACGGACGAGGAAACGGCCCTGGACGAGGTTCTGATAGAGTTGACCCCGGACCAGATCGTGCACGAGGGGCCCGAGGCGATCTCCAGCTTCCTGGCCGAGAACAGTGAGAAACTGGCGTCGCTGCAGGCCACGCAAACCGAGGCGGGCTCCGCTGCCGGCTCCGCTGCCCCGCCGAAAAGCACTCCTCGGGGCGAAGCGGCCGGGATCAGGAACTACGACACGTTTGTCGAGCGTTGCCTGCGCACCAACGCGCACTGCGCCGTTGCCGTGGTGAAGAATGAGACCTTCCAGAGCGACTTGAGGCCGCTGGTGAAGGCGCTGGAGATGCTGCCGACGAAGATGAAGAAGCAGACTCTATTCGAGTTCATCATTGCCGGGGCTGACGAGACCCTGGACGAGCTTGTAAGTGAACTGGAGGTCACGGACCGTCCGGGGATGTTCTTCTGGGACGCTGGCCGCCACAAGGTGGCTCTGTTCGACCGCAGCTGGGTCGCGAAGGACCTGGGCAACTGGATGCACGACGCGTACAAGCGCAAGGTCAAGTTGGACCGCAAGCTGTCTCATCGATTCTACTACTGGGTCACCGACGCGGAGGTCGAGCGCGAGGTCCACAAGGACGACAAGGATGAATTGTAAGTTGTATTTGAATGTAGCTAAAGTGGAATCCCACGATATATATTAACCAAAGGCTACTGTGTTACAATAATTGATGTAGAGCACGCCGTCAACAGCGTACAGATTATGCAGAGCGCCGATCTCCGTGTCCAGCGGGGGCGCAAATGAAGAGTTGATGTAGCAGAACGGGGCCTGCTGTTCTGGCATTCCCAGCTTTAATTTGATATATTTCGAGAGAGCCATCATTCTGTTGCTGGCGTTGACAAACAGTACCGAGTTCTGCAGCCGTTTCGTAGACCCCACGGGCGCCAATGCGACTTTTACTTTGTCTTCAGTCATGCTCCAGATCCCGGCTTTACCAGCCTGCTTCTACGGCTGGGCTGCGTGTGGGGGGGTGCGGGTTAGGATCCAGGTTGAAGTGAAATATTTCAGGTGGGAAGTCACTAGCAGTATGATCACCAAGTACTTCAAGAGCGTGGTTGTACGGGTACCACCGGTGGGACACGCCACCAAAATGGGCCGCGTGTTCATGGCGAACCTGCCGCCTCGCGCCCGCACTGATATTGCCGTAGACTTCAAGCTCGTCGCGCCGGCCGCGAATCCCGAATTGAAGGTCACATTTAAAGACGGCACAGCGATTTCTGCCGATATTAATACTGTCGCTACCCGCGAAATGGTGGAAACCTTCGATAGACACAGCCGGAAACTACAGATCCAGGACTCGATCCGGGAGTAATGTGTTTTCGGTAGTAATGTACATAGCATCATAAATCATTTATCAATCAACGAATCAATCAACGGATCGTTCAACGTAATCCGATGCGTTCGTTTCGCACTGGTGTAGGTGGTCGTTACAGCTCAACGGGGATGGTGATCTCGGGCTGATCGATTACTGTGTCGCCATCGGAGACCTTGGATGTCGTTAGCCCGCTGAAGAATTCCTGCCAGCGGTCAACAATATCATACGATGTCTCCGTTTCAGCATAGTCCTGGTTAGCCAAGATGCTTTCGAAATCATAGATCATCTTGGCCCACGATTTGGGGGGTCGCGCCCGCCATACACATATTGTGCCATCGTCCACCGTGACGCCGATCGCCGAGACGCTCGTGGGGTCGAAATCCAGGCTGCACACTCTGCCCTTATTGCCCCTCAGAGTATGTACGAACTGCATGCTCTGAGCATTCCAGATATCCACGCAGCCCTCGCGCGCGTCGGATGCGGCATACAGATATTCTCCATCAGGACTAAAAGCCACAGCGTTCCACTTACTGTTGAGGCCGATATCACGGAACTGGTGGCCAACAGCATACTCCTGGATGTTCAACGACTCTTCCAGGTAGAAAACATTAACGGTTTTGTCCCCCGCGGCCACGGCCAATTGCCGGGAGGGAACGTTATATTTGATAGCACGAATAGCCGTGGTGCTGAGTCTCTGGGTGTTGGCAATTTGACCATTCTCCACGAAATGCAAATGGCCCTTGTTCGTGCCGGCAACCAGTCTTCCAGGCTGGAGGTATTCTAGAGTTGTGATGGCCGAATCGTCGTCCAATTCAACGCAGTCCACGACCTGCAGCTCCTGTGTGACATCTGCCATGAGAATCTGGGAGCTCACAGCAACAGCAAACACAAATGCGTTATCGGGGTCGCTGCTCACGACGCCGGGCCGGAAATCAAGATCGTAGCTCCGGTCTACTCTTCTGTTCAGCAGATCCCAGACCACGACGCGCCAATCGAGTCCCACGGTAACCAGATACCGACCTTTGTCGGCCCAAGCAGCATGTATGATACTGTCGCTGTGGAACTTGTACCGGAACACCACTTCCCAAACGCTGGTATCAATAATGGCCAGCCCACCATCCAGCAGACCGGCGGCAACGTAGCTATATCCGGGACTGAATTTCACGACATGTGCATGCCCGACGTCACATTGCACTTTAAGTAGCGCCGGATAATCCAGAGTCGGATTTAATGCATCATTCAGTTCGGCCAGAACTGACATGCGTCCCTAATTAGAGGCTAGGGTCCCAATAATTATTTCACTCCCCCCTAAATGAAGGGCCCAAGTGAACAGAGCACAAAGCGCCCCGTTTCGCATGTCCGGGAGGTTCCGGGCCTCAAATCACATAGACAGCAAGGCCTGTACCAGGATCCGCGATTCGACACGGCATTGGGCAAGGCGGACCTGACGCAAGCTCGACGAAACTACCAGTTCTTGGACAGCTACAGACAGAGCGAAATCGGCGACATGCAATCGCAATTGAGATCTGCAAAGTCGGATCGGGAGTACGATACCCTGAAGAAGGCAATTCAGTCGCAGAAGTCACGCCTGGAGACCTTGCAGCGCCGGGACGAAGAGACGGCCATTCTGGCCAAACTGGGCAACAAGAAGATGAGCCGGGCGAAGAAGCGTGAGCTGGTTCTGAAGGAAAGATTCAACAAGATGAGCTCCCGGGAAGCCACCCGTGTTGTGGAGCGCAGGAGACGGAAAGTCGCGCAGAAACAGAAGAAGCTGCTGCCTGAACGGCGAACTGAGACTGAGTGAAGATCCGGACCAAAGATCGGGCCGTTACTGGGCTGGCGAGCGTAGACTCGTTTTGCGCTGGACCTCATATTTATAATTGTAAATGTCGATATCTAATAAATGCGTACATACCACCTGCATACCTCAATGCATACCTCAATGCATACAATATTCGTTACATGATTTTATGCCTTCTGCTGCTGCCAGTCCGCGTACGAGCCTACGTAGTTCAGGCGCTTGCCGTAGCCAAAAGTGGCGGCGAGCTGCTCCGAGGCGGTGCTACGGACGCCACCCAGGCAGTAGAACAGCAGCGTTTTCTCGGGATCGGGCTTCGCGAACCCCAGCGCGTCCTCAAAGTCGGCCTGGTCCAAGCCGAGAGCGCCCGGCATGGTCTTGAAGGGGATATTGACGGCATTGGGGATATGTCCCGCGGCATACTCTTCCGGCTCGCGGACATCAACAATGACGACGTCGGGGTTTTTGCTATTGGCAAGTTCCTGAACTTTCTCGAATTTGACCTCAGGGGCAGGCTCGTCTAGCTGGCGAGCCTGGGCGCTGCCGTAGAGGCGGAACGCGGTGACGGGCGCATTAATGACGGCGTGCTGGCCGCTGGCCGCGCAGAATTTCGCAGAAACAAAGTAGTTGCGGATCGGTGCAGAACGAGCAAGCGAGCTGCTTCGCAGCGCCGCGCGGGTGTAGGCCAATGCTCGGCTGCCTCTGTACATATGGGTGGGTAGGTTGCTGAAAAATTAAATAATCAGCGGGTTGCTATTGGGAGGAGTCGTCGGGAAGCTGTAGGCGACAGACGGGCATTCATAGTTGAGTATCTACTGGGATCTAGTGAATCTTAATGAAGTGTGGCTGCTTGGCCGCTTGTGTGGGGTTTTGTCAGATCTATTGCATGCATGCTTTATCTATTACTTAGATATGGGTCCGGGGTGGGGCAGGTGTCGTGATAAACCCCAGTGTGCCTGAGACCACATTGTGGAGCATCGCATAAGACGGATACGGCCATCCGGTTCCCGAGGGCACCCATTCGTGGTCAACCCCGCAAATCAGAAGCCGCAGAATCAAACCTGTGATAAACAACGAATATTTGAGTGTTATAATACCTAGCTAAGCGGATTATCCATCGTAAATATTCAACAGTGCACCATGTGTTCGTGGTCTCGGTGGTCACGAGCGTGGGTTCGCTCTTCTGCAATGGCGCTACTCAGAGTGCGATGGTGAGGTATATCGAGGATCCTACAAGTGAAATAGCATAATCAGGGCACGGATGCTTCGTAATATTTATTAATATGTCGTCAGCAATAGTAGATAGCAATGAACGATAGGAGACACTCAAATGCGCGTCAATCGCCCTAGAATGGGCAGAAAAATGGTTGTGCCGTTTCCAGCAAATATTTGCAGCTGAACACATCGAAGCATCGGAGCGGATGACCGAGGTGGCAAAGCTTCCTAACCCTTAAAACTTCGATAACCAAGTCTCACTTACGCTTATAAAGCACTGAAAGGATCGCGGCCTAGGTGTACGCAGGACCACGGAAGTTTCGCTTTTCACCGCAGATCAGTGCATCTAAAACACCACAAAAACTTTTGATCTGCACAATGAACAGTCCACTGCGTGCTGACGTGCCAGAACCGGCCATAGGCGAACTCAGCGTGGAGGAGTACTGCAATTCCGTCAAGGCGATGGCCCAGCAGGCCGTAGAGAGCGGCGATTACCTGGCGTTCGCCTCGCAGCAGGAGCTGTATTTGGGCGACCCCTCGCGGTTCTCCACGGACGAGGCCTCGGCCGTTTTGTCGGCCCTGCACAGCACGTTGCAAGAGTACGACGACATTGTGCTGAACATCGGCTGGGACCTGCCCGAGCTGCTGCTGAAGTTCGTCGACCAGTTTTTCGTGGCCGACATCGGCTCCTTGCCCGCGCAGAAGCCGTTCTGCTTGCTGATGAGCATGTTCAGCCGTCTGTGCGAGCGTGGAAGTCCCAACTCGCTGTTCGTGCGCAGCTGCGAGTTGATGCTGCGTGGCGAAGGCGAGCGCGGCGACGCCCGGTTCATGGGCCTTTCGCTGGAGAACGAGCTGAACGAGACCGTCATGGGCCCCGAAGCCAACACCAGCGCGCCTGCGAGCTCGAAGCGGAAGAGCAAACGGAACACGTTCATGGACCTCGAGAAGAGCGATAAGTGCAAGTGCAAGGCTGGTGAATGCACTTGCGGCTGTCCCGATGAGGAGTATGTGTCGCTCGACGATGCTCGACAGGAGAACGTCAAGTTCTGTGTCCTGTTCGAGGTGATGCGGTACTCTCTGCAGCGGATCCACACGCCGTACCCGAGCCGGTATCTTCTGGAAGCATGCCAGACACTGCTGCAAGTAGCAAACGACCCCACGGCGGACATTGTATCCATCATAACCTATGCGCGCCGCATGTTCTTGTTAGCGAGAGATTTTACTATTGTCGACGAAGAGCGCGTATCTCCTCAGGAGCTGGAGTGCGTTCGGAATATTTTGATCAACTTTTTGACCTATTCCATGGATGTTCTGCTGCAACGATACTCGCTAAAATTCGCCGAAAAGCTCTATGTTCAGCTGAAGAATAAAGTTGCTATGGCCCCGCCACCGGACAGAGCAGTGGTCTACCAGGAGTCAGAACATACGCAACGGCTGTATGAGGCGATTTCCCGCATGGCCCAGCTCTTACTGTCATTTGATTATATCCCGGATGAAGATATTGGCAACGCGACGGGTTTCCACCATTGTGAGGAGCTAAATAGCTTCGAGCAGGTTCAAGAGTCCCAGAAGCGGCCAATGAGCACGCGCATCGCTGACAACTCGGCGCTGACGTCCACTACGGACAACTACTGGGGTCGGCGTCTGCTCCAGGGCGCCTCTGTGCCCGGATTGGTGACCTTAAAGACGATGTTGCATTTCGATGGGACCCGTGAGAAGAAGCCGGTTTGGAATGTCGCCTGCGCGTTCTCGATAGGCATTCTGGAAAACAACCCCTTGACGGCCGGCACCAAGGACTGCATGTTGTATTGGGCATTGTGGGTGACAACTCACAGCGAAGAGTTGCACTTCGACGACGAGCAGATGATGACCCGATACCTCAAGCAGATTCTGCGAATGATCAGGAGCTCAGCGTCACAGCATGAGAAGTTCGTCGCTGGATCAGTAATAGCCCGAGCATTGCGGTTCCAGAGTGCCGAGTTTGCCTACAATTTCTGCTTGGATATCATGAAAAACAGCGACAGCAACTACGAGCATTTCGTGGTGGTGGAGACTCTTAAGATGCTGATCACAGGCAAGATCAATAAACCGAGCAACGAGGCCGAAGCGGCGTTGTGCACGTCTTGTTGTTGCGTAGAACTCACGGACGCTAGGCGCCGTGAAATTGCCGTCACCAGCCACCAGGCGATTCTGAAATTTTTCAAGGAGGAGAAGAGTGTGATGTGGTACTACCTGAACTTCCTGTCAGTTGTTCCGACTGTCCCCAGCGTCATCATGGAAATATGTGATGACCTGGACAGGATCAGCACTCAGTGTCTAGCTTCGGCCGTGTCACCTAATTGTGCGGCCAACATTTCATTGTTAAATCAGGCTGTTGCGCAACTCCGAATGACTGCGCGCGAACAGTAATATTTATTTGTATTCTACTTAGACTCATTAATAGTATGTTCTACTACAACTTATTTCCACCGGCTCAATTTGCTCGCTTTGGTCCACACTGCGGGGATTGCGGAGGCTTCGGACGGTAGGGTATATCGTATGGCGTAGTTTTATGGCGTAGTTACTGTGACCCGCTGACCGCCGTTCCACCTGCCCAGCCGGTACCTGCCCTGCCTGGACCCGCCAGTGAGGAAGCGTTGCGATTAGTCACACATGCGGGCTGCAGGCCCAACTTTCGAATGAGGAATTGTATACGGCCCGGTGCGGGTCTATTTCGCCGTAGTAGAGCCCGAAAAATACGCAACATAATTTATTTTGGCGATATATTTTTCACCGACGCTGACGAGGGTGCACAGACCCATAAACTTAAATACAGAATAACTAAGTGCCTATCGCTCTATTCATCCTCGACGAGCTGTCGCTTCCGCGTGTGGCGGTGGCTGGAATGCGCCTCTCATCGGCGCCATCGGCAGAGCCCCTTGCCTAACTGCGCATTGGGCATCCTCAATGGGACGGTGAAATGACTAAGCCAGCATTTCCGGCCGGTAACCCTGGATCAACGGTTGAACACAAATTTTGAGTTAGCACTCGCAGCTAAATGAGTGGAAACAACAACTTCAACCCGTATGCGCCCCCCGCGCCCACGGACGAGTTTGTGGCCACTAGTTATGACCAGTATTCCTCGGAGCCGGTGCCCCCACAGCACGGCGCCAATGCCTTTGAGTCGCAGCCCTACGGCCGCCCCTCCGGAGAGTACACTAGAGCTTCCGGCGAGTACCCCAGAGCCTCTGGCGAGTACCCGCGGGGTGGTGCCGCCCCCCAGCATAATCCCTACGGCACCACAACGACCGGATCGGCCGGGGTCGGCGCCCAGCACACCGCGAACCAGTACAGCGAGGCCCCCGCGCAGTACGGCCAATACAGCTCCGCGCAGGACGAGCCCCAGTACGGCGTGCCGTACGAGCAGCAGGGCGGCGCGGCGCAGCCCCAGCAGGTCCAGCAGACGGTCCCCCGCGGCGGAGCGGCGGCCGGCAACAGCTACGAGCTGCAGGACCAGGACCAGGCGAACTACCAGTTCTTCAACGAGGTGGACGACATCAAGCGCAACCTGGTGCAGTACGAGGACAACATCGAGCGCATTGAAGGCCTGCACAAGCGCAGCCTGGCCGAAAGCAACGTGGAGAGCGAGGCGCTGATCCAGCGGCAGCTGGACGGCCTGCAGAGCGAAACGCGCGGGCTGGCCGAGAGCCTCAAGCAGCGGATCAAGCAGCTGGAGGCCACCAGCACGCGCGACGCGACGAAGCACGCGCAGGCCGAGAACCTGAAGCACCAGTTCATGGCGATGATCCAGAAGTTCCAGGCCACGGAGGCCGCCTTCCGGCAGCGGTACCGGGACGTGGCTGCGCGGCAGTACCGCATCGTCGAGCCCGATGCGACGGACGCGGAAATCCAGCAGGCCATCAACGACGAGCAGGGCACGCAGGTGTTCAGCCAGGCGCTGATGCAGTCGAACCGCCGCGGCGAGGCCCGCGCCGCGCTGACCGAGGTCCAGACGCGCCACCGCGAGATCCAGAAGATCGAGGCCACGCTCATGGAGCTGGCGCAGCTGTTCCAGGACATGGAGCTGATGGTCGCCGAGCAGGACCAGCAAGTAACGAACATTGAGACCAACGTGTACACTGCACAGACAGATATCGAGCGCGGAGTGGATAATCAGCACGTGGCCATCAAAAAGGCCCGTGCGTGGCGCAAGAAGAAGTGGTGGTGCGTCGCCATTCTGGTGGTCATCATCCTCTTCTGCATTCTTTTCTTCGCAATCTACTTCGGCCGCAAGTAAGCCGTCGAGGACGTGTATTATATATTAGTGTAATTTACCATAATCATACCGCTAAACTACGAACAGCTGCACAGTACTGGCTCTCATAGTAAAGAGCACACTGTAGAGAACACTCATGCTTGGGCGAGTGTCAAGTTCGCCATTCGGTCCACTTCAAATAGCGCAACCTGCAGGCGTATTGGTGCATTGTTCAGGTGTCTGCCTTCATTATCATTTCGCTGTCTATATGTGTTATTCCCTATGTTCGCGGTTCAATCAGCATTCAGACTGCCCTCATTAGAACCATGAAGCTCCATCACTCGTGCGTCAGTTATCTTTTATGTCACTTTGTATCATATATTTGTGTTTTGATCTATATATGCGATTATGCCGTGCATAACACCTTCGGTCTACTACTCGTGCGTCTGCCGCGTCTCACTCGTCTAAATATATATCTTACTCATTTGTGCGACAATATACTTGGGCTATTTATATCGCTAATTAAACCCCACGCCAGGGGCAGGGCTGGGATGTTATTACTTGCATACGTGTTTTTCACCCAACTGTACGCGCCCAATCGATATAAAACTGTAGTTATATACATTTTCTGACGTTTTCCCTTGGAAACTTGCTTACTCTGCATAATTTGGCACTCCGGGGCCTCGCTGTCGCCGCAGTCTACTTCTCCCCGCTGCGCGGTAGGGCACGGTATGCAGCAGTACAAGGAGAACCCGTTCGACCAGGAAAGCTTCGAGCTGGGCAACCATGCGTCCTTCTTCGACGAGGTCGACGGCATCAAGCGCGAGCTCGTGCAGTATGAGGACAATATCGAGCGCATTGAAGGCCTGCAGCGCCGGTCGCTTGCAGAGTCGCGGCAGGCCGAGATGGAGGCTCTGCAGAGGCAAATCGACAGCATGCGCGCCGAGTCGCGCGGGCTGGCCGCCAGCCTGAAGTACAGGATCAAGCAGGTGCAGGCCACGAGCCAGCGGGACGACACGAAGTACGCGCAGGCCGAGAACCTGAAGCACCAGTTCATGAACCTCATCCAGAAGTTCCAGGCCACGGAGGCCGCCTTCCGGAAGCGCTACCACGACGTGGCCGCGCGGCAGTACCGCATTGTCGACCCGGACGCCACGGACCTGGAGGTCGAGCAGGCCATTGAGGACGGCGACGGGCAGATGTTCCAGCAGGCGCTGATGCAGTCGAACCGCCGCGGCGAGGCCCGCGCCGCGCTGACCGAGGTCCAGACGCGCCACCGCGAGATCCAGAAGATCGAGGCCACGCTCATGGAGCTGGCGCAGCTGTTCCAGGACATGGAGCTGATGGTCGCCGAGCAGGACCAGCAGGTCGACCAGGTAGAGACGCATATTTTCGGGGCCCAGACAGACATCGAGCGGGGCGTCGACAACCAGCACGTCGCCATCAAGAAGGCGCGGGCCTGGCGCAAGAAGAAGTGGTGGTGTGCTGGTATTTGCATATTCATTGTGGTTGTGCTGGCGCTGGTGCTGGGCATCTACTTTGGCACCCACAACTAGTAAATGTTAATTTATGTTCAAGAATTAGCTGGCTCGGGCCAGTTAGAGTATTTTATTGTCACTTTAGTTTATGGCAGAATTTGGCGGATAATTGTGTGCAGGGTTGGGCGAAATTTCATGCGGAATCTCGTCGAGTATGTCAGATCGAACTTACCCGAGCAGCCCCAAAGATTGGTGTTTGCGGATGACGGGATAGCAGCGTACTTCCAAAGGGACGGCATGGCCGTGCTCGGGAAATGGGAGGGCTCCACGGGCTGGCAGTACACGGAGTGGCCCGAGCCGGGCAGTGCGTGTTTGGGGATCAATTGCGTCGGGGATAAATGCGTGGCGGTTTTTGAGAACGGCGATTTTGTGGAAGTCGAAAACGACGAGGCGCGGCTGGTGGGATCGCTGGAAACACCGCTGGAGGCGGTTAGCTGGAGCCCCACGGGCGAGCTGTGCGCTGTGGTGACTTCCACGGGGAAGGTCATGGTTCTGAGCACGGACTTCGACATGGGGGATATTCTGTTTGGCGAGCATCAATTGAGTGATGCCGATCTGGAATTGGCCGATACGCACGTCAGTGTAGGCTGGGGCAAGCGCGAGACGCAGTTCCAGGGCCGTGGCGCCCGGCGCGCGGCGGACCCAACGGTGCAATTGGAGGTAGACGAGCGCACGACTCCGGACAGTAACACTACAGTCAGCTGGCGGGGCGACGGTGAATTTTTCGTGGTGAATAGCGCGGCGGGGCAGCGCGCGTTGCGCGTGTTCACCTCGGAGGGGCAGCTGCACAGCGTCAGTGAGCCAGCGGCTAACTTGGCGGGGCTCGTGGCCTGGGAGCCCCGCGGCGGCCTGATTGCAACAGTGCAGGGGCAGGAGCTGCAGTTCTTTGAACGTAACGGCCTAAAACGATACAGCTTCAGCATCGACAGCGGAGCCAAGCAGCTGTCATGGTCTGCAGACTCGTCTATTCTGGCTGTGAGCTACCAGACGCACGTTGACCTCTACACTATGAAAAACTGGCACTGGTACCGCAAACAGTCGGTCAGTCTGAGCGGTGAGGTCGTTTGGCATCACGAGCTGCCGCGTACTTTGGCGGTCGCGACTTCCAACGGCATCGAGTTCCGGACTTGGCGCTTAAAGGTAGCGCAGTCAGAGGGGCTCGTCGCGGTTGTCGATACCAATAAGGTCAAGGTAACACCACTAGACAGGTGCGGTATGCCCCCACCAATGGCGTATGCCGAGTACGAGTGTGCGCAGCCCGTGGATGTGGCAGTATATGGGGATCAGATCGCCGTGGCCACCGACACCCAGGTGCTGGTGCTCCAACTGACAACTAAATTGGAACAGGTTGCCAAGTTTGATGTGTCGGTGCGTATGCTGACGTTTGCGGATGGCGAAGTCATTGGTTATACTGGTAGTGAGCTGATCACGTTGGGCACCGGTACCGCCACCGAGGTGGGTGATATCAGTGTCCTACAGGGCGACGCGTTCCTTATAGGCGCACAACTGTTCAGTCGTGGTCAACTGGCGTGTGATTTCGGCGAGCCCTGCGTTGACTTTGTGGCAGGTACCACGCACTTCTTTGGTCTCACACGTTCCCAAAAGATCGTGATGGCCGATTCGAGCTCATGCCGGGTCATTGCCAATGGTGCCACGTCCATAGTGAGTTCTGATCAGCATCTGCTATTTACCACATTGACCACGCTGCGTTTCATTCACCTCAGTCAGCACATTGTTGGTGATTTGGAAGGTGAGCAAGTTCGTGAAATCGAGAGAGGCTCAGTACTAATTACTACGATGCCGGCTAAAATGGCTGTGGTGTTACAGGCTCCTAGAGGCAACATTGAGACTATTTATCCCCGGATCTTGGTGCTGGGCAGGGTGCGCTCGTGTGTCGCAGCGCTCGACTACAAGAAGGCATTTGTGGCCTGTCGCGCGCACCGCATCGATATGAACCTACTATACGACTTGAACCCGAATCAGTTCGAGTCTAATGCTGCTGCAGTAGTTCAACAGCTTGGCAGTGAAATCGACTTATTCCTGACATCGTTGCAGAACACGGACGTGACTCAATCGATGTATGTGGACACCACCGTTCAGGTCGATCGGTCGGGAGAGGCACGAGATACTTCGGCAAAGGTCAATAACGTACTGGATCTTTTGAGACCTCATCTGAGCCAGCAGAGTGTCGTGTCTTCTTGGGTTCTTCGGCAACCTCCAGCGCACGTTGAGGCTCTCAGAGCGGCCGAGACGCCAGCGCTCATCAAGCATTTGCTGGTTTTGTGTGATCCGGATACCTTGTACCGCACAGCTCTAGGCGAATACGAGCCTCTTCTGGCACTTACTGTAGCCCAGCAGGCGCAAATGGATCCCAAGGAGTATATACCTTTCCTGAAAGCACGGGATACTGAACCAAAGCACCGGTCACGATTCAATATTGACGTCTACCTCCGCAATTTTGACAAGGCTGTCACTAATTTGATTGCTGATGATGAAGCTACGGGAGACGAGATTCAGGAATTTGCTATCCGTCATGATTTGCATGAGCTTGCGCTGAAGCTGTTGCGCAGTAACGTTTCTGAGGATCGCAAGAACGCTGAAGACGCTATTGTTCTCAGCTTAGCTGAGCTAAAATTAGCCCAGTCGCATTATGTTGATGCCGGCATCAACTTTGAGCTCCTAGGTCTGCACAGGCGTGCCTTCGATGCATACGTGTTGGGTTGCGCGTGGCAGAAAGGCATGTCCCTCGCTCGACTGGCCGGCCTGACTTCGGAGGAGGCCGCCGCCAAGTTGGCAGAGACTGCTGAGACGAATAAGAAGTATGTCGACTGCGCCATCTTGCATCATCAGTACCTCAATGACCCGCAGAGGGCAGTAGAGTTGTTCTGTTTGGGCAACAGCTTCGATGATGCCGTTTTGGTGGCACGTACCTCTTCTATCAGTGAGGAAAAACTCCATTCACTTCTCAGAGAGAGTTTTGGTCAGTTCCAAGAACTATTGGCCGACTTCGCTGGCCAGGTTCCCGCTCAATTGAAGCGGTTGAGGGAGGTTCGGGCCAAACGGCAGGAGGACATGTTGGGATTTGAGTCGCATATGGCCTCAGAGCTTGATGGCCTGGCAGTTGATGACACTCTGTCGATTGCAGGCTCCGAAGCTTCCACAACTGCCTCGGTGTATACGCGGTACACAGACAAGTCGAGCACAGGAACAGCCGCCACTGGTGTGTCTCGCCGTACACTCAAGAATGAGCGCCGGCAAGAGCGCAAGAAAGCCCGCGGAAAAAAGGGCAGTGTGTACGAAGAGGACTATCTCATTGCCAGCACAGGCCGTCTCATCACGCGGTTAGAGTCCACTCGCCACGACCTGGCCGAGTTGGTAGTGGCGCTGACGAGGTGCGGGCTCTTGGTATATGCTACGCGTCTTACTTCAGAGTACAACAAAGTTGTGCAACTTCTGGAAGATAATTTGGACGAGATATATACCATGGACGACGAGGCCCGCGTTAGGTACGATGCTAGTGGCCACGAGTTCTTGGCCGAACCGCCCATTAAACCTGAAATCCCTGCTGTCATGTAAATAATTAGAAACTCATACATAGAGTGGAGTCTTTTGCTCCTTAATTTCGACACATTTGTACTGCCCGAATGTACTGACTTGTTATCTCCCTGCATTTGGGCAAGGGGCATGCAGCAACCCAAGCAACCCAGGCCAGCGTCCCCCCCAGATCAACCACCACAAATGAACGTAAAGAAGGACCTTTTGTACGCATTCTCGACCATCATCGTTGGTGCCTCGCTTGCCACTATTTTCATGCTTTGAGTGACCACAGCACGTCGCACATTACACTGACTGGACGCTACACTGATCGCGCGCTACACTGGTCGGCGTTACACTGGTCGGTCCACTGCCGATCCATGTCTTATTTAATTCGTAACTTATTCAAATCCATTCCTTAACGACAGCATGGATGGTGCGTGTATTCTATAGCTCGATGGCCTCAGACATACTCAGCCTCTGATCTAATGTAGGTGTTAACAAGACGTACTGGCACTAAACACTAACTCTGATCTGACACTCAGAAGGTATCCCATGTGGTATTGCAATTAGTGCGGTCCTAGTGCCTGATTGATACCTAATATGTATAGCCGAAACGGCTGTTCGCACTACACTGATCGGAAATTTGGTATCAAGGATAAATAAATAAATACTCAGGCTCTTTTGTGCACGGCCTGCGATCTGTCCGTCGACAATGCGGACTTCGTGGCATCGAACAGCGCCGTCTCCGGGATCTCCTGCGAGTCCAGCAAGTGAGCTGCGGCGCCACTGACAAACATCGGCTCAGCCACCGTTTCGGGCTTGCGGAACACGATCTCGTCGTCGTCGTCGGAGTTCTCGTCGGGCCTGCGCTGCGTAGAGCTATCTTTCGGGGTAATCGGCAGCTTAGCACTGGGCTGCGGAGTCGCGCGGGTCGCAGCTGCAGCTGCAGGGTGAGCCGTGTGTGCTGGAGCGTGTACTGGAGCTGCGGGGGCCGGAGCTGTGTATGCCGCGTCGTGGCGTCTGCGTTTCGAGGGCCTCAGCATGTTGTTCTCGTCGACCACGGGCTTTTCCGACTGCATGCGGCGCACATACTCGATGTGCGACTTGTCGTAGAGACAGTTGCCCAGGACCTCGCCGAAAAGCCGCAGCGCGCGCTTCAGCCCGTCTGTGACGGCCTCCTTGTAGGCTTTCTCGTAGGCCTGGTGCTTCGAGGGCATGTTCAAACTGCTGCCGTTGCCGATATCTTCACGGAACGCACCGCTCGTCAGGGTCACACGGACAATGCAGTGCACAAACACGAAGTGCCGGCCGTTGCGCTCGTTGTGGTCGTCCACTGCGATCTCGCGGACCTCGGAGCTCCAGCCGTCGAAGCCAAACACGTAGTTGGCCAGCGCGATGACTTTGTGGGACTCGATGTACGCGTGTCCGTTCTTGAAACTCACATACTCGGGGCCGAGGGACTTGGCGAGGTCGTCAACACTCATTAGTGTGGCGAGCAGGCAAGTGGTTGGAGTGGCGATCGCGACGCGTCTCCCTGCCCTGGTAAATATGAAACCCCCAGGGCATAAACAGAGCGGCCGATTCAGACGTGGCTCGCAGGCAGTGGAGCAAAAACAAACATATCTCTTCTAAAACCGTACTTATGCGTAAACAGTTGCGCTACATGCACTAATTTGGCCTCATGCAGCAGTGTATGATATCCTTAACTAGAGTCATGGCAACATAGCAGGTAGGCATTGCAGTCAGGCCGGAGAAAAATAGTTCGAAACAGTACCTATCAGTCTATTGTCTAGTGATGATAAGTCTCTATATCTAGTGATAATAAGTCCCTATATCTAGTGATGATAATGCTACATATGCAATTCCAGCGCGCAAGTCGCACCCTTGTGATCCACTGTTTCGTGTCTTTCGTTAGTTTTCCCACACGTACCGCAGCATGAACTCCATGTCCATTTTGAGGTTCCTCAGTTGCAAACTCTCTAGCCGGCTGACCTCTCGGCACCTCTGGTATGCTCTGAACTCGGGCGCGATGCGGAACAACTGCCGGTTGAAGATAGCAGCATAGAGGTCCACCTGCGACTTTGCCCACGCGACAATGACACTGGTGTCCTCCTTTTGGGGGAACGCCAGTTGGTATACTTTTACCGTGGCGATGATGGTCTGGAAGTATATGGCGGCCATCTGCGAGATGTAGTTCACCACGTCGCCCATGAAGTGCACATTTCTCGTCTGGGTCTCAATATCGGCCGCAGCGGTGGTCAGCAGAGCCTGGCGCGCCTCAGATCCGTGGCCCAGTTGCTTGAGCATGACGATCAGATCCGCGGTCTCGGTCCTACTCCGTCGCGAAGTGGCCTGCGAAGCTCTCAAGTCCTCCAGGAGCTGGTTCGTAATCTGCCATGACCGGTCCTTCACGGCTTCACTCACGACGGGATCACTCTCGTGGTTCAGAACCTGCTCAATTGCATTCTGCCAGTGCCGCTGGGCGATTTCCTGGTCGATGTCGGCAACTATCCTGGCCGCCTGTCGCCGCTGCTCGATTGTAGCCTCGTGCTGGCTCGCTATAGACGACCGGCTCACATTCCGCGCATGGCGGCCCCGTGGCCGCTGACGCGAGCTAGCATCCGAGGACTGCCGGCGAGGAGTTCCCGGAGTATGCGAGTTGCTGGCCCGGGCCTCCTTGCGCGAAGTCTGGATTCGCGTAGCCGTGGCCAGCTCGTTCAGTTTGCACAGCTCAGAGTACACTTTCCGCAGCTCCCGCAGGTTCGGTGCCAGCAACGCTACGCTCACTGCGGCCTGCTGGCTCCCTGAGTTCGTGCGACTGGATATGGTGGACGATGCAGGCGCCTGGCCCCTGATCCGTAGCACTTTGTCCTTCTCATCCAGATCCAGGTCCAACGCCGTGTTTAGGGGCCAGTGGCACTCATAGGCCAGTCGGCCGTGGTGCGACGCGGCGATCATGCAGAAGTCATTCAGCAGCACAATCAGCACGGGCTTCACGGGCTGCCGTGTGATCAGGTTTAGCAGCAGCCAGCCCGGTTCTTCGAGCACCACGTGCCGGCCCGGCACGGCAGGGATCATCCGCTGCGCACCATCGACTCGCCGGTAGAGCTCGTTCAGGTCCTGCTGCCAGGCCGCATTCAGCACGATCATCGACTGGCGCCGGTCTCCGCCGTACTTCATGTCGTCCTCGTCCGGGTTCGCGTCCGCGCCGGATTGCGCAACCCCTGGCGCAGACTGTCTGCGCGCGGCAATGCCCGACTGCGCGGCCGCAGCGTCCTGCCGCATGGCGTCGGTCACCAGACTCAAATCGGCGATCTGCCGGTGCAGCTCCGCCACGGCCGGGGTCAGCTTCGCCACGCTCGCCGCAGCCGAGCTTAGGGCCTTGTAGTTCTTCACGGCGTTGCGCTGCTCACTATCCTGGGCGCGCTGCGCCTGGGCCTTCAGCTTCTCGCCAAAGGCCAAAACCGCCGCGGGATCTGCGCCGGCCAGCGCGCGCGCCAGGTACGCCTCGGGCTCGATATCCGAGGATGCCAGTGCCGCATCCATGCCGTCTTCGTCTAGGGACGTTGCGGAATTATTGGAGTGCGCATTGCGCGCGATCCGGTTCGGCGCCTGCGACGCGCGCGCCTGTGACCTCGGCGGGATGGCGCCGGGGCCCTGGCTGGTGGGCGCGCGGCCTTCCACGCCGGCAGCGCCGTAGTCCAGCGAAAATTGGCTGTCGTTGTCCTGCATGCGGGCGCTCAATCGCGAGAAACTGCGCATGTGGTGTCCGACGCGGCCGCCAGAGTGTGTGCTGGCCGCTGAGGAGCCTGGGACCGTCAGATTATTACTTGGCGGAGCCAACGATGACGAACTGGTATTTTGGTGGGCCTGGAGCTGCTCTCCAAGCACCGTTTGACGGCGTCGCATCGAATGGCTCTCCATTGCGATCTACCCTATGCGCGCGCCCTATGCGCTTCACATCATGATCGCTTCAGTAGAAGTAAACACGTTGACGGTCAGCAATTGACCAGCAAACCAACGTATTCCCAGATTTTCGAATTATATACTCATATTTAAGGACATTGATACAGAATGACCTATTTGTCGGAGACTGTTGATATCACTTAAGGTCAGGTACCTAATCTACGACTCAGCAAATATCGAGTTGTCGAATCCATCCGCAGATCATCCGTGCAGGATACATACCTCCAAAAGTAAACTGGAAGTGATTATGGGTTATGGCTCACTTAGCGCCGTACGTTGACACCACTGATGTTCTGATTAACGTTTACGTATACTTAGTTGGCCAAGGCATCCTCGGAGATCGCGCGCGTGTCCTTCAATTTCGTGAGGAGCGCCAGAGCATCCTCGAGGGACACGGTTTCGCCCTTCTGCTGCTTCGATTTGTCGTCGCGCTTGCGGATGTTCACACTGCGCGTCTGCTCTTCCTCACCACCGACGATGAAGATATAGTTGTACTGGCTCAGCTGGCCCTGACGAACCTTCTTCTGCAGGGTGTTAGGGCCCACATCGACATCGGCGTAGAACCCCTTGTCGTGGAAGAAGTCGCGCACCTCTTGAGCGTAGTTCGTCTGGTCCTTCGAAATGGGGATCACGAGCACCTGGCGCGGCGACAACCACAGGGGCCATTTCCCGAAGAAGTGTTCACACAGAATGCCGATCATACGCTCAAACGAGCCATAGATAGCACGGTGGATCATCACCGGGCGGGGCTGGGCGCCGCCCGTCGAGCTCGACTCGGCCGTCTGGAAGCTGAGGTCGAAGCGGATCGGCAGCTGGAAATCGAGCTGGATGGTCGCGCACTGGTGCCAGCGGCGCAGAGCGTCGCTAATCATGATATCAATTTTCGGGCCGTAGAAGGCGCCGTCGCCCGCATTCAGCTCCCAGCGGGCCCCGCTGCGTTCCAAAGCAGATTGCAGCATGGCCTCTGCCTTGTTCCAGGTCTCCAGCTCACCCAAGTACTTCTCGGGCCGGGTGCTCAGCTCCATCTTGAACTCGAAGCCCAGAGTGCCATAGACAGCCTTCAGGAAATCGAAGCAACCCTCGATCTCCTGCTCGATCTGTTCGGGCATGCAGAAGATGTGCGCGTCGTCCTGCTGGAACCGGCGCACGCGCGTCAGGCCCGTCAGCGCACCGCTGAACTCGTTGCGGTGCAGCACGCCCACGTCAGCGACGCGCCAGGGCAGTTCGCGGTACGTGCGCGCGCGCGACTTGAACACGAGGCAGTGGCCAGGGCAGTTCATCGGCTTCAGGCCGAAGCGCTCCTTCTCGACGTCGAAGGTGAACATGTTGTCCTTGTAGTTGGCCCAGTGGCCCGAGGTCTCCCACAGCTTCGCGTTGTACATGTTCGGCGTGATGACCTCCTCGAAGCCGCGCTTACGGTACTCGCTCTTGATGTACTGCATCATCGCCTCGTAGATGCGCGCGCCGTGGGGCAGCCAGAACGCGGAGCCGGGAGACATCTCGTGGAACATGAACAGCTCCTGCTCGCGGCCGATCTTGCGGTGGTCGCGCGCCGCGGCCTCCTCGAGGAACTTGAGGTGCTCGTCGAGGCGCTGCTTGTCCGGGAAGCTGACGCCGTAGAGCCGCTGCATCGACTCGTTGCTGGCGTCGCCCAGGAAGTACGCCGCGCTGTTCTTCAGCAGCTTAAAGCTCTTGACGCGACCCGTATGCTGCACGTGCGGCCCGCGGCACAGATCGATCAGTGCGCCGCAGCGGTACACCGTCGAGCTCGTGCCGTCGGGGATCTTGGTCTCGATGAGATACTGCTTGTACTTGTTGTACTTGAACATCTCCAGCAGCTGCGCCTTCGTCATCTCCAGACGCTCGAACCGCTGCTTGTCCTTGACGACCTTCTTCACGACGCCCTCGACCTGGCCGTACTCGCCGTGGCTGATCGCGCGGCCGCCCTCGAGACCCATCTCGTAGAAGAAGCCCTCGCTGGTGGGCGGGCCGTAGCTGAGGTGCGCGCCGTAGAAACACTCGCACGCCTCACCCAGCACGTGCGCGCTCGAGTGCCAGAACACCTGCTGGCCCTCCTCGTCATCGAACGTCAGCAGCTCCAACGCGACTTCGGGCTCGCTGGCCTCGAGGGGCCGCGACAGGTCCCAGAGCTCGCCGTTGACCTTCGCAATCACCAGGTCGTCCAGGTTCGGGTATTCCAGCGCCTTGGCGGCCTGCATGGGCGTCGTTTTGTAGCGCGTGGCAGGCACGGACCGGCCCTTGTACGTCACGGTCAGCGGGGTGCGCGGCGCCTCGGCCAGCCGCTGCTGCTGCTCCGCGAAAAGTTTCTCAAACAGCTCGTTGCGGTGCTCGATGAACTGAAACTTCTCGTTTTCGCTGTCGTAGAGCTTTTTGTTGAGGCTCATCTGCTTGAGCTCCTGAGTAGGGGCGGACATGACCTCGCCCTGGTAAATGAAAAGTATTTACCCATGGACGCGAATGATTGAGTCAGTCAGATGTCACCAGTCATGCGCCTAATTGATGTAAAGTAGTAAACATTTAGGAACGAGTAAACGATCATTGTGTACAAACACTGTACAAATGCAGTATACGTAGGTTCGCCCTAGTATTCATGATTTGGTCTACCGGCTCTATTTGCACACCTCAATGGAGAAGCTGCAGCAAACTGTCCATTCGCAATTGAGTGATATCACAATTTATATGAGTCGGTACCCAGTGTTATCGTGTGCCTACCAGTCGAACGCCAGTAATTGAGAATACAATTTAACATACAATCACGCAGTTTACCTTCACACTACTCATCTAACACTACCGCATCATTGGCTACCGTTAACACTTCACTGTCTACCGTTACTGAATGGTAACTCGTCGTGTCACGTTACTCGCATTAACTATGTACGAATCACTAAATGATATAGTATTGTTTTGCATCTTCACACTTTTATTACCAGTGTTAAGACATGCCTTCGGGCATTCCTGAGCTCGTAGTCTTTACGTAGCGGTTGCGGGCAGGGCGACGCTGGCGGCCAACGGTGGCTGAGGCAGCCAAAAGGTCGTCAATCCCACCTGTCGCAGACACGGGGGCCCGGGGGACAGTAGACGCGCCGGGCATCGGCAGCTGAGGTGTGCCAGGAGCACTAGGCCCGGCTCCAGGGGGAGGCATACCTGGCAGAGAGGTAGTACCAGGCGCAGGAGGACCGCCAGGAGGAACAGCACCGGGCATCGTAGCCGCTGGAGCCGGTGCGCCTGCAGGTGGGGCATTTCCGGGGACACTGGCAGGCTGGGGAGTAGCCGTCTTCGGTGGAGGCGGCGGACCAGACTTGACGTCGGGCTTGGGCTCGCCTTTCTTCAGCCAGCGCTTGAGCTCAGGATCGTAGTACATCTGGCTCGATGAGTCGCCCAGTTTGACCGCAATGGGTTTGTTGGGATCTTCTTTCTTCAGCCAGCTAAACCATCCTTTCTTATCCTGGTCCTTCTTTTCGTCCTTCTTATTCTCTTTCACCGCATCTTTCTTCTCTTCCTTCGTAGGCACCGACGTCTCAGCGACGGGTGCAGGAGGTTGAGGAGCAGCGGGCGCTGCGGCAGGAGCAACTACAGGTGCTGGCTGTTGGGCCATCATGGGCTGCGGCTGCATGGACAGGGGCTGCGTGGACAAAGGCTGTCCGGACGGAGGCTGCCCGGACTGCACAGGAGGTTGAGCCACAGGAGCCAGCGGCTGGCCTAATGTCTGGAAGGGCGGCTGGACCGGCTGCTGCTGCATTGGAGGAACAGGCTGGCCGTACTGAGCATACTGTGCGGGATCGGACTGGTACTGATGAGCGTACTGCATCTGCTCAACTCCAGCTTGCAACGAGGGCTGAGGAGAGAAAGTCTGCGGGTACGGCTGGTACTGCCCCGGCACCTGCTGCGGTTGCTGGAACGCGGGCTGAGCAGGTGCTTGAGCCGGCACATGAGATTGGTATGCCTGATGCTGTGAGTAGCTGGGCTCCTCAGCAACTTCAGGCAGCGGGGTTCCAAATGCTGAAGGAGGTCTCAATGCAGGACTGGCGGTTCGGAATTCGGGGCCAGGAGTAGAACTCTGACGCATAGGAGGAACAAACTCCAGGGCCTGAATATCGGTGCTCGAAGCACTCAGGGAGCGCTTGGGACCCTGCAAGGTACCAGGAGTTAATGAATGGTCACCGGATCCACTGCTGTTCCCAGGGGGAGGAGTGTGAGTGCCGTCGATCTCGTCCTCCCCACTAACAAATTTGTTAAACGAATGTACCCATGCCTTTTCAAAATTGGGAATGCTCAGTTTGCGAGTCAGCCAGCCACCGGCTGGTTCGGCCGTAGCACTGCAGCGGGTGGCCAGGCTTCCTGCTGCCTCAACAAGCGGCGCAGGTGGGTTTTTGGTCGATCTCAAAACGGCAGTGACGTTCTCGGCAATCTTCAGTCCTTGTTTGGCATACCCAGCATCGGCCAACATTTCAGCGAAACTCAATTTCGGCTGAATCAGACCCGCAGAGCTGCGACCTAGTACAAACTCGTAGATTTCGGCCAGGATGCAGCTATCAAAGGACGGCGACGTACCCTGAGCCACGAGGGGGAAGGCAAATTCGGGACCGAATAATACCCCAGTCAGCATATAACAGGCATGGCCCTCTTCAACCAATCCGCGTTGGACCAGTAAACTGCCTAGGGCGCGAATAGCGCTGAAAGTACCTCCTAACCTGGCAGCTGACCCACCTACGGCTGTTTCCGGTGCAGTACCGTCATATATTGCAGCCACACAGTCGGCCCAATGCGACAGGTTTAGATCAGTTTTGACCGTATCCAGCACGCCTTGATCATTCATCACTTGCAGCTCAGCAATGGCAGCTGAGCCAGCTTCTGGAGTTGGAGCGGCCTTGGCACGGTATATGAACGCCAGCGGAGCAGCAGAGGCACGGACTTCTTGCATGCAGAATTCCGTAACTGTTTTGTTCCAGTCTGCCACGCCGCTAGATTGAGCAATCACAAGCGCGTGCGCAAATGCATGGCCCGTCAGGGCCGCCTGCAGGGCGCCGGCTTGGTCGCCTTCACCCAGTTTACTAAAAATGCTGCTGAGGACGTCGGCAGTAGGCTGGGCAGTGTGAGTAATTGAAGTGCCGAATCTCAGGTTGCTTTTGCTAGCCATCAAAGCCTCCGAAACGGCTGATTTACGTTTATCAGCCGTATCAGCCATCATGAGTTGTTGCAGAACGCTGTACAGCAGATGCCCGGGCAGAGCCCCTTCCAAGTCGACCATGCGCTCCTTGATCCATTTCTCCAGTTCCTTTTTCTTGTTCTTGAAGGGACCCTTAGGACCAATCAACGGCAAAGGGAGCTTGTTCAGCGAGTTGGGGCTCAAGTCCACATGCACAGATCTCGAAGCTTCCGGTTCAGCGGCAGGTACAGCCACGGGGTTCGCATTGTACGCTCCATACTGGCCGGCAGACACTACTGGTTGAGGCGTGTGGGGTGTCGGCATATGCGGTCCCTGTGGCGTCAACAGAGGCTGCTGAGGAGGCACAGGCTGAGCGGATTGTGCCGGGTGAGCACCTTGATGTTGTTGCTGGTACGTTTGCTGCATGACCTGCTGCGGAGCCTGCTGAGGCGTCTGCTGCGGCATCTGCTGCGGCGTCTGCTGAGGGACTGTTTGTAACAACTGCTGAGGGACCACATCAGGAGCATTGGGGCTGGTTACAGCCGCGGCACTTGCGGCTCGAGTGTACTTAGCCGGCGCAGCACGAGCACTAGACACTCTCCTCTGCGCTTGGTTAGCATATGGATTCACAGGAGATGCATGAGCCCCCGGTGGTGCATGAGCAACTGGGGCTGCCGTATGCTGCTGGGCAGCATGTTGTGGAGCGACCGCAGGTTGCTGAGGAGGTACCATGTGCTGTTGAGGAGGTCCTGTGTGATGCTGGGGAGGGCCCATGTGGTGCTGAGGAGGTCCCATCTGATGCTGAGCAGCCGGTTGGGGAGCTTGGGGAGCCGGCGGTGCAGAAGGCGCCTTTGTTCTTGATGCACGTCGCGGCGGTGCTGCCTGTGCTAGTCCCGGGAATCCAAACGGGTCCGGGTTCGACGCACGTTTGTAGGACGCAGACAGAGGAGCATTCTGTTGAGCCTGCGGTATAGCTTGACCAACCGTAGCAGGTACACGTGATGAGGCTGCCGCAGATGGAACTGCACTAGCTGGAGGCACAGTCACGCCGCCTCTCGGTACCAAGGAAGGAGGAGCCGCCGGAGCAGCTGAAGAGCTTGGTGCATACTTGGAGCTCCCCGTCGCCGACCGCGCTGCCCGTTGGGCCACTGGCCGCTGCGGAGGCCCCGCCGAGCGAGGCGACACCTGAGCTGACAGCTGCGACTGGGTCGGCGCGTTCACCGGCGTAGTAGTTCTGCTCAGTACAGTAGGCGCATGCCGTCGCGGTTTGGCTGTGGGCATCATCTCCAGCGGCAAATCGAACCCGCTGGCCTCGGTGTGGAACTCGGCCACACTGTTCTTTTGCCGCAAGGCTGGCCTCTCGGGGCCCTTCGGGCTGGGCAGCGGTTCGTCATCCAGCAAATCGTCGTCAAGCAGCTCATCGTCATCCAAAAACGCTAGGCTCACCGACCGGCTGGTATCTACGGGCAGGGGCTCGGGCTCGTCGAGGGGTTCATCGTCATCAAGGAACTCATCGTCCAAATCCAACTTGATGTTAGAAGCTTTGTCGTTGGCCTTGATGGCACTGAAAAAGTCGTCCTCCTCTTCTTCGTCGGGCGCATCGGATTTCGACAGATTTTCTTGGATCTCGCGCTCCTGTTTATCCCAAAAGCTCTCCTCGGGATCGGCCGCGGCGAACACCGAGTCGTGATTGAGGTCAGTTCCCTGGCTGGAGTTTATGGCCTTGAAAAAGTCCTCTGAGGGGTCCTCTGAGGGGTCCGAAGGCTCGGCTGTGTTGTGCTCCTCAACCTGGGCAGCCTCCTCAGAAGCAGCCTCCTCAAAGGCTCCCACCAGCGTATCTCCAGTGTGTTCCTGGGTCGCTGGCTCCTCTAACTTGCTGGCTGGCTGTTCCGTTTGATTGGTGGGCTCTTCCAACTGGTTGGCAGGTTCCAATTGGCTCCCAGATGCTTCAAATTGACTGGCGGATTCCTCATATTGGCTCCCAGGCTCTCCAGATAGGCTCCCAGGCTCTTCAGATTGGCTTGCAGGTTCCTCAGATTGGCTGACGGGCTCCTCCAACCCACGGGCCGGGTCAGATTTCGTGGTATGCTCAGTGTCCGGCGCGGGCACGCCGTTAGGGATGATCGACTTCACAAACTCATCGTCGGAGTCGTGCACACGCTGCTCGCTGACCATGGCGTCGAACGCAGAGTGCGCGTCGGCCTCGAAATCGTTCTTCGAGGGCTGCCGCAGGTTGCCCAGGTTCGCGACCTTCTGGACCTGCGACCCGGCCGAGACCAGGCTGCGGTAGAAGTCGTCCTCGCCGTCGGAGATCTCGCAGTCCTCCTCGGGTTTGACGGCCCGGGGGGTCGGCGCGTCGTGCGTGTGCCGCGGGTCGGGCGTGCGCGGCGAGAGCGGCTCGCTGGGCGGAATCGGGGCAGCGCGGTGGCCACCCGCGGACTGCAGCGGCTCCGGAATTGTTTTGGCGGGCAGTTGCGCGGGCGCAGCGGCTTTGGGGAGGTGCTGTTCGTGCTCGGTGTCGCTGTGGGGGGTCGCTTGAGACCCGTTGGCGGAGTTTTCGGGACGCGTGACGGGCAGAGCGACCGGTGCGATGACTTTTTGCACCGCCTCGTCTACTTTGCGGTCGTGCAAATCGCCGTTCTCAGCCCTGGGGGGCTCCGAGGCGGCAGGCGGAGCACTTGGGGGCGCGCTGGCGATTTCCACCGAGCCTGCTGCGACTTCCTGCGCGGCCGAGCCGGGAACGTCATTTTCGGGTTGTCTCGCGGGTTTCGCAGCCTGCTTCTGGCGGTTTTTGGCTTTATTTTTGGCCTTCGATCCCATTGCTACGTGTAACCCTACGCGTAAACAACAATGTGGGGTGCGGCTCAGCACCAGCGGCCGCGCAACAAAATGCACGACCCGGAAATATTTATTGGATAATGCGAAGTAATTATGGACGGGAAATTTATGACCGGTTAATTGTCGAGCTGGTGGCACATGTGTGGGTGGGGTTCTGCCGTGTGCTGGATTATTTATTCACTGGGCGATTTGAATTCTGGTGTGCTCGACCGGGGGGGTGTGCTACATTGGCCGTACTGGATTGGGGGTGCTGGATCGGGCCTGCATAAGTTGTGAAAAATCCACTCTACCCTAATGCAGTCGCAGAAGGAGAAGTTTGCCCGATGTTGCAGCGACATCAGCACCGCGCTGGTCTCGGCAGTCGAGCAGCAGACGGCAAATGAACTCAATCTCAATCAATTGGTGTCCAAGACCAGCAGGAAGTACCGCCTGGCCCAGCAGCCCCGGCTCACGGACATCATCAGCGCCATCCCGGAACAGTACCGGAAACGGCTGCTGCCAAAGCTCCGGGCCAAGCCGGTGAGAACTGCAAGCGGCATTGCCGTGGTGGCAGTGATGTGCAAGCCCCACCGTTGCCCGCACATCGCCTACACAGGCAATATCTGTGTGTATTGTCCCGGCGGGCCCGACTCGGACTTCGATTACTCCACGCAGAGCTACACAGGCTACGAGCCCACAAGCATGCGAGCCATCAGAGCTCGCTACGACCCCTACGAGCAGGCTCGGGGGCGTGTTGAGCAACTGCGGCAGCTGGGGCATGCTGTCGACAAGGTCGAGTACATCATTATGGGCGGCACGTTCATGAGTCTGCCGGTTGACTACCGCGAGGGGTTCATCACAAGCTTGCACAATGCTCTGAGTGGCGGAAACTCGGTGGATCTTGACGATTCCGTTGCACTGGCTCAGGAAAGTGCCACGAAGTGTGTGGGGATAACCATCGAGACGCGGCCGGACTACTGCACGGAGACACATCTTGACGATATGCTCCGGTACGGCTGCACGCGACTGGAGATCGGCGTCCAGAGTGTCTACGAGGACGTCGCGCGAGATACGAACCGGGGGCACACCGTCAAGGCCGTCTGCCACACTTTCTGTTTGGCCAAGGATGCTGGGTATAAAGTAGTGAGCCATATGATGCCTGATTTGCCCAATATGGGCTATGAGCGCGACCGGCTGCAGTTCCTGGAATATTTCGAAAACCCTGCATTCAGGACCGATGGGTTGAAGATCTATCCCACTTTGGTAATTAGAGGTACGGGTTTGTACGAATTGTGGAAAAACGGGCAGTACAAATCTTACTCGCCCGCAAAATTGGTGGATCTCGTGGCTGAAATTATGTCGCTGGTGCCGCCGTGGACGCGTGTGTATCGGGTGCAGCGCGATATTCCTATGCCGCTGGTGAGCAGCGGTGTGGATAATGGGAACCTGCGAGAGCTGGCGCTGGAGAGGATGCGCGATTTGGGGACCAAGTGCCGCGACATTAGAACAAGAGAAGTCGGGATCCAAGAAGTGCATCACAAGGTGAAACCCGATCAAGTCGAGTTGGTGAGGCGAGATTATATGGCCAATGGCGGATGGGAGACCTTCTTGGCGTACGAGGACCCGCAGCAGGATATCTTGGTAGGGTTGCTGAGGCTGCGAAAGTGTGCTGCCGAGACAACATATAGACCGGAGTTCACTGGTCAGCAGACTTCACTCGTACGAGAACTGCATGTCTACGGATCAGCCGTACCTTTACATAGCCGTGATCCGCGGAAGTTCCAGCACCAGGGATTCGGCACTCTACTGATGGAAGAGGCTGAACGGATTGCTCGCGAAGAGCATCAATCCAGCAAGATTTCTGTAATCAGTGGTGTTGGCGTCAGGAACTATTACGCTCGTTTGGGTTACTCTTTGGACGGTCCTTACATGTCTAAACAGTTAGGACCGACTGAGGAAGTAGCAATGTGAAGGCCATAGTTCAGTAAGTAGATATTTATGCGCTAGATGAACTGCGTTACGTACTTATTCAGTGTATCGTGGGCCCCTTTAAACACTCAATGCATGCAGTTGTGTTGCAAATTGTTCCTTCAACAGAGTACAATTTCGCTTCCAGTTAGTTCTTCCTGACGTTGTACTCATGATAGCGCACTTGAGACTAGCTAATATGCATATATACGGCTGGCTAATCGCAGTCGATCTGAATCAACTCCTCATGATAATGGCCCTGCTTGTCCACGCGAACGACGTAGGCCGACAAGTCGCCTCCCTTCTGGCACTTCGTGTCCAGTCCCTTGGAGTACCGGCGCAATTGCAACCCCTTCGAGGCGTCGTGCCCATAAAACACTTCGTAGCGCTCGCTCTTGTCGCGCGTCAGCTGCTCCTCGTTCCATCTCTCGAACCAGGGATCTCCCTCGTCGGGGTCCTCGGAACCCTTCATGTAGTCCGGAGGAATAATCGATCGCAGCCTCAGGACATCAACGATGTCCTGGTTCTCGAGCTCGTGTTCGTGCCACAGCAGCCCGCCATGCACCGCCACGGCCTCGATGCCGCGCTTGGACACCTGGCCCAGCTTCAGCACCGCGGGGCAGGCCTGCATGTACTCAATGTGCCGCTTCTTCAGCTTCTTGACCAGGGGCATGTCGCGGTCCTTGTCCTTGGCGTACACAGAGGTGGGCGCTGCAAACTCCGTGGGTCCCACGGTGGGCTCCTTCGTGGCGGGAGGCAGGCCGCTGTTGCCGTTCGGGTGCGCGGTCATTGTGGACGCACTGGCGAACGGCGGGAACGTCTCGGGCATCGCAATGTGGTGCCTCTCGGCGTACATGCTGAATATCTCGTCCTCGTGGTTGCCCCGCACGCAGAACGCCTCGTGCTCGATGGCAAAGTCCAGCACTTTCAGGCTATCGGGGCCCTTGGTGATCATGTCACCCAAGAACACAATCCGGTCGCGCTTGCGGTCGTAGTTGACCTTGTCCAGCAATTCTTTCAGTTCTTTGTACATCCCGTGGACGTCACCAACGATGATCAGCCGCTCGTTGATGTGGTACCTGTCCAACTGCGCCGCATGGGGTAGTACGGCCACTCGGCTCAGCGGCTGCAGCTCAGGAACCCGCGCGTGCTGAGTGGTAACGATGAACCCAGCACAGCAGCCGATAAACACCAGCAAACTGAAAACAGAGAGGAGAATCTTATTGGTACGCGACCGGTCGGGCACAACCACGACTTCCTCACCGGTGGTGGGGTCCTCAGTGAGCAAGGGACTGTTTTCGGTCATCAGTTTCGAATTGGCGTCTTGATTTGGAGCTAAAAACGCACTGGGGGCGAGCTTTTCCATCCACCAACCGAGTCAGGGTAATCGCTGACCTTACCCATATGCACCCACCCTAGTATATTCCGGACCTCCTACCCATCCCATCCGTGGGTACCACAATGTCGGAGAGGTAACTGATCACAGGAGAGTTTAGCTCGAGGATTGGATTGATTAAGGTCGGGCGTGGGTTTATTCGAGCCAGAGATGCTCGAATTGCAGATTTAGTGGCATTTAAACAGTTATAATGCCTAACCTAATGCACCTATCAGTGCTGGCGCGCCACCACGTGGGTCTGTCAGCGACGGACAGTGGACGGTTCTGGCTATCTCTCTCCCAAATGTCAGGTGTTGACCGAACCGGTCCTCAAAATGCCGCCACATCCTAACCCGCAACTAAACCACAAATTCAAAATCGCGTGATGGCACCCTCCCTATAACTAGTCACATGACTACCATCTTCGAGGGAAGTTGTGGAAGGCGAGCGGAGGCAAGTGCACACACTTAGTCATATAGGGCTTTACACGTGATTGCAGATTTTTCACGCAATGGGCGGCGTTGGGAGGCGACACCCACCCTACGCTGGAAATCGCGAACCCTCTGCTTGTTCTTTCCACAACGTCCCTTAGGTGAACTACGATGCAGATTTTCATCAAGACATTGACGGGTAAGACTATCACCCTCGAGGTCGAGTCTTCGGACACGATCGAGGCCGTGAAGAGCAAGATCTCCGACAAGGAGGGCATTCCTCCGGACCAGCAGCGTCTCATTTTCGCCGGTAAGCAGCTCGATGACGGCCGCACCCTCAGCGACTACAACATCCAGAAGGAGTCGACCTTGCATTTGGTGTTGCGTCTCCGTGGTGGTGCCTCGGTCATTGAGCCCTCGCTCAAGGCCTTGGCCTCCAAGTACAACTGCGAGAAGGCCATCTGCCGCAAATGCTACGCCCGCCTTCCCCCGCGTGCCACTAACTGCCGCAAGCGCAAGTGCGGCCACACTAACCAGCTGCGTCCCAAGAAGAAGCTGAAATAAACTGATCGCTTATGTATTAATTTATATCATACGATAGGCATTTTCGTACTGTATTTGCAATGTAGAAGGCAGCGTTCAACAGGATGGGTTGGGTGTTGGTGTACCACATTTATGTTACAATAGTTAGGGCGCTGTTCGGAGGCGCGGAGTGTGTGGGTGACTCGTAGTGATGAGGCCATTGCGTCTTTATGTCTGTGTTTTTTGAGCCTAGAGTATAATTCATATATGTAGCATTACTTATTGCATATTTTATAGCGTTGAGTACCGTAGTGATTACAGCTCGTTTTGTGTCTCTATGGAAACCTAGAACGTAGTTCGTGTATGGACCTCTACATATCGCTCTGTAGTTCAAGAGCTTTGAGTGCCGTAGAGAGCATTGCAGCTCGCTCTGTGTTTTTGTTGAAACCCAGAATGTAATTCGTGTATATAACACTACTTGTCGCTCTGTTGACTCTCTGGTTCTGAGCCCAGTAACCTATCCATGACATCTGCTAGTTGATCCTGGGACACTGGCTTCACGAGAACTTCAGAAATACCTTGCTCGTGGCAACGAGCTATAGAGTCGGAGTCGCTATGGCCTGTTAATGCTACAATGGGGCATTTGTATCCTAGCTGCCGCCAGATAAAACGTGTGGCCTCAACGCCGTCTGTCTCCGGCATCTCAAGGTCCATGAATATGATCTTGTACCTCGTGCCGGTTACAATGGCGCTTTCAACGTATTTGATGACTTCTTCTCCACTACAGGCTAGGTCGATGTGGCCCACACCAAGATGGCCGAGCATCTTGTTGTATAGACTGCGCAGCAAATCATTATCATCGGCCACGAGAACGCGAACATCACTAAGAACATTCTTCTCAATATCGCTATTCTTCTTTGGAGATACTGGAGTGCTGATCACAGTGGCTGTGGGGCTGGTTCCGTCTTGATTCCTCAGTGTAGAATTTTCCGAGATTGTTTTAGAGGCCTTCGTTTGATTGGTGTCACTATGCTCGCCGAGCAGTGCGACTCTGTCCGAGACACCGTCGTTGAATGTACCTTTGAATGCACTGGCGCTCGGTTCAACGGTTGCGCTGGCGATAGCATCAGATCGTACGCTATCAGATGTCTGGCTTCGTTGTCCAGTGGGGCTGTTTATTTTCTTGGCTCTGGTAACCGTACTACCGGCTGCATTCAGACTCCTTGTCCGTTGCAGTTCCTTCACAGATAATTCAGAGAGCGTTGGCAACGAGCCCATGGACGCGGGGTTTTGGCGATGTTTGCGCGCGATGGAGGGACCAGTGTTGGTGGCAGTAAACATGTTGGAGTCCACCTCACTGTACACATGACCCATGTTCAGCGTGTTTGTACACCAAATTATCGAGCGTGGTAACGGTTCCGTGGTCGTCGAATTCGTTGTAAGAGCGTACGGTCGGCATGGAGTCACGTAAGTTAAGTTTATTTTGTTGACATTTCTCACTGGGACTCTGAATTTCACCACGGATCCCACATTGACTTTGCTGCACACTAAAATAGACCCACCAAGGCTCTCACACAGAAGCTTAGACATTGCCAGGCCCAGTCCAGTGCCTCTGAACCTTTTGGATAAGGCGTCCTCGCCTTGTTCAAACACTTTGAAAATGTGTGCCAGTCGTTCCCGAGATATACCTACGCCATTATCGGACACAACAATTTCCAGAATCGCCCTGGCCTCCTCAGGGATCTCTAAGTCTGCTTTCACGTCCTTAGAATTGAATTTGCGAAGGTAGGTATGGACAGTTACACGAGGATCACGCTCAGTGTTAATTCCAACTTCTACTAGCTTTTGAGGTTCGCTAAATTTCATGCCATTTGAAACGAGGCTGGTACAAACATGCATAACTCTTTCAATATCACATTCGATCAAACAGTTCTGGAACGATGGCGGAAATACTTGCACTTCGAGACTGACACCTCTGGCTGAGGCTCGCGTCATGAAGGTCTCCCGAATATTTGAGGCTAACTTCTCCGGTGTGAACTTTTGTAATGCTTTGTCCACCCCGGCAAGATGTGCTGCGTAAGTCAGCAGTTCATTCAAGAGTTCCCGCAAAATATTGCCCGATTGGATGATTGTTTTCAAGCTAGCAGTGATTTTTTGCATGTTGGGCTCTTCTAAAGACACAGCGGCAATCCCCATGATGCCATTCATTGGCGTAAGGAGCTCGTGACTGATATTCATCATGAACATCGACTTTGCTGCATTGGCAGTTTCGGCAATTCGCTGACTCTCCCGAGCTTCGCGGGTTCGTAACCTGACTTCATCCTCCATTCGAGTATGTTCGGCCACAAGACGATCCACAAGGTTATTGTAAACCTCAATCAGATCATCGAACTCTCCACGCATCCACCGTTTGAGAGGTTCAAGTTTCGATGGAACTCGGAAAATCTCACTTTCATCTTCGTACTCTGCATTCGCTTCATACTCACGTATAAAGGAACCAATGGAATCTGTGCCTACGACAGAATGGGAGATGGTACCAGCATATTGGCTAAAATGAGATGCGATAGTATGTACTGAACTGGTCGAGATCACACTCGCGCGGTTCCGATTGGCTGTAGGGATGCTTTGGCTGCAAACGGATCGAGTTTGATTTTCATGGAATTCATTGATTTGGCGGGCTTCACGGGCGTCCACTAAAGTGGAGGAAGAATCGCTCTTGCCAATATAAGCAACACTTTGGTGTAATTGACAATGCTTATCGCTTTGTTTGTTACCATTGGGTTCTCCCTTGCTGTTCCAGAAGACCTTGCGGGGCCAATCCTTCTCGCTGAAGTTCTGATATCTGCGCTTTTTCAGTTCCATGCCGCTGTAAATATTATAGACTGGTGAAACGATGTATCCTGTCAGACCTATAACAAACCCCATAAGCGCCACGAACAGCAGTGCCGCCACGAGGCCAAGCTTCCAAGTTTTTGAGTTGTACCCTCTTTCGACATTCGAGCGAGAAACAGCTATTAGCACAAACCACTCTTGATTGATGGCATTCACAAACGAGTATCCTACACTGGCCCGGCGAATGTTAGGTGCGGTGGTGTCCATCATTGCCTCGCTTGGTTTACTTGAGTTCCCATCTCGTTCATATTTGCGTAGCATCAACGAGTCTGCCTCTACAGCGGGAAACGCACTCATCGGGTGTGTTCTATTGAGCTCTTTCGTATCTGTGGGCAGAACGTAGCGCCAATGGTTATTCACTAGTCCCACTAAAGAACTGCTGGAGCTACTAGATGATGAGCTTGCATCGTCCGACCACATGCGGACTGACCTTTCTACAGGCATGTAAACCTGCGTACTATCCTGCGCAAACGTTCCGTTCATGTATGAACTGCAGTCGTATACAGCCGTACAATACGCAATCAAACTTGATGCCTGAACGTTGTTCGCGAGTTGCAGACTGTACATTGGTGTCGTAAATGAGTAGCTGTAGGACGAGATGTCCTGTCGAGAGTTGTATAACGGCACCGGTGAAGATAGCCACATCGTAAATCCACTGTCGATCTGCACGAAGTCAATCGGTGGGTTATATGTCTTTGCATTTGCAGCGCTGGTTGAAACATTCGACACTGGCAATGCAGTATTCACAATTGACGACGTCTCGCGGGTCTGTGTAGCCTTACTCTGGAACATTAATGCATTCGAAACCTGCTGAATGGCCACGGACTCTACTCTTGAACTATTCGAGGATACAGATACTGTTTGGTTCTCGGTCGAGTTGTTCAAACGAGGGCCCAGTGGAAGCAGAACGGCCAGATTTTTCTGTATTTCACGAGCAATATCAACGCTCATCCCCGGGTTCAATTTCGAGAACAATATGTCCCCTTTATTATCATAAAAAGTTAGCATTTGGACCGGTCTCAATGTAGTGCCAAACAAGTTTTGCACGTTATCATCCATATTGGCAGCCCAAGCCGCTGTGGACACATTCCCGAAGTATACGCTTTTTAGTGTATTCGTGATGGAATCTCCCTGTAACGCTGATCCCAATGTAAGTGCCTGATTGTGCACACTGCGTTCGGTTTGTTGAGCCTTAATTGTTGCATACTGCGCCAACCGCTGAGACATCAGTCGTTTCGTGATGTGTAACGACATCAGAATACAAGTCAAACTCAGCGCCGCTACGCATACAAAAAGCACGAAGCCAATATAGCAAATGAACTTCATCTGCAGTGGCACCTTAGCCTGGACCTTCCCCCAGGACATCTCGAATTCGAACATCCATCGGCGAATGGCGAACGAAAACCGCATGACAGGAATACTGGGAACCAATTTCACATGTCTAGGAAAACATGATTAGAATTTGACTTAAAATTACCGCTATCTTATATAGCACGAGCAGTAAATTTTAGATTGTACCACTCATCGACGAGATGGCGCAGGTATGTTTGAATCCATCATTCGATGTTACCATCAATGTCAATTTAATGTCAACTTATATAGGCTTCCTTTATGTACTGGCGCCCCTTGGCTTCACTTCTGGCGGTATAAATATCGATCATGTGACGTAAAGTGAAATATTGCCCGGGATGCCTGCTACATTCGGCACTATAGTGAACCCCACACGGCGGCTCGCAGATTATATTAGCACGCATGCGTCTAACAGCCTGGCGAAGTCCCTCGTAGCCGTTGCCACGCCCCAGTTTGCTGGTGAATTGGCACAATTGCAGTCACAGTTCCCGCGGCTGCAAACGGTGGGGTTTTCGTGTGACACCGTGCCGTTGGGCTGCCAAAGGTCCGGTTTCAGCTACCTGGTTTCGGAAAAAAGTATCGAATATAAAGACAGGCAGGTGTTGCAACCGGACAATAGCAGGAATTGGTCGGAATCCACCAGCGCGGTGCGCATGACGTGCTCGCCCGTTAAGAACACGCTGGGCAAAAGAACTCAAACGGACATTGCCGTGTTTGCTGCGAACACTGTGTTCAACACGGGCCGTATGGCCGAGATCTACGCCGGGGACGACGTGCCGCTGGCGGCATTGCATTTCGAGTTGGGAGAAAACCTGGCACCGGATGTGTCGATTCGTCCCGCAAAGATGCTGAGCGACTGGATGGAGATCACCAGCTGCACGGACAACATGCTCAAGACGCTCGACGATGGCCGTGCTGCCCAGGTTCTAGAGGACAGCCCTGACCTGCAGACCAAAGTCGAGCCCCAAGTATTTGCTGAGCTGAGCTCCGGTGAGATGGTGCGTGTGATCGCTGGCGGTGGCGGACTCTGGTCTCCTAGAGCTTCCATGTTAGTGTTAGAGCCTCCCTGTTCGCTAAGACGAGGCGACAGGCTGCGGTTCTGGTTGCAGAACACGCTGGACAGTGATATGGAGTCTCAGCTGGCCAACACGCGCAGCGACGGTCTCGTGGCTGAGGTGGCACCGGTTCCGCAGTCTAATGAGGAAGAACGGCCGTTTCTGGAGTACAAGCGGAACCACCATTTGCCTGTTTTCGGCTTCGGCAGCGAACGTGGGTTTCTGGTGAACGATAACAAGCATGCAATTGTTGGGGAATCCCTTTATTTCCGATAGACTGTACAAATATGTATATAAAGACATTGTATTAGAGCGTTGTTGCGTGGTGAACTAAGTTTCCTGACTGAAAAACTTGCACCTAGTCTCCTGCAATGATTTCTATGATTAATAAATATTAAATAACAAAGCGATCAATTAGCCCCGGCAGATCGACGGCCTCAATGGCTGAACTGACCCCCAATGCAAACAGCGCGCCGCACAGTCGGGGCACAGCAGACCAGTCGCCCAGTCTCAGGGGGTCAACTCCGTCGATGGACTCGAGGCCACGGCTGCCCTGATCTTCTCTCAAAGCAGCATGAGAATGCCAGGGTAGGTTTCGTTTCGAGGAATAATGGGTAGACAGCCAACGCGCGGTCAGAATAGTGCGATTACGACGAACGTTCTGACTCTCGGCCAGCAACGAGTGCCACACTGGCACGAGGTCAGCCGCTTCAGGTGCGACAATGACTTCAGTGAGCCGGCTCATGTATTGCAGGACATCATTTTCGATGTTTCCAGTGATAAGCAATGCGTCCACGGATGTCCCAAGCAGCACATTCTGCTCCAGCCATTGAGGAAGCGACGACAATGGTCGATTCAGTACTAGCATTTCGATGTTGCATGTTTCGGTGGCCGAACTTGAGCATAAATACGTGGCCGGTGTGCCGCAGAGACACTGGTGGGGCGATGTCGATCGGGAAACCACTTCAGATGGGGCAGGGGGACTTCCCGAAATGGCAGGCGAGCTGCCCGCAGAATCAGGGCACGAGCAAGGCACTACGTGATACTGGTACGTGCTCTCCGCCAGTTCTCGAACTAAGTCGGGGGCTTGGAATACAGCAATTCGCAGTTTCCCTACCGCCGGCCGGCTCGTAGGCAAACTCGCTAGCATAGGCATCACAAATACCAGTGATTCCCGAGGCCCAATGGTAGAGTTATAACTCCTCAGTGACTCAGGAGTTGCGTCATCCTGGCCAGAACGAGCCAATTCAGCATTAACTGGCTCTGAAGTTCCTGGAATATTAGGTGCGAGCTGCTGGGACATGTCGGGCACCGGCGGCGCGTTGAGTTCGGGGCTTTCTGACCTGTCGAGCGCAGAATCGTCGCGCATGGACTCGTCACAAGAAGAGAACTCCACCTCGCACCACTCCTCCTGAATTTCGGGAGATGGCGATGGTTCCAGATGTGCTGGCATCGAATTGGGCTCAGGACTGTTGGGTGCGGTGGGAACGCTTTCGTAGTTCATGAGAAACCCTTCCACCACGCCACCCCTCCTGGTGATAACGCGTCCCACAGCCGCACGTGGACGTCAACGTGCTCAGAAATGACGCAAACGTCAGATCCCAATATCGGGAGGCATACATATTAACTTTAATTAGAAACTGCAGTAAGAATAAATGAGCTGTAATTGCTGAATTCTGCGCAATGGCACCCTCAACTGGTGCGGGGTTTCTCCGGTGGGGAAGGGTCTCCTGATAACTCACTTACCGTGTGTGCCCTCGAAGGTTCGTACCCAACGTACCCCTTAAGCACAACACGTTAACAATCAATACTCAAGACCATTACTGATTACTAGTCTCACAATATAAAATTGACGTGTAAGAAATATCACCTACTTTTGACAATTGCCAGCGGAGCCTTTTAACCTCGTGGCTAATTTGAGCGAGCTTCTTCTTGTCACTCTACCCCGCGGGAGCTGATTTCTGGACCTAATCCGATGTGGGATCGGATTTGCGATATTCTGCCACCAATTTTACATCTCGTTTAGGTCCATGTCCATTGGATGTAAGGCCAATTGAGCAGGGATCCGTGCGGTTTACTGCCCCGAGAAGTTAATTAGATTTTTCAATCTTCATTGTCGAGGTTGCTAGGCTTCAATCAGACCGAAATTGGGCGAGGATCTTCTTGACGCCCCGCGGTTGAGGTCGCGATCAAGATACACTAGACTTACAAGGTAGCTTATCTGCACTAAACCGAATACGTATGTGTAAACCTCAGGGTTGACATGATATTGCCAATAAGCATGGAATCAGTTAAGGGTTATGCATGGCACACATTGCAATGCAGTTGATTGACCATCGCTGCAATTCTGTTCCTTCTCAGCTGGTACTTTTCCCGCAATCTCACCGCATCCACGATAGAATATGTCTGCGACCTTTGACGCGGGTGGTTTGTCCTATCCTTTCGTCATGTATTGGCAACAGCTACACAACCATTGAAACTGAGCCTGACCTTCCCTCTTACGTGAGTGTCATCTAGTCTAATCCGGTCATCAATTGGCCCTTTGAATTCTGACAACCATTCACTACTATCGGAGTCTGCGAGCACATGGGCACCCAAGGGCTAGGCGGTTGGGAGGTCGCTGCGACCCAGCGGGTTGGCGATCTGGCTGGGCCAAGTGAGCGGCCGGGGCAAGGATCCACGCACCATGAACACCACGCCCGCGGTAGTGATGGACAACGGCACCGGCCTGACCAAGCTTGGTTTCGCCGGGAACGACCAGCCCAGCTTCGTGATTCCGACGGCCATTGCGACCAATGAGCACTCCGTGGCGCGCGGCCCCCGGAAGTCGCCCTCCTACGTCATTGGCGACGAGGCCCTCCAGCGCGCCGACGGCCAGAACTACAGCCTCAGCTACCCGATCCGCCACGGCCAGATCGAGAACTGGGACCAGATGGAGCGGTTCTGGGAGGCGAGCATCTTCAAGTACCTGCGGTGCGAGCCCGAGGACCACCGGTTCCTGCTGACGGAGCCGCCGCTCAATGCGCCCGAGAACCGCGAGATGACCGCGGAGATCATGTTCGAGACGTTCAACTGCGCCGGGCTGTACATTGCCGTGCAGGCCGTGCTGGCCCTGGCGGCGAGCTGGACGTCCCCGAAGGTCGTGGGCCAGCCGCTGACCGGCACGGTGATCGACAGCGGCGACGGCGTCACGCACGTCATTGCCGTGGCCGAGGGATACGTCATCGGCTCGTCGATCAAGCACATCCCCATTGCGGGCCGCGACATCACGTCCTTCGTGCAGAACATGCTGCGCGACCGCGGCGAGGCCGACACCTCGCTGCGCACGGCCGAGCGCATCAAGCAGGAGCTGTGCTACGTTTCGCCGAACATCGTCTCGGAGTTCAAGCGCTTCGACCAGGAGCCCGCGCGCTTCGCCAAGCTCGAGGTCGAGAAGCAGCACGGCCGCACCGTGCGGGTCGACGTGGGCTACGAGCGCTTCATGGCCCCCGAGATCTTCTTCTCGCCCGAGATCGCCACGCCGGACTACCTGACGCCGCTGCCCGAGGTCGTGGACAACGTCGTGCAGAGCAGCCCCATCGACGTGCGCAAGGGCCTGTACCGCAACATCGTGCTCTCGGGGGGCAGCACGATGTTCAAGGACTTCGGGCGCCGCCTGCAGCGCGACATCAAGAGCCTCGTGGACTCGCGCATCCGGAAATACGAGCAGGCCGCCGGCGCGAAGTCGTCGGGCATCGAGGTGCAGGTCGTGAGCCACAAGCGCCAGCGGTCGGCCGTGTGGTTCGGCGGCTCGCTGATGGCGCAGACGCCCGAATTCAAAAACTACTGCTACTCGAAGAAGGACTACGACGAGTACGGGCCCAGCATTGTGCGGCAGTTCTCGCTCATGAACGCCAACTAGGGCACATCCAGCATACACCAGGAACACAAGATGTCAACCGGCACAAGATGACAACAGCAAAGGCAAGGCTGCAAACACAGCAATGTAAAGATAAGAGTGCATATACGCCTACTATAAATGAATGCCACTAGATGTACCAGATATGATGCTTGAATCTCGCTTCAGTAATGTGAGATCCACTCTCCGCAAACTGTGTACATGCAATACGAACATGGATACGCTCACAACGCAGCGATGATGCGGACTGACTTCGCTGACCAGCACCTGGAGATGCTGGATCTGCACTGTGTGCGTATGAGCTCACTATGTACATCTGTAAGCTGAGAGCTAATATAAGTGAAGATGAGGTGAGCGTAAATACGACGAGGAGAACCTAAGTAAGATAAAGTGCTGCAACTAACATACAGTGAATGCCTGACACTCTGTACGTACTCTAAATGACATCAGACCTCCTGTACGTTACTTTCATGGCACTGCGCTGGGCATTCGTCTGTGCTTCGGTGTATCACTTTCATGGCACTGCGCTAAACAATCGTCTGAGTATGGAATTAGCTCCTTACACGGCATTATCCGTACATGGCATTACTTCTGTCATAACTCCCGCAGTGAATTTAACCTGATGATCTCATTTATGTACATTACTGATGAACTACGCCATCTCAGCCAAGATGCGCTTGACGTCGCTCACTCGGTTGCCTTTGATGACAACCACCGGTGCGGCGTTCTTGACCCAGATCTCCTTCTTCGGGAGGTCCAGCGCGGCCCGCAGATCGTCCCGGAACGCACCGACGTTACCCGTGATGCGCCGTACCTCCGTCCACACGCCCCCGGCGTTGTTATAATCCGTGTATACCGGCAGCTGCCCGCTTCGTGACCGGGTGATATTGTACCATACGCCCGCGGGGGACTGCAGCTGGCTGGGATCCACCGTTTCGGGGAACATCTGCGGGACGTAGCTGGATCGGGGCTGCTCAGCGCGCGGCGCATTTAAATTTACGTATTTGCCCAGCTCTGCGGTCGTGCGCACGCTGCGCGGCACGGGGATCTCGCTGACTTTCGACGGGGCGCCGGGGGGAATCCGGAACGCCGGTCTGGCCGTGCTGAAAAATCTCATACCTTACCCGGGGCAGAGCTCCAACATGTACGTATCCAAGCGGCGACAGCCAAGGAAACAAAAGTTATAGATCTAAGTAAAATGCGTTAAGCTTATTTTATTGCCTCAGTTTTCAATTGCTTTTCCTGACAACCAAACTGGGCCACGAGTGCCCGTGGGTTGTGAAATTTCATGCCCTCCTCAGAATGCCCCGTCGATCACAGCGATCCCGAAGTGCTGAAAAAATACATGGGATCGGACGCGGCGGCCCAGTGCCCTGTTGACCACACGGATCCGGAAATCATGAAGAAATTCGGCGTGCCCCCGGGCGTGGACCACGGCAATGGAGGCGAGGGCCTGCCGCCGCTCCCAGACGTGCCCAAGCAGCTCAGCGACCACCGCGAGGTGAGCAGCATCCCCAAGTATGGCACCAGCGGCGAAAAGTGGGTGTACCCCAGCGAGCAGCAGTTCTACTCGGCCATGAAACGCAAGAATTTTGAGCCTCAGGCGCAGGACATGCCGGCGATCATTCCGATCCATAACGCCGTCAACGAGCGCTGCTGGATGGAAATCCTGCGCTGGGAGGGCCGTTTCGGTCATCTGAAGAACTGCGATCCGCAATTGGTGCGGTTCCAGGGCGACAGCAAGAAGCTCAGCCCCAAGGCATACCTAAACACCTATTTGCTGGGGGCCACGAGGCCCTTCGACCGCCACGACTGGACGGTGGACCGCTGCGGCATTCAGGTCGACTATATTCTAGACTTTTATGCCGGGCAGTCCGACCCGAGTCATCCAGAAAGGCAGAGCTTCTACCTGGACGTACGGCCCAAACTCAACAGCTGGGAGGGGATCAAAATGAGACTTCTGGGCTGGCTCTAATGTACATATCATCGTACCATATACCAAATAACCATTTGGGTTACAACTAGGCTACACTTAGGCGGGGTTCCCATCTGCTGGTGGGCGGAATTAGTGAGTCCAAAACCTGACCGTCTTGTCTTTGCCGCCGGTGCATACTCGCGTGCCATCAGCGCTCCAGTCCACGGCGTATACCTCGTCCTTATGACCTGGCAGATCCGACTTCAGTTTCCGTGTGCGCACGTCCCAGATTTTCAGCGTCGTGTCCTTTGAGCAGCTGGCCAGCAGCCGCGAGTCCGAGGACCAGGCGCATTGGTACACAGCAGCCACGTGGCCCCGCAATGACGCGACGAATTTACCCGTGGCGCCGTCCCACAGTTTCAGCGAATTGTCGAAACTGGCCGAGGCCAGCAGCCGCGCGTCGGGGCTGAAGCTCACATGGTTCACCAACTTCTGGTGGCCTGTCAGCCTCGCCACGGGCTTGGCCGATCGGAGAGGGTCCCACAGGAACATTGTGAAGTCGTCGCTGGCCGTCACGACTCTTTCAGTGTTACCACTGGACTCTAATGCTCGTTGGTACTTCTCTTTCGCTAACTGTTTCAGCTCTGCGGGGCTAGCCGAATTACTGGGGATGGGTAAGTCCATGGTGGGGGTGGGGCCATAGGGGCCCGTTTTCAATGCAAAATCTGTGCTGAGCGCAATGTGATTGATCCAGTGTGCATGGGCCTTGTGGGTAGAAAGTAGCCTGCCGGTCTGGGAGTCCCATACTTTCAGCAGTCGGTCATGCGATCCGCTGAAAATATGGCCTTTGCCGCCCCACCTGAGGCAACTGACGCTACTAGTGTGACCGCTCATTACATATTCACAAGTTCCGCGCTCAACGTCCCACACGCGTACCGTACCATCCTTCGAGGCCGATGCCAGCCTGGGCCGAGAACCATCAGCGGCCAGATGCAGTGGCTCCCAGGCGATCTGAGTGACAAACTGAGTATGCCCCGACAGTGCGCGGCCAAAGGGTTCGCCAGTTACGGAATCCCAAATGCGGACAGTGCTGTCCTTGGATGCTGTGGCCACAAGCTGCCCGTCGGGGCTGAACTGAGCCGCCAGCACATGGTCCGAGTGACCGCTCAAGGTCTTGATGGGCGTTCCGCTGTCCGAGTTCCAGACCCGAGCAGTGCAATCGCCGGCTCCGGTGACCGCTCGCGTGCTGGAATGGGGCGAAAACTGGGCGGCGAGGATCGTCGCGCCATGGCCCATAGCAACTCCGGACGATCGAGTTATGTTTCGGACCCGGAACACAGCCCGAGGAGTATACACCAATACAAGCTCATCCTCTGTGGTCCGCAACTGCGGCTTCAAGATGTCTGTGTAGAGATCCGTGGCAATTTGTACGGGGTTTCCGCCGTTTAGCTGGGCATCGGGGGCCAGTGCGAATTCATAGGGCACGCTCTCGTCATTGCTGAGCAATTGGTTCACCAGAAGCTCGAGCTGTGCCACAGTGGATGCTCCAGGTACCCGCAAACTCTGCGGAAGTCGCTCGCCGGTGCCACTGGCCTCCAAACGAATCCGTACTTGGGGGAGGTCTATAGGGACTTCAGAAACATCGGCGCTGCCTTCTTGAGCAATGCGTCTCTGTTTTTTACTAGCGGGGGGGACTTGAGTGGCCATTGTGGTACTGTTGAAGTGGAAAATATATTTTAATTTTCCAAATATTATTTCGAGATGTACCTTACCCTGCTACATCTCCCGCCCAGCTAAACCGCCAACCAATCCACCGACAAGCCGGGCAACATTTAGGGTCTCCAAAATGAGCACCCGTGTATGCACGTCTTATTAGCATACATTACCCGTACTAATCAGCGGCATCTGCGGCATAATCATAGCAAAATGCGTCGTAGGGAGGCGCAGCGCAATTGTCATAGTTCGATCGGTAGCCTGTGCCCTCTTTTTTTGATAAATAATCTTTAACAAAAACGAAGGCACAGAGTATCGCGACGGCCACGACCATTAATATCGGGAATAGAATGGCGTCCTTTTGTTTCTGGTCCATAAGATCGGTAAGTTTTGCAGGTAGAGTGGACACTTACATGTGGACACCTATATAATGAGAATGTAGTACAGTTAAGGTTTATGGAGGAACACGTCAAAAGATAAACGGTCTCTATGGTGCACAGGACTCTCTAGATGCACGTCCGTCTCCAATTTTGTAAACTTATCCGCCTCCCGGAAGTATTCAGTTGGGCACTGCAGCACGGCTCTCGCTAACACCTCGTTAGTAAACTCTATTACTCCTGTGACATCCGGAGCGCTTCTATGACTTCATGTTGGGCTTGGTTCGCGGGGTCTTAGGGTGGTGGTGACCCGTTGTGAAGACTTGTTTCAAGAAAAGGGACTTATGCTACTGAGTTCGTGTTGCGAGGAGCGGGTTGGCCCTATGCTGATCCTTTTCAACTTCTTGAATATCTCATCTTGAAACGGGATTTCACCTCCTTCTTCATCTGTCAGGTAAGAGTACAATTACTATAACTTTTACGCCTATTCCTCCCAGAATTGATCCTATCAACGCACCACAGATTTTCCATATTGTAGTTCTTGAGCATCATCTTGTGAGTCTCTGTTGGTTTTGCTGGTGTATAGAAGGTTGGTGTGACCACGTCTGGTGGACCACTGGTGAAGGTCATAAAGTGAGTGAACACTGCTACGCTTCCATCTTCATAGTATGCAGTACTGTATGGAACTTCTGTGACGTATGGAGCTTGGACACATACAATTCTTCTCGATAAGTAGCGTTACTTATGTGGTTTGAGTAGCTGCTCTCACTTGAAGTTACAATCGCTACACCTGAAGAACTCATTGACATTGACAGTTTTATCATCACTTCGATGAAGCTACATTACAGCGCACCGAGCCCACAGTACTTTATACAGGCTTACTATTTAGTGCTCACTGTAGGGTTTTAGCATGGCATCTGCAGGCACTAACCGATTAGCTTTTTCACTGCATGTGGGTTACTAAGTCGCTGAACTCTAAAGTTTGAACCACCAAGTATGGCAATATGCCAACTCGTGACAGCTCCATAACTGTTAAAACCTTTGATAAACTTAGGCAAGAACAATATCATATACAAATCGGGATCCTGCAATACAGCCTTCAGTGCGGCCTCCGCACTTTCCTCTAAAGTGAACTATCGCCACTTATATTGTCTCAAATTAAATTGTATGGAATGCAGCGCGTGACGGTCTGTTTTAGTGCAACATATGCTTGGAGTCATCTGCTCATTCTTGATCTTGCCCCCCAACATGTACTGGTAAGGGACGCACAATTCCAATTAGCGGCCCTGCTGATTTCTCTTTCTGTGAATCTACTTAGGTATTGCAGAGTGTGACTTCAGAATCAATTGAGAGAGTTGACGCTGCTTCATGCTGTACCGCCGCTGCTTGGTTCGCCGCTTCGAGGTCAATCTCCTCCTGTCGTCGAGAGTGTCGAGAGTACCGTCGACAGTATCGTCGACAGTCTCGAAAAGCCATCGCTGCAAGCCCGATATAAAAAAGGAAGAACCACAGACAAAAGAGAACAAATAGCCCCGCCGGCACACAACAACCGATGATTAGGCTGATTTCGTCTGAAGTGCACATTTCCTTATCGAATAGCTGTCGGGAAAATCTTAACCAGACTAAGGTGAGTCTTTTTGGACGTGTTCAGATTAGATGTATATCGCCAATTTTAATGCAGACTCACAATCAATACAGCTGGCATTAGTCAAAGCCAAGTACACGGGGCAGTTCTAAGATTGTCACGCATAGATAAGATTAGGTTCTGTTGATTATGCGCGATTCTACATAAATTTTTACGTGTATAAGCTTGTGGATGTGTCATTGAATGTATACAATCACTTTTCCAGTGGAAAATTAAACCAAGTTTTTTTTCTAGAATGAAGCAGTACCTCACAAAGATAGTTGATGTAAAGTATTCAAAGTTCACGAGCATCTAAAGCTCGTTTAAAGTAGCATGAGAACCTTTTGGCGCTTCTCGTGTTAAACGTCGAGTCGATGTGACACGGTAAGTCACACTTTATAAACTTAGGAGTTCGTAAGTAGCAAAAATGTGAGCGGCACAGGTCCTTGACGTTCTAAGGTATGGCAACGCTGATGCTAATCCATAATATGAAAATTTGTACATGGCATGACATTGAGAGCTCAACTAATATCAACATGTCCCTAGCACACATGATGACTCTATGAATAACTAAACATAACCGGTGAGCATGAATAAGTGGATTTGCGCCAAAAGCTTTGTTGACTCGAATCTCACTCACTTGCACTTTCATACTCACAAATGCTTCAGCAATTCCTCGGCTTCTGAACAATAATCTAATCCGGTTCAATGAAATCACGTGCACAATCTTATGCATACAGACGCGTCCATTCGACGAGGTCGCGGGGCTAGCCCATTCTATAATGCAGTGGTGAATGTATACTATCTAGTCAAAGGCGTATTGTAACTCTAACTAATGCACAGTCTCCGTAGTTTTTTCCAAATGTATCCGTGCTCGCGTTGCTTGTCCACTCTTAGATAGGTTGAACACACTTTCAGGGCACGAGCCTAGACATTCTAATTAAAGATACGGTGTGCCATTGGAGAAGGTGACATTGCCCCGACCCTGGGGTACAGTAGCACGAAGCGACTCTTACGCATCCAGATCAATCGACGCTCACTTTCGTACATAAAGGTAAAAGAAGCGTTGTGCCTGGCAGCTGCGTAAATTATTGGAGGTGGTTCCGAAATTCAATTTCGGGCGAATCGACCTGGAAACGGCAGTTCGGGACAAACTCCCATTTTAGTCTCGGGATCTCTAGAACTGCGCTCCCGGAATTTATTGAGACAACATTATTCCGAAATCTGAAACTGTGGCCCGGTAAATTCCGAGTGTACCAACTCTAGTTGGAAGCACAAAGTCAATTAGATTTTAATTGGCTAACAAATATTCTTGTTTTTTACCGAAGTTGATTTTCGATTTGGGATATTTGTTTCTAATTGACATAAAATGTCGCTGGTACATCCCGTCGTGGAACCGCAAATCGCATTGCGGGCCTGCACGGGCAAATTTTTCGGAACGGCACAGGACTGTGTAGCGTTGCTGTACTCCGACCGCATCGAATTTAGACCTCTCAGAGTACCTCATGGTCCAGTGGAACCAGGAACTGATATTGTACAGCACCCCAGACTTGTAGTGGCCATTCCGCAGCCGCCGATGACAATGGGTGTTCGCGACAAGGACATTCTACCCAATATTGGAGGGGTGTTCTTTGCTGTAGGGCGTAACAAGGATATGCTTGCGCTTCAGTATGGCCCTACCATATCCATTGTGTCTGTAAATAGTGTTTACCAGCAGCTGGAGCTCCAGGGCTGTTGGGGCCTGCCGAAACCCAAGGATTTGCACAGCCATCCGCACCTTGTGAAGGCTGCCAGTGCTGCCTCTCTGGCAAGTCTCGTCGAAACAGCCAAGATGACCTCCGCGTCGCCTTCGGGTCCTTCTGGTTTAATGCTAGATCCATCACTCCCCCCGCCAAAGCCTTCACCGGACGGCACACAGATCTTTGTCGCAACCCGCAGCAAAGGTGGTACGCTTAATCTACTGATTTTGACCTGCTTTGCCAAGGAAGTGGTGAGGCAAGAAGTAGAACACCTTGACATTCTGACCATGGGCTGGGTGTCCGATGACTGCGTTTATTTCGTTTATCTGAATGCTAAATTTCACAAAAAGTTTGTGGTAGCCCGACTAAGTTCAAAGTCCAAACCCTCAGGGTTTCTAGGCATGGGCCGTCGGACCACGAGGCAGGCTTTCAATTACGAGTCGATCGTGCAGCTGGCATCGGATTACCAACCCTCGGTTCAAGTAGGATACCCCTTAGGAGTACCCAACTTGGTGTTTAGCGATTATGTGCTGCTGGCCTGCAGTAATGGCGCGTATATTCGTGTCAACTTCAGAGGAACTGGAGCCTGGGAGATTGTGACCAATGTTAAAAACGTTCAGGGTGCCGTTCAACTTGACACGAATCTGGCGGTCATTGTCCAGCGTGTCATCAAGCCAGGTGTTGTTAACCGCAGTGTCACTCCCGTTGCTGCCAACGAATTCTCATTCGGCATCGTTAGTAACTCCAGTGTACGTGCCCTTAGGGCTGCTCCTCAAGTCGGTGCTTGTCTCAGCAGCAAACATGAGATCAGTGGCGACAAGAAGTTCAGTTTAAAGTTTGTGAGTCTTGGCGGTGGGTACATTTTCGACTATAAACGTCAGCCTATGCGGATATATAGACTCACTGATGACCCCGAACAACTCGAGGTAATCGCTCGGCAGGACGACGTGCCCCCGCTCGTTACCTCTAAGGAAGCTGCAGACTTCTTGGTGAAAACCGAGCAGGCTCTTTACACCCGCGATCCTAATGGTGACGACAGCCACATTTCTAAGATCATCAATGGCTCAACCCATTTACGGATTCCACTAGATAGGCCTGGGTTGGCGAAGATTGAACGTCGCGATGCCAAGTCATTGTGGGCCGTTTTCAATCATAGCGCACTAGGTTCAGCCACACCCCTGGGCACTCACATTGTGCCAGCCTCCTCAGCGGCTTCGCACCCGCCAGAAATTCGTGTTTTAGAGGAGAGCAACAAATCAGCGACAAAGTTGAAAACGAAAGCTAGTTTTCATTTTGGAAGTCACTACGGCCACGGTTTGGGTGGACAGTATGCAGGCTGGTATATACATCGACTCCGACCCATCCACAAAAACGTGATTCTCGTGGGGCTATCATCACAGCGAGTGTCGCCTCGCCTCGAATGGGCCGAGGATGTGACTGCATACAATAACTCTGCGAATCCACCGCAGATAGAATGGGCACTGTTCTTAGTGGTGTTTGTCGGAAGCACTACGAAGCGCGACCCCACTCCCCCCAAGGCGCATGTCCTGATGACCGGCGCATCGCCCGAGATTTCCCCCGAAGTCCTGCCCTGTCCCGGCACGCCCAACCAATTCATTATGTCCGTCTACAATGCGCAAAAGTCCACGTTTGTGTCCTTGAAGAAGCTAACTGTGAACACCGTGGGTGAATACAAGTTCGAAGGCCTTCACTCGAAGCTAATGCCCTTCGCCATGGCCCAGTCTACCTCGTCCACATTCTTTACTGACTTCGGTGGCCCATTAGAAGGTCTATTCCTGATCGGCACCGTCAATTCGAACGCTGACGGAACCTCGCGCCGAGTAGAGAATGTACTTTTTGTGGACTCCCCGAATGCCACTGATGGCAAAGCACTGATTTTGGACGGGAGCGACAATAACAGCAACGGGAACGGTGCTGGTACTGACGCTGAGCTCTTCGACAAAACATCGATTTGGATCTTCGACTCGAACGGTAACGAATTCCGCGAGTTTACGCTGGCGGACGTGCCCCCCGAGCGCAGACAACAAGCCCTGACGCACGAGCGAGTGATCCGGGAACATTACCAAAAGCATGCGCTATTCAAGAACTACGAGCTCAATAGCAAATTCACCCAGAAATACTTCACCGAGTCCAACGCCAACAACCGACTAAGACCCCTGCCGGAGCTCAGTGCGCTATCCTGCAAAGGCATCGGCGGCGGAATGGACGCTGAGGTATACCTTAAGACCCCGGACAGCGGGTACTTCGCAGTGTTCCGCATTCAGAACAAACGGCTGCACGACTCGCTTACCCGGCTGGAGCATGCCATTCTGACCCAACGCGTAGGGAGCTGGCTGCCCGACGCGCTGCGCGAGACCTACGTTGCCCAGTTCCACAACTCGTCGATGATCACCGGAGCGGCCTTTGCAGCCTTCTGGCGGCTGGACGAGGAGCAGCAGCAGGAAATCTGTGAGTCCGCCGATGTCAGCATTGATCTGATGCGGAAGGTCCGCCCGCCGTAGCGTCATAACACCGCAGACATAAATACCTTACATGGCACCTTAGAATGGCCGTACACGAACACGTTCTTTACCTTGCATGGCCGTAAGTATCCACGAACATAACACCGTTTAAACTAACGTGACACGGATATGCCTTATGGTCATGCTGGAAAGCATCCACCTCCATGAGTGCGTAGCCACCTCATGTCATGACTAGTGAAAAGTAAAATTCGACGTGACGGATATATAATAATTCTGCATATTTGTACTGTTCACTAACACCAGCCGTGTCGCGTAAATTGGACGCGCGAAATTTGTCAGCATGTCAGAACTCGATCTCAGCAATGCCGTCATGGCGCAGGACGAGACCGGCCGCCCGCTGCTCATCGTCCGGGACCAGGGAATCAAGACCCGGGTGCACGGCGTTGAGGCCGTCAAGCAGCATATCCGCGCCGCGCAGGCCGTCGCCGAGATCGTGCGCACCAGCCTGGGTCCCCGCGGCATGGACAAGATTCTGATCTCCCCCGACGGCGACATCACCGTGACGAACGACGGCGCGACGATTCTGGCGCGCATGGAGCTCGAGAGCCAGGTGGCTAAGCTGCTTGTGGAGCTGGCGCGCAGCCAGGACGACGAGATTGGCGACGGTACCACGGGCGTCATTGTGCTGGCCGGCGCGCTGCTCGAGCAGGCCCACGAGCTCATCGACCGCGGGATCCACCCGATCCGGGTCGCCAACGGCTTCGAGAAGGCCTGCCAGGTCGCCGTGGCCCGCCTCGAGGAGGTGGCCGAGCTTTACGAGGCCGAGCAGGACGTGCTGATCCGCGCCGCGCGGACCTCGCTGGGCTCCAAGGTCGTCAACGAGCACGAGGACCAGTTTGCGCGGATCGCCGTGGACGCCGTGACAGCCGTGGCGGACCACAACCGCAAGGACGTCGACTTCGACCTCATCCAGGTGGTGGGCAAGACGGGCGGCTCGCTGGCCAGCTCGCGGCTGCTCCGCGGCGTGCTCGTGGACAAGGAGATGTCGCACCCCCAGATGCCGCGCGCGGTCAAGGACGCCAAGATCGCCATTCTGACCTGCCCGCTGGAGCCGCCGAAGCCGAAGACAAAGCACAAGCTGGACATCGGCTCGGTGGAGGAGTTCCGGGCGCTGCAGGAGTACGAGCGCAAGACCTTCGAGGAGATGATTGCCAACATCAAACGCTCGGGCGCGACGTTCGTGGTGTGCCAGTGGGGGTTCGACGACGAGGCCAACCATCTGCTGCTGCAGAACGACCTCCCGGCGCTGAGATGGGTCGGCGGGCCCGAAATCGAGCTGCTAGCCGTGGCCACGGGCGCGCGCATCGTCGCTCGCATCGAGGACCTGCGCGAAGATAAGCTGGGCCACGCCAGTGTGGAAGAAGTGGAGTTTGGGCAGGACAGGATGACCGTCTTCACGCCGACGCAGCGGGGCGCGGCTCAGCTCAGCGACGAAAAGACTGCCACTGCCGCCCCGGCCGCCCACACGGTGTCCATTCTTGTGCGGGGCTCGAATGACATGATCGTCGAGGAGGCCAAGCGCGCTCTGCACGACTCGCTGTGCGTCGTGAGGAACCTCGTGCGTGACCAGCGTATCGTTTACGGTGGCGGGGCCGCCGAGATCTGCGCCTCGCTGGCGGTTTCTCAGGCCGCTGATGAACTGAGTGACATCACGCAGTACGCCTTCCGGGCGTTCAGCAAGGCCCTCGACTCTGTGCCGCTCACCTTGGCCGAGAACAGCGGGCTGAACCCCATCGAGGTGCTGGCCGACCTGAAGAGTAAGCAGGTCCGTGAGAAGTCGTCGAGGCTCGGTGTTGACTGCCTGTCCAAGGGCAGCCAGGATATGAAGGAACAGTTTGTGGTTGATCCGCTGATTGGCAAACGGGCACAGTTTTTGCTGGCTACTCAGCTTGCCCGAATTGTCTTGAAGATCAACTCGGTTATTGAAGTCGGCAAGCCGAACCAGCAGTAATTCGCAGGCGAAATATACTCATACACAAGAATTCGAACTAGCTTAAAATAGTGTCAGCTTTAATATTGTCAGGCAGCTCAAACTGTGTCAGATCGAGCGACGCGGTCCGTTGAGATTCATGTCGGTTCACACATACTTGTATATCAAATATTATTCTACGCTTAGCACTTAGGCTGGGGGATATCGGGGAGCTGGATGCTGAAGATGCTGGCAGCCAGCTTCAGAGCAGTCTCAAAATTAGTGAGTGCCTCCTTGATCTCAGCGATACCAGTGCAGTCGAGCTTGTTGACGATGTTCTCGATGATCTGCACAATGGGGCCCACAATCTTCGAAAGATCAGCAGCAATCTTCTGGTAGGCATTGACCTGCTTGAGGTAATTGGCCTTGGCGGTCAAAGCATTGAACAGCAGGGTGAGCGCCTCCAAGAAGGCCTTGAGGGCTGTGGTGATAATGCTGCTGCTGCCGGTCAGCTTCTCAGTAGCACTCACGAGACCGTTCAGGGCCGACACAATGCCGGGGAACACGGCCTGGAAGACAGCAACCTCAAGGGTACCAAGGAAGCCGGTAAGACCGTTCACAATGTCAGCCAAAGACTTGGCGACCTTCTCGAGGATCTGCACAGCAGCCTGGATGATCTGGTCAATTTCCGAGGGGCCAGAGGGCGGGGCAGTTGTGGCAGGGGGGCGAGTGGAGCTGGTGGTGCCTTTGGAAACAGTGGTAGTGACAGGAGTAGAAGTGGCTCCACCGGACTGCGAGCAGGTAGTGGGCACGGCAGGGAACGACTGCTGCGACAAGCTGTACGCGGACTCGGCCGAAGCGAAACTATCCTTGATGGCGTTAGCAACCGAGCTAACGGAGTTGATCTTGACGCAATCACCGGCGGCAACGTTGAACAGCTGCGAAATAATGCCAGAAGCCGGACCGCTGAGCGAGGAGATATCGTTGCCCACGATAGAGCCAGCGCCCACCGAGTTGAACTGGCTAGCACGGGCGGTCAGCTCATTCAAAAGATCAACGACGGCAGAACCGAAGGAAATGATGAGTGCGGGGTCGAGTTCAGCATTGGTAACAGACTGAGCATCAGCCGAGAGCGAGCCAACGGCATTGGACAGAGTAGGGAAGTAGCCCTGAATGCCAAGAGCGCCGCCGAGCTGGCCGTTCCAGGCACTCACCGAACCCGAAAGCACACTGGCGGCCGAGCTGACAGCAGACGCATCTTTAGCGAAAGCGCCCTGAGGATAAGTGGTGGGGGCAGCAGAAGAAGCCAAGCTGGTAGTAGCAGGCGCGCTGGTAGTAGCAGGCGTGCTCGAAGTAGCAGGCGCGCTCGAAGAAGCAGGCGCGCTCGAAGTAGCAGGCGCGCTCGAAGAAGCAGGCGCGCTCGAAGTAGCAGGCGCGCTCGAAGAAGCAGGCGCGCTCGAAGTAGCAGGCGCGCTCGAAGAAGCAGGCGCGCTCGAAGTAGCAGGCGCGCTCGAAGAAGCAGGCGCGCTCGAAGTAGCAGGCGCGCTCGAAGAAGCAGGCGCGCTAGTAGTAGCGGGTGCACTCGACGAAGACGAACTGGTAGTGGGCGGAGCGCTCGAGCTAGTGGATGTAGCCGCAGCAGAAGAAGTGGGAGTAGCACTAGAGGCAGCGGCGCAGCTAGGAACATCAGGGAAAGCCTGCTGCGAAAGGCTGTATGCGGACTCCGCAGACGAGAAACTGTCCTTGATGGCGTTGGCAATCGAGCTTACGGAACTGATCTTGTCGCAGGCGCCAGCACTCGAGGCAACGTTGAACAACTGCGAGACAATGCCAGCAGCAGGCCCGCTAAGGGACGAGATATCGTTGCCCACGATAGATCCGGCACCCACCGAGTTGAACTCACTGGCTCTGGTTGTCAGCTCATTAAGAAGGCCTACAACAGAAGAGCCGAACGCAATGATGAGTTCGGGGTCGAGATCAGCATTGGTAACAGACTGAGCATCAGCCGAAAGCGAGCCAACGGCACTCGACAGTGTAGGGAAGTAGCCCTGGATGCCAAGAGCGCCCGCGAGCTGGCCGTTCCAGGCACTCACCGAGCCCGACAAGACGCTGGCCGCCGAGCTAACGGCAGTGGCATCACCGGCGAAATCAGCCTTAGCACCGGAAAGAAGAGCAGCAGAAGTGAGTAGTGCAGAGATCATTAGAAGTTTTGCTTGGATCTCAGATGGAACTTCAGTTTCTATTCGTCTTTATATACCTAGCTGAGACCGTAACTAATCGGGCTCCGATTGCTTAGTCGGGCAGCGATTCCGATAATGGTGCGTACCCCTCACGCACGTTGTACTCGAGATCCTGCATGAGTGTGACTGTCCTTGCCCTGTCTGCGGGGTATTCAATGAGGCCCCTCACCTTATTAATTTTTTCAGCGGAAAATAAACAAGATAATGTGGCAGTTTCACAAAATATCTCAAAGTATTTCGACACTATTACAGCTCAGTACCAGTTTTGTAATGCTAATTAATTTTTCGAATGTTTATCCTATACGGGACGCACTTGTACTGCTTTTACTTGAACGGGATATACCCAACGACCGTGATAATTAAATACCATCGATCTGAACCCTTGACCTGTATCTAAGATATGGGTAGCGCGTCATAACTAGAGCATCGTCGATGAACACTTGCCGAGTACATACAATATCGATAGTAATAGATAGTAATGCCAAATAATATTCCCATTTGATTAATCAAGGTTTAGTACGACCAAACCGTTTACCGGGCAATTTGCATCTTTTGAAATGCGCTGCGAATTTCCCGGCCTCGAGACACAGATACCGTTGTAACGGAAAATCAATTATTTTCACCTAACCCTCCAGACTGCTAAGCAGTGACCATCATGTATGACAGCGGAAATGCCGTGTATCACGTGTTGTATCAGAAGCAAGGCGCGAATCGGTTATGCATAAATGACATTAAAGATTAGCGGGTAAATTTCACTCTAAAACCTGTTCGGCGAAGTACTGGTTTGTATACCAACAGTAGTAGCCATCGCCCCAGCATGTAAAATCGCACCATTAATTGTCCCTGCTACATAGTAGTTGTTCAAGAATGAATAATAGTTGTTTAGAGATGCATAGCCACCGTTCAATGTTGAGTAGGTATCTGAAGGCCTCTAATTTATTTTTGATTCATCTTAGTCCCGAAGTTACGTCGAGTATTTACCCCACATACACTGCCCTAATCCCGTCTCCATCGAGCCACCAATGAGCCACTGGCGGAACTTGATAGTTCCCGATCTGCATATAACATTCTAGCTATAATACAAGTAGAGTAGTACTTGCTGATGGACCAGGCAATTTGCCCCGCAGCGGCCGTCGCCCACAGTGCTTAGCCCGCTGCTGAACGCAATTGGCAACCAGCCTGATTTAACCAGCCGCCAACTACCTCGAAATCAATACCATAGCATAAAACTGGCTGATTCCCTCCCCGTCTGGAGGCTGCGTTTATATACCACCGCTCGCGTCACGCCTGGGCAGGGGATGAGCGCGATCTTCTTCCTGAATGAGGCCGGGAAGCCGCTCGTCTCGCGCAACTTCAAAGGGGAGGTCCCGATGTCGTGCGTGACCGACTTCCCTCAGCTGCTCCAAGAACATGCCACGCCATGTTTCGAGCACGAGGGCGTGCACTACGTGTACATAAAGCACGCCGACCTGATAGTGCTGCTGGTCAGCGGATCGACGAATCTGAACGTCATGGCCATGCTGCAATTCCTCTACAAGGTCGTGGACAGCCTCAGTGTATTCGTGACGAACGTCGAGGTGGAAAGCGTGGTCGACAATTTTGTGGTGCTGTATGAGCTGCTGGACGAGATGATGGATTTCGGGTACGTGCAGTCCACGGACAGCAACATGCTGCAGGACTACGTTACCCAGTCCAGCTACAAGCTGGAGGTCAGCCAGGCGGTGAGCACGCTGACCGACGCTGTGAGCTGGCGCCCGCCCGGGATCTGGTACAAGAAGAACGAGCTGTTTGTGGACGTTGTGGAGACTGTGAGCGCGCAGGTCGTGCCCCAGAACGCTACGTCACACGAGAAGGCCAAGGTGCTGCACTCCGAGATTACCGGGGTCATCAAGCTCCGGTCCTTCCTCAGCGGCATGCCCCACCTGACGTTGGGGCTCAATAACATCGCCAGCGTGCAGGGCCTGTCGTACCACCGCGCCTCGAGGTTCGTGGTGCTGAGCGACATGGGCTTTCACCAGTGCGTTGACCTCGACAAGTACGACCAGGAGCAGGTCATTGAATTCATCCCGCCGGACGGGCAGTTCGACCTGTTGACCTACCGCGTGCAGCCGCAGATCCAGGGCGGAGACATCGCCATGTTCGGCATCGTGCCCAAGATCGAGATCAGGCAAAACTCGCGGGTGCTCATATCCTGCACGGTCACTGCCCAGTACAAGCGCCGCCAACACTGTAAACAGCTGGAGCTGGCGTTCCCGGTGCCCCAGGACTGCGACAGTCCGCGGTGCAAATCCAGTATGGGTAGCGTGGTCTACGTGCCCGAACAGCAGCAGGTCCACTGGCGGATTCCCAACTTCGGCGGCGGTCAACAGGCCACCATGCAAGCCGAGCTGCAGCTTTCGGGCGGCGCCGAGGCCCGCGAGTCCGCTGAGGATGCCGCGCGCGTCTACTCCACGCCGGTCACCCTGAAATTTGAGATGCCCGGTTCTGCGCGAAGCGGGCTGCATATCCGCTACCTGAAGATCGACGAAAAGACGCTGCAGTACCAGGCGCTGCCCTGGGTTCGCTACTTGACGAAATCGGGCGAATACGAAGTGCGGCATGCGCGAGAACAAACGTGACATACACCAAGCATAAAAGCAGAGCGTGATATTTTACGCAATTGCATTGTAACAATAGACTTACAGATATCCGCTGAATTCAGGTAAAGTACGATATTCTCTAATTTCAAGCTGCATACCTTCTACAGTAGTTGTAAATACTTTCATTATAATACATTACTCTCGCTTAGCACTGTCCAGGGCCCGTTCGAGTTCCATGCGGTGAGTATCCGCGTCCAAGTCCTGCTCCTCGCCAAGTTCCCACAGTTCCTGCTCCTGGCTCTGGATGCGCGACACTCCGACATCATGCACAGCCTGTGTGAACTGTTTACAGGCCCTCAGCCACCGAGTCTGCAATCTTCTGAGACCGACCGCTACACCCAAGGCGGCCAGGGCGCCCATCGCAAACGGTGACAAAGTCGTGAAATAGACACCAGCCACGGCAGCCGTGGCCAGGGGCAATTGGACCGTGAGCGCCTCAATAACGCCCGCCGTAGCCTGCTGTTGCAAGCGAGCGACAGCCATGTCCAATTCGGGGACTACTTCGGGCTCCAGGCGTCGGTGCAGCGACTCGTAGGTTTTCACCTGACTCTGTTGCAGCAGCGAGCCCCGCAAGTAATCGAATGCTGCTCGGGATCGGGGCATTCCGCGACCCAGCACCAAAGTGGTGTCCGTGGCCACATCGTCGGCCCGGAAGTACAGCTTCCAGAACGCCAGATCGCCCGCCAGCAGTGCCCGCACAGCCGGCAGAAGCGTGCCCTGCAGCTCCTGATGAGCCAAATGGGCCCACTCAGCGCGTTGTCCACTGGCCACGGCGGTCTGCTGGGGCTGGCGCTGCTGCTTGGCCTGCTCGATCTGTTTTTCGCAGGCGGATATGATGGACAGCTTCAGGACATCGTAGATTTTGGGCAAATCCGTCAGCTTTTCGCGCAGCTCGTCAATTTTAGAGGCCTGCCGCATGGCCAAGTATGTGCTAGCGTTGTTGGGTGACTGCTGCAGTAGTTCCGCACCGTCCACAGCCGATAAACTGTCGGTGTTTACTACGCCAAGACAGGTGCCCTCAACGCCCGAATTTTCAGCGTTAAAAGAAGTTTGCTGGTCGTGGACAACCAAATGCGGGAACTCGTCGACGTAATCGACACTGAGATCGCGCTGATCCCGGATGTCTGCCAGCAAATGGCAACTTTTCAGGTGGTCAAACGATTCGGGAACGGCCTCCAAATACTCGGCGGCGGGCCCCGGGAAGGGCACCGGATACACAATTAGCGAGTTGTGTGTTTCCACGTACTCGAAACTGCTGCTCTGCACCACCAGCACGTCCTTGGACAGCGGCCTGCGCGCCACGGCGTCTGCCCACTGCGTGCGCTGGACCGGCTCGGCGATCAGCGCGTCCAGCACGGGCGCCGCGCGCTTGCGGCCCACGCGTGCCACCAGCCCGATCCTCAGCACCGACGAGCGCGCGGTGTATGTATCAATGCGCGCGTGCAAACCGCCGATGTCCCGAAATTTCGCTTTCAGCGCCTGCATGCCCTCGCCCTCGCTGGCCAGTAAGAATTAGACCCACACTAGGCCCCGGAATCGCGGCGCGCAAGGTGAGGCGGGCGGATCAAAGTCAGTTTCGGTGGATCGCAGACTATAAAGAGTGCAAAAAAGAAGTTTGGACAGCTGCTGGGGTCGCGTAGCGGTGTAGGTACAGACGCATATAAGACTAATACAAGCGCACGTAGATCGCTCAATTGACGTGCACAGCCACTTTAAATACGTTTCGTGCATTCACCGACATGCTGGCTTGTTCAATCGTCGATAAGTCCGCCGGCGACATGGGCTAGGTTGCATGAGCACCGCGACGCTCACCAGCACGACGTTGGCGGGAACCATCGCCAGCGTGGTCGAGAATGGCATCACGTACCCGCTAGAGTACCTAAAGGTCCGACAGCAGCTTGCCATTGTGCCCAGCGGCACCCCGCAGAGCTTCTCGATCCCCCAATTTACCAGCGTCATGTACCGGGGCTGCTCCGTTTTTATGGCCGGCAATGCCCTGAAAACAGTCCTGAGGTTCAACGTATTCAACGCCACGGTGAAGTCGCTCAGCGACAACCGGGGTGGGCGGCCTAGCGCGCCGGTCGTGGTGGTTGCTGGTATGCTCACGGGGTTGAGTGAGACACTGGTTGTCGTGCCCTTCGAGAGCATCAAGACCACAATGATCGAGGCCTCAGGGGTCGGCAAAGGCGCTGCGGTGGGGTGCCTGCCGCCGCTCGGCGCTGAGGGCACGCAATTGGTGCGTTCTTCGCCCAGCAGAGTGACGTCGAGCAGTGTCAACAAGCCCGTGAAGCTGCCGAGGCAACAGAACCCTCCCCAGCCACCGTTTGCGCCGTCAGGACCTCGCAAGATCCGCCCGCAGGCTCCTGCACCAGCTCCGGCGGCGAGCACTGCGGGTGGATCCGGCCTCGTGCAGATCACCGGCCCCAAACCGCTGTTGACTACGATCAGAGACATGTACCGCGACCGCGGTGTGCGCGCGTTCGTGCAGGGGTTCAACCCGACGGTCATTCGGCAGGTCTCCAGCTCGATGCTGCGGTTCACAGCCTGGAACTCGTGGGCCCAGTTCTTCTCGGTGGATGGCGAGGAGAAGATGAGCATATACATGCTTCTGGCCGGCTCGGCTGTTGTATCCGGCGTCGAGACAGTGTTGACGCAGCCCATTGATGTGATCAAGACCCGCATGCAGACCGCGAATGGCCTCGCATTGTACGGCAATTCAGTGGTGTGTGCCTACCGGATATTCGTTGAAGAAGGATGGAAGAAACTGTGGTCGGGCATGAGTCCGCGGTGGGTCCGCAAATGGGTCTCCGGCGGTATTATGTGGGCCGTTTACGAGATGTCCTTCAGCAGAATCGACCGGTCCATGCGCGAGCATCCTTTCAAATAAATAAAGTAAGGCTAAATAAATAATTACCCGCTCACTGAGGCGGTGTGGTTTGTAACCACTACACCGATCATAAACAGACAAATCAATGCAACAGCAACCTGCTTCAAGGCTCCAGTTGATAGATGTATAATACCTGTTATCACAAGTCCTGATTTGATCAGTATAGTAAGATCTTTGTTGAAAGACCGGCCATTCCAGACCCATGTCCCGGTGGCCACTGGCGAGTCGTTCTCCCTAAACAGTCGCAGTCTGAAGTTTGGCCACAGACCGACCACAGCAGGGAGTAGACATAGTAGAAAGGCTATCTTATTGTCCATGTGGGCTGAAGGGGGCTAGTTATCTGTTTGAGGGCTCCCAGCCGGGTCGGAACGGGCCGATATCAGGGCTAGGTGGCTGCCCGCGTAGTGTTCATAAACGGAACTAAGCCCAAAACGGCACTGCATAGAGGTTCCAATCAGCCCAATGCCGCTTGTTGACTACTTGACGTACAAGTCTGGCTTTGTACCCAAGGCTGACGCCGAGGCGCAGCGAAGATGCTATACGTACCTTCGGAAATGCGTCAATGAGATGAGACGTTCCGAATACGAGAACCACCGCCAAAACCTGGCAAACTTAATCAAGATCTACGAGGGAATTGAGAGCGTCACCGAAGCCGCCGAGGGTTCGATGCGTCGAGACCGAGCCGCCACGTTTTGGCGGTACTGGGACCGGAACAAGGACCAGATTATTGCCATTGAGGAGCGCACGAACGACGAATACGCCATTCAGGACAAGGTTGCCGAGCTAGAAGAAGGCCGTTATATCCCTAGTTAGTGCTTGTAGTTGTATACCCAATTGACATGAGAGCGAAGAACTCCCAATGGTGCAGAGCCCCCTTCCAGTGTGTTCCCAGATCGGCAGGCATCATGGAGATCGGCCGGCATCCTGCGGGTCTCTGAACATGCATTGAACTGCTGTTTAACATAAATTGTTCACAAATCGTTTATATTCCAAGTACATAGTGAAATAACGTGACGTGCCCAGGCATTGTCACGCTCTGGAATAGGGCGGGTTCAGCATGCGCACGCCAAGAGTGATCATAATCCGCCACGGCGAGACCGAGTGGTCCAAAAAAGGCTTCTACACGGGCAACACCGACCTGCCTCTGATTGCCGAGGGCGCCAAAATGGTCGCTGAGGACGGCCGGATCGGCGTTGGCGAGGGCCGGCTGGTGGACCCCAGATACGTCAGACACGTGTATGTGTCGCCCCGCAAGCGTGCCCAGCAGACGTTTGCACTATTTTTCCACGATAAGCGATGGATGATCCCCGAGCAGCGCATTTCCACCGACGATAGGTGCCGTGAATGGGACTACGGCGACTACGAGGGCTGGACGACGGCGCAGATCAACCACCACCGCAAGACAGCTGGGCTGGAAACCCCTTTCAGGATCAGCCGCGACGGCTGCGAGGGCGGTGAGTCGCCCGAGCAGATCACGGCCCGCCTGGACTCGCTGATCCAGGACATCCGCAAGATTCACGCGGAGGCTATGGCCACGGAGGATCCCTGCAACGACGTTGTGGTGTTTGCGCACGGCCACAGCCTGCGCATGTTTGTGCTCCGCTGGCTGGGGATTCCGCTGTCGAATTACATCCCGATGCTGATGCCAGCGGGCGGCCTGGGCGTGCTTTCCTACGAACACAACAACCTGGACGAGCCAGCGTTCGAGGTTGGGTTCCATTTGAGCAGTTTTGAGCACAGCATGTCGACTTAGTCGTAGAGATCTATGGAACCCAGGCATAGGCCAATGGTGTAGATGCACCGAGTAAGTATCTAAAGCTAGCGTAATACCTGTGATTAGTTCCTTGAACTGTTCTACCTGTGAACCGTACTTTCTGTGAACTGTACTACCTGTAGATTGTAATGCCTTTAGTCTGTATACCTGTAGCCTGTACTGCCTATAGTCTGTACACCTATAGTCTCGATTGCCTGTTCCCCGCAAACTTGTGAGTTGTAAAACGTGAGTTGTAAAACGTGAGCTGTAAAACCTGCAAGCTAGAAATCTATAAACTGTACAACCTCTGACCTACATATCTGTGATCTATACGTGAATTGCGCTCATTGTTGTATGTGCCTGTGCGTGGATAGCAGTCACAGGGTGCATTGCATTGCATTCCATCGACATGATCAATGCCATAGATATCGATTGGGTCTATAAAGATCAGTTAAATGGCCTGTGCCTATATGTGACCTCGTACCTATATGTGCCTGTGCGCCGGTGCGTAAATTGTTTTTACAGGATATATGCCAATATGCTAGAGCCCCAGCTCCTGAAGAAGCACCTGCTGCTCCTTGGACAGCACCACGTGCGACCTGTCAGGCCGTTCGGGTGTGACGGGACTCAACGCGTCGAACGAAGTGTACGAGTCTTCTTGCTCAATGTGCGGAAGAGGGGAGGTGATGAGTTCGGGCTGCCACTGCGGCGGCTCCTTGACTTCGAGCCGCGACGACAGCAGCATGACGCCCGTCAACACGACGCCCGTGCCACATACGACCCCACCGGTGACTTCCAGAGTCTGCCGGCCGTAGAGCGCAAGGCTGTTGAGCACTGTGGTGACGTTGTACACGCAGAACACGAGCGGGTACAGCAGCGACGTCGAAGTCAGCCTCAGCCCCGAGTTGGCGCACCACAACTGGCTCAATGCGAAAAACAGAAACAGAACCACAAGTATCCAGTACTTGGGTGTGGCCAGCAGTGATGGCACGTGCCTAACGTCTCGAACGATCAGGGCCACAGCTAGTTTGGCCATCAGCAGCGAGTGTGCGCTGGCGATTCCCGCAGCCACGCCCCACCAGCATCCGCGCACGGAGTCCCGGGAAGCCAAGCCAGCTGGCACATCCTGCTCGGTGCGGGGCAGAGCGATCGGCGGCTGTTTACGGCCCATGAAGACGCAGCCCAGGGCAACGCCCAGCGTGAGCGCCATAAACACCTCGAATCTCGCGGAACCAAGCAGCTGGGCCACTTTTTTCAGTGGAATGTCCGGATCGGAGGAGATTCCGCTCGTGCCAGCGACAACCATGGCCCCCACAACCACCAGCGCCGTGCCGGCGAGCGCACGCGTGGTCAGCGGCTCGTTCAGCAGCAAGCACGCAAACACCGAGTTTGCCACGATGCCAATCGCCTGCAGGGTGCACACCAGCACGATTGGCAGTACGGTGAGCTGGACGGTGCTGCCGAACAAGTTCGCTGTGACGAAGAGCGCGATGCCCAGCCGCCACAGCAGCACGCTGCGCTCGCCGTCTCTCAAGTGCGAAAGCCGCTGCAGGGCCAGCCCCAGACTTTGCGTGATGCTTGCTGCTGCCACAACCGTGCAATTCCAGATCAGACCCATTTGTGGCTCAGTGCTGAAACTGTTAACGTAGATGTAGCAGCTGCCCAGGGTCCCAACCCAGTCCTGAAACATAGGCCAGATTAGGAAGTAGGATGAGCCAAACGACACGAGCAAGTTGATTATCTTGGATTAGCGCTGCAGTAACTGTAGGAGCTTATGATGAACGAGGTTATGAGATAAATTCACGGGTTGCACTCGCGGCTGTAGAAGTAATACTACCGATGCCATGCTACCAATGCCATGCTAACAGATGGATGTATCCATGTATATGCACTCCCAATTGCTTCTGACCAAGCAGAGATGTAACTTATCTGCTGGTTGGTCGTGCGGCTGTATGGCCCACTGCGGGATCAAACAATTATGGTACACAATGAGCAATAAGCGAATTTCAACTAATACATAATCCAAACGATGTATTTATAAAACTAATACGGAAACAATTGTTGATTGGAATAAGCGCGGCTGTTGGTTGGATCGCGCAATGGCTGGGACTGGGATATCACGACGTGCTGACGGGGCAGGGGCATGACCAAAGTGGATATGGACGCGGCGGTGGCGCATTTGCTGAAAAACACCTCGAGTTTCGACTCGCGCCCGACGCTGAAGGTGCTGAGGAACCTCCCGCAGCTGCGGCGCACGGACCCTGCCGCGCTGGCCGCGCTGGCCGCGCGCCACCTCGACGCCAGCGAGTTCGCCCGGATGCGGGAAATCCTCGGATTGCCCAGCGTAGAGGCCGAGACAGGCGAGCGCTCGCCCGAAATCGACGTTTTTGTCCACCTGGTGGCGCTCGCCTGGTGCGTGCACGACGGGCGAGCCAGCAAGGCGGTCACGCCCGAGCAAACACTGAAGTTTGCCGCGAGCGCGCTGGAGCACCTGGCGAAATACAACAGCCGGTCACTGGACCATCTCATGGCGAAGTTCTGGTTCTACTACCTGCGGTCGGTCGAGCTCTGCGGCGCGGCGCTGCACGACCCGCAGCTTTACGCAGACATGATGGCCGCCCTGCGCACGGCAGCGCTCCGCCACGACTTCGAAACCCACGGCATGCTGGTGGTGCTGCTGCTGCGCACGTTGCTGGCCACCCACCGCGTCGACATGGCCGCCAGCCTGGTGAGTAAGACGATGTTCAACGAAAACAAGGCCAGCAACTCCCTCGCGGCTCGCTACTACTACTACTTGGCGCGCATCTCGGCGATCGAGCTCGACTACAGCACGAGCTTTGAGCAGATCACCGCGGCGATCCGGAAGGTGCCCCACACACCGTCTGCCAAGGGGTTCGTGCAGCAGGCCCACAAGCTTAGCGTGCTGGTCGAGCTGCTCACGGGCGACGTGCCGCCCCGCAAGGCCTTCGGGTCCAAGGAGCAGCCCGAGCTGGTCGGTCCGCTGAAGCCCTACTTGGCGCTGGCCAAGGCCGTGCGGGCGGGAGACATCCAGCTGTTCCAGCAGGCTCTCGCCGCCCACGGCGAGGCCCTGAAGAACGACGGAAACCTGACGCTGGCCCGCCGCCTGCGCCAGAACGTCATCAAGACCGGGCTGAGGGTGATTTCTTTGACGTATTCCCGCATCTCCTTGAAGGACGTGTGCGTGAAGCTCAGCCTCGATTCCGAGGAAAGCGCCGAATACGTGGTTGCGAAGGCGATCAGGGACGGTGTGCTGGACGCGGAGATCAACCACCAGCAGGGGTTCATGCAGTCGCTGGAGCTGCGAGACGTGTACGCTACGAAGGAGCCGCAGCGCGCGTTCCACGAACGGATCAGTTTCAGCATGTCCTTGCACGACGAAAACATGAAGGCTCTGAGGTACCTCTCGTCGGACCATTCGGGAGACTTGAAGGATGTCCAGGAGGCGCTGGAGCGCGAAAAGGAGCTGGTGACGGAGATCCAGGAGAATACAGATTTGGAGGAAGACGAGGAGTTCGATTTCTAACTGCAGCGCAGAAAGAATCGATGCAATCGATGCAAGTATCTAATTATATAGATGCAATGGAATGGAATTGAATTGACGCAGACGCTAACTATGTATTGGTGAACATGCGCAAATGCTAATAAACATATCTAGATACAAACAGGCGCGCACAAACGGCGCACGCAAACGGCGCACACAAACAGGCGCACACAAACAGGCTCAAACAAACGTGGGTGCAACTGTTGATGGAATTTAGAGGCAGCAGAGCTGGAGGCAGGTAGTGATCTAGTCGTATTTAATTGAGGATATAAGCGCGCTCCATAACGTCCTTGCCAACGCTTCGCAGACTAACACTTTCGATATTACATTTGTCTCCGAAATAGCCCTGGACCATTTGGATTGTGATCGAATGCGGCGGGCCGTTCCCCCGTTCGTGTTCGAAAGTAATAAGCAGCTCCGGCGCATGGTTCGACAACTTGATGACCTGCTCGATGTACTGGGATCTAGTTGCGTCCGGCATGGCCACCAGAGCCGCCCGATCGAAAACCGCGTCAACGGCTCCCACCATGCTTGGCTTCAAGTGGAAAATGTCGCCCTGGAAGATCGTGATGGCGCCCAGCTTGTACTGTTTCAATTGTCCCTGCACAGAAACGGTGGGTTTCTCATCGGCGAAAAACTGCTGCACGGCCAGTTCGCTCAATTCGCAACCAACGACTTTGTAGCCCTGATCTGCCAGCCAGCGCATGTCGAGCGTTTTGCCGCACAGCGGAACGAAAATCGTGCCGCCAGGCTTTGCAATTGACCTGATGTGCTCCACCAGCACTGGGTGAGCCTCGTCGAGCTGCCAGCCGGTTTGGTTGTTGGCCCAGCGGTTCAGCCAGTACTCGTCGTTCATAGCAGCCCTGCCCTCAATGGAGGCTCAAAGAGTGAAATTTCAGCAAAAATGGGTGATCTAAATATAGAAAATTATTCCGGAGTTGCTAAGCCCCGTTATCGACATTTTCGATGGCGTGGTGTTTGATGGTTCCGCGGCGTTATTCCCGTGCTGCCCGTGCTAAACCTAAGGCTGGGGTGAAAACCGCTAGAACACTCCGAGGAGCCCATGCGTCGATCTTATGAGCGAACCCTACAATAGGAAGTCAGGGCACCAGTTCACCAAACATGCAACTTGAGGCGCGCCAGTACAGCAGTATTGCCGGCAGCAACGTGCTCGTAAACGGCAAGCTGCAGCCCGCTACTGTTTACATCGAGGATGGGAAAATTAGCCGCATCGCTGAGGGCGAGATCGACCCGCGCGCGAAGAACTTCGGCGACCTGTGCGTTTTGCCCGGGCTAGTTGATGCCCACGTACACCTCAACGAACCGGGGCGCACCGACTGGGAGGGATTCGAGAGTGGCACGAAGGCGGCTGCCTCGGGGGGAGTTACTACCGTAATCGACATGCCCCTGAACGCAATCCCGCCTACAACTACCGTGGCTAACTTCGAAACCAAGCTACTAGCCGCCCAAGGCCAGTGTTGGGTCGATGTTGCGTTCTGGGGTGGGCTGATTCCCTCGAACGTGGGGGATTTGGAGTCTCTGATCAAGCGAGGTGTTCGTGGGTTTAAGTGTTTCCTAATTGAGAGCGGCGTTGACGAGTTCCCCATGGTTGACATGGATACCGTGGAACGTGCCATGCGGATCTTGGCTGGTAAGCCTACTGTGTTGATGTTTCATGCGGAGTTGGACCAATGCCACGGTGATATCCCCAAAGTGGATCAGGGTAGTGGTGCCCTTGCCGCTAATGCACATGCACACCAAATCGACTCTGACGGCACCTTAGCTGCACCCGACGGCACTGCGCCCAATGCCGTGGTCACTCATGAACCCATCCCGATGACGAAGGGACCCGATGACGAATACGCGACATTTTTAAAGTCGAGGCCTGACGCATGGGAGGTCGATGCCATCAAGGCGGTGATTGAACGCGGGCAGCGAGTTGGTGATGTCAATTTACACATTGTACACCTCGCCTCGGCTCAGGCGCTTCCTGACCTGATTGCAGCGCGCAAATCCGGTTTGCACATTACGGCTGAGACCTGTTTCCACTACCTGTCACTAGCCAGCGAGGACGTGCCGGACGGCAATACTCTCTACAAATGCTGCCCGCCCATCAGATCTACCAGCAATCGGGAGCAGCTGTGGCAAGCCGTGGAACAGGGTCACATCAATTCCATAGTGAGCGATCACTCGCCCTGCACCCCGGACCTCAAGCTTCTGGACAGCGGCGACTTCATGAAAGCCTGGGGCGGTATTGCCAGCGTTGGGCTGGGCCTCACGATTCTGAACACCGAGAGCCGGGGCCGGCTAGACCTCCCCCGCATTGTCGAGCTTACCTCCGCTGCTACCGCCAAGCAGGCCGGCCTCGAGCACCGGAAGGGCACCATTGCTGTCGGCCTGGATGCTGATTTCTGCGTGTTCAATCCCGAAACAGAGTGGCAGTTTCAGCAAAGCAAACTGCAGTTCAAGAACAAGTATACACCCTATAACGGCCGCACCGTCAAAGGCCAAGTGGTGGAAACGGTGCTGCGGGGCACGAAAATCTATGAGTTTGGCCACCAGTTCAACGACCCGGTGGGCTCCACCATTACTGAGCCTCGAAGATGAGCTTTTTTGTACTAAATATGTGTACTGTAATATATAAATGCTACCTGATGGGCCAGTGATCCACCACGGAGATGAGTATACTCAATGTCCATGCAGCCACAGTGTTCCTGGGGACACGGTGACTTTACACACTCAGTACCAATAGATAATTTCTATGAACACTTATGTCGGTATGAGCTCCGGCATCGGTATGAGCTCAGGCTCGGTATGGACCAGTTGGAGTTGGCTGAGTGCGGCTGGCGATGGGTGCCTTTACTGAGCTGTGCTTTGAATGCTGCCGAGACTGCAAACGGAGGTCATACTCGCTGGGCCAGATGCGAGCATAAGTGTCCAGCGCATACCCTGCTACATTTTAGTTACTTGGCGTTCTCCGGCTTGGCGCGGTTCAGCACCTTGAGGAACTCACCGGTCCGGTGCCGCATGCGCGAGTGTACAAAGGCCTTCGAGGACTTGATGTGAAAGTGGAAGTAGTCTCTGAACGTCTGGATATGGCTGATCGCGAGCTCGCGGCGGCGGGGCAGCAGGTGGGCCGGAAACAGCACAAACGTCACGTAGCTCTGGTCCGGCCGCGCACGGTCCTGGAAGCCGCTCTGGAGTACCTCGCGCGGGGGCTCCTTGCTGAACAGCACCTGCGGCGCATTCTGCAGCGCACGCCGGCGGGCGTCGACAAACTCCTGCAGAAACACCTTGCCGAACGCCTGGTCGGTTTCGTCCTTGAACCCGGTGCTGAAGATGACCGTCACGCGGTCGTAGCTCGGCTGCACGTAGATCGTCTCCTCGTCACGATACCGAATGACCATCACCTCGGTTTTGCTGGCGGGCGCCTCGTAGCTGCCCGTCTCGTAGTCCTGGGCCTCCTTGGACATCTCGTCGAACAGCTTGAACGCCCGCTCGAACGGCGCGGCCAGCGCGTTGCGCCGCAGCAGGCTCAACTTCTCTACCAGCTCCGTGCGGTCCTCGAGCGAGTCCGGGAGCTGCTCGAGGTCAATGAGCACCGAGAAGTTGTATCCGTGCTCCGTGTCCGCGACCAGGCCCTGGTACTCCTTGTGCAGCAGCTTTTCGGCGCCGTATTTGGCCAGATCGGGCCAGGCCTTGAGCACAATGCTCAGCAGGATCTGGGTCTTCGATTCGGGCGTGGAGATGTGGTACGCGACATTGTCGAAGTCGCTGACGAGCTGGTCGATTTTGCTGGGCTCCGCACCGTCGATGATGGCCTCCGTGAAGATGGACTTCAGCAGTAGGTTCTGGTACTCCAACAGCTCCTGCGACATGGTGATGAGTGGCCGGATGCCCAAACCGCCCATCTCCCTGCCCAGCCAGCATGCACGCCAATGCACGTTGAAGGCCGTGGCATACTAGCCTCAGAATTTACTACGCTAATTTGCAAATATCATTGTGAGATGTCGTTGATTAAATACATAGTACCCAACGCGCGTCACTTATAGCGCTCGGCTCAGTATCACCCACACAAATCGTAGTGTACCGTTCACCATCTTATCAGTTCCTATTACACACCAGAACTTGCATTGGACTGATGCTTTGAATCAAACTGCATTGGATCACTATCATATCACATTCAGGATTGCGCAGTTTAATAAATATACCTAGCGTAGTCGGCATTATGTACGAGCATATTGAATCGGCCTGATGTGCGCACACATTTCCTTTGATGCGTGGATAGCAGGCGTTTGAGCATGCGCTTTGCATATCGTTCGCAAGCATAAGAACACTCTGATCCGTTCATACTCAGCGGGCATTAGAACATGCAATTCGTCCATACTTAGCACGCATTAGAGCATGTCTGTCCATACTACGCAGGCATTAGAGCTGTCCGTCCATACTTAGCTGACACTACTGGCTTCACTCTTGCTGGTGCCGAACTTCTGCAGATCCTTGGCCTGCAGCTGCTGGTTGCATTTGAGGCACTGCCACTGCGGATCCTCGGCCAGCCGGAGGGAAAGGCAGACGTAACAGTACGCGTGCTCACAGCCTGCCGTGTACGGGTTCACGATCCCTCGGGCGGCAATGGTGGAGTCCTGCTGGAAACATACGGCGCACATTCTGCGCGGCAGAAAGGCCATGGGGCCCTCTGATCCGCCAACTTTCGACGTCTGCCACGGCTTGACCACCAGCCGGGCCAGCCGGCGGAAGTTGATCACAGGAAGCACAAACAGCAGGAACTCGGTGAGCGCGTTCCAGATCAGCTGCCGGTTCTGGAATTCGTAGTTGACGTTGCGCACGCTTTTCTTGCTGGACGAGCCGTACCGCGCACCCAGCACCCGCAAAACAACGGTGAGATACTCGCCCGAAAACAGAAACGCCACGAAGTTGCCGAGCGACGCCACGCTAAGCACTGTGGACACCCTGTCCAGCCAGTTTATGGGGATAAGCTCCCGGTTCTGGGCCTTGTTCCAGAGGTAGGGCAGCACCACGACGATAATTCCGTACAATGCCTTGGTTCTGGGGCCGATCGGACGCTTCGTCCGCGCGTTCACGAGCACCAGATTTTGCAGTTTTGCGCCGTAGGTTGTGGCGTGGTCCCAAACGGTCACTTTGAACAGCAGCGCCTTCAGCAGCAGCATGAGCTCATTGTCGTACTGATCCTTGACGGACGGGTTCCAGAATTTGAATGCGTTCTGGAGCTGGGATTTTAGCTCGCTCACCAGCTCGCTGTCCAGCAGCGACGCGTCCAATTGGTTGACGCGCGGGTTCACGGCAGTACCGAAATTGTTCATTAAGGCAGGCCACCCTGCCCTCGGCTGCCTCCCATCTGCCCCGCCCATGCGTCTGCCCCGCCGGAACGCACACAAATACCGCCAGGTCACATGGACCGTGGGCACTTAAAATTTGTGATTAGAGCGCTAGATAGTCTGTAAATATAAAATCCGCGGGATCCTGGCGAACGCTTCTATTTTGCGTTTGAGTTTGAACCTACGTGATCTCTGGCCCATCTGATTCAGTCCCTCGCGGGAATGTGGGTGACGCGCGTCTGAAATACTTAGGGCGCGGTTTCCCTCCGATTCGGGTTCGCCCGCTTACACCAGCCCTTGTAATATAATGCTATTAACCTTCCGAATAAAATATTAGCTCTAATTCAGGAGTCCATTAGCTGGCCTGCCTATACGATCGTTTACATACCATCCAACTGAACCGCTAGCTGTTTCGTTGGGCTTCAATCTACTGCGCTCTCGGACAGTCTTCCACATTTACACCGGGAGCATTGAGCTACGCAGTCTGTGCGATGACGCTTGATTTCTCGCCTTCACCGGCCGATCTCGATGGAGCTGAGTATTCGTCGGAGTACCCAAGCAGCCCGCAAAAATCTGTGGAGACCTCGCCAGAGTTCCCTGAAAAGTTTCCGCAATCGGAGAGCGCCGAGTCTGTGACGGAGGCACAGCATCCTCGTCGACCTGAGTTTCACGGGTCCACTACTGAAGATGTTTACGGGTCACCTGTCCAGTATATGCATCCTTTTCTGCCGCCTGCCCAGCTTGAGTACGCTCGAACGCTCGATCATGGAAGTGGCCTTTCGTTGATGTTGTCTCCGCTTGTTTCAACGGCGATGAATCCGCACTACGTGATGATGCTGTCGCCTCTCAACTATTTGATAAATATAGATCCACTCGAGGTGATTCGAGTGTCAGTGAAATGTATCCCGCGCGATCCGATCGTAGCTTTACCGCCGGCGCAACCACAACAGTCGTTTCACCATAGTTTCGCTTCATCTAAGGGTAAAGTTCACCGAGATTGGCGCGCAATTTGTGTAAGCGAGGTTCCCAGGCATGTTACACGGGCGCAATTGATGAGGACACTGAACCCCATGGCACTAGAGTCGGTTCGCCAGTCGCCAGATTTCACTCGTGACACCGCACGCTTCGAATTAAGATTCATCAGTTACGACTATGCATTGCATTTCTACTCAGAGATGCTCATCACACCTGTATACATTGGCGCTAATCGTCTACGGTTTTCCTGGGTTCCTGTCCCAAGCTTGCCGGAAGAGTTCGCTCAGAACATTGAACAGGTAAGTCTGTCACGCACGATCAAGATAATTTTGCCAAGGGCGTTTAAGAAGGGCACCAATGAGCGCCACCAACATGTTTTTGCTTTTGAGCAACAGATCAAAAATCATCTGAACGAAATGGGCGTTCTGGAGTGTGCTGAACACCCTAGCATTGAGCCACTAAGAGGTTTCGATCATGAACAAAACGCATCAACTGATACTTATGCGGACAAAAGTAGGAATCTCATACTAGTGGCCAGCTTCGCCAGCATTGAAGTAGCATTAAAGGCCGAGAAAACCGTTAGACAGCTCTGCTACGAGAACAGAAAGGTCCCCTCATACAAGATTGTGTATGTTTGTGACCGCACTGTTCACCAAATACCGTTATTAAAGCAACAAGCTGCGCTGTTATACCTTGGTGTATCACCCTATGACGTCAAACGGGTACAAGATTACTCAGATAGCCAACTGGTTCGGTCTATCAGCCTTCAGAATCTTTCTGCTGTTGTGGCCGCTCAATTGCGAGGCGGTGTGGGACAAGTGGGCAATCGGTGTGTATGTATCTCCCGGCTACCCCCAAATACTCAGCCTGTAGATATCTGCAACATCGTTCGCGGAGGTATGTTAGAGTCCGTGAACATGATTGAATCAGCTAATGTGTGCTTTGTGACCTTTTTGGAAGAAACAGCGGCTGCTCAATTCTGGGCGCTGTTCCAAATGCGTCGTCTCAATGTCAACGGAGAACGTGTGAGGGTAGGATGGGGTCGTTATAGTGGTCCACTGGCAAGTGAGTTGAAAGCTGTGATAGGCCAGGGAGCTACTCGCAATATCTGTCTTAAGTGGAAAAGCCATGTGGACCCTGTGGGTCGTGGTGTCAGCGTCGAGGATAGCAAAGCAGAACTATTCCGCCTATTTTCAACCTTTGGAACAATCGAGCAAGTGAGAATTGCTCCCGAAGTCTCAGGCAGCTTTGTGAGCTTCACTAATATCAGCTGTGCTATCCAAGCAGTCAACTGGGCCCGGAAAAGCGGTCATTTCACGAATGCTGAGACTCAGTACGGTAAGGATCGGTGTGCCGCGCTTCCTAGATGTCTTGAAAATGATCGAGAACCGGTTTTGGTTGCATATCTGAAACGATTTTTGAACAGTAATGCCGGCCTATATACGGCACCCTGGAGCAACTACGGTAATCACTAAATTATACAGATAAATGTGGCCTGATATGATCGTGGTAGGATTTCTTAACTCTCGGCTATCTCTGCTGGGACGCAGTGTACAAACTGTTCATATGTCACCAGTCCACGATTTGCAATGCCGCATTAGCCCATCTCAACACTGTTCTTTCAAAAGAGCCGATAGGCTCGATCAGAGAGATGTGACCGTACAACAACTTTCATAGAGCTGCCATACGATAATTGTAGCTAAATATGAAAATAATATTCCGTAGCTTTCGCTAATAAGCACGCATTGAGGACCCCACCCGTGGGCGTGGGCGCCTTACCATATGGGTTGCCCCTCACGTGGCGCAAGCCATAGTGTAATGGCGTCACTATGAGTCCATCTGTTATCCGCGGACCTCCTCCAGGTTGAGGGCCTGAGAACGTTCTTGGAAGGGCTGGCTCCCGCGCTGGGTTGGGAGTTGCACGCAGCGCAAAGTGCGTTCCCCTAGCCCCTGACCAAACTGGCAGCAAGCTATATCTATATATCGCAAGCTTACACCGATTGACTCTATTTTCTGAAACACTCTTACTTGCAATTGACACAGATTCAGCAAATGTCCGCTGTAATTGAGATTTTCTACGACGATGGGCACACCCACCATGAGCCCAAGGTTGCTGGCGAGTTTACCAACTGGCAGCCGGTCACTTTGGGGCTCGACGAAGGCACTCGCTACGCTGCCGTTTTCGAGGGCGCCGAGGCCGGAAAAAGCTACATGTACAAGTACATCATTGACGGCCATTGGAAGCTTTTGCTGGGGAACCCTACCGTTTCAGACAGCGCGGGGAACATCAACCATCCTGCGGTGGCTGTGGCTAGCAAATCGCTCCAGGAGCCCGATCCCGAGCCCTACGAGTATACGGGCTCGCAGCTGCAGCACCCTTCCGAGGCTGTCCCCGGGTTGCAGAGCGTGCAGGGCTCCCAGGGCGCGGCACACTTGCAGAAACCGCACTCCAACCCCGAGACTTTTGACCTTACGAGCCAGCAATTGAGCCACCCCGTGGACTACGTGCCCAACTTGGACAAGGTCAACACCCACTCGAACACCCAGCATTCCCAGCACACCCAGCATACCCAGCCCGATGCCAGCGGTAAGTTCAACTACTCCGAGCGCCAGCTGGACGACCCCGTCGAGAAGGTTGGTGGCCTGAACAGCGTTCAGACTGGTCCCAACGCACTCGGCGGCGGTCCTGATGCCTCGGGCCGCTTCGACTACAAGCAGTCGCAGCTTTCTGAGCCCATTGAGAAGGTCAGCGGGCTGCAGGACGTCCGCACTGGTCCTGGTGCCTTATCTCGCGGTCCCGACGCCAGCGGCGCTTTCAGCTACAAGGAGTCCCAGCTGGACGATCCCGTCGAAAAAGTCGCTGGTCTGAGCAACGTCCGCACTGGCCCCGGCGCGATCCACGACTCGGGCTACTCCAGCCTCAAATCGGGCCCCGATGCCGCGGGCAAATTCAACTACACCGAGAGCCAATTGGACGATCCCGTCGAAAAGGTTAGTGGTTTAAGTAACGTTCGTACCGGTACTGATGCTATTTACGGCGGTTCCGATGCTTCCGGCAAGTTCGACTACAAGGAGTCTCAGCTGTCGCATCCGGTCGAGAAGGTCAGCGGCTTGGATAATGTTCGGACCGGTCCCGGTGCGGTTGATAACTCGGGCAGCTTTAACTACAAAGAGTCCCAGCTCGATGATCCTGTCGATGTTGTCCGTGGTGATACGCACGATACTAGTGGCAAGTTCGACTATAAGGAGTCTCAGCTGGACAACCCCGTGGACGTTGTCCGTGGGCTCGACGAGGTCAGGACGGGCCCTAGTGCCATCAAGAACAGCACCTCGTACAGCTCGAGCCAGCCGGCGCCCACCAGCGCTGGGATTCCGGGCTCGCTGCCCTTCGAGGAGCAAATCGCGGGCCATGTTACCCCCGAGCAGGTCACCAGGGGCACTTTGCAGGCTACTGGCGGCAGCCATGACAAGTCGCATTTGCATGACAAGTCTTCTTCTGCGTACGGCACTGCTTCGTCGCAGAGCACTACTTACAACCAGTCGTCGTACGGTTTGCCCAGCAAGAACGGCACAGCCTACTCGACTCAGAATGGTCAGTCCACAGCTGACAAGTTCTCCTCGGATAAGTACTCCAAGGACAAGCACGCCTCGGATAAGTATTCTTCGGACAAATCTACTTCGAAGGACCGCCCCACGGTGAGCACTAACTTGTCCTCGCGGTCCACTCACCCCAGTGACGTTGAGCTTGATGCTGATCTCCAGGAGGAAATTGACTTGCTTCGTCAAGAGGAGATCGAGCATGCCAAGAAACTGCAACAGGTCAATAGTGAGTACGATGCTACCCAGCAGGCTGCTACAGCCGAGCTGCTGGCTTCTGATGGCATCCAGGCTAATGTCACTGCTCAGGGTGTCACTCCCTCATATGCTGACCGGGCGCAGGGTAGCAGCCACGGCACTGAGAGCAAGTACACTGACTCGGCCAACAAGTTCAGTGCTCGGGATCAGGCCAACGCAGCGGAACTGCTGGCCTCGCAAGGTGTTAGCGCCAATGTTACTTCCACCAGTGTCACTCCGGCTCACCATGACCGTAGCCTCCACGACTATGGTGCTCAGGACCGAAGCTACGATCGCAGCTACCAGAGCGCGAACGACGACCTGTTTGTTGATGCGAGTGATATCCAGTTGGATGACGGAGAAGCTCTGGGCAACTATGGTGCCTCGGTGCCTTCGTCGGGCCGCGCTTCCGTGCTCAAAAGCGGTTCGACGAACCAGTATACGAGCCACGGATCCTCGCACGTTTCCTCCACTACTTCGCCCTACAGCTCTAGTCAACAGCACAACTCACAGTCTCTGGATCGCGAGGCTGCTGATTTGGCGGCCGGCCAGTACTCCCCCAGCAGCCGTCGCTCGTACCACTCGGGCACTACGCAGCGCCACCAGCCCATCGATGTCAACACTGGTTTCCCCATTGATGATCCTGCGGCGGTAACGCGCGCCTCCTCCGCCTCTCGCCGCTCGGACAAGCGCCGTTCGCTGCAGGCTCCTCCTCCCCAGGGCGTCGTCAGCACTGAACACCGCAATGCCGCGGTGATTGCCGCGGCATCCAAGGCCTCGGCGTTTGCCAAGCAAGACGTGGCCGCCATCAGCAACCCGCCTCGTGGTGGTGCTGCCCAGACTGACGAGCAGGGTGTCCCGCTGGACTACGTGCCGGCCCGGACGCCTGCTCTGCCCGTTCAAGGCAGCCCCCGCCGTCAGCCCAACGTCAGTGCGCTTGGCCTGGAAGACGGCAAGAGCGCTGGAAGCCAACCCGGCCGGACCAGCTCTTTTGAGCGTACTCATGGAGCCGGAAACGCTGAGCGTGGTGCTGAGAACTTGCAGCGCAGCCAGTCGACCAAGCCGAACAAGTTCAAGCGGTTCTTCCAGCGCTTGGCTGAGAACTAATCATGTTTTACTAGCAAATCTTCAATACATACATTTACGTTGTCCAATGGAGTTCACGCACTAGGTGGTGGGGTCGTCTATCTATATGACGGCATATGTTATGTGAGATTATCAAATGTGAATGCATCATATCTAGAAGTGCCGCAGTGTTCAGCACAGTACGTACGCAAAAGTTGGGTCGGCCTAGAAAAAATTCGAGGCCGGGGATGGCATTACAATGTTAATCTACGATATCGTCGCTGTTAATCAGTAATCACCGAGATCACTATTTTAATTTCTCAGTACATGAAATGTAAAAGCACTGCATTCCAGTTAGGCGCTATATAAATCTAAAACACAAAGATCGGGTTTTGTGAATCGTCGATCGCTCCAACAATGCATCGAGTGACGATGATTATACCGCTAGCTTATTTAATATCACTGTATGGGGTTCAGGCTCAATGTTGTATGACTCATCATTACGCATCATGTCCCGTTCATGCAAGCTTACATGCCGCTTCCTAATTTGTCCGTGGTCTCGCTCTATCTGCAAAAAACAACTCACGAAAAACATCACTGATCTGTATCACCAGAATCGAGGGATTAAAAAATAAGCGTATTCTGTGAATGGCAGTAAATCTTATCGTATCTATACACTTTTAGGTTCATCTTCAGCAGTTTGTCGGTGCATGCACAGCCAAGTAATTTAATTAGCAAGCCCTGCAGCAAGCCCTACAGCAATGCGATCGCCCACGGCAACGGCGCAATACCGCCTCAATCGGGCTAATCGACGATAGCGCCCAATGGCCCGCAAAAACAGCCCAAATGGAACCTGTAAACTATTGTGAAATATTGGAATAGTTGATGTAAAAATTATATGTTACAAGTCTTGTTGTCAACGAAACGGGAGCAGTGCCTCCCAGCCCGAATAGCAGATCGGCTCTAGAGATTATCGGAACAAATTCATTTGTTGGGTATTAGTTCACTCCTAAGACCTCTAAAATTCGCCAGCTGAGAGCCGCGCGCTTGCCCCAAAATCAACAGATTTGCACCGACGGGTTGCCGGCAAGCTTAAACCTGCGAGGCGGTGGGGATGCCAGTGCGGGGGATCCGAGACTTGCGGCCAGGAGTGCCTATGGTGCCAGTGCCGAGGACGGCAATGACAGAGTAGACGAAGTTGCCGACAGCGACGGCCCAAGCGAAGTAGAGGAAAGCAGCGCTGGCCTGGCCCAAACGGCAGTCCTTCGTGCTCTGGAAACCGTGCTTGATGAGGGTATCGTGGTGGCTGCAGTTGCCAGCACCAGTCTTAGCGGCGACACAGGTGGCACCGGTGAAGAGGAAGACCCAGTTAAGGAAGTCAATGACGGCGAGAACGAGGGGAATGGCAAGGAAGTCGATGAAGGCGGCAAGCAAACCGTAAATCACACCGAACAGGATGGAGAAAGCGGCGCTGAAGACGGCGAAACGAACACGGTTCGAATTGGAATCATCGTGGACCCAGCCGCCGGTCAAACCAAGGGCGGTGGCGGAAAACAAGAAGAGGACGATACGGAGGATGGTATCGGCGAGGGCAGCCATTTTTATTTGTGTGGTTTTACGGTGTGGGAAAAGAAAGGTCTTCGGAAGGGCGGGGCTAGGCTACTTATATTGTTTGACGTCGTACAGGAAGGGCAAGGTATGTTGTCATTTTGCTGTGCGCTCAATGCCCGAAAGAGTACAAAATATGTGGTTATGTCATCAAAACACACGATGATTCTGTGCTGCACAGTGAGACCACACGGGCAGATCTGAATGTTCCACAACCCTGGCTATGTGCCACCTTTCTTGCCGTACAAGCCGACCTAACTCTGATCATGTTGCTACCGTGTAAAAGAGTATCGATCAGATGTATTAGAAATAATCAAGTGGCTGATGGCGTGTGTGTAATGCAGTCGCTAGCGTTCATGCTGGTTTCGTAGCATTATTCTGTATTAGTGCCAATTTATCCCTTTATCTTTTTGTGCGGAATTGTTTACTGGGTTGTATGCATCGTAGGGTTCTCTCGTCGTCTGCAGGGCATGCTGCACAGATCAGAGGGCATCTCTTCATCGCGCGTGGCCTGCTGGGATTTCGCTTCTTACCCAACTCCATGCCGCCTAGATGGGATGACAAACCACTTGTCTAGGGTCGGTACCCCTCACCCGCGTCTGCCCCGGTCGATTAGAAAAATTTTCGTAATCCCCGAAAACCTACTTCGTTGCCCAATCGGCGATTCCAACAGCGGCGATAACTGATACCCCGCGTTTATAATTAGATATATATGTGCATGTAATAAATTGAATACATATAGGTAGATCATATTGTTTTTTAAGTAATCTTATCGGCATATTTTGCTTCACTTTTGGCCGAATTTACATAGACCGCGTGAGAAGGCTCTTAGATCTTTAGGTGGTGGTGCCATGCACAAAGGTACTCTGGGCCTTGGGATCAGGGTGCAATCTAGGTCACTGCTAGAATTTGGGATGACGATCATCACACGCACCTCCTAGCCCTATTCTTCAAGAGAGATATTTATGGACGGTTGAAATTACGGGTAAGGTTAGTGCTGCAGCGGCAGAGGGCGGCAGCAGCAGCGTTGAATAATTAGAACGCCTTACACAAGATTAACAGGTGACCCTAAGTTATACGACATTAATCTCATTCCCCAAAAAACATTGTAACTTCGCTAATTTACCCCTGGCTTCGAACTAACTATTGTGTTAAGTACTTAGACCGATCATAAGGTATCTTGCTATGGCAAGCTTATGGGCCAGCGCATGGTCTTAAACGGCCCTATGCGCGAGGTGCAGAGGAATGCTGTTTGCTTGCGTAGGCTAACGGACACTGAAAATTAATTAGCAAGTCACGTGGAACTTTGCGCATAATTGATTGAATTTTGTCACGTGTATGATGCCCTTGGCGGAACTAAGCTGCTCATTTGACGCGTGCCAGCGTGGGCAATGTACGTATGTCGTGTACCCTGCCGATCATGCATGCACTATTCATTTTTCCCCATTGAGTGCCTCTACGTCCATTAGTTACTAAGTAAGAAGCGAGTCGTTCAGGGCTCCCACTGCCCATCAGCCGCTCCGTTTGGCCAACAGTGTGACCAGGTGAAGCGACAATTAATTTCTACGTATATCGATAAATCAGTATTGAACGGACCGTTTGTCCGAAATCACCTAGAATGTGCATCTGAAACATTTTTCCAGCCCGGAATGTACTGCAACCTCAATTATGCTGGTAGCTCTGCGGGTGGTACGATGACGCATCTGCCTGCAGGCCGGATCAGCTAGTTAGGGACTTTCCAGCTGGGCGTGAATATGCATGGAACAAGTCACCATGGTTCAGGACATCTGTTGATGATATTGGTCCAAGAAAAATATTATAATTGTGTTAAATACTGCTGTGCACGGTTTCATGAAGTGCTCATCTCCCAGTGCGGTATGCGTGGGCGTTGGGAAAGCCGCATGATCTGTGCGCGATCAAGCACACCAATCCAACTGCAAAGACAGCAGCTATTGTTAATCTAGGCAAATCAATCAACCATGCGGAAGGATTCGTAATTCTGTACCAACAGGTTCGTCTCGACCTAAATTAGTACTGTTTAGTGCCGTATTTAGTGCCGTATATAGATACAACCAATCGACCGCTGGGCAAGGAGCATGGAAGTATGGAACAATCGACTACTGCTTGCTGAGGGCAATTGGCAGGACGTTGGCCAGGCCGCCGAGAGCGTCAGAAAATTATTGGTTCAGCGGCTCGTGTATCAGCGTGCCGTACCTGCCTCGGTTGCTATTGGCTATTGGGCATCGATTCCCCAGTCGGTAATTTCCACGTCGGTTTTTTACGTCCAGCATTTCCCCATTTGGTCCTGGCGCACGCTGCGGGAGCCGAAAAAATGGATTTCGTACTGGCAAACGTTGTGGGATTCGCAGCGACGGGCTTTGCCGCATCTGGGGCTGGGGCAGTTCAGCCCGAGATCCGCCAAAAATGCCTTTGCGCGCCGACCTCGACATTTTAAGTTGAGCCATACTGTAGTCGACGCTATTGTCTGGGTACGGTCATTGATTTCGATGACCAGTGCCCGCGTGGTAGCGTTCGCGAGGTCTCGAGTATTGGTATATAAACACCTTGCCACTGTCATATCTGATGATCAGCAGAAGCAACTGGACGCATTGCGTGACGAGGCCGCATCTCAGGTTGGTGACCTGCTTCTGGCGGTTGCGCCCACCGCTGAAAAGACTGTGGGGTTTCAGGCCGAGACCGACGCCGACATCCAGCAGCGTGTACGGCGAATCGCCGAAGCTATGGGCATTGAGAACCCATCTATAGACACTCCTAGCGACGCGATTGATGTTCTGCAACATCTTTTGACTGACTCGCAGTCTTCGGCTGGGAAATTGACTCTCAAATCCAGCGGGGCCGGTGCTCACGAGTCTGTATTCGCCGTGAATAGCATGCCCTCTGTGGCTACGAGGTACTGGCCCATCGCGCTTTTCGTGGCTTTGGCGGGGATTCGTTTGGCTGGCTCCTGGCCTGATTTGATAGGATGGCTTCATGACAACGTTCTCGACACCGCGGTGATGTTCTGGAAAAACTGGGTGGTGGATCCGCTGTACCATATTTACTTGACGATCCGTCATGATCCGTCAAACGAAGTGGCACTGGTCGCCAAAGAATCTCTGACTACGGATATCCAGAGCCTAGAACGCATGGTAGTGGATTTCGCCGCTGATGCGAACCCGCGCCTGACTCCTGATCAGCTAAAGGAAATTGGCGAAGCTGCCGGGAGAGGGAACGTGGTACCTGTCATGAGTGCCTATGAGAAGCAGATTAGTGCTCCGCTGTCTAGCCTTGTTACTGGCAAGCTGATTCGCACTCTGTTGATTCAGGTTCAAAAGAGTAAAGTAGACCTTGAGTTGGCCCTGAGCGGTATCGACCAGATGCTTCAAAGCCAGCAGTTGGTGTTCGGTATCATTGCCGCTATTCCCTCCTTTGCGAGTGTATTTTACGTCTTGCAGCTGTTCACGAGTTTCCTTTGGTCATCTGGTAACGCTCGACGCGACCGCGTCCACCGCACTACCGTGTCCCGCGACCTTTTGGCGCTCGATAGGGTGATCCAGGGCTCTCCTGATGAGTTGCGGTCGGTTGATCTGGGTAAGCTGTACTGCTGTGTGTCTCAGCTGCGCGCCAGTTTGACTGTTTCGCGCACGATCCCCGCCGAGCAGCTGCTGCAACAACTAGATATGCTGCAGCATGCAGCCATCTCCACGCGCGATACATCTTTGGTTTTGGATGCCTTGGATCGCGCGTATGATCGGTTCTTTATGGCATTGACATAGATGTATAGAGGTAATCGGGAGTATAAATGTTGTGTTGGTTTATATGATGTATCGGCTTTCATAACCTGCAGTTTAATGGTAGCCAAGTTCAATTGGTTGATCCGTTGGTACGGGTTATACCCTTGTTTTTTTAGGCATTAAAGTTGGGCCTACAATGCTTAATTAGCCCCTGTAACATTGAGATGCGAGCAAATTTGTGAAAGTAGAGTAGGACATCGGATTGGTTTGAATGAGGTATTTCTTCATGTATAAACCAAATTGAACCCGAAACGAGAGTTTTGAAGTCGACACCCGTTGATGATTCGGGACATACCGGGCCGGATATAGCGCGTCTCACCCCAACCCATCGGGCGTGTAAAACACAGCCCCGTTAGATCTGTCGAATATTCACTTCACAATGCCCGAATTTGTGGAAGCGCTGTACGCCTATGAACCTCAGAATGCCGATGACCTGCAATTGGCAGTTGGCCAGCACATTGAAATCACGGAAAAGCTGTCGGCTGACTGGGCTCGCGGCAAGATAGTGGACGGTGACAAAACTGGCATCTTCCCATTGAACTACGTCAAATCCATCAGCGAAAAGGACGTAAAGCATGCATTCAGCCGCCCTGCAGCTGCGTTGCCTCCCCAGGGGTCGGGCAACCACGACAATTCGTTCGTTAATAAGCCCGAACCGTTCGACGAGAAACAAGGCTACAACGGCCCGCCTCCTGCAAGCTGGCAACAGCCCCAGCAGCACGAACAGGGCCCACCGCAGTACCAGCAGCAACAGCAGCAGCAACAACAATTCCAGCAGCCCCAGCAGTACCAGCAGTACGCACCTCCTCAGCAGTACGGCCAGAACTACGGCCCACCACAGCAATCGTACCCGATGGAGATGATGATGCCCCAGCAGCCCCTCCAGCCCCAGCAGCAGCCCCAGCAGCAGCCCCAGCAGCCTCAGCAGGAACACCACCACGGTCACTTTGGCCAATTCGCCCGCAGATTCGGCGACTCGGTGGTCTTCGGCGCAGGCTCGCGACTGGGCAGCGACATCATCGGCAAGATATTCTAGGCAGTCACTAATTACATCTAAATCCATATCATACAGCTACACATCAGCACAAGAGAAGCCCAGCGTATAATTAGCACCACTGGACGAGCTCTACTCGCTGTCAAGTAAGACTGCGGTACCTTTTTAGCATCTACGGGCTGTGCCGTGTGGGTTGCAAGGGCTGGCACCGTCGACGCTTAGGATGCATAGGGGTAAGGGCTGGGTTGATTTTTCAGATGCGCGACTGGAGTTTAGTGGCCTTATCTTCAGCTGTGTCTGCGGCCATTGCTGCCACGGTAGTGTACTATTCACTTGGAAACACACCAGAGATACCTCGGAAAGCGACCACACACCAACCATCATATTCGCCTGAGATCAGGGACGAACAACAGGCCCGCACACGTGCGTTTTTGAAGCCCGAGGGGATGGCCAAACTGGCCAAGGCGAAAGTTGTTGTAGTCGGTGTTGGCGGTGTTGGGTCCTGGGCTGCGACAATGCTGGTCAGGAATGGAATCGGCGCCATTAAACTGGTGGACTTCGATCAAGTGAGCCTCAGCTCCCTAAACAGGCATGCATGTGCCACATTGAACGACGTGGGTACCCCCAAGGTCGACTGCCTTGCGCAGTACTTGTCGAAGGTGGCACCCTGGTGTGCAATTGAGCCCGTTAATTGTCTGTTCGAGCTTCCGTTGGCTGATGAGCTGCTGGCCGGCGCCGACTATGTTGTAGACTGCATTGACAACCTGGAAACTAAGGTTGACTTGCTAGCATACTGTTACAATCATCAGATTCCCGTCGTGAGTAGTATGGGGTCCGGCGCCAAGGCTGATCCTACCCGAGTCGTGGTGGGCGACATCTCCCAGACCTTTGAGGATCCGCTAAGTCGCACTGTACGCATCAGCCTAAAAGCCCGGGGAATCCAGCAAGGCATCCCGACAGTTTTCAGCACAGAAAAGCCCGGTAAGGACAAGGCCAAGCTGTTGGATGTACCGGATGAACAAGTAGCTGAGGGCAACGTGGCCGAGCTTTCTGTGCTTCAGAAGTTCAGAGTCCGCATCATCCCCGTGTTGGGTCCTATGCCAGCGATTTTCGGTCTCACGCTAGCCACACATCTGTTGAACGTCATTGGCGGGTACACACATGTGTTCGACCCTGCACAGGGCGGGTACTCGTTTGCTGGAAAAAATAGAATGAAGCTCTACGAATCCTTGAAGAACAGCATACAAAACCAGGTCACTCGGTTGGGTCTGCAGGGGTCAGTCACGAATCTGGAGGAGATCGAGTACCTCTTTGAGGAAGTCTGGCGGGGCAAGACCCTGCACGGTGAACACAGCCGGCCCAAGCTGACATTGTGGGACCCGCAAGCGCCCCGTGACATCCATAACATGGTACCACTGACGTCCGAAGAACAAAAACGTCACGAGGAACATGTGCTTAAGGCGAAGAAGCCCCTAAGCGAACTATACTCCCAAGAGGACATGGATGCGGTGAAGGCCCGGCAGGACCTCGACCGGTACTATATGCAGTTCCGTGTAAACTGAGACACTATAAGTACATAAATCGTCATTAACGTCATACCACTCACACACCCATGCTTTCAAAATGTGCGCGTTGCTTTCTAATAGGCAAGTTGCGTTCAAATGTGCAACCAGAACTTCATTTGTTCGTAAACATAGAAGCTGCAGGCGAACATGGGCGCCACCTTGATGTATCCGATCGTCAACCCAACAAAGAACCCGCGAATGCCAGCCCCGCGGTATATCACCTTTGCGGTTTCCACAAGCGACCGTCTTGTGGAGCCCTGTAGAGAACCGACCTGCATCCGCCTGCGAATAACCTCCAACGGATAGGCCGCGGTTTGAGCGATGATGCCGCTGGTACCTCCTGCAACCAGCTCGGCCCACCCCTTCAGCGGTGCCTTCCTTCGGTCGCCCGCTGCGGTATGTTTCACGGCAATTGGCGCCAAAAGCCGCGATCTGAAAATATCGTGGCCGATATCATGAGCGAAAAAAGACATGCCAGCGTACGGAACCACTCCAAGCAGCGTAGGGCCGAAACCCGGGTAAAAGCTATGCAATCGAGCTATCCACTTCCTCTGACCGGCGAATGGTTTCACGGCCGAGACGCCCGTTGAGGCAGATCGGCTACCGTTCTTGAGCGGCTGCGAGCCTTTGCTCTTCTGGCTCTTGATCTCGGCCTCGGAGGCGCCCCTGAGGTCCCACATATCTCTGATTGTGTTGAGCAGCCGGTGGCGCTCGTGCTGCACCCTTGGCTGGGATCCCGTGTATGCCAGGCGCACGCGAACGACATCTAAAGGATAAGTACACATGACGCTGGCCACTCCAGCTAGAGACCCCGCCGCAAACCGCCGCAAATGGGTTTCATGACTTTTCGTGGGAATCAGCCAGGCGCGCATCTGCTCGTACGCCACAAACTTGATAGCCGCGTAAGGGAAGATCCGCGCCAGAGTAGCCGAATGGCCTCTGAACAATCCCATTGGGCCTTCGTGCTTCCAAATATATGCCGCGGCCCTCGGGAGGCCCAACGGGGTGCTCGCGAACCGTAGGAACTGCGGCTGGCCAGTCTGAAATAAAATTTTTACGCGATCCAGCGGCGCTATTAATGTCTTCGCGGCACAGCCTGCCACCCCGCCTGCCACACCGGACCGCACGACGTAGTCGAGCGTGTGGGCATCTGCGGCCATTTTAAGAAGGGCTAGGTCACCCCACACTTTTTAACCAACTCGAATGCAGTCAATTCAGACCACTAACCCCGGAACTCATCCCAGCGCACGCGGACAACAGCACAGTAGTAGGACTCAAGTAACAGACATTGTAATGCGACATAAGCATTGTGCGAAATCATGTATAAGGACAGATGTATATGACAAGTATATACAGCACGTATGCAAGTTATGTAATGCAGGATAAGTCAGATGCAATTAGAGTGCAAGAGGACTATAGTGCAAGATAAGTCCAATGCTAGACAATTGCAAGATAAGTATAGTGCGCGGGTATGTTCAGCATATGTACAGTGCAACATAATATAAGAAAGTTACAATACAAATAAGTACAAGATAAGCGTAATGCATGGTAATATTCAACATAAGTATACTCAGCATGAGTGTATGCAGCATGAGCGCAACATGGATGTACGATACATGCGTACCTTACAAATAAACCAAGACCGTATACATGAACAGCAGATGTGAACATAGTACCAATGGACACGTAGCGCAACATATATTATGATTGCGTATAGCGTAAATACGTAGCGCATGCGTATGAGCCCCATCAGCACAATTAAAAGGTATATGCATACGTACTAAAGCCGGCTCTTCTCCCGCGACACAACGCTCTCGATGTGACCGTTGGGATCAGTCTGTGGCGCATAGACCTCGGCGTCCTTGCCGGTGTTGCGCAGGCCATGGTGCCAGGACAGGTCGACGTTAAAGTAGTGCTTGTTGGGCAGCGCGAACCGCACGGTATCCACCGCAGGAGCCATATCCAGTACCTGATTTGAGATGTTGTACATCGTGGCCTGCACGCTGGCACTGTTCTCCAGCGCAAACGTCTCCAGCGTCTGGTTGCGCGCAATGTCGAAGGTCTTGTCGAACACCCCGGACTTGGCCAGCTGCTCGACCTGGGACAGGCTGCCGGCCTCCCGGCGCGACCAGGTCCAGCTGGCGTCGATGTCGGTCGACAGGATCCGATCCTTCGTGGGCTGCAGGATCGTGTAGTCGTCGGTGTGGAAGTCGTAGAACATCGACCCCGTGCTCTTCAGCACCGTCAGGCCGCGGAGCCCGCTGGTCAGGGTGTACTCGGTCTTGTTGGCATGCAGCGACACCGTGCGGAGCTCAGCGCCGTCCTGGATGAACGAGTGCGGGTGGGGCCTCCCCTGGACGTTGTAGCGGGTCCAGCGGCTCTGCTCGATGTCCACAAACGCGCCGTGGATGTGGCTGTACTTCGTGGTGAAGTGGCTGGCCAATCGCGCCGCGAAAAGCTCGATGGGCCACACCTCGCCCTGCTTGGCCAGAATATAGGTCGTCTGCTTGACGGTGTCGGTGGGGACAACTACAGAGTTGTCGGCCTTCGTGTACGAGGTCTCGATATCGCCTTCGAGAAGACAGCGCACGCGGAGCTCAATGACGTCCTGCTTTTCGGGGTTCTGTGGGTCCTTGCGGACCTTCAACAGACGCACATTGGCTTTTCCGTAGCGGGCTGAGGCGAGAGGCATGGCTGATACTAATGTGAAATTTCACTCCCAATGGGTGACGGGGTATTTATAATGTGTGCCCCAGTTGGGACTTCTCAGCACCTGATAAGATAGGAGATTCCCCACTGCGGTTCGGGGATCGCCGAGCTCCGCGGAGCACTCGTACCGCCGTATACAGTGTGAAGGTGTGATTAATGCTAACCTATACAATATTGCCCGCTGTTTTCGTTCGCACTTTCATTGGTCACCTAAATTGGTCCCCAAGCGGACCATCTCTAAATGGGATCATTGTAAAGTGGACCATTATGGGTATAGTGCTCGAACCCTACGAGCCTCTGGACGCTAACCCATAAGCCCGCTAAAACGGCAGCAACGACATCCAACACAAATAGGCTTCCAATCTTGATTCCAACACCAAACCCAGCAAAAACGGTACGCCTGCTCGACAACTCTGTAAAACCGAAAAGTCAGCCGCTCTCACGCGTGCAATGGCCACCACCGACCGCTCCGGCCGCTGACGAGTAATCTGCTGCGCTGCGCTGGGTCGCCGCTCGAGCCATCTGACTAATCAACACACCCTAACGTCAACGGCTGTCAAATCAAGTACCACTAAATGGGGGAGAGCTACTCCGAGGCAATCAGCAAATACGCGCCGCGCAATGCGTCGGAGCTGCTTCGCGCACGACTAGCGAACGGTGAGCGCCAAAACGAGCGCCTGGCCGACTGGCTGCGCGACTACAGCGAGCTCCAGAGCAAGCACGCCGCCGAGCTCGAACGGTTTCTCGGGAAACACACCCTGCGAGACTCCCAGCTGGGCACCCTCGCGGAACCCTGGCAGAAGGTTGTTCTGCTCGTTGTGGAGCAGGCGCGGCTCGCCAATGAGGCTGCGCGCCGCACGCAGATCGAGTCCGAGCGGCCCCTGCGCGAGGGCACGGCTAGCCGCACGTTTCCCACGGAGGACACGCTGAGCGGGCCCGAGATCGACCGGATCCAGGAGGAGGACGAAATCAGGCTGGCCGGCCTGAAAACGACGCTGGCACGGTTCACGACCATCGAGGTGGACCGCGCGCAGGCTACGACGAAGGCTGGCGAGCAGGCCATGCAGGCCTGGCTGGCGTTCGATCCGCGCGACGAGGTCAGCAGCTACGTCGCGCAGATCGTCTCCGGCGTGGCTCCTACCCAGCCGGCGCCCACATCCAAGAGCCCCAGCAAGAGCCGCACGGGCCGCGCGCCTTTGACGGCCACAAACACCGGGTCCACCTACAACAGCGGCAGCCGCCAGGCCAGCCAGGCCAGCCAGTCGACGGTCAAGCGGCGGTCCAGCATTCTGGGGATCGGCAGCTCCAAGGACTCCAAGGAGACGAAGGGCGCCAGTGGCCTCAAGTCGAAGATGGGCTCGATTTTCGGCCGCAAGAAGAAGACTAGCGAGCCTAGTTCGATCCCCGAGGGGGGCAGTGCCGACACGCTGACGCGGCCGCCGGACTTTGGACCACGGCAGAGCGTCGGGTCCCGCAACTCGTCCCAGATCTCGCTGCGACAGCCCCGGCAGCGCGACGACGACCTGTACGCTCCTAGAGCCAAGCAGACCACGGGCGGGCCCGCTGGCTACGGCAGCCAGCCGTCGACCTTTGGCATTGACCTGGCCGGCTCGGCCAGCAGTCGGGGCAATGCGCCCGGCAGTCAGGGCAACGCGCTCGGCAGCGCCGGCAGCTCGGACCCCAGCTACGGCAACGACACCGCGAGTACTTCGATTGCGCCACTGACGCCGTCGAAACGCCAGGAGAGCCCCTTCCGGCAGCAGTCCGGCGACCAACCTACGGGGATGCTCGCACAAGGCACGGGCCAATTTTTGGGCCAGAACCAATACGGCTCGAACAGCATCGCCACGGGCTCCTCGGCCGGTCTTGGCGGCGGACTAGACATCCCGGCTCCTCCACCGGCTCGCCACAGCCTTTATCGGCAGGCGAGTTCGGCCAGTAACGCCAGCACCACGGCAGGCCTGCAGTCGCCTCAACGTACTGCGTCAGTGTCGCGGTCGAGGCCGCAGTCGAGCCAGTTCGGCACATCGTTTGCTGCCGACAGCGAACGGGGCGATGGACTTGCGCCGTTGCCACAGATCCCAGGCACGCCGCATCACGCTAATGGCGCCTCATCTCTCAATGGCTCCCCGGAGCAGTTCTATACTCCGGCGCAACGGTTTGTACCGCAGTTCGAGCAGGCCAACACCTCGGTGGCCTCTATCAGCTCGATTCGAGCGGCTAATTACCCGCCCCTGCCGGCTGGTACTGGTCTCGTGGCTTCTGCGGTGGAGCATATTACCGCGGAGTATGCTGGGGAACAGCTCGTGTCCAGCAGCGTGAGGGGCGAGGCTATGGCTCAAGTCCACGGCTCGGGCGACGCACCAATTGTGCTGGGCATACTGTTGACTGACGACCAGGGGCAGTTGACTCCCAATCCGGCGCTCAAACAAACGTCTAGTCTCAGCTTTGAGGTACCCCGGGCGGCTTACGCTGCGCCGCACGACCTTGTGCAATACCATTCCACCACTGCACTGGGCAGAATCCCCATCAGACTGACTCCTCTGTGGCGCTTCGATGCCAAGACCGTGAGGCTCGTGCTGTCCTTCCAGCTGAGTGAGCTACTTATCGGGCAGATTGAATCTGTCCAGGTGCACGATCTGGTCATTGCCGTGACGCTTCCCCCTGCTGGCCGCTGCGCTGTGTCTGCGCAGTCGAAACCGGTAGCCACTTTCTCGCGCGAAAAGCAGAGAGTCACCTGGCGGTTCACCGAGCCGTTGGTGCTGACTCGCGGGCAACCAGCCACAAAATTGCTGTGCCAGTTCGTCACAGAACGTCCGGTCACCGAGCAGGGAAACATTGAACTCAAGGCGAGAATACCTCAGGCCACCAACACTCTGCTGCAGCTCCGCACACTGGAGGGCGGGGCCTGGGTCAACGTACCGACGGCCGTTGCCAGCGATGTGCATGAACAGACCAAATAAGCTAATTTGTTTTGTATGATAAATAGGACACTAACGACATCCCTGCTACCGAATTGAGAGTGGAGATAAATCAATTATGCTACAACAAATCTTACTGCTATGAAGATCTTAAATCTAAGCGGAAAGACCCGCAGTGAAGGTTCACGCCCGCGTGACCCCACGGTCCTCCTCGAACTCGTACTCGTAGTTCTTGGGTTTGTTGCCCCGCACTCGTTTCCGCGGGCGCAGCTTTTCTTCGTCGCTGTCGCTGTCGCTGTTGCTTTCGTTATCGCTGCGATCCAGCCACTTCTCTACGTCTTCCACATCGAGCAGTTCTTCTTCCTCGTCATCCTCAACGTATTCGATATTACCGCCATGAGATTCTTCTTCCACTTCTTCTTCTTCCTCTTCCTCTTCTTCTTCTTGCTCTTCGGTTTGCTTGTCCTTGTTCATGCCGGCTAGAACCTTCTTCCAAACAGCCTCATCGACGTTCAATGGCTGCTCGCCGTATGCGCCGCTCTTCAAACGGTCGAGAAGTTCGCGCTCAATCGCACGCTCGAGTTTGGCAGCCACCAAAGCCTTGCGTTCTCGCGAAGCCTCACGCCGCTTTACCTTGGAAGATTTTGTTGTATAATGCCGCTCGTCTTGTTGCAGAGCCAACCGCCGCTCAGCCATTTGGACCTGTGTGAGCCTCGTGAGCCGCTGCTTGCAGCGGTCCACTAGCCGTTCGGGCCAGTAAATGAGGTGTTCGTCAATCTGCTTTTGGGCCTCGTCGTAGTCCTTGGAGAGTTCCACGCGCTGCCACCATTTGGATGGGAACTGCTGGCGTTCAGCAGTCTTCATATAGAGCCAGTTCTTGCCATCTACGCTGCGTACAGTGGAGTACTGAGCATTAGCCAGCGGGCAAGTGATCCGCGAGCACACGCCGGTGACATTGTATTCATTGCGACAAAAACTGTCCTCTTGGGGGGTCGTGATTTTGAATGCACAAAATTGATTGTTGATAACTTGCCAAATAACGTCGTCGGAGCAAGATGCCATTTTTCAAAACTGGTCAATAATTTTTTTGAGGGTTGGGAAACTGAAATATATATTTCAGCGTAAACCTCCCATCGCCCTGTGAGGGCAGGAGTTCGTGGAATGCGCTATGCAGTGGTGCCGAGGATGATGTAAATGCAATGACTTTCGCCGAGTGAGCTGTCTCAGATATTAAATCAAACTAATTAGTTTTTTTTTTAGGACCAAGCTGACCAAGTGGCGCATAAGAGAGTGACCAATTGTTGAGTGGGGGTACGACCCCACAGCGCTATGGGAAGTCTTTGATAAACCCGTTTTACTTTGACCATTGCAACCGACCGCTGTGAATCTCATCCCTTTGATGTCAAAGGGCAGTCTTATAAACTAATTGCGACGCCTGTATATATTTCTAGTTCTTTCCGCGACAAAACTTGGTAAGGCAAGTGAAGTTGAAGAGTGGCTCGACAGAGGTAGTTACAGTGCGACTTGGCTCGGAGAGATAGTTGTCTGATTGTTGTAAAACTCGTCGTTCATGGGCTTCATCTCGATGTAGGGAATTCTCAGGTCGGTGATATTAACATGATCCGGAATACAGACGGACTTTCGTGCCTTTGAAATCTGATCGTAGCGCTCCTAGCTGTCCGACAAGGCCGCTGATATCATAGCCGGAATCACGGGCGCTGCCTCATGTTGTCCCAAGGCATCGCTCGTTCCACATCCGGTGCCGTCCTACACTCTGAGTAAACCAGCGCTGCAGAGCATTACTCGGGATCAGCACGCCTGGGTACTCACACGTCGTGTTAGCATTCCGTTTGGGAGCAGTATGTTACTTTGGACGAACGCTTGGGTTCCCCTACTGTACAACCCACTGAATCGGGGTCAAAAAACACATTGTGGGGTTACAGCGACCAACCGTCTCTGCGACTCTAAGAAGAACGCCAGATTAGCTATCAAAGTAAATACGTCTGACACAATTATCTTCAATTCTTTTTGATGAGCCTCTGATATTTGATCACGATGTACATACGATCATCTCTACGCATTCTAATTGCCGTAAGATAAAGGTTAGGGCAATTTGCCGCCGTCACAGTACACTTTCGTTGAGGAAGGAGGAGAACTGGATAACGCCTTGTACCGAGAAAGCTCCAACTGAAGAGCTATCCTCGGTGTCAGCTTGGATTACGGTGCGAAGTCTACACGACTGCCGCAGTTGACCGCGTACAAAATTTAATATCATTAGTGCGGTACATGCCATGATATTACAAGATTTGTGCGGATGTAGGGTATATTAGGCAGTATCAGCATGCATGATGACTAATGCATGATAACGCCTTAAATACTAACGAGCGCGTACTTAAAACGATGCGATCACTCCCAGGACCCCTAAATTATACGTAACAGACTAGTAAAAGACCAATCTGATGCACTTCCACTTTGGCTGCACATACAAGTACGTCCCGGACTTTTTGCTCGATTGGCACTCAGAGAGCCAGAAGAATCAGTACAGACAGACACCTCGAGGTTCCGTACACCGCCAATGTCCATTATGTACCAGCAACATCGAGAAACGCAGGGCATCTCCCGATATCAAAAACGTCTATCGTTTTTAAATGTAGACTGCTTGGTCTTGTGGCTTGATTAAACTACATGAGATTAAGCACTCAAAGCTTGTGAGGAGTTATCTGTTCAGTTCAACTTACAAGGATCCTAAACGATACAGCAAATAAGCAAATAAGTTGTGTAGCTCAGTGAGGTAATAAGGTAGCTCGTCATCCAAGCTAGTCTCAAGATGGCTCATGACCTTCAGGCAATTAGCCGGGAACGCGTCGTTCCCGCATCCCAGGTACCTTATGAGACCGTAGTTCTCGGGTTTAGCATGGTCCACTTTTAACTTGAAGTGCGCGTTACTAGCTGCCACGAGGAGTTTAACGAGTGTTTTTCTCGGGAAAATCGGCAAATTGTGCTCAGCTGTGGTCAGAGTGACGTCTGCTTCACCTCCGAAGTCATTATTCTGCGCGCTGTCGTCAGTGCAGTTTTTGGTGGATTTCTGATTTATCGGCGAATCTTGCTTGATGATCAAAGCGAGCAGCTTCATACCATTCTCTAGCAGCGCGACAAGATTGGGGATTGCATGAGATGATTTACTATAGGCTTTCCGAGCCACCTTGGACCTTCTTTTTAGTAGCCACATAGAGATGGTGTTTGTGGAGATGACCTCACCCTCGCGCCGCGTGAGGCTGGGTATAGTTTTGCATGTGCGCGATTACATAAGATGACATCTGCAGATCTGATAGAGCTGCGTTTCCAAGGGATGCTATTTATGTCTATCGAAAGTAAAAGTTAAGGGTTCGAAATGTTAAAGGAAGACACTAGGCACTAGCTCGTAAATGTGAGTAATTTGGTGACGGATTTGGCTGCCTTCAGTACTTGTTTTAGACCTCATATACTGAGTACTCAATACATTATTTGAATATCTAAGAAGCTTTTGGTGAACCCTCATTCTTCGGGCCAATCATCAGCTGTCCAATGAGCTGCAACTCGCATGTGTAAGCACGCCAGGAGCTAACTTAGCAACCTGATACAGGATTAGGGTTATGCGAGTTGGCATGGTATAATGGAATGCCTATCACGAAACCCTACATGTCAGGCAGCACCCCCTCCATGTTGATGTGGAGAGACCTTCCCCTATGCTAGGGAGGAGTTCACAAAATATTAGGTACAAGTTCTCGATTAGGCGTCATAAACTCTTCTAGCACCGGGAACCCTGCAAAAGTATGCAACTTGCATTTCACATATACCGCGGTGATATGCATTGTAATCAAATTTCAATGCGAATTTATAAACCGACTTCAGTAAATCTGCACTTTTGACGTCATTCCAAGCAGCTCGTAGCTAATCGAGGCACACTGAGGGGGGCTGGAGATCGATTCCGAACTTCTTATCTTTTGGGGTAAGTGCAAAGAGATTTTAAGGCCCCATCAAATTATTGCTAAAGCGACGCAGTCCGCTACAGACTAATTGGAGTTAGCTATAGTTATAGGGAATAGACAAATATATTTGTCCAAAATTTTCGAGCCAGAGTTCCAGTCGATTTAAGCCTGACGATTGACACCATTTCATTTCGAGCAGACACTTCGAGCAGACACTTGCCCAATACTTTCAAATCGGTTAGGGTTGCCCTGCATAAAGTGTTCAATTGAGATTAGATAGTGAGCTGTGATAAGATCACAATATTTTAAGTACTTATATATCCACCGGTTTACCGTCCGAGCTACCTTATTAGAACTATCCTGTTTTCGCAGATGACTAGTTCCGCCTCCTCCCTCGAGGTCGAAGACCAATACAAGGACAAAGCAAAAACCATCATCAATGTGACGGATGGGTCGTTTACTGAAGATGAGAAGCAGTACGGAATTGAGGATGCACAGAAGGCAAAGCATCTTACTGATGGCTCCCTTACGGCGGAAGACTTGGAGATCATCAGTGCTCACCTTGACGACCGAACGATTGAGGAGTGCCAGCAGGTTCTGCGTAAAGCTATTGTTGAGCACTTGAATGATGCTCAACTTGATGCTGACTTTTACCAGTACCTCGTGGCACTTGAGAAAGGTCCTTTACGAGGTCAAAGCGGTGATGAATGGGAAGTTGCCTTGAAAACAGAAGCGTTCATGATCCACGACTGGTCAATTTACCCGGCAGTTCGTTCGGTCACGCGGCCTATTGATGAAGAAGAGTTTGCCAACTATGAGAACATTCGCGTGTACTTGAATACAATTTTTTGGTCATGTGCCGGCTCAGTTCTCGCTACTTTCTTCAATATTCGTTTCCCCGGTATTAGCTTGCCCTCGAGTGCTATTCAGATTTTACTTGCATACACCGGCTGGTTGTTCCAATTCATTCCGGACTTTTCGTTTCCAGTTGGATTTGGTCGCCGTTGCCATTTTGGTGGAGGTAAATGGAACTACAAGGAACAAGTGCTGAGTACCTGCGGTATGTCTGTCGGCAATGCTGCTCCCTACAGTCAATACGTCATTATCACCATGGCTAACGAACAGTTTTTTGGGTTCAAAGATGCCCAAGGATCTTTCGGCTTCACGTGTTTGCTGACGCTTTCTACCAACTTGATGGGCTTCGGCCTTGCTGGATTGTACCGTGTTTTCCTCGTGTACCCAGTGAGGCTTGTTTGGTGGGGCTGCCTTCCCGCATTGCGTCTGTCCCGAACTTTAGTTGAACCTGAGTCTAAAGAAACTGTGAACGGCTGGTCAATTGCCGGCTACTGGGTATTCTGGATTGCCGCTATTGTCCACTTTTGCTGGTACTGGATTGTAAGCTATGTGTTTCCCTTTCTCTCGTCTTTTGACTGGATGGCATGGATCAGTCCAAACAACAACAACCTCCTTACCATTTGTGGTGTGAACTCTGGTGGTCTTGGTTTGAACCCTTTGCCAACACTGGACCCCTCAGTGGCAGGCTATGGCACAATGGTCACGCCGTGGTTTTCTACTGTGAACTACAGCCTCGGGTTACTACTCGGAATGTTTGTTATGATAGGAATGTGGTATCAGAACAAAAGCTACACCGCCTATTTCACCATGAACAACAATTCTCTTCATGATCGCTATGGCAAGTCTTACAACATCACGAGAGTGTTGGACAAACACAATAACCTTGACAAAGAGAAGTACCTAGGCTACTCAATGCCTTACTGGTCTGCTGGCAATTTGGTCGTTTATGGCTCATTTTTTGCCTTCTATCCTGCTATGATCATGTACGCCCTTCTGGAATACAGCACCATGCTCAAATATTCCTTCAAATCTTTCTTTCATGTCCTACGCAACCCCACTAAAGGCCTCTCCCAGTTCAATGATCGTTTCTCGCGTGCACAGATGAAGTACAGAGAAGTCCCCGAATGGTGGTACATTCTCTGCCTGCTCATTTGCCTTGCCTTTGGTATCGCTACCGTGGAGCACTGGGCTTTCAGCAACACGCCTGTTTGGACAATTTTCTTTGCAATTGGCCTCTCGGCAGTCTTCTTGATTCCTAGTGGTGTTCTGTATGCGACAACAAACACAATGGTACTCATCAACGTTTTGTTTGAGCTTGTCATTGGTTTGACTGTCAGCGGCAATGCTTCAGCGCTAATGATTGCGAAAGCTTTCGCAACCAACTTCGAGGAAGGTACAGAAAACTTTGTGAGCAATTTGAAAACGGGTCACTACGCTGGAATCGCTCCCCGTGCGATGTTCCGGATCCAAATTATTGTTGCAATTGCAAACTCGTTTGTTCAGTCTGGCCTGATGACTTGGCAGTCTACACCCGGTGCGATTCCCCACATGTGCAATCTGGCCAATGCTAAAACGAACAAGTTCACTTGCCAGAATCAGCGTGTTTATTTTAATGCTGCTGTCCAGTGGGGTACTATTGGCCCTCGTCGTGTGCTGCGCGATCTGTATCCTGGTATGCGTTATACTTTCTTGTTTGGTGCGCTGTTCCCGATTCCATTCTACTGCTTGCGGCACTTCTTAATCCCTTATGCACGCCGTCATAACTGGAGCGCCAAGAAGGTAGGTGGTTCGCGATTCAGGAATTCGTCGTTCGTGCGTAGCATCATGGGCTTTGAGTGGGTTGCTTCCACAAATGAACTTGTGATACTGACGGGCTGCATCGGCTGGGCGCCTTATAATTGGCAAATGAACATCACTCCAATCTACATTGGCTATATCTTTGCTCATTACATTCCTAAACACTATCCTAAGTGGTGGGCCAAGTACAACTATCTGCTTTACTCTGGCGCAGGGATTGGTACGAACTATGCCGCCCTCATCTGCTTTTTCGCGCTGCAGTACAAAACTATTCCTGACTACTCCTGGTGGGGAACCGACGAGGGCGTCTCTCTAGTTTCTGAACCACGTTTGAAGGTTCCCGCAGGTGGCTTGGGTCCAGAGTTCAGTTGGTGATCGGTCTTGGCCAACCAATACAGCCTCGGCGATATCTTATCACTAGATATTAGGGTTATGCATGCTGACTTCTTGTGAAATTGCCTCACCGGAACCGAGACATTTCATACGCGTCCCGAGGATTCCTAGCGGAGATGCACACAGTTCTGAATTGCTATAACTTTTAAAATGTCATTTTGTGTGATATATATAAGTCAGCCTACTAAATAAAGTGGTATCTAGCCTCCTGTTTGCGGTTTAACGATTTTTTTTGCGTATGCACCCTGTGCCCTTCATCACCCTTTTCGCAAAAAATGTGGGGTACACGGATTTTCAGCAATGGCTCCACCATGACACATGACATGAAATCATGCATGACGTGCATACAGTGACATTCTCCATCGACTTATTTTGCTCGACTAAAAAAATTTGTATTTTCGGCTCAGTTTTCCTGTCAGTATGCATGCTGGTCTACTGCTCAGCTGTTGATTAGAAGGCCATGAGTAACATGTTTAGTTTTGCGATGAGGTTATGAACTCGCGCACCACACCATGTTGCATAATCACCTGGAAAAGTTACCCTACCCTACCCTAGATTAGCTGATAATAGGTTTCACGCCGTGTCCGAGCCCATATAAATATGCGAGAAAAATCGTGTCCGACTTGATCGCAGAATATCGCACATCCTGTAGAGCTTCATGACTCGGTCAACTTCTTCTCTGGAGAGTGATGACCCTAATAAGGTCACCAATAAAGCCACTGTGAATGTCTCCGAGCATTCGTACGGTGAGCTCACCGCTGAGAAAAGTTACGGCATTGAGGAAGTTCAAGCCGGACGCCATCTCACCGACGGGTCGCTCACTGCTGAAGACTTGGAGATTATCAACGCTCACCTCGACGATCGCACCATTGAGGAGTGTTTGCAGGTCGTCCGGAATGCTCTCAAAGAGCACGATGGAGACAACCAGATCGACAACAACTACTATAAGTACCTTCTTGCGCTTGAGGAGGGTCCAGTAGCTGGTCAGTCACAAGAAGATTGGGAAACTGCCCTGAAGACGGAGGCTTTTCTAATCTACGATTGGTCTATCTACCCCGCTGTGCGCTCCGTTACCCGTCCTATCGACGAGGAAGAGTTTGATAACTACGAAAACATTCGTGTGTATATTAACGCGGTGCTTTGGTCATGTGCGGGCTCCGTGCTTGCTACGTTCTTCAACATTCGTTGGCCCAACATTTCCCTTCCTTCGAGCGCCATTCAAATTCTGATTGCGTACACGGGCTACTTGTTTCAGTTTATTCCCGATTTCTCGTTCCCTGTAGGCTTTGGCCGCCGGTGCCATTTTGGTGGCGGCAAATGGAACTACAAAGAACAGGTTCTTGCCAGTTGCGGAATGTCGGTCGGAAATATGGCGCCTTATAGCCAAAGCGTCATTATCGACATGGCTAATGCGCAGTTCTTCAATTTTGCCGATGCTCAGGGGTCATTCGGCTACATCATCATGCTGACACTTTCTACAAACCTCATGGGATTTGGCCTAGCTGGTCTCTACCGAGTCTTTTTGGTATACCCGGTCCGCCTCGTTTGGTGGGGATGCTTGCCTACCCTTCGTCTCTCCCGCATTCTGGTTGAACCAGAGAAAAAGGAGAATATTAATGGCTGGACGATTTCTGGAAATTGGGTGTTCTGGATCGCATGCATTGCAAACTTCTGCTGGTACTGGATCGTTGACTACGTTTTCACCTTCTTGAGTGTTCTCGACTGGTTGTCTTGGATCAACCCGAACAACAACAACCTGTTGGCAATTTGTGGCTTGAATGGCGGTCTCGGACTGAATCCGTTTCCCACGATTGACCCGACGACACCCACCTACACCGCGATGGTTACACCATGGTTTTCTACTGTTAACTTCACAGTTGGGTATTTCCTCTCGATGTTTGTGATTATTGGAATCTGGTATATGAATGTGAGCTATTCTGGGTATTTCCCGATTAATTTGAACACCTTGTTCGACAAATACGGCAAACCTTTCAAAGTCCAGAAAGTTTTGAACGAGAAAAACATTCTTGACAGAGAAAAGTACTTGAGCTACTCGATGCCGTACTGGACAGCCGGAGGGCTCGTAACTTACGGGTCCTTTTTCGCCTTTTACCCAGCGATGATCATGTATGCCATCCTTGAGTATTCGTACCTTTTGGTCTACTCCTTCAAATCTTTCTTCTACGTGCTTATGCATCCCACGACTGGCCTTTCTCGCTTCGATGATCGCTTTTCGCGTGCTCAAATGAAGTACAAAGAAGTCCCTGAGTGGTGGTACATTCTCAGTCTCGCCGTTTGCTTAGGCCTTGGTATTGCCACCGTGGAGCACTGGGGGTTCAGCAACACTCCCGTTTGGACCATCTTCTTCGCAGTTGGTCTCTCTGCAGTATTCATGATCCCCAGTGGTGTTCTGTTTGCTACCACAAACATGCAAATCTTGATCAATGTGTTATATGAACTCGTTATTGGCCTCACCATCGAGGGCAACGCTTACGCATTGATGGTGGCCAAGGCTTACGCCACCAACTTTGAGCTGGAAACTGAAAGCTTTGTGAGCAATCTGAAAACTGGTCACTACGCCGGTATCGCTCCCCGCGCGATGTTTCGGATCCAAATGGTTGTTGCAGTTACAAACTCGTTCGTTCAGGCTGGTTTGATGACGTGGCAGTCTTCTCCCGATGGAATTCCTGGTTTGTGTAACCCCGAGCTGGCCAAGGTGAACAAGTTCACTTGTCAGTTGCAGCGCACGTACTTCAATGCAGCTGTTCAGTGGGGCGCTATTGGACCTCGTCGTGTGCTGCGTGACCTGTATCCGCGTATGCGTTATACTTTCCTGTTTGGTGCACTGTTCCCGATCCCATTCTATTTGTTGCGCCACTTCGTGCTCGCGTATGCACGCCGTCATAACTGGGGCGCCAGAAAGGAAGGTGGGTCGCGTTTCCGAAATTCGTCGTTCGTGCGTAGCGTTATTGGCTTCGAGTGGGTAGCGTCTACTAACGAGCTACTTATTCTCATTGCTGGAGTAAATTGGGCTCCTCAGAACTGGATGTGGTTCGTGTCGCCAATTTACCTTGGTTTCGTGTTCCAGTATTATCTTCCCAAACACTACCCGAAGTGGTGGGCGAAATACAACTATTTGATCTATTCGGGATCCGCAATTGGTCTCGCTTATGGTGCTTTAATTGTGTTCTTCGCGTTGCAGTATAAGAATATCCCCGACTTTGACTGGTGGGGTAACGACGCGGGCGTTTCCTTGCAATCGACGGCTAGGCTGGAGGTTCCTGCTGAGGGTCTTGGCCCAGATTACAAGTGGTAAGTTTTGTTCAAATTTATATAAAGAATATAATAATGCTAATTGACTTGCTCCTGCCACAATCAGCCGGCTTTATGAGTCTTGTTTTTCTGGTCTACCCTATCCTCGAGGGCTGCAGCTCGCTGTGCCGCAACCCACCGGTGAAGGGCCCACACACAGCAGTGCAGAATGCCTCGCACTGGAAATTAATTATAAAAGTGTTTACCAGTGAAAATACGCGACATTTAGTGTGATTCACGGAATCCCTATTTTTTTTATGAATACGATCCGAAATAATAATCTCGTCTCTGCGAGCCCAGGTTGACATGTCGCAGCGAACGGCAGCGTAGGACCGCTTTCGCTTACATATGGAAACAGGTGACCACCCGAGAGAACAAGCTTTTCCACATGGGCCGGTAGCGCTCCGATTGCGGCCCTTACCGCAGCACCACTATATAAAGTGGAAAATCCACCCTTAAATCGCTAAGTGTCAACACAACTTTAACACAACTTTAACACACAAAATGTCGGCTCGTATGATCATTTCTCGTGCTAACCAGCAGTTCCTCCGCCGGGCTGCTGCCTCCACCGCCTCGCGCACCTCCGTGCGTGCCTTCTCGGCCCTGCGTCCCATGGCCGCCAAGCCCTCCGCTAGCCCCCTGGCCACCCCCTTCGGTGCCCGTGGCGTTAAGAGCATCACCTTCAGCGAGCAGCACGGCCCCGAAACCGTGCACGAGCGCGCCGACTGGCCCGTTGAGAAGCTCCAGGATTACTTCAAGAACGACACCTTCGCCCTCATTGGCTACGGCTCGCAGGGCCACGGCCAGGGCCTGAACCTGCGCGACAACGGCATGAACGTCATCATCGGCGTGCGCAAGGACGGTGCGTCCTGGAAGCAGGCCATCGAGGACGGCTGGGTCCCCGGCAAAACGCTCTTCGACGTCGACGAGGCGATCTCGCGCGGCACCATCGTCATGAACCTGCTGAGCGACGCCGCCCAGAGCGAGACCTGGTCGCACATTGCGCCCCAGATCACCGAGGGCAAGACGCTTTACTTCTCGCACGGCTTCTCGCCTGTTTTCAAGGAGCTCACTCACGTCGAGCCCCCCAAGAACGTCGACGTCATCCTCGTGGCGCCCAAGGGCTCGGGCCGTACTGTGCGCACGCTGTTCAAAGAGGGTCGCGGCATCAACTCGAGCTACGCCGTGTGGCAGGACGTCACCGGCAAGGCCGAGGAGAAGGCCGTCGCCATGGCTATCGCCGTCGGCTCCGGCTACGTCTATCAGACCACCTTCGCCAAGGAAGTCCACTCGGATCTTTACGGTGAGCGTGGTGCGCTCATGGGCGGCATCCACGGTATGTTCCTGGCTCAGTACGAGGTTCTCCGCGAGAACGGCCACTCCCCATCGGAGGCCTTCAACGAGACGGTCGAGGAGGCCACCCAGTCTCTCTACCCTCTGATCGGCAAGTACGGCATGGACTACATGTACGACGCTTGCTCCACAACCGCCCGTCGCGGCGCCCTCGACTGGTCCCCTCGTTTCAAGCAGGCCTTGAAGCCGGTGTTTGAGGACCTGTACAAGTCCGTCAAGACCGGCGAGGAGACCCAGCGCTCGCTTGACTTCAACTCTCAGAAGAACTACCGTGAGCTGTTCGAGAAGGAGCTCCAGGACATCCGCGATCTTGAGATCTGGCGTGTCGGCAAGGAGGTCCGCAAGCTGCGCCCTGAGAACCAGTAAATATCATATATAATAATTGCACGTTTATTTGACAACAATAATTTGAAACCTTTGCAGCATCAAATAAGGACGTATTCCCCGGGGCAATGGCTGGGTAAGCTGCTATTGATTCGGGTGAATACGAGTATAAGCAGCATCATCGTTGGGCTCAATCGAGACCGTACTTGAGGCATGATGGATGTCAACATTAATCGATATAAATATGTGGTTACAGCACTAATACATGTAGCGGAAGTTCGGGTTGAGATCGCCAGCCAGTTCTTTCTGTTCCTCAGACAGCCGATCCCACTTTTCGAGCCCCTTGCCATTTTTCCTGTCCCTATTAATACGGTATGAGTCCGCAGCGTAAACAAAGCAAGCCGCCATGCTCACCAGAAGCATGGCAAGCGAAACCCAAAGACCCTTAGAGTACTCCGGAGCGTCCTTGGTGAGGTAGATGAAGGTACTCACGATACCTCCGATGTTGCCGAACCCGACCTGGAACGCAGACACCGTCATTTTGCGGATATGTCCAGCAAAGTTCATGTTCACCCAGCATACCAAGACCGGCATTCCGGCATAGATCCCCGAGGCAATGAGGAAACAGCCAGCATAGCGAATGTTCTTGTTTTCCGTAGTAGCGTCAGTGCCCAGCAGCAAGCCGTAGCCAACAATGGTAATAAGGCCACAAGCAAGAGTATAGAAGTAACGATGCCTCGTGAAATCCGAAATCCACGCAATAACCAAACTGAAACCAAAAGTACAGAGCCAAGGGTAGATTGAATGGATCTGAACCTGCACGGGACTGAAGTTAAACGTCTTGATGATGGCAGTGGAGAACAGGGCGTAACCGTAGGCACCAACAATTTGTCCGAAGTACATCACAGCAACAAGTAGGACACGCCAGTCTTTGAACACACCCAAGATTTCCCAAAAAGTCGGGGTATGATCAAAGTTTGAGTCGCCCTGGTCGACTGCGAGCTTCTCTTTGATGAATTCACGCTCGTTAGGTTTTAGGAATTTGGCAGTTTCGGGGAAATCTGCGATGCAGAAGAAAAGAAAGAGACCGCAGAAACAAGTGATTGCACCCTCGAGAATGAAGATCCATTGCCAGCCGTGGATGTTCTGCTTCATATCCAAATTATTACAACCGTAGGCAATCAAACCGCCAAACGCCCCGGCCAAACTTGTGCTACTAAAAAAGAAACTGTATCTCTTCTGAGACTCTGTACGAGTATACCAGCTGCCCAGCAAATAGAAACACGCCGGGAACATTGCCGTTTCCAGAGCACCCAACAAAACTCGGGTCACAATCAGCTGGTGATAGTTCTTCACGAAGCCCTGACCGATGCTAACAGCACCAAAGCACATTAAACATAAGGGTAAGAACAGATGCGGGCTCATCTTCTTCAGACACCAATTCGCAGGAATCTCCAAAACACAGTAGGGAACAAAAAACACAGCCAGTGCAATGTTGTACTGCATACCAACCAGCTTCAAGTCCTTGCTCATACCGTAAGCGTTGGCATTGGAAATATTTACTCGGTCCAAGAAGGCGAGTAAATATAACAAGCAGATCGGAAGAACAATGCAAATATCTTGCTTAAGCATGAGTTTCCATCGAGTGACGCCATATTTCTCGGCCAGCCGTTTGTGGATATCATCACTTGATTCGTATCTGACTAGGTTCTCGCTTTCGGTCATGCTGGGAGTAGACCATTTCTCAAGGTTGGCACCACCAGCGCTTACGACCTGCGTATGTGAGAGGTCTTTATCGTAACTCATGGTGTACAAGGATTCAAAACTGAGATCACTGTATATTATCTGGGCATGACTATGATATTTTATATACACATCGAGCTGCACAAGAATCGGGTGGGGTGCCCTAACCTCACCGATATGATGTGCATTTGAATTTCTTGAGTCACAGGGACAGTTGCGATCTGATACGGAAAGATCCGCGATCCACAAGAACAAAAGCCTTGTTGGCCACAAAAAAGCGTAAAAACGCAATATAGGCTTTATTGCATCTCGTGCGAATGTTTGCAAGTATTTTTACCTGGCGCTTCCAATAGGGGCCCTAACCACACCGGTTTCGGCGTTAGCTGGGTGCGGGGCTAACTTTTCTGCTCCTACGGGAACGTGGGGAATTTGGTGACTAAGAACGGCGAGCACCGCGCGTTATCGCTCTAATTAATGCGAACGTGCAATCCTGATAGCCGAAGGGTTTTTTTGGGAGACACTGTCGTTTATTTTTGCTGCACATGATAATTAAATAGCAAACTGAAAATCGTTTGAAACAGTCACCCGATCGATAAGCTCGTGAGAGCTTATGACGAAAGCTCCGCCAGACTATGTAGCATGCTTCGTGTTCCTGTTTTTGAATGTTGGAGTTGAGCGTGCCTGATTCCTAGGGCTTGGGCTACTCCCGATCAGGTTGACATCGGTGGTAAACTCTAAAAAAGGTATAGAGCAAATGTATATAAAGACCTGTCCGCCGGTACATATTCACATTATACAATTCAGAATGGATCAGCTAGCGCTGTCAACAGTGCACCGCGCCACTGGCTGGTTCGTGGCAGGCCTTCCTCTTAGCCTGGGTAACAGTCCTGCGTACACGAATAGTAAACTCAGTCCTGATGCAGCATACATCATCAGGACTGATAACGCCTTCCCAAGTACTGTAGTAAATGTCTTTGAAGTCAAGACAGGCACTAAGGCCTACTCCATTTCGCGTAGTGGCCCTTTCTCCACTACTTGGTATATGTACAGCGAGCCTGACCACGTTCAAGTTGCGGTAATTACCGCTGGAGCTTTCACTCGCAGAGTGAATTTCGCGCCTGGTAAATCCGCGATCATGAAACCTGGGCCCGGGGCTCTGGGTAAGCTTCATCGCCACTTCTCTCGCGATGATGGCCAAGTATATTCCTGGAACCGACGTTCGCGATACCTGGAGTCTTTGAGCAACATCGGAGCTGGAAGCGAGGAGCATCGCACTCGTGTTGCTGTGGTGAACCAGCTGAGGGTGAAACGGTTTGAGTGGGAATTACTAGTCGACACCACTAAAATCGAGCTTCTTACAGCTATCACCACCGCTTTTGTCACTATGAAGACTCAATGGCTTACTAGCAATGGACCTGTTACTCCAGGCGTTCGTACGCCTATCGAGGCTCTGAGGCAAAACCCTTGCGTGAATTTCGTAGGTAACGATCCCACCCAGTTGCAGATTTACACGCCCAAGACCCCCACTGACGTGCCGCGCAACTTCTTCAATCCCCCAGCTCACTTGGAGTATAAGTATACGTATTATGAGAAATAAAATCATTCAAAATTGTTTAAAAATCATTCTCTATTCTGTTGAACTTCGAATACTCGGAGAGAAATGCTTTATTTTCAAAGAGGACTCTTCCTTCAACTTCTCAGCATCATCCCTATCATTTTCGTAAAGAGCATCGATTCCTTCGTCAGTCTCGATTTCACGCTTGGGTCCGCTAAAATCGCGCTTAAAAGTGTATAAAAGCCCAAATGCCACAATGAACACGGAGGCAAAGATCACGCAGGCGTAATTCATTGTTTCTGCTGTAGGATGTTTGGACGAAGGGAGCATAGTCAACACAAAGACAATGAATGTTAGCCATACCAGGGCGACTATACTATTGAGTTGGCTGATCCGGTGGCCCAGATAGAAGGGCCCCGGAACCCACGAATCGGGATCAGCAAAAGAAACGTAGAGCCGGCAAGCAATAGGGATTAACCATGCTAAGCTGTTAGAGCTGGCGTACAATGAGAAAAGCGTCATTGCCGCAGTACTATTGATCAGCACCAGGCAGCATAACGCACAGCCAATGACCACACCGAACACACCCGCGAAGAATGGAACACCAGTTTGAGGAACCACGCGTTTAATCCAACGAGACATCGGCAGAGCATCATCTCTCGCGAAAGCAAATATTTGGCGGGAACTGGCAAAAAGCATGGAGAGGCCCATGCCGAATTGAGCCACGACCATCAATGCAACAATAGCCAACGTCCACTTCTTACCCAAGCACCTAAACAGCAAGCCTGCCATCGGCTGTCCTGTCCATGAATTAATGATTTCGCTATAATCCATAGGCATGGCCGAGGCGAGAGCGCCCATGACGCCGAAGCCCAAAATACCACACAGACCAATTGACATCAAGATAGCCTTTGGTGCGGACTCCTGGGCGTTGGTTGCCTCTTCACTGGTGTGTACGGCCGAGTCGAATGCACCAATTGTCCAGACACAAGCCATCATGGACAGTAGGAAACTCCACCCGTACTGCCAATCTGTTTGATTTGCGCTATCTGTAAACACGTACTTCCCTCCATTCAACACGCCGGCATTGCTGGCTCCCACAGGAACGGCGACCACGACAAGAAACACCAGAACAATATTCAAGAACACACAAATAGTCTGGAATTTGGACAGCAGCGGCGTGGGTAACGAAATACACAGCAAGTGAACCAGTGTTACCGCCACAAAAACGCCGTAGGACTCGTATTTCGTAGGTGTAAACTTTCCATCTGATGCAATGGTGGGCAAACTCAGAATAAGCCCCGAAAACCCATAGTTAATACTGCACAGTCCACTAATAAGTCCCAATGTATTGGCCCAACCAGTAAAATAACTTAGTTCACGTCGTACTTTCGCCGGTGCCAATTTGTACGTCCAGTAGTAGAGACCCCCACTAGTGGGCTGAGAGCTTGCCAGCTCACTGAGAGCACAACCGACGCTAAACACAAAACACGAAGCAATGAGCCAACTCCATGTCATGCCAATACCTCCAGCAGTCAAGGCATCGGTTAGCACCGACGCGATTGAGGGAACTAGGGACATGATCGAGAATGCAACGCCGAACAGTTCTAAAGAGTTGAAAGAGCGCCGCATCTGGGGCTTGTAGCCCATGGAAAGCAGCACTTCATCGTCTTGGCGCCAATTTGGGTCGCGAGCACCAAACGTCTTGTGGGTTTCCACAGCCTGTAAAGTGTTTTGTATGCTTTTCAATGGTTTCAATACTGACATTTTGGTGCTGGGCAGCCGCAGAAGTATGGTAAGATCGCCTTATCCGATAAGGGCACGGGTCCTTTCCTTATCGCAATACCCCATTAACTGCAGCCAGCAGACCAGGCACAAACTCAACAGAATATGTCAATAAATATATAGTTTACAAAACGCGATCAAATTCAATCCCCCCAACGAACCCGCCTTGCATTGCTCTGTGAACGTCATGGGCGAACTCGACGGGGTCCTGCTGCAACGCCGCCGCGGCGTCGCGGTTCAATGGATCATTTTTATTGGGTTCCAGGAACAGGAATTGAATGCCAATAGCCACATGATTTAGGGAAAGTACCGGCTTCCAGTCTTCTCGCAATATATTCAAACAAAGTGCACCGTCGAGGTCGATGTTGGGGTGATAAATACGCTGCATCAGACGCACCTTGGGCGGCTCTATCGGGTAGTCCTGGGTGATCGTGAAGGCAAAATTGAAAGTTCCGTTTTTGTACAGCCCTCTGTCAGGTCTCAATACCAGCTGGAAGTGCATGAGATCGTTGGGATCGGTGAACTCTAAAGCCATATTGGCCGGCAGCTCTAGCTGCTCTATGTCACTCTGCACCCTGAGCTGAGCGGGCGAAACCCGTCTTGCGTTTTGCTGCTCCTCCTGCTTTTTCTTCAGTTCCCAAATTTTCAGCATCGCAGGGCGCTAGGTTGTACAAAACCAGCTCAATGTCTTCTTGGGTTGGTCAACGGGGCTGGGGAAGAGGCCAAACTGCACCCGCTGTAGTGCGATCATATTGCACTCGAGAGGTAGATCGGCAGCTATCATAGTTTAATGAGAAATATGTTACCTATAAATATTACGATTCGTTGGGCTTACGGGCATTGCAGGCCACGATTTTGATTTTGTCGGCAATGAGCTGCTCGCCATCCTCCAATTTCACCGCCACGTCCTTCACCAGAAAGGTCCACACATCGTCGCAGCAGCGATAAGTCTGTAAATGGCCCTTCAGAGTCATACGAGCCTTGATCGTACTCTGCAGACCGTCGGTCATTGCACGGTCGAACTGGGACAGGATCCGGTTCGCCATCTGAGGCTCAATGTACGAGTCTCCAATGAGTTCATCGAGGGCCTCTGCAAGCGCCCAGCCGATGCTGCTCTGCCGGTACAGCTCGTAGTACGGCGTGCTGCTGCTCATTGTGGCAAGTGTATTTCAATCGGTACCCAAACCTTAACCCCCGGAAGCACCGCTCCGCATCCAGGCGGCATACACAGCGCCGGCACTCAGCGCTGCACGCGGGCACTGAGCGTTGGACAATGATTTCGAATGGCACGTACACTAAAAAGTTCTGGTTATGGTACATGAAATATAAGTCTTTTTCATAATAAATACTAGTTGGGCAACCCCAAGTGCCTACCGTAAGCGCGATCGTCCGTGACGCCGGGGGTCTCAATGGGCGCGGCCGGGTTCTGCTCTTCGCCATTGGCTTCTTGCTGGGCATTGTGGTGTTGCTGGGGGTGGTGGAAATGAGACTCCTCGTCCAGCGCGAGAGAGCCCTCTTTGTTGCGAGAAACGAACCAGACCAGCGAAAACACGAGCACACTGGCCATCACGAGACCCAGCAAGACACCAAAGATGGTGTAGGTCCCACTGTGCAAACCGAACTTGATGGGCAAAATCCACTGCGGCGAAATGTGGCGATCAGTGAACACCACGGAGGACCCACCAGCAACCAAGCCGTTGGTGAAGCCGTATTCCGTCAACAGCACCCGCTGGCCGTCCTTAGCTGCTTTCGGCGAGAGGGCAAACATGCGCGACGAGCCAACCGGCTGAGCCTCGAGGTCCTCACCCGCAAGCGTGGATGCCGAATCACCCATGAACAGATCGTCTAGCGGGTTACCAGGCAGCAGATGCAGACTGAGCATATCCCTCAACCGATCAACCTTAGTTTCCACGGTGTAGTTGTGTTTCTTGAGGTCCCTATTGGGGGGAACCAAGATGGTGAAATTACTGGCCGGCTCAAGTACATGCTCCATTCCGGCAGCGTATAATAGTTCCAAGAACAAGTTCCTACCGCCGGCCTCAATTAGATCAGAAGTGTTGATTTCCAAATCTTGAGGCAAAGGAAGGTCGCTGACGACGTGAGCCACACCATTATCGAACAGAGCATCGGTAACTTCCGTAGCCAAAGTGCTGTTCATGGCCTTGTTTTGCAGCTTGAACTCCCCTCTCGTGCGGTTCCAAGAAACATTCGTCTTATACCCACCAAACTGCTCCACAGTCATGTTAGCGTACTCCTCGTCGGCATAGATCGGCGCGCGCAGAAGCAAGTTATCGAAGAGATACTCCAAAGCAGTGGAATTCGTATCCAAGTAGTACTTCACCAGAATATTACGCTCCCAGGCATCGCGGTTGGGCACCAAGACCGTCCAGCTGTCCTTGTGCGAAAGCTGCAAGCGACCAAGTTTGTCCAAAAAGGCCAAAGAGTAACTCGAGATCAGCATGGGCCCCAACGACATGGCTAGACTGGGCGGGTCGGCAATCATGCCTTGTGTGGTGTAAAAAGTGGTGTTGCCGAATTCGTAAAACTTCCGATTCAGGTGTTCCCAGTTTAGCGTGGCCTTGCCCGAGGGACGGCGCTCGAAACGTACTCGTTGGGGGTACTCACCGCTCTTCAATGGCATTAGAGTCTTCAGCAATTTTGCATGTTTGGGCAGATCCCCCTCCAAAAACTGGTACATAAACATCGCTCCTGGGTCAGCCAGAGCCTTCAACTCGTCAGGGTAGGCTACTAGAGTCTCTTCGCTGTCCTCGCTGTCCCAGCTGGTGACGCTACTGGCCTCCCAATCGAACTCCTCAGCCAGGTGGTCCTCAGAATCGCTGGTTGGCACAATGATTGTGCGCCGCTCATCGGGATCGGTGCCATCGATCAGATGCCGGTGGCCGTAGAGTGACAGGCCCCTGACGAGCGCGTATCCACCCAAACCAACAATGATCTTCTCCAGGGTCAAGTCCAAAAACCCGATCGCATTGTCGGCGGCAACTTGATCTACACGAACAAGCAGTCCATCGCGGGCGATTTCGACGCTGCCGATCGTTGTGGCGTTGTACTTATCGCCCGTAATCGACAAGTTGCGGTGCAGCAGGGCCTTCGACCCGTCCATTAGCTTGATCTTTTGCGGGAAATGCTTGCTCTTTGTTGCTTCCACAACGTCGGGGATAGCATGCCGTTCCACGAGATTAATCCTGTCGCGCTTTCCCATGGGGGACTTCAGGAACTGCAGGATGGGCTTGACCGTCGTGTTACCCGCCGATTCGGTCAGCCAGCTCTTGATGGCCGACTTCTTCGGCACCAGCAATGCGCTGCCGTTTAGATTCACTTCGCTAAAATTCACCAGCGACGCAAACGCTTTGTAGTCCTTGTCAAAGTTGAGCACGTCGGCCACGTACTCGGGCACCTCCACGATGCCGTCAATGGCATGCACGAGGCCCCGCTGGGGACTGGCGAGCAGATCGACGTCGTCGAAGGCCACTTTGTTGTTCACACCCTCGCTCAAACTCAGGGAAATCGGCGCGTCGCCCTTATCGAGGTAGGTGTAGTACAGCTGCGCATGGCCGGCAATGTCCTCGCTGTAGACGGTGGTGTTCACGAGATGGTACAGAAGTTGCTCCTTGGATATTTCGTCCTTGTCTACGCCAATGAATGCGCTATTCACGGGCGCCAAGAAGGTGGTGTTCCAGCTGTTGTTGATAAGCGGGACCATGCCGCGGGCCTGGATCAGCTGCAAAATGTCGCTGAACTCGGGACGGGAACTCAGGACATCTATAATGGTCGAAGTTGGCACGGGCCCGTTGGCAAGCGCGGGCGTCAAACACGCGAGCAGATCAAGAAACCGCATGCCTAGAGTAGCGAGAGGCAGGATCGTTAGGGTTGCCTTCGGTGCATGCACGTGGTGAGTGGATCTACAAGGCGCGACGGGCATGAACCGATTCAGTATTGATTGAGGGCAATTGCGGAGATTTCAAAGAACACTGGTCTAAGGGGATGCTATATATATATTCTTTAAAATGTCTAACGACTACATGTATGTGTATAGACCGCTGTTTGAGTACAACAGGGCTTACGTATACGCGGTGGGCGCCGCTGCATTGAAGGATTGGCAAGTGAACGGTGGGAGCTAAGGTTGGGGAAGCACTGACTCGGGTCCCACAAAATTATATAGACGCGTCTGTCGGGTTTATAGAGGATGATGCATTTACATTATTTACATTAAGTATACTAATCCCACTAAATCTGCAGGTTTGTCATGGGAGTGACTGTAAAGGGAGATCTAACGCTCCTGCGCATTTCCTTGCTCAGCCCTTGTTTAAGATGGTAAATTCACTGTTGTATATAACATCATTTATGCTCTCGGATACTGATCTCGGATGCTGTTCCCGGAAGGATCTCGGAAGCTGATCTCGGATGCGGTTCTAATGCTCGGATACTGTTCCCGGATGCCGACCTGACATTTTGCATAAGTCACCTGACTGTAATATTTAGTATCTACAAAGAGAGGCGCAGGAGGTCTAAGATCTGCAATGTCACCTCGCGCACGGCACGCATTGCGTGTTTTGAAGGACCGCATGTGGGTTCCGCTGGAACTTAAGGACCCTGGCGACCGCGAGTCGTTATTTGGCTACGAAAAGCCCGATGATCCGTCAGTTGCAACGCCTGTCGCGACCCCGCATCCTATCGAGGAAGAGTTCAAGTTCACGCTGAGGCACTTCTTGTGCTTCACAACTCTTATGACTGGTATGGCCGTTGTGGCACTGGATTACAGCGGCATTGGTAACATCATGGCGGCTATCAGCACCGATCTGGGAGGCACCACGGCTCAGAGCGAGTGGATCGGCAATGGTTATTCGCTCGCGGCATGTGTGGCACAGCTGCCCATCTCGACCCTGTCCGATGTGTTTGGTCGTCGTAATGCTTATATGGTCTCTCTGACATTCTTTCTCGTGGGGAGCATTGTGTGCGGCACCTCTCACAACATGCAGGCACTGATCGCGGGCCGCGTCATCCAGGGTGCCGGCGGTGCTGGTCTGATGGTTCTTCCTGAGGTAATCCTGGCTGATCTCGTCCCGCTGCGTCAACGGAGCATGTTTTACTGCATTGTCATGCTGGTCTGGTGTGTCTTCTCGGGAAGCGCCCCTCTGATCGCCGGTTCGCTGGCAGAATACTCATCCTGGCGCTGGTATTTCTACCTCAGCATCATCATTGCTGGCGTTGCGTTCGTGAGCTGCCCCTTTACCATCAGAATGAAGAACGATCACCACAGCGACGAGTGGCGCGAGAAGATGAAGAAGATCGACTATATTGGTGCCGTGCTCATTGTCACCAGTTCGACTTCGTTGCTACTGGGATTGAGCCGTGGTGGCAGTAGTGACTCGTTGCCGTGGAGCAACTGGTCAGTCATTCTGCCCATCGTGCTGGGATTCGTGGGTATGATTGGCACGGGGTTTTACGAGTATTATGCTGAGCCGGAGTACCCGATGTTCAATTACCGTGTGTTCTGTAACATGTCGGCCGTTATGTGCTATTTGCAGAATGTATTCCAGGGGATCGTTAATATGTGCTTGTTGTATTTCCTGCCCACTTTCTTCCAAGGCGCTAAGGGGTACGGAGAACTGGTGAGTGGTCTGTGTGTGCTCCCTTTAGAACTTGCGGGCCCGCCGATTGTTCTGGTGATTGGCTGGCTCATCGAGGTGTTAGGCCACTACCACTTCGTGAACCTAATTATGTGGGCGATCTCGGTGTTAGGCGCTGCAGTGCTGACACTGATGAATGAGCACCGCGGGCTGGCCACATTACTTACAGTCCAGATCCCCGCGTCAATTGGTATCAGCTGCCTCTACGCCACCCTGAGCACCACGGCCAACGCCACGGCCCCGCCTCACTTATGGACAGATTCGACAGCGATGATGTCATTTTGCCGTGCAATTGGCGACTCGTTGGGAACAGCGATTGGCGGCGCGGTTTTCGCGTCCCAGATGCGCACTCGTTTGGCAGATCTGGCCAGTAAAGGCGTGCAAATGCCCGAGATCAGTTTACTTTCCATTGCACACGCCATCAAGAGCACAACCGACCTCGCAGTCAGAGCCGAGATCGTTGCTGCATTGACCAGCACGATGCGCACGCTGTTCATTGTCATGACGGCCTTCTGTGCGTTGGGGTTTTTCACTACTGTGATCCAGAAAGAGTACTCCCTGGATCAGACATACGAATCCAAGCAGGGACTTGAGCTTGATTAGTCTAATTTATTTATGCGAAATTAGTTTCCATAGAAAACGCCTTGCTTGCAGTCTTTTCTCTCTATACTACATACAAACTGCCGCGTACGAACAGTAGGCACCATGAACATTATGCACAGTACGCACTACTGTGTGGGGTGGGGGCGTTAATTATGGCTCTAGAACTTTCCACCTAACCCTCTGGGCCACGCTCGGAGACCCAGCTTATAAAACCACCCACCCCACGATTTTTCACCCACGCTGAAATTTACCATATGTTGTCTCGTAACAGCCTTTCCACCGTTCGCAACAGCGCCCGCAAAGCTGCTGTTCGCAACTACTCCCACAAGGAGCTCAAGTTTGGCATCGAGGGTCGCGCCGCGCTTTTGCAAGGTGTAGACACTCTCGCCCGCGCCGTTAGCGTGACGCTGGGCCCCAAGGGCCGCAATGTGTTGATCGAGCAGAGCTTCGGCAGCCCCAAGATTACCAAGGATGGTGTCACGGTTGCGCGGTCCATCACCTTGAAGGACAAGTTCGAGAACCTGGGCGCCAAGCTGCTCCAAGACGTCGCCTCCAAGACCAACGAGACCGCCGGCGACGGCACCACCTCGGCCACCGTCCTGGGCCGCTCGATCTTCACGGAGAGCGTGAAGAACGTTGCTGCTGGCTGCAACCCGCAGGACCTGCGCCGCGGCAGCCAGGCCGCCGTTGAGGCGGTCGTCGACTACCTGGCCAAGCACAAGAAGGAGATTACCACCAGCGAGGAGATCGCCCAGGTCGCCACCATCAGTGCCAACGGTGACCACCACATCGGCAAGCTCATTGCCTCGGCCATGGAGAAGGTCGGTAAGGAGGGCGTAATCACCGTGAAGGAAGGTAAGACCCTGCAGGACGAGCTCGAGGTCACCGAGGGCATGCGCTTCGACCGTGGCTACATCTCGCCCTACTTCATCACCGACGCCAAGAGCGCCAAGGTCGAGTTCGAGAACCCGCTCGTCATGCTCAGCGAGAAGAAGATCAGCCAGCTGGCTGACGTTCTGCCCGCGCTGGAGATCAGCAACAAGACCCGCCGCCCGCTGTTGATCATTGCCGAGGACATCGACGGCGAGGCCCTTGCCGCCTGCATCCTCAACAAGCTGCGCGGCCAGGTCCACGTCGCTGCCGTCAAGGCCCCCGGCTTCGGCGACAACCGTAAGAACACTCTTGGCGACATCGCCATCCTAACCGGCGGCACCGTGTTCACCGAGGAGCTCGACATCAAGCCCGAGAACGCCACTGCCGATCTGTTTGGCTCGTGCGGCTCGGTTACCGTCACCAAGGATGATACTATCGTTCTCAATGGAGAGGGCAGCAAGGACAACATCACCCAGCGCTGCGAGCAGATCCGCGGCTACATGGCTGACGAGTCGACCTCCGAGTACGAGAAGGAGAAGCTTCAGGAGCGCTTGGCCAAGCTCAGTGGCGGTGTTGCCGTCATCAAGGTTGGCGGCGCTTCGGAGGTCGAAGTCGGTGAGAAGAAGGACCGCTTTGTCGATGCCTTGAACGCCACTCGTGCTGCCGTTGAGGAGGGTATCCTACCTGGTGGTGGCACCGCCCTTCTTAAGGCCTCGACCGTGCTTGGTGGCGTGCAGACCTCGAACTTCGACCAGAAGTTGGGCGTCCAGATCATCAAGTCGGCCATCTCGGGCCCGGCTCGCCAGATCGTTGAGAACGCTGGCGGCGAGGGCTCGGTTGTTGTTGGCAAACTGACCGACGAGTTCGGTGCCGACTTCAATAAGGGTTTCAATGCTGCCACTGGTGAGTATACCGATATGATCCAGGCCGGTATCATCGACCCGTTCAAGGTCGTTCGCACCGGTCTCACCGATGCTGCCTCGGTTGCCTCGCTTCTCGCGACCACCGAATGTGCCATTGTCGATGCTCCTGAGCCGCCGGCTCCTGCTGCCCCTGCCGGAGGCATGGGCGGCATGGGCGGCATGGGTGGCATGGGCGGCATGTTCTAATTTGTACATAGCGCTCTGAACTGAACTGTTGTTCATAAGTAGAAAAATTATATCCAGAAACTTTCATTCATTAGTTTAGATCATTAACACATTAAAAATAGCTGTTTGGTCTGGCTCGCTGGTTTCACTCAGTTAACCGTGACCTTCTTTTACGGGGCTTCTGACCCTCAAGCTGATCTTCCAACTGCCGTTCGCGCAGTGTAGGCTGAGGAGGGTGGTCCTGTGCCCACTGCTGCTGGAAGTTGGCCGCTTCGGATTCGTACCATTTGAGCTTACGAATATATGCCTCTTGACGCTCCTCGTTCTCGACTTTAGCTAGCCGGCTACGTTCCAAGTAGGGGGCACGCTCATCTTCGGGCAACGATTTCCATTTCTTGCCCAAGTTCGCACGGATCTCGTTACGCGAAGCATGTACTTCCTGATTGCCCTTTTTGTCTCGGGACTTCGCCGCCTCGGTCTCGCTGCGACATATATCCCAGTAATCTTTCTGGAACAGCAAAAACGGGTTGACAATGCCCTGACGCTCGGGCTTCACAGGCCGTTGCCCGATTTCGTGCATCATGTCGCGCTCTAGTTGCTCGCGCTCAACTTCAATGCGGTGCTGCCGAAGCTGCAACAATTCGTTCTGAGCCTCAGCTACGTCAACGATGGGCTCATACATTGATTCAGGACTATGGACAGGCCTCTTTAGTGCTTCTTGGGGGGAGATAGTGCGGGAGGGGACTCCACTAGTGAGCATTCCACTCGATCTCGACTGAACATGAGGTTGGGCCAAAGGCGGCGTCGTCAAATTCTGGGCAACGTGCTGCGCATGATGCTGCTGAGTTTGATGGAGCTGCTGCTGATGCTGGTTCTGCAAATGTTGATTGTGCTGCGCGGCCGTTAGTTGAGGAGTGAGCTTGGGAGGAGTTTCGCTAATGTCAACGGTTTCATCTGTACGATTGTCAAGATCGAGTTCACGGGCCAGCTCATCGTCAATAAGCTTATCTGGCATCTCGATTCCACCCACCACACTGTTGAGGACCTCCTTCGCAGCTCTCAGGCCAGATATATAAGCACCATGGATCGTACCGGGATAAGTCCTGCAAGTTGCTTCACCAGCGAAAAAGAGCGAATGCTGGACTGGTCTGGCGATAAGATCGTGGTCAGTCGAGGTGCCTTCCACACCGACATGAGAGAAAGTTCCTCGACTGAAGCGGTCAATCTGCCAACGCGTCACAAAAGACTCAACTAGTTTAGCAGATTCAGCGTGCTCATGCTTCCTGAATACTTTCCTCAGCTTGGCAACGGAGTTCTCGACGAGGACATGATCAGTCTCATCTGCCATTCGTTCAGCCGCCTTGCCGCTACACAGGCCCACAATTAGCGCCTTCGACCCGACATCGCAGCGTTTGGTATGGTTTTGGAACAGGAAGCAGTCGCCACGAGCCAGCCCGCGCATATCGTCTCCCATGCCCGTTGAGGCTGCACAGCTCTCGTCGGCCATATCATTGGCTACGCGGATCAGTGATGGGACACTGGGGTCCCAAAAGGGCACGTCAAATACTAGCACGATCTTGTTTACCACACCAAATTCCAGTCTGTCAATACTGTCGGTTTTCCACTGGGGCAAATCTGGAATAAATTGAAGGCTTCGTTTCTTCAGAACACCCAGGGGCACTGTAACAACACAGCGGTCAACATGTACTTGTTCACCATTCTCCAGCGTTATATGCGACTGATCGTCTTCGTATTCGATCACGTTCACCACGGTCTTGAACCGCACATCTAGCTTCCCAGGAATGGTATCCAATCCTTTCGCCAATGTGCCCATACCATCGCGCGCCCAGGCGTACCGACCAGTAAACCTATTTTCACGATGATGTGACCAAGAGGAAAGCCCAGCGCGGTCGATGTTGTTGCCCATCTGATACTCGAACTTGGCAAAATACCACCCCAAAGCAGCGCGATCCTCATCGCTCATATCTGTGAGACTTGCCAGGTGATCCACCAATTTACGCATAGTCAGACCTAAGGAGACTCCCTGAGCCGCCTGCTCGGGATGAACACGAACATCAGGCTCATCGGCATTGCGTTGCTTCACCTTGAACCCCAGACTCTCGAGGAAATCGAGCTCAACCTTGATTTCATGCTCAGTGTGCTCACCATTGTCGCTACCCTCCGACGTGAGGTTCGTGTAAGGTCTTTCTAGTTCCTCCTCGAACTGACCAATCGTCATCTTTTCCGACTCAGCGTCGACTTGAGGATCCTGACTGGCTCTGATCAGCGTCTTGACACCCATGGTCACCGAAGGAGCCTGACTCATGGCACCAAGGCCCATCTCAAACGTCTTCATGCGATCCAGCAGATGCTTGAACATCTCGTGAGCGCGATAGTCAACTTGAGCGCTGATAGGATCGCCGGTCTTACTACTATACAGCACATTGGTATCGCTGGTGGTGTCAACGGATACAACGGGGATGCCCAATTGGCGTCGCATTACCACCCCTAGCGGATTACCGCCGCCAAATCCCATCACAGTGTCACCGCCCAAATCCACTGAGGCGTGCTCGGTGCTCAACATGGGACTATAAACACGACCACCGATCCGCTTGCGTCCCTCCAGTACCAGCACACGGGGCAAGTCCTCGAACTCAGCCAAGATATGCTCACTGTATCTCTGCAGTAGGTTCTCGAGTTGCCGAGCACAGCTCAAACCAGCGATTCCCGCACCAACGACGGCAATTGTCTGACGTGGTTTACGTCGACGATCACTAAAATGCTCATAATTGAGCCGTGCTTGCTGGGTACAGCATCCCTGGTTGATGTAGCCGTTGCGCGTCAGCCACTCGAACGCAAACTCGGCCAATTTGTAGAACCTAGCCTCCTTGCAGCATCCCGCAGCCTCCACGACCGTCACGGCCACCAGAGGGTTGGCTAGCCAGAGCCTCAAAATGCCATTCCTGATGTTCAGATAGGTGGTGACGTGCGCGTGGGGCAGCTTATTCCGCAAATGGTTGTACTCGCCCAGCGATAGGCTATACGGGGACATCCGCGAAGACTCAGCGGCGGAGATACACTGAGCTGCATAGTTCAGCGAGCTCAGGTCCGGCGGGATCGAACTGCGCGGCTTGTACCTGGCTCGTTTCGAGGCGAAGACCCCCATAGACCGCTCCACAGGCTGGCTGGGCATGCGGCTACTCATCTCCGACTGGGGCTGACTTACCGGCACAGACTGAACGGCTGGCTGCTGCTGTGGCAGTTGCATGATCTGTGGAACCGGCGGTAGCGAGACTTGAGGCTGCATCTGGGGTGTCACCTGGGGCGTCGCCTGCGGGGTCATTTGAGGGGTCATTTGCGGCGTCATGTGCGGAGCCATCTGCGCAGCCATCTGTGGTGAGTGGTGGCTGCGGCTCCTCGTCATCTGGGGCCTTAGCTGCATGGAGGGCATGCTCCCGCTCGGCTGGGGGCTCATGGACCGCAGCCGCATCATTCGTCGGTTGTGGTTCGTGTACATCGGCCCGTCGTACATCAAGTCCCGCTCGAGTTCGTTGACACCGTTGAGGCCGCGGTCCCACGACTGGTAGTCGAAGTAGCTGACGTCCGATCCGCCGTTGTTGAGCCCCATTTGGCTGTCTATAGATCCACCCATCTCATCGCCCCGGGCCCTCAATTGCCCCGGATCTAGCTGATCCAGGGGATCCAGGCCGATATCCACGTCGGGGATTTGCAGAGGGTCCATTTGCATCTGGTTTTGCATCTGGGGTTGCAGCTGATTGGGCATCGGGGGCTGCATCGGCATGTGGCCCATTTGCCCCATCTGGTCCATGCCGGCCATCTGCTCGGAGCTGTTCATCTGCATCGAGCCATTCATCTCGTCGAGCGACTCCATTTGGGGCGGAAGTTGGCCAGGGCGTCGTGCCCGAGCGAAGTTTCGCCCGTACATGAGATGTCCAGGGCACCTGCCCTAAACGGTTGAAAAATGTACTGCCGTTCGCGAATACGGGGAACGGCAGCTACAGGCACACAACTGCCCTATGGTGTGGGTCAATCATTGACTTGGGGCCACTCGTGGCGATATTTGCATACAGAAAACACCCGGGGGCCAATCTCCGTGGGTGTTGCCATGCATACACAGCTGCGATCCACAACTCCACCCTCCTTGCACCGCACCAAGCCCCGCCAGTTAACTTACCGTGCAAAGTTTCGCGATGTCAAGAAAAAACTTGTGGGTAGTGAGCCGCCGCGCCGCGAGTTCCCAATCTACAATGAATGGACAGAAAACAGTACCTTGGTTTACCTGCGTCAAACGCGAAAACTTGCCCAGCAGCTGATTTCTCAGTTGGCAGAAATGTCAGATTTTGCTTCGAGTCCTATGAAGCCTTTGCCGATCCGCGTAGAGTTGCGACATACCACACCTTTTTTGGCTGAAGTGGACAACCCGATGGCGGCCAACATCGATGAGACAGTTAGACATTTGACGATCTACGATTATGGAGCACGAAATACCGAGAGAGTGGCGGTGTTTTTGTGTGCGTTGTCCAAACGTGCGCCGTCCTTAGCCTTAAATCGGGACACCTATAACCGCGCGATCGGCTTTTTTGTGGCTATTAATGACCTGCATATGGCCAACGCCTGGCTGGAGTTGATGTCAGATAAGTCTAAACCGGACAGGAACACCATGCATTTTTTGATGGCCTACCAGGCTGCGCAGGTACAGCAGAATCCGTACCCAAGAGGCTCCATCGCGCATCCACTGTTGAGCACCCAGAAGACTTTAGAGGTCATGCACGCCCACGGCGTGAGAGCGGATTCGACTACATGGAACTGGGCTCTGCAGTGCATGCCTCTCGGGTTCGGTAAGAGCTTCTTGGTGGAGGAAATGGACAGGCGCGGTATTCCGCTAAACGACCTGTCACGGCAACAAGTCGCTGAGCTCGTGGTCGGCCAACGCAGTAGCAAGCATCATCAGCCAACGGCAGATACGCTGCTGAGTGCCATGGAACCCGGGGATGTGTTTTTCAGCCGGGCAGTTATCGATAAGTTGCTGACCATGAAATCCGCTGGGAACTATAACGTCCTGAGGGCTCTAGAAATGGCAGACAAACACTTGGACAAGTCCACAAAGTCACTCAACATTTTCTTTAACCGATTTGGTAAACGGAAACATGTCGATTGGCAGTTTGGGATTCTGGCGTATTTCCCGCACACGCCATGGGACAGCCTGACGTGGAGCTCCTTAGTGGAGAGCGCCAGTCGGACGCGCCCGGCGCCCCAAAAGCCTCATTTGCTGGGGACGATTTTGATGCAGATTCAGCGAGAACAGGTTCCCTTGACTCCACGTGCTCGGTACCTCGCGAGGCGTGCCAGTAAACTTCCACTTCGGGACTATGGCCCTGAAGTCTGGCAGAGATTCAAGACTGAACTGCAATGGTCAGCACCGTTCCAGCCCCAAAACCCACAGCTGCTGGCAGCCATTGGGTTCGGTGTTTCCATCAACATGGACCTGCCCAGCGTGGCTGCACAGCTGGACGCGTCTCAATTCGAGGCATTTCCCCGGACAGACTCGAAAGAACGAACACTTGAGCTGGACTCAATTGTTGATAAATTGTACATATAATAGTTTGCATATAATGGTCTGCATGTACCATTCATTATTCAGCGATTCTGAACTGAATCCATTTACCACACAGCCCATTCGCCGCTCTTATCTGCTATTGCGTGATATTGAAATTCAGGGCAGAGATTTGGCTAATCTTTTGCATCGACATAGTTGACATAATCAGTAATGCCCGTTACAGAAATCAGCAGCGACGAGCAGTTCAACCAGCTCACTTCCCAGGCTGATGCCGACAAGCTTCTGGTGATATACTTTCAGACCGAGTGGGCTGAGCCGTGCAAACACATGAACACAGTGTTTGCCAGTCTCGCCGAAGCCTACCCCCAGCATGAATTCATCTCCATTGACGCAGATAAGTTCCCCGATGTCAGCGAAACCTTGGAGGTTTCTGCAGTCCCGTTTTTCGTCCTGCTGAAGAACAAAATGATCGTCAAGGAGCTGAGCGGTGCTGATCCGCGCGCGCTGGCCAGAACGATCCAGGAAGTTGGTGGCAGCGATGGCGACGCCGCAGATGGCGCGGCGTCAAACCTGTCCAAGAACTCGACCCCGCAGACCGAACCGGCCGAGGAGAGCAAAGAGGAGCTGACGAACCGACTAAAGAAGCTCATTTCTGCCGCGCCCGTCATGTTGTTCATGAAGGGCACTCCTGCCGAGCCTAAATGCGGCTTCTCCCGACAACTCGTAACCATTTTGAGGGAAAACCAGGTGAGGTTCGGCTTCTTCGACATTCTGAAGGACAATGCGGTGCGTCAGGGACTCAAGGAGTATTCGGAATGGCCGACTTTCCCGCAATTGTACATGAACGGTGAGCTGCAGGGCGGCCTTGATATCATCAAAGAATCGTTGGAAGATGATCCTGCATTCTTTGATGCAGTTAAATAGATTATATACACAAGGCATACTGAAACTTAGTAGTAACTGGTGCGTGAGCTCGAAAAAAAGAACTAGAAGTCCGAGTCCGAGTCCGAGTCGAACATCATCACTTGCTTCCGGGGGAAACGGTAGGCCATTTCCTCACGTTTAGACCGCTCCGTGGTCTGGAGATGCAGGTGTGCGCGAAGACCGCCCCTGAAGCTAGCGTGTTCTTTATTCCATTTGACATGCTGGCTGAACTTCAGGGGTACGAACCGGGAAGGTAAGTTGGTGTCCGGCGTACTTTGCTCAATTGCCTGACGCACACCCTGAGCAGCTTCGATCCCCAACTGGCTAGCATCCCCAAGACTCAACCAGTTGGCGGCATGCGCGGCTGCCCCGATAGGCAGTTGCTGCTTATATGCTGTACAATAATTCTCGAGAACAGTCAAATTGAAGGTGGTTGACTCGTTCTGGAACCTTTCAATGGCAGGGTATACGCTCTGCGGGTCCTTAGAACCATATACGATTTTGCCCATGGCGTAGAACAACGCCGCGTCCGCATTGCGAGCGACCAATTCGCCACGGCACGAAGACCGGGCGTAGAACTCGAGCGCATTGATGGCGCTGCGTACGTCTCCACATTTACATACCTGAGACAGTTGTTGTTCGTTCAGTTTCAATTGCTCTTTGACCAAGATGTTTTTCAGGCACTTACGCAACAGCGTTGCCGAAACAGGGTTCACGGTAATATGGCGGACCTGCGGAAGATCTACCGTGGGGCCCAGCACTCGAGACACGACCAGCGAGTCTTGGTACTGTTCAGCCTCAATTTCGGTGAGGCAAACGACTAGCAGGGGCACAATGGCAGGGTTTCGAGCCCAATGGTCAACATTGCTCTCGAAGATCTGCCGGGTGTTCTCGTGGAAAAGGTTGGGCAGGTCCTCAACTACAATCAAGGTAGATCGGCGATCATAGAACGCTGCACCCACCAGAAAGTCCTCAAAGCTGGCACTGACGCCATCGCTTGATTCGGGGTCCACGTATTCTATTATTTGCAGTCCCAAACTCTGGCCAATTAGATGCACTGTTGTGGATTTGGACGCTCCGGGGGGCCCACTGACAACAACCACATTGGCGGTGGATCGCGGGTCTATATGTGCACGAAGTTCTTTTAGTTTCGCACTATGTATGGCAACATCTTCTAGAGTTTTAGGAGCGTATTTTTGGGACCACGGCGTGCTGGCGACAGTAGGGGGAGCGGCCCGGTTTTTGAACCGCGGCCGCATGTTATGTCAGGTTACGGAATCGAAATATTTACCAATATGCGAGGTTCCCCAATGTGGCGTTTGGAGATTCCCAGTTCAACGAGTACAAAATATAATCGAACGTCACGTAGTTAGCATTTCTATTATTAGACCCACCGCGTGCCCGAGGGATCAATTAACTGATACAATTTACCACCGCCCACTCGCCCAGCCTATTTGGCACGTGCTGAGCGCCTAATCTAGGGCGGCTCGAGCTAAAGGCAACCTAACAGAATTACGCAGTTGAGGTGTTCTTGCTGATTTGATAGAACCATACTTTGCTGCTCGGCTTGTAGCGTGCTTGGCGTTCAATCAATTGCACTTTACACAGTCATTCACGATCACTGACTTTACTGTGCCCGAGATGACCATACCCTACGGGGCGGTTATCCTATCGTGCATGCAGCGATGATGTCCATCTTAGAGCTGCATGCCAAGGCCAGCACGTGTAGTATACCTCGGGGATTGGCTGGTCCGGAGATAGCGCGAGCCCTAGACACTGGCAGAATATACAGATCAATTTAGCTTATATATCTCGATTGGCCCGGCATTATTTTCAACCTCCAATTATTTCGAATGCTTTCTGCTCTGCTGTTGGCTACCTCCGCTATGGCCTACGGCCCCGTCAAGCCCTACAAACAGGACTTTTCGGATAATACCAACATCTTGAAGATGACCGGCAACTACGGTCCTTTCTCAACTCGGCGTGGAATTGGCCTGAGTCTTGATCCTCCTCAGGGATGTGAAGTGGATCAGGTCATCATGTACCACCGCCACGGTGAGCGTTATCCCGACCGAAGTAATGCTGTCCAGTTCGAAACCTCTTGGGCTAAGCTTGCCGAGCGTAAGGGCCACTTCAGCGAGGAGCTCGAGTTTGCCAACTACTATGTTCCTTTCACCTCAGCTGACGATGGCCACATTGCCCAGGAGTCAACTGTGGGTGCTTACTCTGGTTTGCACACAGGCTACTACACCGGTTTGAGCTATGTTGCTCGCTACGGTCATCTTTGGGACCCCGAGGCCATCACTCCCGTGTTTGCCAGCGGTACTGAACGTATTGTTGACACTGCTCGTCGTTTTATTGAGGGCTTCTTTGGCTACAACACGACCTCGGCGGCACTGAACATCATTCCTGAGGTAAACGACCAAGGAGCCAACTCGCTGACGCCTACTTGCCTCAATTCTTCGGTGTCCAGCACCACCTGCCACGGCAGCCGCAACTACCCCATTTTCGAGAGTGTTGCTCAGAACTGGAACGGTCGCTTCGGAACTCAGTTCAACAGCACTGACATTATCAACCTTCTGCAGGCCACTGCTTTCGAGTTGAACGTTCGCGGCGACTCTCCCTGGGTCAAGGCGTTCCCTTCTGAGGCCTGGGTTGGCTACGAGCACTACGTTTCTTCGAGCTTTTGGTGCAACAATGGCCCCGGATCACCGGATGCTCTCGCTCGTGGCACCAATTTCCTCAACGCCACCCGTAAGCTGCTCATGGAGGGCCCGAAGCACTTGCCTATGTCGTATAATTTCGCTCATGATACCGACATCACCCCCGTTATGGCTACACTAGGCTTGGACCCGGCCCCGTTGTTCAATTCGACTTACATCCAGGCCGATCCTGGCTACCATTTGTCGGATGTCATGCCCATGGGCGGTCGTTTGACCTTCGAGCGTTTGAAGTGTAAACAGAGCTTGTCCATCAACGATTTCCGCCAAAACGAGTGGTCCACACAGTATCCGCTTAGCTTCAACGAGACCTGGAAGTTGGACAATGGTACTACCTCCAACGCCACTCAGGGCACCGGTCCCAGTGGTAACGAGACACGCTACTACGTACGTATTCTTGCCAATGAGGCCGTGGTGCCTCTTGACTCGTGCAATTCTGGCCCGGGCCTGTCGTGCCCCCTGGCGAACTTCTCGACATATGTGGACAGCCGGATCCAGGGTCGCCAGTTCTCACAAGTCTGCAACGTCAGCTCTAAGTACCCGCAGAGCCTCAACTTCTGGTGGAACTACAACACCACCACTGATCTCAATGCCATCAACTCCACGGTTGCGTATCAGGCTTACTTCCTGGACTACCGCGGGCACGCCATTCCCACTCCTGAGGGCTACTGAGCGCGTCACTATATACTTGTCTTGTTTTATAGTAGTATCTTATATACAATATCCTCCTGAATTAGAAATTTTTAGAGTTTGCCTACACGAAAAGGTGCGCCTGCGCGTCCTTATTCCAGTTAGATAACCAGCCAGCGGCCTTAGATTTGGGAACCATACACAACCGAGCCATCCCGTCGATCAGCACGACATTCGGAGTACTCAAGACCTTTATGAGCGTCAACTTTCTCCCCACTTTGACCAACCCTCCCGACGATGTCGGCGCGTAAACTTCCAGCTCAGCCGGGTTATACTCGCGAGGATCGGCCCAAGGAGGCATCTCCCCGAACACCTGGTCAACAATATCCCCCACCGAGGCCTGCTCGTCTACCTGCTGCAGAATATCGCTTTCCATGGCCAATGGATACAGCACCAAAACCGGCAGAAGCAATGTTGACTGGGGGTCGAGTTCATCTTCTAGTTGCGGCTTTGTGAGTTCAGAATTTTCCGCCGTGCGCTTGAACTCGAACTTGCGGGAGTCCAGAGCCAGTTTCAGTGTGCGCTGCACGTCGAGCTTGCGTTGTTGACGTTCTTCGGCCTGCCGAGCCAGCTCGGCCAGCTTCGACTTTCGGGCTTGAGCCTGCTGAAGCACAGATTGGAGCCCGTCATTGTTACTGTCCACGTCCAGCCCGCGCTCGCAGCAAACAATGGCCTCGTCTGGTTTGTCCAACAGAATGAACGCCTTGGCGCTCCGGAACCAGGCCTTGGCGTTTTCGGGCTGCATGTCCAGCACTCGCGTGCAGTCAGTGATGCACCGGCGGTAATTTTTCAGCTCTAGGTTGCACTGTGCGCGGTTGCCTAAACAGGCTACGCGAATGTCCTGACGCTCAGTCAATTGATCCAAGGCCTGGGTGTAAAACTGAGCAGCATCTTGGTATTTTTTCCCCTTGAAACATTCGTTTCCTTGCTGTTTAAAGTTTTCAGCGATCTCCCAGGGCTCGCCTTCGTACGCCAGCGCTCGCAGGGCCTCAATTTGAGGATTTTCCTCGCCACCTTCCTGGTAATCGTTCATGAAAAAAGGGATTTTTTCCAGATCGCTGTACATTTCTCCAGCATTTTTGCCTTTGTATTCATCAGCGATGTCCCGCAATGGCGCGCTTGTGTCGGGCATACTGTGGGAACTTTTCACTGACCTTTGTTGAAATTAATATAGAGAGTCACAGTATAAGGGTAAGCGCCGAGCATCGTGCCTCAATCAAGGATGCGTCCACCCGTAGCCACACATAAACAAACTAATGAGCAGAACTGAACAGTTTCAGTATGCATAGTTCACGAGCTGTTTTCTACACTTAGACGTGCGGTGACTGCCTCGTGAAAAGCGTTGATGTAGTCTAGGAACCAGATTTAAGAGACAAAAGCTATACGTAGAGAATGGTTGACGAATAGTGACATGCAGTAAGCATTAAACGAAATAAGTAATCGTGCCTGGCCAGTCAGCTAATTCGGAAGTCATTTGCGCGTAGGCTCTCATGGGCAGTAGTGGTCGTTTAACAGGCTGCATGCATCCAAATTACAGATCTCGGCGACCCCAGCCCTACTTAATTACCCCACATGGATCAGTTCTTCCGTCCTAAGCAGGTATACGCGGTCGTTGGGGCCTCCACGAACCCAGCCAAATTCGGTTTCAAGGTTTTCAAATGGTACAAAGACCACGGCGTAAATGCCGTGCCCATCAACCCAAAGGCCGAGCCCGTGCTGGACACGCCCGCTGTGTCGGACGTGTCCGACGTTGAAGTCCCCTCCGGACACGCATTGGCATTGAGTGTGATCACCCCACCGAAAGTGACCCAGCAACTGATTGAGCTGATTGCCGCTAAACATATCCCTGTAGCGTCCATGTGGCTGCAGCCCGGCACTCACAGCCCGCAGATCGTCACGGAGGCCAAAAAGGCAATCCCAAACGTCATCACCGACTGCATCCTGGTGAACGGTGAACGCGCATTGAGTAAACTATGAACTAAATACTTAATAAATACTGACATCGTACGGGAAGGGTGCGATATCTGTGGTGGTAATGGCCGGGATATGGTCTTTGTTCGAGTCGGCCGCATGCACTACCTCCAACAACAATCTCTGCAAATCTTTCGCGGTGGTTTTCCGAGTATCCGCGGAATCGTTCGTGATGCGCAGCTCGACATCCCACCGCTCCCAGCACACATTGTGGGTCTTGGCGAACCAGGCGGCTTTCTTAACTTTGCGGTTGTAGAAATCCACCCTCAGCAGCAATTGCTCGGGGTTGGCTTCCCGCAGTCTGCGGGTCACTTCTTTGGGCTTTTCCGTCAGAACCGTGGTGGCCTCCGCACTGGTAGCAATTGGGTACGTCACGCCTACGGCGTCACCCATTGAGGGAGCTAAGGAGCCGAACAGCCGGTGAAACAGAATCGTTGAGATGATGGCTCGAGTGGCGTCGCTGGAGTGCTTGCGGTCGGCCTGGATGCTGAGCCTGAACACCTTCAGGTCCTCATCACTCATGCCTTACCCCACATGCGGCACGCTGATAGGGATAACACACGTGATGCATGCACCGCCAACGAGCCGGTGCTATATAGTATACACAGATTGTGCAGTGTACAGAAATTATGCCGTCTACACTAAATGCCCACTAGATATGCTATGTTATGATACATGTTTTATTATGGCCTTCTTTCAGGCCTTCTTTTCTTTTGTCTGCCTTTTCTTAAGCGGTTTGTTGTACATCTCCACGATTTCCCGCACGTACTCGAACGCCGCCGGGATCGCGTGCTCCATGAGTTCCTGGCGCTCGGCCACGGTGAATTTGCGGGTGACGTAACTGGCTACAGTGCCAGGCGTGCGGCTTTCGGGCTCGCCAATACCAATTCGTATTCTGGGGAAGCTCTCGCCCAATTGGCAAATGCTGGTCAGCCCGCCATGGGCGCCCATTTGCCGCGACTCTAGCTTGAATTTGGCCTCGCCGACCCTGGTGTCTATGTCGTCGTGCACAATAATGTATTGACAGTTGGGGCCCAGTTTAGCCCGCGCCGACTGCACTGCCCGGCCGCTGTTGTTCATGAAGGTCATGCTTTTGCCCATATAGACATTGGGGTGCTCCCTCAGCTCGTTGATCTCGACATTGGCGTCCCAGTAGATGCCGGACTCGGAGTACCCGCCCAGGTGCTTGGCGAAGTAGTCGATCGCCAAATGGCCCGCGTTGTGTCTGGTGAGATCCCATTTTGGTGGCGGGTTCCCCAGCGACAGGAAGAGCAGCTTTGGCGGCCTGCTTTGCCCGATCGTCGTGACGAATTTGTTGATCGGGTGCCGCATAACTTTTCACTCCGGCTGCCTTACCCGAAACCACATCCACAAGCCTGCATGCAGCTCAACACAACACTGCGAATCGCAGCGCTGCCAGTCGGTGTGATCTGTACATAACATAATTAAATAAATTAGCCCCGCTTTTCGCGATCCTGGTCCAGCAGCCCATGCGACGTCGGCGCCCGTTTGTTGGCTAGCATCCTCCGCAGTGCGCGGCCGGCGAACACGAGCCCGCCTGCGATGTTGATGACCCGCAGCAGCCAGCTGAAGAACGTCATGCGGTCCTCCCAGACTGTGACGTGGATCGGGTCGAAGTCGTAGTCGAAGGACACGGCCGGCGCCACCATCGTATTACCCACCTCCTTCGTGCGCTCCCGGACAGTGTACTGGTCCGTCTCCACCTCCATGCCGAACGCCTTCAGCCTTGTCGGAACGACCGTGATGAAGTAGGCGTGCGCGGCGGGCTCCGCCAGCACCACTGGCTTGAACTCGTGCATGAGCAGATCGGGCAGCTCGCCGAACCCGAACTGCGAGACGTAGTGCGTGGCGTTGAAGTTCGTGGCGAAGGGACCCAATTTCGACGACAGCGTCAGCCGGCCGCGCACCCGGTTCGTGTCGAACGCGCCGGCAACGTGGCACCACTCCGCGCTGGGATCGTCCATCTCGGGGTACGACGGCACCGTGGCCACGAGCTCGTTGACGAACAGCCGGTCGTCGCTGACGTCCTCGATGTAGATTCCGAGGTCCTGGCACCGCGCCTTGATGTCGATGGCCAGCGAGATGCGGAACCGGTCGCTGATGCCGCGGTCGACGTCGAAGTGGTACTTGATGCCCGTGCTCATGCGGTGGCTCGTCTCGATGTACAGCAGCAGAATCGCGCACAGCAGCATCGCATACAGCGCCGGCTGGGGCGGCGGCGCGTTTTGCTCGGCGTAGCTCCGCTCGAGCTTCGGGAACGCGTCAAAGCTGCGAAGCCGCATACCCAACCCCGCGGCAGTCCGGAACAAAGCCTGGACAGGAGGACGAAACTTTGTTCGAGTATTTGATTGATTAATTGGTGCAATTGGTGTATGTACTGGTGTAATTGATTTATTAATTGGCGTAATTGGTATTAGTTGGTGTATCAAATGATGTGTGTAAGTGGTGTATGCGTTAATGTAGTTGGTGTATGCTGGTGTACGTAAATGGTGTGTGAATTCCATCAACAATAACATAAGAGAGGGGCGGAGGTAGCCTAAGCAGATGTGTAGCGCGAGATGCAGCACGGTGAGCTTTTTATCGAGGTTTGTGCTGCTGTAATTACGGACAATGTGCAGTATCAGAACTCTAGGTTGAGGTACACGAGATTACGGGCCACTATTGCATAGCGAGGTGATTATACCTAAAGATTATCATGAAGACGTTATATTACGGAGAAACCTGAGATCAGTTATCAGTACCTGGTTCCAGTCTGCTAAGATCGATCATGACGAAGGACAGTCACTCATTTCGATAGCCTCGCCACCGACCAACGGTGAATGCGTGTCGTTATACCTGCGATGACTGCTCGCGGACTGGCCGATCCGGTCATATCGTGGCGGGTAGATAGGACGCGGAAGCTGCTTGAACGACCAATACGCCCATCCCACGGACACAGCAAGCAGCACACACTCTAAAAAGCTGAACGGAATCATCACGCTGTATTTCAAGTGTGTGGCACCACTGAGAAGGTAGTTGGATTTAGTGAACACAAGCGCAAACAGCGAACTCATAACCGACAAAACGCTTACAACAATACTCAATGGATGCTTGTAATCCTCATTCCGGTTGCAAACATGAGTAATAGCAAGCAAAATACTCAGCGCCACGCACGAGGGAAAGGTGAAGAGTTCGCTGATCCAATAGTCATTCGCGGTCATAAAATACTCGTCACGGCGAACGATGCGTTCAGCGAGCAAGTCTTGAGCAGCAGTAGCGTTAAACAGGAAACGCTCTTTAGCAGTGTCGAAAACCTTTACTAGAGGGTTGTTTGACGCGTCGGGGTTGAAGATAGCCATGCTCGAAGATTAAACTATCGGAGGTGGGACGCGAAATTGTGATTTGGGATGTGGACTGCACCCCTTCTCAACCTTAATTGCTTACGACTGGCGATACTCTGGCGCACTATTGCTGTGCACCACGAGCCTAAAGATGTGAACACTAGCGCAGTGGTAAGGGTATATGCATAGTTGTGTATCAGGGCAACGGGTTTAGCTTTCAGGGATTAACTCCAGTACACATTAACCAATGTTGAATTTACTGAAACATTCTCTCTCAGGGCACTGGTGACATGATACTTGAGTCAAGTATGGTAATTGACTTCCCCCTTTGCGCTTTATGTGCGCTGGGGAGCGTACTGTTGAATCGATCTGATAACTGAACTCAATTATAAGTCTCCCAACCTGGCATCATATGAACCCTAATAATAATAGCTCACGCTAAAGACCGCCGAGGCCGCGAGTAGTGTATACAGAGAGATGTAATTGATGTATTTTGATGAGTATGAATGATGCGCGTAATTAACATTTGTTTACATGTTAGAATTCATAGTAGCAGACCCTCGTGAGTCTCCGCCGGCGCCAGCGCTGGTCTACGCCCACGTCGTACGCCCACATCCCGTCAATGTCCACCTGCTGCACGCCGAAGCGGGCCGCCCAGCTCAATGCGTTGGGATCGGTGTCCCAGTCGTCCTGGATGTCGAAGTACCAGTCCTCTGGGGGCAGCACGCTTGATATATCGTCAGCTCCCGCAGGTAGCTGCTTCGCGAGCCGCGAGGGGTCGTTCGGAGCGTACGGCGTCGTGGAGTAGACGCTGGCCTCGTTGCGCCATTGGAATGACGTGAGCCCCTGGGGCTGCAGCTCGAAAATCTCCACAGTGCGCGTCAGTGTCTCGTCGTCCATCAGTACATGCTTATGGCTGAAATCCATCAGCTGCTGCAGGGCCTTTCGCACATCGAAACTCGACTTGATCTGGATGTTCTCCAGTTTCTTCTGACCAAGTTTGGCCATCGGGTGCTTGGAAACCACCAGAAGCCAGCCGGTGGCGCTGAAAAACGCGGGGACGGACACAAACGTCAGTGCAAACGCAGTGCCCAGCAGTGCGAGAGAGGCCCCCATCAGCATGATGCAGGAAACCTGCGGATCAGCGAACTTCGCAGGGCCGTTGCGGAACTCGTCGAACTTGTCGAGGGCCTTGACGATGTCCGCCAGCGCCTTCTGGCCCTGCCGGATGCCCACCAGCAGGCTCTTGTCTTGCTTCACCTGCTCCTCGTCAGTGGGCGGGGCCGTGAGCAGGGACGATTTCACGGCCACCATTTCGCCGTTCACGCTGAGGATCCCGTCGGTGTCCAGCTTGAACTTGGTCGCGTAGTTGGGGATCAGCACGCTGGCCACAAAGTAGAACAGCGGCAGCAGAACCAGCCATTGCGGGTGGTAGCAGAGCATAGAATAAATAATCAGTAGTGAAAGGGTCATTGCGGGTCTCTGCCAGCCTATCACCTCGGCCACGCCCAGCTCGACATGGCCCAATTTGCGGATCCGGCCGCCCAGCATCATGAGGGACGAGACAAATGTATAGAGACTCAGCGCCGGGAGGCTGTCGCGAGCATCTTTGACTCGGGAGGAGGCTGCTCGCTGAGCTGCTTCGTATATGACATCGGCTACGTGCCTGCGTGGCTTTTCGGTTTCGGCCATGCGGGGTAGCTGCAGCTAAATTGAGGCTGCCCTTGTAGCCGGGACCCTCGGCCCAGCCCGTCTAGGGTGGGACTCTCCCAGCTCATGTTCTAGCCTTCAGTCCCACCCAGCCTTAGGTCCCAGCCAAGATCCAACCCTCGTTATGCCATGAAATACTACGCTGAGCTACTGAAAAATATCAATTGTATCAGCTTGGTGCTGGAAAACGGGCCTGAGGTGCTGGAAACGGATGGTCCTGACAGACTCACCGGGGATGGTGAAACTGTATGGCTGCCGGCGAAGATTACGCCCAAAAAAGTTCACATAGTTAACGGCCGCGTGAGGCTGGCCACCGTCGACTGCCCCAGCGAGCGCCGGATCGATTTCATACCACCAGTCTGTGGCTGCGGGAAGCCGATTGCCACCAGCGTGAGGTGGAAGCAGCTGCCTAGCGAACACTGGGCCGAACTCATGGATCTTTGGCACTGCCATAAGCCCCACGAGAAACCCCAGGAAACAGACGGCCTGTACGCGCTGGCGACGACGGGCTTCCAGCCTCAGCCGGGATTGGCGTTCTATTCGCAGACTTACTACCTGGTGCACCCGCAAAACATCGACTCGTGCCACAAACATTGCCAATGGTTTGGCCGCGATAAGATATGGCAGTGGGACCTCCAAGCCGAAGTTGCACCGGTGATAGCCAGCATGATCACAGAATTGGTTGACGCGCACGCGGTTTTCACATTCAAACTGAACAGCGAGCTGATTTTGTGGGTGCTGAATACCAGCACAGCCTACACACTGAATAGCCCCCCGAAGTTTGCCATGAAGCTGTTTTACGGTGACGCGAGTTTAGAACCCACGCGTCCAGACTGCGAGCCTGTCGATCTGCCCGCCGATGTGTTCCACCGGCTGAAAAACGAGCTGCAAGCCCAGAACGCTGCTTTGCCCGCGACTGCCCAGAAAATGGGTGCCTGGCACCTGGCGCTTTTGAATCACTAAAAATACACAATTATTTATTTACTTTGTTTGCTGAGCCAACGCGGCCTTGAGGAGCGGCGCTACTTGCTTCCTGGTGGCCGTGGTGTTCAGCTGGTTATAGAACTTGACGGATCCCTCGCTGCCAGTGTACTGCAGTTGCAGACTGGGACACTCTTTGGCAATATCAAAGCTGGCCGGACCACAGAAGGCGAGCTGGCGCACATACTCCTTGTTCGACGTACCGCCGGCCAGGGCCAGGACGTAGTCGAGGTGCGCCAACTGGGCCTGCATGGCCGCAGCCAGCTCAATGCGGGGCAGTTTGTCGAACAGCTTGGGCAGAGTGCTAATTCCAACTGTGGCCCACTGCTTGTGGTCCTTGCGCAGCAGCTCCGCGGGGGTCAGGCCAGCGATGTCCTTCTTGGCCGACTTGATAGCGGCGAAGTTGGCCGCGGGCGAGAAATGCGAGTCGAATTGGTTCAAGTATTCCACTGCCTGCCGGTCGGGTGCCTCGACTTTGTTCACAAGGTTTCCCGTGTCCAGCAAGATCGGGGCCATAGCCAGCGGGGCCAAAATGGGATCGGCACGGAACAGAGCGCTGATGTTAGGCAGAGTGCTGTAATAGTTCACCACATTGCTCATGCAGCTCCCGGACTTCTCGATGATACACGGCTGGACCTGGCTGAGATCGCCTCCTTCCAATTCGTGGTGATCGATGACGCTGACAACTTTGCCGGGGCTCGTAGCTTGGTTGTGGTCAACAAGAAACAGCGGCGTGGAGGCATTGGTGGCCAGATCGTCATTGAACAGCAGCCAGCTGGGCTCAATTCCGAGATTCTGGAACACGTACTCCACGTCTTTGCGCAGCTTGAGGTCCTGACGGGGGATATCGATCAGCGGCACGGCCGGCGTGCCCCTCTCCGTCTCCAAGAATGCCGTGAGCAATGCCGAGCAGCAGGAGTCCATGTCTGCCGCCTGATTTCCAGCAACCACCAGATGCTCTGCGGCCCGCAGCTGGTGCAGAGACTTCAGGTATTTCAGCATTTTGTCCTGGGTGAAAATTGACGAGCGACTGATTAAGGGCTGGGAAACCGCTCGATCCACACCTCATTAACCACATCTCACTAAACAACACGTTAACTCTCTCAAAATGGCTAAAATCAACATCGGCGTAGTTGGCACGGGTCTCGTGGGATCTTGCTTTTTGAAACAGCTGGCTCCGGTCGCTCAGAAGTACGGCATCGCCGTTGTTGTGGTAGCCCGGTCATCGAAGGCCCTGAAGAGCACCAACTACGAGCCTTTGGACATCAATGCACTGGCTAGCGGTGATTTCGAGGGGAACTCACCGGCCCTGTCGCCCCAGGAGATCGCCCAGTATCTGGCCAGCTCACCTGTGCCTGCCGTTTTGGTGGACAACACCTCGAACGAGGAGCTGGCGCTGGCCTATCCTGAGTTCACCAACCGCGGTGTGAGCATCGTCACCCCCAACAAGAAGGCGTTTTCGAGCAGCCTGGAGCTGTGGAAGACCCTACAGAACCCCAAGGCCCCCGCGTTGGTCTACCATGAGGCCACTGTGGGCGCAGGTTTGCCCGTCATCAGCAGCGTCAAGGACCTGGTGGAGACCGGAGACCAAATCAAGCAGGTCGAGGGCATTCTCAGCGGCACTTTGTCGTACATCTTCAACGAGTTCAGCAAGCCTGACTCCCCGGCCTTCTCGGACATCGTCAAGGTCGCCAAGTCCAAGGGATACACCGAGCCTGATCCCCGCGAGGATTTGAATGGGCTTGACGTCGCCCGCAAGGTCACTATTCTTAGCCGGTTGGCCGGTGTTGAGGTCGAGTCCCCCACGAGCTTCGAGGTCGAGTCCCTAATCCCGAAGCCGTTGGAATCGGCCGGCAGTGCCGACGAGTTCTTAGCGGGGCTGCCCAAGTACGACAACGAGATTGCTGAGCGTAAAGAGCGTGCTGCCAAGGAAGGTAAAGTGCTCCGATTTGTTGGAAAGATCGATGTTCCCAACAAGAAGTGCACGGTGGGAATCCAAGAGTACCCTTCAAGCCACCCTTTCGCTTCTCTGCAGGGCTCGGACAATGTTGTTAGTTTCCTCACTGAGCGTTATCCTTCGCCTTTGATTATCCAGGGCGCTGGTGCTGGTGATGCCGTTACTGCAATGGGCGTTTTGGCTGATCTTATCAAGGTCGCCCAGCGCCTGTAAACGAGAATGCTAATAAATAATCAGTTTACATAGTTTAGCTCCACTTACTGCGGACTGATCTTTGCTGTTGACTACTCCTTGCTGGTACTTCTGTTGTGACCAAGCGGGGGATGAGGGCTGAGAGGGAGGGGACTAGGTAGCCTGGCACCGGACTGTGGACTCTGCCGAGGGGACTGTGGACTCTGCCGGGGGGACTGCGGACTCTGCCGAGGACTCTGCGGGCTCTGCTGGGGGCTTTGCCAGGGACTTTGACGAGCTTCAGATGACCCAGGTTGCCGTCTGTGAATTGGTGGTCGGCTTGAGGGCCGTGTGGTGCGACCACTAGCTATTCGGGACAGGGTTGGACTGGGTCCAACAGATGGTGCTGCAGTTTGAACAGCTGAATTGGGACCCGTTCCAGAAGTTGATCCGCCGGATGAAAGAGCCTCACCTAGTTTAGCGCGATGTTCTCGACCCTCGACGAGCATTGACTCCAGCTTTTCACGGCTCTGGCAAAGTTCACTCAGCACGCCTATGTACATTTCGCAGTCCTGCTCAGCATTTGAAGTTGAGTTGCCGCTCATGACAGCTCGCGATAAATGCAGAGTATTGGGCGTGAGTTTCAGCGTACCGTCTTTGTCCAACTGCACGAGAATGTAGCCGCTGTTGTGTATATATTGCGGTAGCGCAGATCGAAGGCGGCCCCACATAAACAATACTTCATACTCGTCCGTGCTAATATCTTTGCGATCATGCACATCCAACGTATACCCGCTTTTTCGCAGAATATAATGACGGAACCATCGTTGCTCTTCTTCGTCGCCATCGAATTCAATATTCAGCTTCAATGTAAGTGCTGATCGGAACGGTGAGTCCTCAAGAGACATCGAGACATCGGCCACGGGAACTTGTACCAGTTTTAAACCATACTGCGATGCCAAGCGACTGAGACTGCTGAAGTAGTCGTCGACCAGCTTAGGCGTGACGTTTAGCCATTCAAGTAGGATGTGATAGGCATTTTTGGGATTGTGTGTCCGGTCGATGCTGACTTTAACTCGTTCGGGTCGATTGCTGATACCTCGAGGGTCCACATTCATCACGAAAGATCCCGAAACGTGGACTTTGACCCGCCTTTCATCATTGAGCGTCTCGGGCGTTCGCTCTTTTTCTTTGGAGCTCAGCTCCTTGTCATTAGGAACCTTCCGAGACTGATCGCGACCTTCATCAGTTTTCACATACTGAGGTAACAATTCATAGAAGTAATATCCATTCAAGAACGGGTGTCTACCCTCAGGATGCTTGAACAACCCTCTCTTCATCAGATCAACGCCATATACTACGGCATCGTCAAAGCTGTTAATATCCTCGAAGGTTCTTTCTAGCCATACTACAAAGTCATGGCCTAGAAACACATTCCTGAAATACTTCCAGTGCCAGCGTCGGTCCTTAAATGGGATTCCCATAGCACCTTGCATCTCCAAGGCAAGTTCTTCGAGAGCGATCTGTTTGTTTAGCCGGTTAGTTCGTAACACGCTCTCTGAGGGGTTCATGAACTCCCCAATCGCTCCAGACAATTGGCCAGTGTAGTATCGCGGGAGAAAATCTGCGTCAATGGTCCCACCTTCACGATTTTTCAACAACGACCGCACGATTCGTGTGACTCCTTCTACGTGGCCTTCTTCAATTGAGAGTGCAGTTTGACTTACTCCAGTGGTCCTCACTGTATGCGAGGGGGACTCTGTGGGAATCACCACGTAACGGATAGCCACCAAATTTTGGGTGTTGGCACTTGAAGGGTATAGTAAGGGGTCATCAACACCGCTCACTTGTAAATCGAGCATTGACCAGTTCAAAGATTCAATTTTTGGGTCTAAGAACTGTTTGTTGATCGAATGGTAAATATTATCATGTTTGGTCTTGACTTTAACATCCATAGTACGCTGAGGATGCTTTCCAGGTGCTCTAAGTCTTGCAGAATCGCCATCAATCCAGGTGTAAAGCCTCATATTCACGACGTTATTATCATCCACAGCCATACGGTGCACCAGACCCACTCGAGTCAGATAAACACGAATACCACCGCAGTCCTTGGCTTGCGCAGGGACGATTGCCACGACCTTGTTGGGGTTGCCACGAGGGAGGGACGCCTCAACTGCACGCACTTCAGGACCAACCGCAATTTGGAACCCCATTCGAAGTCGTAGGCCTATCATTTCTTCTAGGAGTAGCGGGAGAGGCATTTCGTCACTTTCGACTGCCACATCGTAGAATTGGAATTGATAATTCTGCTTGAAAGATGTCAAACTGGGGAAGCTTTCGGAAGTTACGGGTAGCGAAGCCGGTGCCTTCAGTGAGTGCCAGCTGACGCCATTGATCTTACGGCCAGGCGGATACACATTCGCCCACCGGCCATACGCAATTACACGCGAAGGATTGTCTATGGTCGCCGAGTTAGGCAGAACGCGCCACATTGACTTGTGTTCATTTTCAGGTAAGGTGGAATCGTTGGCTGCGGCTGTTGCAGTAGCGTTAGACCCATGGGGCGATGACCCATTGAGAAGACGCTCTTTGTCCGGGGATACGCTTGGCAATCTGTTACTTATACGGGGTGAACCACCATGCCTAGGTGAGGTCCCCGACAATCTTGCCATCGGAGATAGCCTCGGTAAAGGTCTGGGTTTTGACTGGCGGCGAGTTACGGGCCGGGCTGGGGACTGTATGTAAATTGGAGGATTGTTGAGCCGTTCAAGCTCCGAGGGCTGAATGCGATCTGTTAGTTCGTTAATTCTGCCGGAGGGTGGTAGCTTAGGTTGCTGATGTTGAGTAATCTGCGGTGACAACGAAGCCGTGCTGGCTCTGCTACGCACTGACTTGCCCCCAGAGATGCCTAGTAGTGCTCCTAATGAGGCTTTTGCGGCGATTTCAGGTGTGCTTGTGGCATTTTTAGCACTTGGCGAGATCGTCACGGACTCAGCATCAAAGGTGGGTTGGTTTAGTGATACTGACGGCAGCGAGAGAGAAGCATAGGCATGCTGAGCCAACGTGGGCTGCGCCATTGCCACTGTAGTCACCGCCGACGCAGCCAATACTTTCGGAACACCAGATTGAGGCCGCAAATCTGCCGAATCAGCAATCTTGGCCGCAGACTCCACTCTTCGCTCAGATTCCAGTGTCTCTACTGATTTAAATACTGATGCGTCGAACCGTTTCATAAACTGGTTGGTCAGATCATTGGGCTCGAAATTGAAACTGCGCAGACCTAAGCTGCGAGACTCGTTCTCAATGATCCCTACCATCTGTAGGTCGTATATCTTACACTGCGGGATCCATTGCTTCTTATACCTGTCGGGTGAGCTCCAAAATGACATATTAATCCATGTGGGCACACAGAACACCAGTCGGCTACTACTAGACGACGTCAATGATAGTGCCGGAAGTCTCGCCCGGAATAGCGGTGTAATATGTAACGGCGGCAAGGCCAAACACACCAACTCGATGCCGATCTCTACTCCCAACAATCGTCTCGAGAGCGCCCATAGCTCACTCAAGTCTACATCAAAACAAGCTGGGCCCGCAGTGACTACCATGGCTTGAACTCCTGTTCGACACAGATCACGGTCAATGAATTTATTAGTGAGTAAAGTTGTTGCCAAAGAGAATGCCTCCAATAAATTCGACTTCGAGCTAGGCAGGAAATCGCCACGAATCTCCCAGGTTTCTGGATCCACTAGCACTTCCTCGGGGAACCTTTCAAACTCTTCACGGAGAGTATGCATGATATCAGTCCACCGCGAGATATGCACGCTATCCACCACCACGCGATAAAAATGCATTGTGTCACCCGGAAGCTCACCAGCTTCCAGATTTCGGCGTCCGTGCAACTTACGCCTGTCATGATTGATAACTGCCACCGACGTAAATAGGATAATTGATACTAGATGTGAATCACCCTGGGCATGCCACCGGTGCAGCATCTCTGGAATGAAGGAGTTCACCAGACGGTGGAACATGATATCCCCCATTTCATCGAAATTCCACATCTCGGAAGACATCTGCACGAAAATGAGGATTCGCGCAGAATTACTGCGAAACACGATTCGCGTATCTTCGCCAATGAATCCGCTAAACTTGTGTTTCCCCTGCCTGAACAGACTATCCACACTCAATCTTACAGAGTCGCTGAGATAGCTTATCCTTTGGCCCTTGTACAGGCATTTGCCGCTCACCAATTTGGCAATCTTGTAGTGATCGTCTCGTGTGAGGTAGACCCCACTGAAGTGTATTTCTACTACGTCCACAGTAACTTTTGCTCTGTTTTCTATCACTTTACACGTCACTTGTGTTCTGGGCCGAATCTCAAGGCTCGAAAGCACCTGTGAGTTCACAGATACGGCGGGCACGCTTGCGGGTTTGGGTGGTTTCCGAATTAGGAAATAAAGGTTCCGTTTGCCATACCTACCATCCGAACCGTTCGTCCGAGTTTCTCCATAGTTGTTAGTGGCATTTCCATTCGAAGTAGACGCTCGGCCGGAACTCAATGCCCTCTGGGACAGTGAGGAGCTGATGGATCGCCGGGATCTGCGGCCACGTTCCCGGTCCTCTTCGTCCGACTTTAAATTAGCAGGTTGCCACAACTCTGCGAGATCACCCTCATGGGCGCCGGGGATCAGCGCCGGATCAATGTAAACCTCATTATCGGACGAGTCGTGCGCCCACACAGTGAGGTCTACCTGCATGGCTGTGATCTGCTTAGGGTGCTCGTTCCCAGCCCTTAATTAAATTGACGCGGATCAGTCCATGGCGACCTGTCCCGTGTGCGGAGAACCCGCCACTCAAGCTGCAATTAATGAGCATCTAGATAAAGGGTGCCCCAAAAAGCGTCCTAATGAAGATGTCGGTAGAGAAAATGCGGGTAGTAGCGCGTCGAAATCGCGTAAAACGTCAATGTTCATTCCTAAACACGATAAACAAACAAGTTTTGCGCCCCAGAAACCCAAATCGCCCCACTCTAGTCAGGATCGGACGATACACAGTCCTGATAACGTGACAGGCATTTCTGAAGATTCATTAAATCTTGCAAATTCTCCCACCACGAATGAGCCCATTGGTTTGTCTCCTCAATTGATAGAACCGACGGCTCCAGTGCCAAAACAAGAAGCTCAACGCGCGCCTGTTGTGTCAAACAAACCACTGGCAGAGCAGATGCGGCCCAGAACAATGGGAGAGTACGTGGGCCAAGAACATCTGCTGAGTATTCTGAAAAAGCTCGCTCCAAATTTACCGTCACTAGTTCTGTGGGGTCCAAGTGGCGCTGGAAAGACCACACTAGCTCGTGTGCTGGCCACGGAATGCAATGCCCGCTTCATTGAATTGAGCGCGCCCAGTGCTGGCACCACTGACGTAAAGAAAGTGGTCGCCGATGCAAAGCGGGAATGGCAGCTGCTGAAACGCCGCACGGTGTTGTTCCTCGACGAAATTCATCGCTTCAGTCGCAGCCAGCAGGATTCATTGCTGGCCGCAGTGGAGAAAGGTGACATAGTGCTCATTGGAGCCACTACAGAGAACCCCAGTTTCAAGTTGGCTGGCGCGCTTCTAAGTCGACTGAGAGTTTTTATTCTCAAACCACTGAGTTCTGACAACCTGAGGTCTATAGTCCAACGGGCAGCATCAGAAGCTAAAATGAAATTGTCGGCCACGGAATGGGGGGACCCCATTGATATGATCGTTGATGCTGCCAACGGCGATGCTCGTGTAGCGCTGAACATGCTGGAAACATTAAGTGGGCTGCCACCGGGAGAAGATCCTAGATTATTGCTGAAACATACACTGGTCCATGATCAGCGGGGCGATGCCCATTACGATCTCATAAGCGCATTCCACAAGAGCATTCGGGGTGGTGATGCCGATGCGTCTTTGTACTATTTATGTCGAATGCTAGAAGGCGGTGAAGATCCGTTATATGTCAGTAGACGATTAATTCGGATCGCCAGTGAAGACATCGGCCTCGCTGATGACACCTGCTTACCTTTCGCCGTAGCAGCACATACTTCGGTTCAGCAAATTGGTATGCCAGAATGTGATGTGATTTTGGCGCACTGCACCGTAAAATTTGCCCGGGCCAAGAAGAGTGTTGAGGTTTACAAGGCTTATGGCATGCTTAAAGCAGATGTTGCCGAGCAGGCTGCAGCGCCAGTGCCTATACATCTTCGAAATGCTCCGACTAAACTCATGCAGGACGTGGGCTACGGTGCTGAATATAAATACAACCCAGCCTTTATTGGTGAGGTACGCCAAAAGTATTTGCCGAAGGAGCTCGGCGACCGCCATTGGTTGGGGCAATGGAAACCTACCGAGCGAGATATATAGAACTAAAATACCTTGCGAGGAGTACAGTGATGCTTAATTTCGTTTAAATTCTTCATCTCTACGTATAGTGGTGGTCTTAATTGATTGATCAACTATACCCTCCGCCCAGCTTAGTTAAATTAATCGATCGATCGCTACACCTAGCCCTCGAGGTAAGCCGTACCTGCGGTTTCACTAGCGGCCGCCCGTGGAACCACCGGCCAGCTGCAGCCGTGTGACTGGACGACCACAAAGGACCAGGTGTGAACCACTTACGTATGTCCACGAACTCTCGAGAAAATTTCGTGCGCATCGCACATGAATGTAAATGCTGGAATAAGACCATTTTAATAACTGATTGCGCTTTTGTCAATGATTTAGTCGAGGAGCTGTCGCGCCGTCATCATGCACGTTTTGGAGCGCCGTGAACCCTATTGCTCCGGAACCTCAGATCGACCTTCCGGGTTACCCACGTGCGTCAATTGAGAACCTGTTCGGTTAATTATCATAGTCGTACAAAAAAGTATAAATAGGGATATAAATCTTACATGTCCGAATAGCAAACTTAGTTTCTAAAACTTACCGGCCTCGAATAATGCAATTGCTTCTTCTTTCACTTTTGAGTACCCAGGCTCTGGCTGCTCCTGTTGAGAAGGCCAAAAAAGCCGAGACGAAGAGTACGACCGCTGAAAGCAAGACTTCCTCAAGTCATTCCAGTTCGACCCATACCAGTAAGGCTTCTTCGACCCATGCCGGGAATGCCTCTTCCACTGTAAGCGGGATCTTGCCCTTCCCCTCAATTGAGGCTCAGAATTATGCAGTCGGTAACGACACGGCGTTTAACAACAGTTACGTTGATCCTGGCTCGTTCTGGACCTTGGACGGTAACTTGAGCAGTTACACTAACAACACTTTGACGGCACATGTGTGGTCGAATGTTACTTTCAACCACTCGACCGAGCCCGTTCCCTTTCCTGCCGTGACTACCCAGTACTTCGCGGCCCTTTTCCCGGAATTCTACGAATTCTGGAAGAAGCTGGGTTCCAAATGGCCCAGTTCGGTGGAGCAGTCCGTTTCGAGCCTCACTCAGCAGCGCTACGCTCGTCTTAACAGCACTCAGGGGTGCAAATCCCAACCTAACTGCACTGTGGACGCCGTCTATCTTCAGCAGGACGAGGTCACCCAGCTTCAGACGATTCTTCGTAACGCAGGTGCCCCAGAGTCTCTCTTGGCTGCCTGGCCTCGTTACTCGCAGGCTATCAACTACATCTTGAACACCTACGGTAACAATGGCACTGCCAACTATCCTGTCGACATGATGTCTTACGACCCTCATTCGGAAGATTGGGAGGACTCGACGATAAACTTGGCTAATTTCTACCTCTACAATTACCAAGTCACCCCCTTCGATGCTATGTACTTTGCCATTGACTTGCTAGATGAGAATATGCGCAACGATAGCATCGCATTCACTCAAACGACCATGCACGACAACCTTCCTACTATCCAGCGTGCTCAGAAAGTTGACTGGTCGCAGTACAAATACGCTGCTCTTGTTATCCCCGGCCAGGGCCCCGATGATGAGCTCTCGGAAATTTCACCCGGTTCTAAGCAACGGTGCCAGGTGACATACCAGATGTACCAGCAGAAATTGGCTCCTTTTATTATCACTAGTGGTGGCAACGTTCATCCCACTCGCACGAAGTTCAATGAGGGAATTGAAATGAAGCGCTGGCTCGTGGAGCAGTACGGCGTGCCCAGTGAGGACATCTTGGTAGAGCCGCACGCCCGCCACACTACGACCAACTTGCGCAATGCCGCGCGTGAGGCACTTGCGCTGCACTACCCCGAGGATATGAAGCTCTTGATCACCACTGATCACATTCAGCGTTCTTATATTGCCAGCGATGCTCTTGCCAAGCGCGGCGTTACTACTTTAGGTTACTCGTTGGGTGAAATCGGTCCTCTCGTGGATCCCTGGGGAGTTGAGTACCTCCCGTCGAAGAACTGCACGTTCATTGATCCCATGGACCCACTTGACCCCTAAATGATAGCAGTCAACGAAAACATTAGTGTAAGACAATTAACAATGAGTATATAGCACAACAAATTATAGGCCTTTCAAACCAAAATTCACTATTAATAGGCATTACGCGGTATGTAACAGCATCATTAACACGCCGCGTCATTAGCAGTACGTATAATTAAAAAATAAGATCTACCAGCAATCAATCACGTACTCAGTCATTCATTGCGGGTAGAAAAACTGGGACAGCCAAGTACGAGCCTCTGCGTACTCCTGCCGTACTCGCGCCAGCAACATACTGGGCTGCTCCTCGGAGGTGTCGATGTGCTGGATCTCCTCGCATGTGCTCTGGACCTTGACAAGGCCCAACGACGCCGAAGACCCCTTGAGGAAATGCCCCAAACGCATCAAAGTGCCGATATCGTTGTTGGCCAGTGCGGCGTCCATGTCACTGAACGTCGACTCTGCCTGCTCAAAGTAGTTTTCGACAATCTGCTTGGAGAATTCGCGCTCGTTTTCGTCCTCATCCATCATGAGAATCTGGCTAAAGATGGACCAGTCGACTACTTCGCTGGGGGGGCGTTGCGACGACATTTACCGGATGCTTGCGTATGCTGTGGAGGCTTCAATGAAGTTTTGATTGTGGAGGGCGCCTTGCAATGTGGGTACAGTGGTGATTGTACCGGATGCAGCCTGTTTATGCAGAGAAACTGCGCTGTTTGCGAGTATTTAGCGGCCGTGGGGTGTTCGCTCAGTTGGAACCCTTGGCAGTTGATCCACTCTGTGGGTAGTGGGACTGATTTAGTAAGGTGTCAGGCACCGCTACCGCCTTGGCATACCAGCGATTTATCCGCCGCCCTCAGTCCCAACCGGCCCTCGCCCTTGGACAACTAGAGCCAGCATTTAGCGTTGATAGCCAAGCGCTAATGGATGCCGCCCGGTGCAACAAGTGTGCTCGGTACCTGAATCGTGTTCTAGCGTTAATTCCAAGCCAGGCTCAGGATAAGGACGGATCGCATGCAGCCGTAGTATATTTTTGTGCGTTGGCATTAGCAGTTTTGCGAAGACCTGTCGATCCCAATGACATTGAAAAATATACGGATGCGCTGTGGACGGGCTGCGGGTATCGGATGGGCGTATCTTACAGTGCCAACGCAACGCATTTGACCGCTACATATTTCTGTTTGGCGTTGAGAACAATGGCTGGCCTTTCATTGCCCAAATATAGCGATGTTGAGCCCTTCATCGAGCAGTGTTCTGGTCCCCGCGGCGTTTTTTGTGCTACGCCCAACGGCGAGCCCAGTCTGAGGCACACGTTTTCTGCATTCGCCATCGCCAAACTGCTCAATGCCCCACACAAGCACAAAATGTGGGACGACGCCGCGCATTACATCCTCAGCTGCCAATGCTACGACGGTGGATTTGGCGATCGGCCCCAGGACGAATCGCACGCGGGACTGACGTATTGTGCTGTGGCTTGTCTCAAAATGCGTGATAGATTGAAGGACGCGCAGCATAATTTGGTGAACTTTCTGGCCAAGCGGCAGCTGGGTGTTGGAGGGCACAATGGCCGACCGAACAAAGACGCGGACGTGTGCTACTCGTTTTGGGTGCTGTGCTCTCGTGAACTAGTGGGCATACCTCCCAACGAAGCGAGCGCAAAGGCTGCTCGGAACTATTTATTGGGTGATGGATACGACGAGCTGCTCGGTGGGTTTGCGAAGTACCCCGGGGAGCATGCCGATGCCTATCACACAGCGCTGGCGTTGTGTGCGTTGAGTGTGCTCGGAACCCCCGAGCTAGCTAGCTTTGATCCATTAACAAGCATTGTGAAATAGCATACAGTACCTCGTTAGCTTAGACTGCATGGTTATACTGAGTCAAACTATTAGACTAAACTACTTGACTAATATAGACTGCATTTTTAGCATTGGTACGTGGTTAGCATATAATTACATTGTTGGCATGAACTACTCCGGCTGGGTCGTGTGAAACGCCGTATTTTTGAATGCCTCCCGCCAGGGGTCCTTTGGCTTCACGAGGACTGGCTTTATGCGCGCTCTTTCCGCGTACGGTTTGATGAGTTTATCTTCGCGGGCAGTGTTTTCATCGTTTTTTGTGAGGTCATTTCCAATGTAGAGATTATCGCCGATTCTCAACAGTAGCGTTGGTTCAAGCATGTACGGGGCGTGGGGCACAAAATACACCGCGGGCCCGACTGGGTCTTTTTGAGTGACGGGGATGCCTAATTCAGCCAGAACCCGCAAATCTTTCTTTTTGAATGCCGGGTCCCAGGCGGTGATTTGTGCCGCGTGCAGTTCATCCTGCATCCACATCGCCAACGCAGTTTGGTACTCTGCGGAGCCATTGGTCGCGAAATTACCCACGGCCAGAAACCTTATCACCGGGGTTTCCCGCACAAAGGACCGCAATGTCCTTCCAAATGCACCAATGAACGAACTTTGAGTGAGTTCCCGGCGTTTCGCCTCGATGTCAGCGATGATCTCCATACCCAAAATTATCACAGATGCCCTGAAGCATCACGACCAAAATCATCCTGGCCTTGGTTTTGTGCAATTCGTTTTGGTTCAATTAAAGTAAACTTTGGAGGGCCATAGTATCACAGTATGATGAAATGGATAATATATGAAATGGATATATGAATCGCAATTGGGTTGCCCAATCGGCCTATAAATACTACACGCTCGCCTTTTTGATCTTGAGCGGGGATGTCTTGAGCTGCTCGTGGATGACCTGGCGCTCAGTTTCCAGCTCGCCCAATTCAGCATGCAGTTGCTGGGTGCGCTCGCGCAGCTCCTGCTTTGACTGCGATTGGCGCAGCCGCTGCTGCTGGGCGACCTGCTCGGCCGCGGCGCGCTCGGCGAGGACTTCTTCGGTGGCCAGCTCCTGAGCCACGGCCTGCGGAACAGCGGTCTGCTCCGGTTCTACGAGCTCGTGCTCGGGGACCGCGTCGTCAGCGTACCCACGAGCCGGGTCAGTCATCGGGTGCCAAGGAGCCTCGGCACGAGCCTCGGCCATCCTCTGTTCGAGTTCGCGGAGCTCGCGCTCGCGCCGAATTAGCATTTCCCGCTTGGCCTCGATCTCGGCGTTCACGCGCAGCTCGCGCTCGCGTAGAAGGAGGGCCTCGCGCTCGATTTGCTCCTGTTTCAGCTTCGCGCTGTGGTCAGCCAGTTCTTGCGGAAGCAGCAGCGACTGCCGCTTCTTCTGGTACGACGTGTCCTCGCGTTTCTGGGCGTTAAGCCAGTGGGTGCGGTATGTTTCGTACAACACATCATGGGTGCGGTCCTTTAACTCGGTCAAAAAGCTCTCGAACAGGGCGAGTCTAAGCAGCTGAACGTCGCTGCTCTGCGGATCCAGAACTTGCACGGCGCCATGAGGCAAACGGCGCACATTCGTGCTGCGGCCCGCCTCGTCGAACTCAGAGCTCGACACAACCGCGAAAGGCACCACATCAGAGACTTCGTTGTCCTCATTGGGCTCGTCGGAGTACTGGAAGTCGAATACGGCGATCTCGTAGGCCCTTAGATCTTCGTTGATGAGTCGTTTGTTCAGGGTGCGCTCCGCTGGTGTCAGAGTGTCCGCACGGGCCAAAACGGGCACGATGTTGACGATATTGGCCAGCTGTTTCATTGTTAAGATGTCCAGTTCACGCAGGCCGTGTCCCGTGGGCTCAACAAAGTAAAGGCACACGTCCAGCCGGTCGTCTTTGAACCGCGGATTACGGTGGATTCGCGTCTCCTCGGCCAACACCTCATCGAATCGCTGCGTAATGTATGTGGAAACCCGCTCGACGTCTCCCGTGTGATCCAGGGCGGCGCCAAACCCCTCAGTTTCCACGATTTTTAGTGACACATGCGCGCCGTCGGTCACAGCATCCAATTCCACCGTCGTGGGACGGAAAGACAGGGTGCTGGCATAAGCGGCTGGGGCCTGTTCGGACTCAAACAGCACGCGGCGGCCTACCAGGGTGTTGACGAACGACGACTTGCCCGTTCCGGAAGCGCCACAGGCGAGCACGCTGAGTGTCTGCTTGCGCGGGGCGCGTTTCGAGGTCTTGAAGCTCATGACGCGTCGTGCCCGAACCCTCAAACAGGTCCGCCCTGAAGATGTTCGAAAATAAAACCACCCTGAATATCGCGGGTAACAACCGTATCACGGATCAACTAGCTCTGACGTCATACAACACTATACGGCCAGAGGCTGTACCCTACGTTGAAGTCTCGGATGGCTGCTACAATTCCGCTCTGATTCCGGTAAGCACAAGCTGCAGTTGCAGTAGACGCACATGCCTTCATATAACGTCGCAAGCAATGGCCATACACTTATGGAACATCCCGTGGTCCGCATCTTTCCATGTACATTTTCACTAGCAGAACCAATTTAGAGCTCGTTTATTATACTTCGTATAGCACTATCAAACCCCCCGTCGCCCTACTCGCAAATCACCGTTGCTGAGCGCAACGGCGTTGGTCCACTACCCTGTGCCGTTGGGTTCCTCAACCACCATACAAAAAACCCATCATCCCAAAACGGGTTTAGCCAGTCAATTGACCATGATTTCTAAAGGTTCGTTGACAACAAGTTTTGTGACGTCGGACAGTGAGCTGTTTGCCAAAACCCGCAAGTTTTACCAAACTCTCGGTTTTGCTCTCAACGCTGAGTGGTCCTCGAAGGACGTCGAGCATGGCGGCGGATCGCACCGTGCGGCCGAAAGTACCGAGGAAGACACACTTGTGCTGCCCGGCGTGCTGCCCCAGGAGATGTCGGTGATCTACTTGCGACTGACCCCCGTAGGTCCCACGAAGGAGCAGAGCCTCGCGCAGCGCATGCGGCTTGTGGACGCGGCCGCGACGCACGACTGGCGCGGAATCGCTCCGGGACTTGTGTTCCCTGTGGAAAAGCTGCCGGAGGTGCTGCAGGTCAAGCCCCAGCCCGATGCCTCCGAGAGGGCGGGCCCCAGCAACGTGGATGCCAGGGGCGTCTCCCACCCGGTGCTGGGCCCCCGCCAGAACCACCCGAAGTTCGGCGAGCCCCGCACGTCTCTGGTCGTGGATCCGCTGGGGAACCTGGTCGGGTTCACCGTCAGCGAGGCCGGCTGTAGCACCAGCGAGCACGAGCCCAAGGTCCCCGTCGACGAGTTCGCCAAGAACGCGAAGGACGCGCTGCACAGCACGAACGTCAACTTTGTGGAGCAGACCGAGTTCCCGGCCTGTCCGCCGATTCCGGAACACCCTCGCAAGCGCATTGCGGTGCTGACGAGCGGTGGTGATTCGCCCGGTATGAACGCCGCTGTGCGCGCAGTGGTGCGCTACGGTATCCATAAACAGTGCGAGGTGTACGCCGTGCAGGAGGGCTATGCTGGGTTGATCAGCGACTCGATGAAGAAGATGAGCTGGGACGATGTTCGCGGCTGGCTCAGCTTCGGCGGCACGCTCATCGGCACGGCCCGCTGCATGGAGTTCAAGGAACGCGAGGGTCGCCTCACAGCCTGTTTTAACATGATCAAGAACGGCATCGATGCGCTGGTGGTGATTGGCGGCGACGGCAGTTTGACCGGTGCAGACTTCCTGCGCAATGACTGGCCTGGGCTAGTGAAGGAACTGGCCGACAGGGGGAAGATTACCGAGGAACAGGTCAAGCGCCACGGCCACTTGAACATTGCCGGTTTGGTGGGCAGCATTGACAACGACATGGCCATGACAGACACTACCATTGGCGCCTACTCCAGCCTGGACAGAATCTGCACCAACGTTGACTGGATCCAGGCCACTGCTGAGTCTCACTCTCGCGCGTTCGTTATAGAAGTGATGGGCCGTCACTGCGGATGGTTGGCTTTGATGGCTGCCATTGCCACTCGCGCCGACTATGTGTTTCTGCCGGAGATGCCTCCGGGAGCTGAGACCTGGCGCGAGAAGATGAATGAGATCGTCATGCGCCATCGACAGGCCGGCTCGCGCCGCATCATCGTCATTGTTGCTGAGGGAGCCATCGACGACCAGCTCAACCCGATCAAGCCGGACGACGTCAAGGACAGTTTGGTGAAGATCGGCTTCGATACCCGCGTCACCACTTTCGGCCACATCCAGCGTGGTGGTACCGCTGTTGCATTTGACCGCATTTTGGCTACTATGCAGGGTGCTGAGGCTATTGAAGCTATCTTGGAATCTACCCCGGACACTCCCTCGCCCATGATCGGAATTAGGGAAAACAAAGTGGTGCGTGTGAACCTTGTGGATGCTGTCAAGGAGACCAAGGCTGCTGGAGCAGCCATTGATGCTAAGGACTTCGAGGGTGCCCGTGCATTGCGAGATACTGAGTTCAAAGAGCATTTACACAACTACCTCACCATTTCTAGATCCGATAAACCGGCAGAACCCACAGGCAAGAAATACGCGATTCTGGCCTGTGGTGCGCCTGCGGGTGGTATGAATCAGGCTGTGGCTGCTGCTGCCTCTTACTGTATGAGTAAGGGCCACAAGCCGATTGCCATTTACAACGGCTGGTCGGGTTTGGCTCGCCACGAATCTTTCAAGGAACTGACCTGGAAAGACGTCATGGAGATGTACGCCAAGGGTGGTTGCGAGATTGGCACGAACCGTGCGTTGCCCGATGTTGATTTCGGTATGATTGCCTACTACTTAGGCATTCACAGAATCGATGGTCTGATTGTTATTGGTGGATTCGAGGCCTTCCGCTCGCTGTCTATGCTTGACCAGGCTCGCGTAACTTACCCGGCGTTCCGTATCCCAATGGTTCACTTGCCGGCCACCATCAGTAATAATGTTCCCGGCACGGAGAGTTCATTGGGTACGGATACCTGTTTAAATGCGCTGTTGAACTACTGTGATATCGTTAAGCAGAGTGCCTCTTCAACTCGTCGTCGTGTGTTCGTCGTCGAGGTTCAGGGTGCTCAATCAGGATTTATTGCTACTATGTGTGGTCTGATCTGTGGCGCCTACGCAGTCTACTTGCCTGAACAGGGAATCTCCTTGACGCAGATGCATGCTGACATCAAGCATTTGAGAAACTGTTTCTCTGAGGATAAGGGCCGTGTGCGCGCTGGCCGTTTGGTCATTCGTAACGAGATGGCTAGCCCTGGCTTTACCACTGCCAATCTGACTTCAATCTTTGAAACCGAGAGTCACGGTAAGTTCGATGCCCGTGAGGCTATTCCGGGCCATTTACAACAGGGCGGTATGCCCAGTCCCATGGACCATGTGAGGGCTACGCGTTACGCCATCAAGTGTGTTCAGTTCCTGGAACAGAACGACAACGTTGATTGGCATGACCGTTCGGCCTCGGCTCGCGCGGCGGCTGTATTCTGCATTCGTTCGTCTCGGGCTGAATTCTGGCCTGTTTCTGACTTGTGGGAGAATGAGACCGAGGTGAGTCTGCGTCGTGGTACGATGGTCCACTGGCACCCATACTACAACCTGGCCAACATCATGACGAATCGTCCCATCATCGATTCGAACCACAAATAGGATACGGCGCGTTCGCACAAGATGTGAATGCCAGTTTTATCCGAGTATATACATAGTCAATAGTTACATACAAACATATACATACAAACGAGAATTGAGCTTCGAAAATCGAATAGATTTGCACTGTTATATCACTACTATGTACTAAGATGACAATTGTGCCATCATTCAAATACCCTTCAAGGGGTCTTGGGAATCGAGATACTCCTGTGTCAACTCGTACTCGCCGGTTTTTTCGTTCACAACCTTTAAAGCGCCAGTACCCAGCAAAGTGTCGAACTCGTCAGCAGGAACAAACCCCTTCGACTCCAAGTACTTGTTACGCATCAGCTGGTTGTTCCACGCACCCATCCGCTGAGCCAGTTCATCGGTCTCTTCATCCGAAAAGTTGACCGGCGACTCAGCGCCAGCATTCAGGACGGGCCACATTTGCGTGAGGCGCAAAATAGCGAAATCAAGATCAGCGTGCGATCCAGCACCGATATCGGTCTGCATAGCTCTGTGAACAACCTCCTCACGACGCTTCAAATTAGGGTGGTGTGCGACAATTAGCTCAGGAACCTCATCCCTCAACAACTTCTCGTAGTTCAACTCGCTCTGGGTCAGACTAAGGAAGTGCTGAACGATCCGCTGTTGCTGTTCGGGCATGGCCTCGTACCCTTGGACATCTTCCAATCTATAAACGCGCTCGCCCGGGTTCCTCACAAACCAGGGAACACCATGAAAGACGTAGGGCTTAGCCACCGTATTTTCGACATCAATGAGCCAGTACTTTTCACCATCATCCTGTGCAATAACGTTCAGAGGCGAGAAATCAGGATCGTAAAGCCGCAAACTAGCGGCCTCGCCCTGCAACTCATTGGCGCCGAACAACTGGGGAACGAGCTGGGCATAACGCTCCGCAGCCCGCGTATTAGGCGAGTCCTCACCCGTCTCAGCCTTAGCATAAGCAACCTGGACATCAGCAGTAGCCTTCACATACTCCTGCCAGGTCTTAAACGGACCCCTGAAGGGCTTGCCCACGTCGCTGCGCCAGAATCGTTTCTCCATTGATGGTCCAATCACAAACCGATCATCCACCTCCACCGTATCATAACCGGCCGGCACATCATCCTTGAAGAACAAGCTACCCACAGCCGGGAACTTCTGCTTCAAAATCAATGAGGCCATCTCAGCCATGGGCCTGATGACGGGCAACTTTTCCTCGATATCAGTAGCCCAGGGCCTCCAGTCGGCGGCCAGCTTCTTACCATCGACGTAGCTCATGAGCATGTATGGCGACTCCAACGGGTTGCTGCTGGTGGCCGAATAAGACACCGGAGTTGTGGCTCTGAACTTCTCCTGTCCCTCAAACACCTTAGACGACAAAAACTCGAGCGTGGCGGCCTCGCTTTGCAAACGCGCCTGGCGGTATTCCTCCGTTCCCAATTTGTAGGGGATCCGCAGAACATAACGCCGTTGATCCTTCAAATCAATGCGGTACAGCTTGTTGTGCTTGCCCTCGAACATGGGCTCGATGGTCTCGATGGCCACACCGCCACCGGTAACATTGACCTGTTCGTGCAAAACATCGTAGAGTCCCTTTAGGTTGAAGTGGACCCGGCGGGCCTCCCGTTCAGCGCGGTCATTGGTCAACCAACGGCCCGTTTGGTATTCGAAGAAGTGGCGCGCCTCGGGGTTATCCTGGTTGTTCAAGTCCACAAAGACTATGTCCTTGTTTTGCTCATCCTTCTGCTCCTGCCGCGGCATTTTCGACTGAGAGAATGCCCTCGTAGCATGCTGGAACAGCGGGGTGGCAGCGTAAACCGGACTTTTCACTAACCGAAGCATGAGTACCCTGACCCGGTGGATTCCCACAACTTAATAACAATATGCGGCATGAACGCACCGAATCGGAAACATAATTGACAAGGAATTGTGTGCATATACAGAACCAAGTGAATCAGCCTATTTCCGAATTCTTTTCAATTGAGTTGAACGGATATTCAGCCCGGCTTGGGCTACGCAAGGGCAAGGACACTGCAGGCAGTGCGTCAGTACTTATTAGTATCAAACCAGCATGCATTTCTACCCCACAATCGAGCTGGACGACCCGCTCAAAATCCGAATTGGTCACCTTGAGGGTCGCTGTGATCCGTTGCCCTATAGTGCGCTAGTCGCCGATCCAGCGCTGGCGCTGTCGTTCAGGGGCGCTCGCGTGCCCACTTCGCTAATGGTCGAGGCCCAGGTCTACGGCGCGGCTGCCCCGCAGTGCGTTCCAGTGCGTACGGCTTACCGGCCACCACCACCAGCGCACCGAGCCTCAGCCTTGAAACTGCACCAGTGGAACGAATGGTTGGAACTGCCCGTGCGGATATCGCAATTGCCCCCCGACAGTTGCGTGCTGTTGACAGTTTGGGGGCCCAGCGGCAGCTCAGAACCTGAAGTGTACTGTGGTGCAGTTTTGCCACTTTTCAGGAACCGTGTCATGAGCCAAGGAAGGCAGAAATTGGGAGTAGCTCTGGGCCGCCACGCGCGGGATCTTGTCCGGGAACCGGAGCCGGCCACGGACTCGAAGCTCGAAAGGTTGGAAACGTTACTCCAGCAGCAGCAGATGGGACAAGTCGCCACGGTTGGTTGGCTCGACGCATTGGTGTTCCGGCGAATTGAGGCTCTGGCAGCGGCTGAGGGGGGCGACACCCACGCGCTGTTCGTAGAGCTGCCTCTCTGGGACCACGATGTGCTGTGGTTCAGCCGGAAGTACGCTATGAGTGCCCGGCCGGGCGTTTCTTCATCCACACAGCAATTGAGCACTTCGGTCTCGTTGTTGGATCCGAATAACAAGTCTATTGAAGATGAAGACCCCATAATGGCGGTTTACGATCCTGACTTTGGCCGTGAGACACCCATAGAGGCCAAGTACAGACGGTTGGTTCGTTTGTCAAATATCGATAAGGACATGCGGCCCAATGCGCGAGTGAGAGACGAGCTGGAACGGATCATTGCCTTCAGCCCGGCGCATGAGCTGTCCAGCGACGACAAGATCTTGGTATGGAAGTACCGCTACTACCTAACGAAACGTAAGCAGGCTCTTACAAAGTTTGTTAAATCAGTTGCCTGGGACGATGAGGGCGAAGCTGCCCAAGCCGTGGAAGTTCTTAGGTTGTGGGTAGACATCGACGTCGCTGACGCACTAGAACTATTGGGCCCGGAAGTGCAAAACACTCAAGTCCGCGCGTACGCTGTTGATCGGCTACGAACTGCTGCCGATCATGATTTGGAGCTGTACCTTCTGCAGCTTGTCGAGGCGCTGAAGTTTGAGAAATGGTCAGGCAGTCCTCCAAAGTCTTATTTGGCTCGTTTTTTGGAGAACCGCGCGGTGCTGAACCCGATGCTGGGCAATTTCTTCTACTGGTACGTCAGCGTGCAGTCAATCGATCCAACGTACGGTGCAGAGATCTACCAACCGGTCTTGCGTCACTATTTGGCCGCTTTGCCCCGTACGAATTATCAGATGCAGATTCAGAAGAAATTGATTCCCGCACAACAGCAGCACGAAAACCAGGTTACCGCTCAAACAATCGCCCAACAGTCCCCTCCCACAACAAATCCGACAGCCGGTCAGCAGCCCATGCCACCCCCGGATCCCATGAGTCTGAAGCAGGTTGAATTACAAGTAGCTTTCATGAATAAACTGCTAGACCTGGCCAAGATTGTAAAACAGTCGAAGGATACGCGGCCACGTCGAATTGCCCAGATGCGTGAATGGATCGCCGACCCTCGCAATGAACTAGCAAAGTTTGCTCCTACAAGACTACCACTGGACCCAACCGTCGTAGTCGTGGGTTGTATCCCTGAACTGTGCTCGGTGTTTAAATCCTCTATGCTGCCTCTCAAGATCGTCCTAAAAACAGAGAATGGTGGACAGTACTCATTGATCTTCAAATCTGGCGATGACCTGAGACAGGACCAACTGGTAATGCAAATTATTCAATTGATGGATCAGCTGCTAAGAAAAGAGAACCTTGACTTGAAGTTGACTCCTTATCGTATTCTGGCCACTAGCAGAACCGATGGCGCTATGCAGTTCGTTCCCAATGAGCCATTGGCGCATATCATCTCTCAACACCACGGTATTTTGCCCTTCCTCAGAATGAATGCTGCAGATCCCGAGGCGCCATTGGGAGTCAAGCCCGACGTCATGGAGAATTTTGTTAGAAGCGCTGCTGGTTACGCCGTCATAACCTATTTGTTAGGTGTTGGCGATCGTCATCTGGATAACTTGTTGATGAATTATAAAGGCCATTTCTTCCATATCGACTTCGGTTATATTCTGGGTAAAGATCCTAAACCATTTCCGCCGATGATCAAACTACCCATCCAGTTAATCGATGGTATGGGTGGAATCAACAGTGAGAACTATACCAGGTTCAGAAGCTACTGCTTTACAGCGTTCACCACTTTACGAAAATCAGCCAACCTGATTCTGGCATTGTTCAACTTGATGACGGAGTCGACTATCCCCAACATCATGACAGAGCGCGATCAGGCTGTGCACAAAGTGGAAGAGCGTTTTTGTCTGGAGATGAGTGAAGAGGAGGCTATTCTGCATTTCCAGAACTTGATCAATGATAGTGTCAACGCATTCTTACCAATGGTAATCGACCGTTTGCATAGCCTTGCACAATATTGGCGTGCATGAGCATCATATTTATGTAACTTATTTTTAGCTACTACTCTGTCCTCCGGCGTTTATTTGGTTCCTCAGGCTCCTCATCATCATTCTCACCCTCCTCCTCGTCTCCTTCGTCCTCGGGCTCCTCCAGATGCAGGGCAACACGGTGAGAACGAAGCACCTGGTCATAACCACCCTGAAGTTTCTCCCTTTGTTCGCTGGGGTCCATGTCCCTCAACGCTTCATAGTTGTGAGCCCATAGTCTCTGCTTGATGAGTTTTTTAAGCTCTCGTGTCTCCTTGTAGTCAGAATTAACATAAAGTAACATCTCAGCAGCACGTTGGAACTGTACTTTATCCAACTTTAGCTTTTGCTCCAGCTCATTAAGCACCCTCTTAGGATCCTCCGGGTACTGTTCCAAAAGCTCCTTAGCCTCTCCATTGCTAGTTAACCACCGATAATTAGATCTATCCCGCAACAGCTCAAACCCGGGGCTTGGATCCTCCACTTCTATAGCTCTCACAGCCTTGCTTTCCAGCATGCGGTTGAGGATTAACAAATAAAGCCGCGACCCCAGTCCCCGCATTTGGTACGGCGGCAACACCAGCACCTGCGAGATCCTGTCGCGAGACAGCCGGTAATTTGCGGCCTCAGTATCGAATTGTTTGCCTGAAGTATAGTAGAAAAATGAGTATACCGAGGCGTAGCCTACAAACTCATGGGTTTCGCTATGGGCCAGCACATACAGCTCCCAGATATTATCCGTGAAGTCCGGCATCCGCGCTCCTTCAATGAAGAACAAGCAGAACACAAACATGCGCTCCAGGAACGCGCGCTCTGTGGGGTTCTCAAACGACAAAGTATACACTTTACAGTCGCTCTCTTTACCCACACTGCCGACGGGTGTGCTATACCTTTCCAGCAACAGACTACGTTGAACCTGAACTTGCTGATCGTATTCATTCCGATCAGTGTAGACCTCGCCAGGCATCACCTTCCTGAAAATGTCTATGGGATCGACGGCGTTCTCATCGATCTTTTTCTGGCAAGTGAAGGACGCGAAGGGCAGCAACGACACCGGATCGTATTCGATTTCCAAATGAGGCTCTTCGTATCCACGGATGTAATCCGCGGCAAAAATAGGATACGCCACGTCCGGGTGAAAACTGTGGTTGCCCACCTTCAGAGTGATCGCGTCGGGTGCGTCAACACACGTAGGATCGAGGTGCAGAATGACGGGACGCATCTGCTCGGGGTCAATTTCAGCCAGATTCAGCGCCATTTCCAATTTCTTCTTCGGATCTGTCATTGTCTTGAACTCATCGCGTCGCAACGCGAGATCGAGATCCTCCATTTAGTTCCTAACCGCTGACCTGCACGCTTTATATAACTGTACATATAACTGCAAAGGGACGTTGCGGGCTATAAGTAAATCTTCCTGCAGTTAAGTGAGTAGCAATGTGAATAGGAATTTTTGTATATACAAATTCGATAATTAGATATTTTACTGCTTGACCGCCGCTTCGTGGCTCTTCACGAAACGGCCGCTGGGATCAGCATGGCAGCCCCAGTCAGCCTTGGGGATCCAGCGCATGACCGTCGAGGCAGCCGCCTTGGTGTTCTTGGGGAACATCTCGTCGAACATACAGCGGTACCAATAAGCCTCCTTCGTCTGAGGGATATCGTCGCCCCACTCAGGCTTCGGGTTAGCCATCTGCTCATCGGAGACAACCCTCTCGGCAGTATCCTTCAAACTGTCAATCCACGAGTAGCCGACACCATCGCTGAACTGCTCCTTCTGGCGCCACAGCACCTCGCTAGGCAAGAACTCGCCGTTGTCGAAGGCCTTACGAAGAATGTACTTCTCCATCTTGTCCTTGGTGATCAACTTGTCTTCGGCACGGATCTCCATGGCGACATCCAGGAACTCCTTGTCCAAGAAAGGGACACGGGCCTCAAGACCCCACGCCATTGTGGACTTGTTGGCACGCAAACAGTCAGCGTAGTGCAGGTTCTTCACACGCTGAACACACTCACGGTGGAAATCATCGGCTGAGGGCGCGGCACCAAAGTAGAGGTAGCCACCGAAGATCTCGTCGCTACCCTCACCAGAGAGCACCATCTTGACACCCTGAGCCTTGATCTTACGGCTCAACAGGAACATGGGGGTAGATGCACGAATAGTGGTGACATCGTAAGTCTCTAAGTTGAAGATGACATCAGCCAGCGAGTTCAGACCTTCCTCGATAGTGAAGTTGTGCTCGTGGTGCACGGTGCCAATGAAGTCAGCGACCTGACGCGCAGCCTTCAAATCAGGAGCGCCTGGCAGACCAATGGCGAAACTGTGGAGCTTCGAACCGGAGGTGTTGAAAAGACGGCCGTCAGCGTTGACACCAGCCATGTGGTGCTCGCTTCCCCGGTCGTCAATGGCGTCCCTCGACTCCTTGGCGGCAATGGAGGCAATGAGCGACGAGTCGAGACCGCCACTGAGCAACACACCGTAGGGAACCTCGGTCATCAACCGTTTCCTCACGGCTTTCACCAACGAGTCGCGGACCTTGATGAGGTCAACGGGCTCCTTGGGGATATATTCGGGGTTCCACCACTTAGGCTCATAATAACGGGTGAACTTGCCATCCTTGCTATCAAAGTAGTTTCCGGGGGGGAAGATCTCAATCTCATCGCAGTCTTCGGTCAAGCTCTTCAGCTCGCTAGCGAAATAAAGCGTACCGGGCTGTTTACTGGAGCGGCCCATATACATAGACGTAATGCCAATTGGGTCGCGAGCAGCAACGACGCGGTCCTCAACCTTATCGTAGATCACAAACGCGAAGAAACCGTCGAGCTTCGAGGCGGCCTCGACACCGTATTTCTCGAAAAGCGGGATGATGGGCTCACAGTCCGAGTGCGTGGCGAACTGGTAGTCGGGGAACTCCTTGCGCAAATAATTGTGGTTGTAAATTTCACCGTTGACCGTCAAACTGTAGCGGCCGTCGGGGTTCGTCATGGGCTGAGCACCAGAATCAAGACCCACGATGGCCAAACGCTCGTGGCACAAAATTGTGCTGTTGGCCGAAGTCATACCGGACCAGTCGGGACCACGGTGTCTGATTCTTTTGGACATCTGCAGAGCATTCTTTTTGTATTCGTCTACCGCCGGATGGCGATAAGTAGCGAAGATACCACACATGTTGAAAGTGAAATTTCACTCATGACTCATGCCCTGATCTCTCTTAAGGCACCCGTCGGAGTGCCCGAACCCTCGGGGGCGATTGGGAGTGTGAAAAAATGGGGTAGGTTTCTGATAATGATAAAGCATACAGCGATAGCACAGCGTAAATTCACACTGTGAAGACAATTGCATTTATTAAGTTGTAATAAGTTCAGCTCATTTGGGCGCGAGTATGATGTTCCAGTGGACTGTATTAGAGATTACGAAGTGTTTTAAAAAGTTAAATTCAAATATGTTGGAGTTGAGACTGGATCAATGCTCCGCGTGAAAGTCTAGAGGCAAAACCTGCGGCGCACCTGCCAAATTGTGCTTCTCACCGATTGAGAGGCTCTCATCAGCAGACTCATTGTCCCTTCGCTGCTTGCTCGGGAAGAAGGTGCCAGCAGTGATATCATTAGCATCGCCCTCACTCTGTACGAACAAAATGACATCAACGCGACGCCAGAACGACTTCGCAAATGGCATATACTCGTACCAAGGCTTAGGCAAAGCGAACAGGTGCAAATCCGGCGGAGTGTGGAAGTGCTGACCCTTAGGGGGCGCATCGAAGACCGCGAATACCCGTCTCGTCTTGATAGCCAAATAGATCCCGCGCAAGCCAATTCCGACCATGCATCCAATAACACAGCAGACCGGTGCAGCAACAAAGGCACCAAAGGCACCCCAGTCATCTCCATAGATACCGTCCTCCATAAGTAACAAGGCGCCACCGCCCGAAACGCTCTTATAGTAGACGATGCCGAAGATGAACACACCAAGAATACCGCCAATCAATGAAAGCACAACATCGAAACCAGTGATGAACCAGAAATATTTGCTCAATCCCAAGAAAAGTACGGGAACGACGCACGACGAGAGGACATCCACAATTAAGTAAATGTTCAACACATTCGGCGCCTTCAACGCGACAACGATACACGGCGCCATAGTAGCCACCACAAACAAACGAATCCACTGGATCCTCACCCGGTTCCTAAAGAAATCATTACTAATTGTAGACACAATTGCACTCTGCAACGAGTCGAATGTGCACGCCGAGACGAATGCACAAAACACCAAAACGAATCCACCAACCCAGGAGGGCAGTGAATGCATCAGCAAGTAGAAAGAGTTGTTGGTGGCGTCAAGGAAATCAGGATCGTCGGCTGGAGGCAACAAACCGGCCCATACAGCCAGCGGTCCAGTAATACCCAAAACAGCGCACAACAAAAACAGTAAAATTGCCGTCAAAGTACACGCGATGTAAAGATCTTTGTCAGTCTTGGCTGCGAATGTACGCAACCAGAACCCTGACATAAAGCAGTCATTGGTTACAATAGCCACCAAAAGAATATAAATCAGCTTCCAGCCGAGTTTGTTCTCCTTCAGCAAACCACTGGGACCAACCAACTTAGGATCAATCTTCACCGTACAGCCAGTGGCGATGATACACACACATAACAGCGCGAGGAATACAAACACTTGCAGGTTGTCTGTCAAGAAACTCACGTAAAAGCCGCCCATAGCCGTATAAATCGACACCACGGCGGCCTCAACAATCAAAACGGGAAGACCCGGAACATCCGTCAAGGTCTCCACGCAGGACTTCAGACTCGCAAGCTCACTGACCATAAACAGAAAGATTGTCAAGACTGTGCAGCAAGAGATGACCAGAGCACAGATCGTACCGTAGCGGTACCGAACCCACTCAGTGAGCACGAAAGCATCGGGCATCTGCCTGCGAATAATCGGTCCCAACGCGGCAAACAGCAAAAACGGAACGGCACCGCAGAGCGAGTACACAAAGAGGGAGTGAATTCCACCTTGAGCACCGATCTGTGGATAAGTCGCCAACATACCTACTCCAAGGCCTGAACTGTTAGTAAAACTGGTTCAAAATGCAGTTCTCACGCAAGTATTAACTTGATCGAGTTCAAACGGTATGTCTCAGCTAACACTCACCTCTCCAATAAGGAGCGGCTTGTGGAAGCACCCGTCGCATTAAGAACGCAGGCCACCAAGGCCTGTAATAACCTATCCGCGCACACTGTAAAAAAGTGAGATGAGTGAATAAATAATCAAAATGGGAAAAGGACTTCTTTCAAAGCCCGTTTCCGACACTCGCCAGGAGTGCATGAGAACGTGAAAATGAATTTGCAAAAAAATTGCGATGTTTGTACTTACCTGAAGCAATGAAGTTGAATGTCAATGGAAGGGCTGATCTGGTTCCGTTGCCGGACAAGAACTGTCCACGAGCCATTCTGTAACCGTAGTAGACACAACCCAATCCAATGATTAAGACACCTGCATAACTAGTGTAGAGACACGCATTAGCTGCGTGATCCGATAGGTGTCCCATCTTTCAGAGATTTTGAGATGGGGGATTGGGGTTCGGTTTAGATATATATAATACATACTCCACACGGCGCATTATGTAATTGCGTAAGTTGCAGATACACGGGACCTATCATGCAGCCTGATTGAGTCAGAGATGTTCACGTTTGAATCGAGCTGGTGGCTAATTGGTAGACCTGAGCTCTTCGTATAGCACATAGTATATTTAGGGATATGTGAATACACGTATGATACAAATGTGTTGAATATATATATCAAAAAAAAAATGGTGCAGCCGTATTGTGACGGCGAACGGCACGCTATATGCAGGGTAAGTACCATGCATACGTTGGTTCAATTAAGGTGATTGATAGTAAAACTTCTACTTTTCCGAATTAAAGCTAATAAATACTAAGGTAGGACTTAAGCAAAGTAGCCCGGTTAGCAGTCTCATAGTTAAGAAGAGAAAGGACTTGGGGAGTTACGGCGAACTTGTTCAAGAATGAGCGGTTGAACACCCGAATCAACAATACTCGGCAAGGATCCTCATACACAACACCGGGCTCAGCATTTTCTTGCAATCGCCGAATGCGAGACTCTTCCCAGTCTCCCCAGTACTTAGTTGCGCGATTGTAAACGGCTCCCTCATCCTGAAAGGCGAAGTTAGTGAGCGGGATGGGAGTGGATAATTCAACATTTCCGCGAGCAAAAAAAGCATGGAATGATGCATGACTCACTTTGATGGCGAAAGCAGACAAAATAGCGATATGCGCAGGCACACGGTCGCTATCGACTTCCAAACACCACAAGGGATTGTTTGCGACGGGATCCTTGAACAGTTTCTGATTAGTGACACGGGCCACGGGCGTCACAGAATTATCCAAAGTGTTTGTCCTCCACAAATAGATGGACTTTTCGCTTGAGTCAAATGCATTAACGTAGTCTTTCCATTCATAGAGGTATGTATCGTCCAGTTTGAACCCGATGTGGTTGCCGCCTGAAGACCAAGAGTCAGCGTAATGCACAACACGAATAGAGCACGCATCCATTGCTACTTTGAGGTCCGTAATTACAGCCTCATGGCGTGGGATATTTGGACCCGTGGTTTCCAAAGTACCGACGGGGCGAACTACGGGGCTTGACGTGCCCGATTTTACAGGCAATAAGCTCCAGGAGTAAGTGAAGATTCCGTGATAAACAAACGAGTAACTCCATTCGAGCGCCGTGTTATCGAGGCCAACTCGAGATGATAGGACTTGGTAGACCGTATTGTTAATTTGAATCGGACTATATCGAACGTCAGCATAGAAGTCGAGCACATTAGGGAGACGATGGCCTTCCACATTAAGGCCAACCTCAAGCCCGCTGGCTTTACGAGCCATCTCTCGGTTGAACAGGTGAGAGAACCTGTGGACCACAGTTTGGGGTACCGGCAGAGCGGGTTCGTCAACACACTCAACTTCGCTCAACAGTCTCTCATTCTCCTGAAGCTGACTATCCGAGTCTTCAACAAAAGAGTATTCATCAGGACCAGAGTCAGCATTCTCAACAATCACTTCAGTGGGCACAACGGCAGAGCTAATAAGGTCTCTACTTGGCTTGTCAGAGACCGTGAATGGCGCTGTACAAGGACCCGAAATCGACATATCGTCGATCTCAACGGGCAAATCTGTAAATGGTGTAACTGAGTCAATGGGTTCGACAAAGGATTCGGGAGTACTCAAATCGTTATGCACTGATGCAGCATTAACGGCAAAGGTGGTCTCCATTGCTCTCTAACACAGTAGGTTCGGAGTTTAAGTACTTGCGGAGAATCCTACAAAGATTCTTTTTATGTCATATATACAGGTGTTACGGCGTGCCTGAGTACAAAACTTGTCCATGTACTCTGTCCTTGTGTGCTGCCGTACGTAATGCATGCCTTTCCCAATCGGGAACCTTTTCTGAATTAAGTTTTTGTGCAGGCTACCCTTCAACTGTGATTATTTCGAGCGAGATAAGACACTATGCGTAAGAGTCTTCAGGCCATTGAGCGCCTCAGATTCGGGTAATTTATCCAGCTCAGCCAAGGCCGCGTTGTGATAATGCACTGCAAGGTTGCGAGTCTTCTGGACGCCGTCAGCCTTTTTCACAAGTTCACGCGCCAATTCAACGTCACCCTCGTGTTTGAATTTACGCTGGATAAGCGATCCGAGTTCGGGATACTCTTCCCAGGCGTAAAGCACGGGCGCCGTGGCCAATCCCAGCTTGAGATCCGCACCCGTGGGCTTGCCTAGCTGGTCGTCGTTGGCAGCTGTGTAGTCCAGCATATCGTCAACAATCTGGAAACACAATCCTAGGTTACGCCCGAATTGGTACGTGCTGTCCACAAGAGCCTTGTCAACCCCCGCCAAAACGGCGGTGGCACGACAACTCTTGGACATAAGCGACGCAGTTTTCAAGTAAGTTTTGTGGATGTAGTATTCGAAAGACGCTCTCGTGGCTACTTTACTAGAGTCCGTCGCCGTGTTCTTGAGTTGCATGAACTCACCCTCCACAAGGTTGGCGATTGTAGTTGAGAGCAATTCAATGACCTCAGCATTGCGCAACCGAGCAATCGCCACTGATGCGCGTCCCAACAAGAAGTCACCCGCCAGAATCGCCATTTTGTTACCAAACGCAGAGTTGCCACTCGGCCTGGAACGCCGCTCGGCAGAATTGTCGATGACATCATCGTGCAGCAAACTAGCAGTATGAATCATCTCGACAATTTCGGCCAAGCGTCGTTGTTTGGGCAGCACACCCTCGATTTGCGAAGGGAACGGATCCTGGGCTCTGCTCAGCGGGTTCAGGATGACATTCGGGTTGATTCCGTGGAGGACTGCCAGCGGTGACAGAGGATCGTTGATTCCCGATTCATCATGCTCGCTGATTCTCACATCGCTGCTGTCCTCGGGGTACGATCTCTGCTCGGGGGGCACATACGATAATGCCTTGGAAAGTAACAGTACAATGAGCGGGCGAACATGCTTCCCCTGAGACTCAAAATAATACATGGCAACCTTGTTGAGCGTAGGGTGCCCCGATCCGATAAGTGACGCAATGTTGCCCGCCAAAGTAGACATCTCATTGCTCACAATACTGAACGGATCGGTAAGTGGTTTTACGGGCCGCACAATCTCGGCCACACGTTGGAGCTCGAGACCCAAGGTATCATTAGACGCCGGAGCACCTATGACTTTACGCAGCAATCCCGTAAGGTAAAAACGGGAGGGTGAAGCACGCATTCCTGGTGGCTTCTCGTTCTGTGCCTGCCTTGAGTGTGCCCTGCTACTAGTCAGCAGACCTAAGCGGGCCAAGCTCGGCTAGGATTGGCGAACTCGAAAAGACCATTCAGTACGTAGATCGGCAAAAACAAATGGACACTAGAGGTACTCCAATACATAAGTGATATAAATTAGGAGATAATATGACCACAGAGTGATCAACCATGTGCACCAGCTCCCGTCAACATTTTACGTTACGGGTGAACGTAATAGGTGAGCGCTAATTCTAAGATCTTACCGATTGGTGTTTGAATTCTTGAACACTGCTATAAAGACGTCTGATGCACTTCTAATATGTTGTTTACACCTATTTATAAACTCCAACCTTCTACCCTTAACTCATATGAATGACGGCTGGCTGCGGAGAACCCAGCAGCGGCTAGTCGGCGGCGTACTGAGCCAGTTCGACCGGTTACCCCAGCATGTCGGCATAGTCATGGACGGCAACCGCCGTTTCGCGCAGCAAAAGGGCCAGGCCCGCAAAGAAGGCCACGCGTCCGGTTTCGCGACCATGAGCCGGTTGTTGGCTACTGCATATTATGCTGGCATAGCAGAAGTCACCATGTATGCCTTCAGCATCGAAAACTTCAAGCGCAGCCCCGAAGAAGTGGATGATCTGATGGACATAGCCCGGGAAAGGCTCAAAGAGCTCATAGCCCACAATGGCATCGCCAACCAGTACGGCGTGAGAATCAACGTGTTTGGTAAAACTGAAATGCTTCCGGAGGACATTCAGGAACTTGTACGACAAATTGTCTCGGAAACTAGGGCAAACAACCGAGCCACGTTGAATCTGTGCATGCCTTACACTGCTCGCGATGATATGGCCTCGGCTATCGCCCACTTGTCCAACACCGCCTCACATCACACTGCATCCAAGCAGCATGCATCCGATCCCACTGGAATCAGGCATGCTGCGTCCCCCATCATCATTGCAGGGGCCGCAAATACTGCAGGTTCCCCGCAGATCTCTGAAGACCAGCTCAGTGCAGCCATGTACACTGGCAGCTCCCTCCCGCTGGATCTTCTGATACGCACGAGCGGAACCTACAGGTTGAGCGACTTTCTGCTGTGGGAGACTAATGAACATACTGTAATCGACTTTGTGCCCGAACTCTGGCCCGAGTACACCCCCTGGCGACTGTTCCATTCCATTCTGCGCTGGCGCTGGCGTACCACCAACGGTACCACTATTGTATAAATTATTTATGGAACGCCTTCCAACTTAGTCGAACATTGTACAATTCATGGAACATTGCACAGCTCCAAGGAACATTGTACAAACTTATGTAGAGTCTACCGCAATTGAGCTTTCGCAGGATCACAGTTTTTGGATGCCAGCGGTTGCCTAACCAGGTCACAAGCGTGGATAAATTATTGACAAATATTTATATAATACGTTTTTAGGCGTACTGTTTACAGAACGACAGCGTCGTACTTCTGCTTGAACCACTCGATGGAGTCCTCCTTAGTGAGACGGTGGTTCTTGCCGACGGGGGCCCGGGCGCGCTTGCGGCGCGAGACACGGTAACCCGAGCGGCCGCAGACAACGTAGAAGTCCATGCCGTAGATGCCGATGTTGGGGTCGTACTTGATACCCATGTCGATGTGCTCCTGGATACCGAAGCCGAAGTTGCCGGTGGAAGAGAAGTTCTTCTCGAGGAGCTCGTACTCCTTGACCTTGAGGCCACGCTCGAGGATCTCCTCGGCCTTAGGACCACGGATGGTGACGTGGCAGGCAATCTTTTCGTTACGGCGAATGCTGAAAGTACGGACGGTGTAACGGGCCTTCGAGTAGACGGGGGTCTGACCGCTGAGCTGCTCAAGCACCTTGGCGGCACGGGTGAGACGGTCACCACTCTCACCGACACTGATGTTCAGCACCAGCTTCTCAATCTTGACCTCACGGAACGGGTTCACGGCCTTCTTGTCGTCGCTCATAGCCAACTATGTTAGTCCACTGTTTCGTGATCGGTTGTGAGGCTATGGGCTCCCTCCCGCGGTCGAGTGCGTCACGTGTGAAATTTTTCGCACCTCCCAATTGCAAGGTGAAAAGTTTTCGCCCTGAGCCCTAGTATATGGTGAGGGTGGAAACCGGTCCTTAAGTCGCTACTAGCTACGGCTAAATCACTCGCCCTCAGCACCCTGCACCCTAGCTCAGTAGCACCCCATCTTTGTACCTCCTTACGACCACAGTTACGGTAAACATCCGTTATACACCACGCGAGAACTCATTAGATGTGGGATCATAATTGACGCAATTGACACAATTGACGCAACATACGTACTTACTACATAATGCACTATTTGCTCTCCTTGTTGAGCTTCTGAGCGTTCTCGAACTCCTCCTTAAACTTGTCAGCGTTCTCCTTGTTACCGAAACGAATGGCCAAGGTCTGGGCCTCGGGCTCACCCTCCGAGATATCCGACGCAACATTGTAGACCCAGCTGCGGTCGCTGCCGATATTGGGCTTCAATTCGTACTCGGGGGACACGTAGTGGTTCGCGCAGATCTTGAGGGTCTTGTCGCGGCGCATCAACAAACGCACCTTGCCGGTATCTTTGTGCTTCAAAAACTTGACGTCGCCCGTGCCACGCTCTTTCCATTCCTTAACGTCCGCGTGGAAACGGAACAGCTTGGCGCGGATCTTGAACAGAGTGTCCTCATCTTCTTCGTTGGTCTTGACCTCAACTTTTTCCAGGGTGACCAGGGGCTCAAAGTGGACGTTGGCCTCGGCATCGGGCGCCTCGTCGTCATTATCCTCGTCGTCCGCCTTGCTGTCCTCGTCGTTTTTATCCTCGGCGGGCTTGGGCTTGGCGCCGCCGAACATGGAGAACACGTTGGCCTTCGGCGCCTCAGTCTTGGTCTCTGCAGAGCCCGAGGCAGCGGGGGTCTCCTTGACGGGCTCCTTGGTAGCCTCAGTGGTTTTAGGGGCGGCCTCGGTGGTTTCAACGGGCCTGGTGGCTTCCTTAGCTTCGTCTCCGGGCATTGAAAATGTTAAGGGGTGTCGATTATGTCACCGAAAGCTCGGGAATAACCGGTGCCAAACGATCCCGAGACGTTGCAATGCGACAGGGTTCTTTACAGAGTGTTTACGGAACAATGAATAAAGCTGCGTAAATTTATATGTGAATGTAAAGATTCGCTCGACTGCACCGTGCCATTGGAGTTGGCCCTCGTCATCGTAGGGTAAGTAAGAACACATGCCCAGCTTAAGTACACTAACCCAGCCTAACCTGCCCCAGTACTCGCCACATGGACGCCATTGCCGCGCAGTACCGCCACGACGCGCCCAGCGAGGCCGCGCTGAACCACCAGGCTCCGCAATTTGAGCTTCCCAACGTCGATCGCCCCGCGGCGTTCCTCAGAGCACACACCGACGACGCCAGCAGCGTCGACGCACGCATCAAGATCCAGCACGGCACCACAACGCTGGCGTTCAAGTTCCAGGGCGGGATCGTTGTTGCAGTTGACTCGCGCGCCAGCGCCGGCTCGTGGGTCGCCAGCCAGTCCGTGAAGAAGGTGCTGGAGATCAATCCGTATCTTCTGGGCACCATGGCCGGCGGCGCGGCCGACTGCCAGTTCTGGGAGCGGTGGCTCGGGTCGCAGTGCCGGTTACATGAGCTGCGCAACAAGGAGCGGATTTCGGTGAGCGCGGCCTCGAAGATTCTGTCCAATGTCACTTTCCACTACAAAGGCACCGGCCTGAGCATGGGCACGATGGTTTGCGGCTACACACGCCGCGGTGAGAAGATGTTCCCCGAGATCTACTACGTCGACAGCGACGGATCTCGCGTTTCAGGCAACCTGTTCTCGGTGGGATCGGGTCAGACTTTCGCCTACGGTGTGCTGGACCCGGGCTACCGCGAGGACCTGACCGTCGAGGAGGCGCTCGATCTGGGCAAGCGCGCCATTCTGGCGGCCACTCACCGTGACGCGTTCAGCGGTGGATCAGTGAACTTGTATCATATCAACGAAGAGGGCTGGACCTACCACGGAAACTACGATGCCAGCGAGGGCATCTGGAAGGCGAAGGCCGCCGAGGGATCGTTCAATGATATTCGCACTAAATAAACGTATCGACTCATGTAACAAAAATGATGCACCAAAAAAAAATTAATTGAATAAATATAATAAATTAGACTGCCTGGCGTTTGGCAACGGGGATGTCTCCATCGGCCGCACGCTTCAGTTCCAGCTGCCGTTTGTGGATCTTCAGTTTCTCGATCATGCCCTTGACTTCTGGCGACGGATTAGCGATCGCCTCCGCCTTGGCGAGAATTTCTGAGATCTTTTCCAGGCTGGGTTGTTTCTTCTTGGGCTCATCCTTCGTGCCCGATTTGGTGACTGAGTCAGTAGAGGGTCGCCGAGAGGATTCCTGAGACTGGGGTTGAGAATTGTGAACTGACGCTGGCTGCTGGGGGGTTAGTTGAGCCGGTTGCTGAAGACTAGGCTGTGCACTCGGCGGTGGTTGAGGCTGCGCTTGCGGCGCTTGCGTTTGCGCTGGCTGCTCTGGCAGGGTCTGTGGCTGCTGTTGCACAGGCTGTTGCACGGAAGGAGGCGCGGGCTTCACCTGTGCAGGTGGAGAAACAAGGTTCACTTCCTGCGACGGAGACTGGCTTGGGGAGTCCTTAGGCGGCACGCGCTGGGTACTCCTCAGCAGCTGCAAGGCCTGGGTGAGTAGCTTCTGCACTGCGCCTGGCTGTTGAAGAACAGTGCCCAAGTTCTGTAGCCCGCCAGCCTGTTTGGCTGTCTGAGCAATCACAACAGCTAGGGCATTGCTCAATAGCTGTGGGTTCAGAGGAGGCTGGCCCTCTTTGGCCAGTTCCTGTTGGACATGCTGCTGCAATCCTGCCAAGAGTTTGACTGTCTCGGCAGGCAACACACCAGGCTTCTGAGCGTCTGTTGATGCGTTACTGGGACTAGCCGTGGACGATGCGCCGTATTTGTAGTTGATAGACGGTACACCCAAAGAAGCGCTCAGTTGGTGGAGCGGCACGCCGGCCTGGGCAGCCCGCGCAGCCCTTTCAGCCACGATACGCCGCTGTTCCATTTCCCGATCGCGATCACGCTGTTCTTGCATTAGCCGTGCCTGCTCACGAGCCTTCTCACGAGCCTGCTGTTCAGCCATGGCCTGCTGCTGTGCCATGGCCTGCTGCTGTTGTCGTTGCAAGGCTCTCTGACGCTGTTTTTCCTTTTCGGCCAAGTATTCTTCGTCAAGGCCCCAAAGCCATCCTTTGCCTTCTTTGCTGACCTTCCTGAAGCTCTTGCTACTGCTCAAGTTGTGCCGGACGGAGTTCTGCCACCCAGGGGGGCAGTACCTATAGTAGGGGAAAAGATCCATTATGGCCTCGTAAATGTCTCCCAACGACAAGCCCCCACCTTGCGTTCCGTCCGGCATCGCCGTCAATCGGTCACGTAGGGCTGCGGTGATCAGATGCGAATACGAATGGGGAGGCTTCGTGCGATACTGCTCGGGGATCTCTTCTGGAAGGTATTCACGCTTCGGCTTCCGCTTTTGGCGTTGTGGCGTTTGCTGGCCTACGTTGGGAGTGGCCTGCTTCTGCCTCTGCAGAGCCTGAAGCTGTTCCAGAAGCCCCAAACCCGCCGCTGGTTGGAGACCTTGTAAACCAGCTGCAAGACCCTGCAGGCCCTGAAGGCCGTGCTGGCCCTGTAATGCCTGTAAGCCTTGCAACTGCTGAAGAGTCTGTAGATTGAGTCCACTGAAATCAGCCTGGTTCGAGCCAGCAGCTCCACTGTGATCCGTATAATCATGCATCCCCATTTGGGATCCGCTGCCGAACCCCAGATCATTTTTCTGTTGGCTAGTGGGCATATCGAAGCCCGGGATATCCGGAAGACCAGCAATAGCTGCATCTACTTGTGCGGTGACTGCCGCATACTCGTCTGGTGGTACTTGCGCAAATAAATTGTTCTCGTCCTGACGTTTTTCGGAGTACCTCCTATGAGGAGGTAAACGATTCGTTTGTCCACCGGCGATCTGCGAAGCTTGATTAGGAGGTAACCTCCCCGCTGGTATATGCTGTTGCTGCAAAGGCTGTTGAGTCTGTGCACGTTGCACATCCTTCTGATGCTGATGGACCGGAGCATGGGGCTCTGGCTGGGCCGGGAACTGTGATGGCAACTTAGCCGGTTTCTGCATAGGCTTTTTCGCCTGTGCACGCTGCTTCAACTTTCCACCGCGACCTTTTTCGCTACCTAGCCCGCTTCGTTTCTTCGCATCCTGCTTATCCGAGTCATCATCAATCTCTAGTTCGTTTTCGTTGTCTTCTTCGCTAGCAGCGCCTTCCTCGTTCTCTTCGAAGCCGTTTTTGCCCCTCAAAGGTGTCAGAAAGTTAAATTCAATGTGTCCTATCTGAATTTTGGTGGACCCACGTAACGGCACGGTGCTGCCGGATTCTACAAATACATCGCCCACAAAGGCTCCATTGCGGCCGATAACCGTCAGCTCAAACCTCTGTGTCGCGAAGTTATAAAATATCTTCGCGTGGCGCCTCGAAATACCCTTCGAGGAACCCAAATGTACATCCACATCGAAATTGGGGCCTCCCTGCTCGGGCCGGCGACCCAACACAACCTGCAGAGTTTGCACATAGAAAGTGTAACTTTCGAAATCCAATCGAGCGTACGCAGTCACTGTGTCTTGCTGCTCGTCTGTTGTTGTGGGCGGTAAATCGGTTGAGGGGACATTGACGCTTTGAGGGCCCAGCACGTTATCATTGCCGGACAATGATCCCCCAGCACTACTAATGCTCTGTGATCGGCTATTTGCACTGCTATTGAGCAGTTTGGGTGTGCCATTGGTAGGTTGGGGGTTGCCCTGCACTAGATTTGCAGTGTTTGTCGGCGTTTGCGGTAGTAACGCCGCCGAGGTCGGTGGCACCGGCGAATTCAGTTCCGTTGGAGCCATTGACCCCTGTCGTGAAGTTTGGCGGGACGTTTGGCGGGAGTTTGTCTGCGAGCTCGGCACTGACGGCGGTGCTAGTGGGTTTATCGGAGTTGATGGCATGCTCGGAGTTGATCCCACGCCTGGACCGGCCGCCAACGAATGATCCGCGGACTCAATTGGTGGAAGCTGCTTCTGGCCAATATGAGAATCCAAGTTATCTAGATCGAGCTCGTGTAGCTGCTCCAATTGCTGCTTTAGATGCGGATCAAGCGTGTGGGATGATAGGAACGCGTCTATATCGGATTGCGTGGGGCCCTCGACACCTGAACTGGCGGAATGGGATGTTAGGAATCGGCTGTCTTCGGCGACTGCATCGGAATTATGAGGCTCGTTCACATTCATGGCGAAACTGTGGTGTTCGGGCCAATCGACCAATTTTCAGTCGCCGGGGCTGGTAAAAAATTTCTTAGTAATCGACGTGGGTGTTTTGACCCCTGCCCGATCATCAGATTAGCGATCGAAATACCGAAATTCCGTCATGGTGGGCGACCCTGCTGTGATTGAATAATTAGTAGTACATAGTGTTACATAGTTGAGCATTTCGGCTTTTGAATAAATAGTTGAATGGAACAGAGCGGACGATGTGACTGCCAGCAGTCAATTGGGAGATGTCAAATTACAAAGTAGCCTGCAATGCATCGAGAGCAGCATCCACGCCGTCCCAGCTCCGTTTGAGCATCAGCTCAATCGCGGGCCGAACAGTCTTCAAATGCTGCTGAGTGTCGAGCTCGTAGCTATCCAGCGGACTGACCTTCTCCATCCAAATCAGTCTCTGAGTAGCATTCTTCGCTGAGGCAAACGGTTCCTGGCCCGTGGCACAGAAGGCAAGCACGAGTCCCAGACTGTAGATATCACTACCGAAGCTGGGCATGCGGACCCCCGTGCGAACCTCGGGATCAGTGAAAACCGGAGACCAGGCCAGTCCCTCCGCCAAGTCTTGCGCCAATACACTGGCCGGGTTCGTGTCAAGATCAACGGCGCCGCTGAAGTCAGAAATGGCCAGTTCGTCGGTTTCACGGCGCACCAGTACATTATCGGGCTTCATGTCGGCATGGACAATGTTCTGCGTGTGTAAGAACTTCATGCCTCGAATCAGCTGGCGGGCCCAGCCCAGCCACTGCTCGAGACCAACAATGGGTCGCGAGGCGACTCTGAAATCAAAGAAATCGAAATCTTCTTCCGTGGTCTGGTGACGGCAGGCCATAGACCGCACCAGCGCATCGAGGTTCGTGTCAAACATCTTGAGTACGAAGTGGTCGTTGTCGCTCATGTCGGGGTAGTATTGCACAATGTTGTTAGCCAGGGCATCGTTCTGCGTGGCGCGCATCAGCTTGGTGAGAACCTGGCGCTCGTGGGCGAACAGCTCCGGACCGGTGCTGCTGAGCCTGACCTTCACAGCAAACAGGCCCCGGCTGCCGTAACCTTCAAAAATTCGGCTGAAGGAACCGCTGCCAACCTGACGGCCGAGTGTCAACTCGCCGCTCTTAGTGAGCTGGGGCTGCTTGCGGACAGACGACTGCCGCGACACGCCACCATTGCGAGTCCAGTGTTCGCGAACAGGAGTTGTGGGTGAATCGGGTGAGAGGGGAGTCAATGGCGAACTGATGCTGTTGTCGAGCTCGGGCGTTGTGATGTTGGGAGAAGTATGGGCTTTTGCAGCGGATTCCCAACGGCCAATGTGCTGACTCTCGGGTGTTCGCGGTGAACAGGCCATTGCGGTATCGATTCTGGGTATCGGCTGCATCAGTCTAGTGTGCAGTGTGGGGTATATAAAATCGAATGGCGAATGGCTTTTGCAGATTCAAAAATGCTCAATTTTGTTTAATCTCAGGCAATTGAACTCTGTGGCGGTGTTTTTGGGGTATAGTTGCGGTGGGTGTTCAAAGCAAAAGCGGGGAGGGTGGGGGTAATACTGTGATAATAGCTCACTGTGTCAAGTGCTGAGGCTTTGTGGGAATATTTGATGCCAGACCGCAATATATATGATGCTTTTTTGGTGCGACGTGTGAAGCGATGAATTGCTACCTGTGCCTGCTTTTACGACTCAAAGGGCTGGTGTTACTGTGATAGGAAGTTTACCCGGGCTCTATCAAACCTTATATTCGTTTTTATAGAAAAATGAGCTACTTTATCTGCAGATTACTCATCTAGATGTAAGGGTTGGTAGGGTACGGGCGCACGAGACTACAGAAGAGTAGCAAAATCGGGCAGTCACAGTACATATGGTGCTAGCAATTTTGAGCACTGCGGGCGTTGACAACTGGCTGTTCATCGAAAAGCAAAGCTATTGCTATTAACGCAAGACCATGGTATATTCTTGAAGGAATTAGATGCATAATTATTCTGAAACAGCAAACTGCCTTTTTAGGATCAGTCTACACATGAACACCAGGTGATCATTTCGCTCTCCAAAAGAGGTGGGGGGAGAGTGCAGCCGACGCCCTGGAATGCTAGGGCTCAGGAACAGTTCGGCTGGCATGCAGATAGTATCGACAGTTGTACTTGGGTAGACAACTCTATTGCGAATGATAATGAAAGTATATGAACGCTTGAAATTACACCTTTAATAATTTGTACTGATAGATTATATTCCAGCGTTACATCTTCGGCAATCAATATATGCACAGCGTGCATCACCCCGCGTATCGTCGGTCGATGTAGTCATCAACTAACACTGGGTAAGGAAACACTACGTGCTGGCTCAGACAATGTGAAGAGAACGGAGTATGGCATGTGCACAGATACATCCCGCTGTACACAGCACCTGAACATAGTAAAATATTTGACTATATAATGACATGAATTATGGGTTTACGGACTCTCTTTGATCACCCGCATGCAAACGAGCACCACACAATAGATTAGATATATTGATTGACCAGCTATTAACCTTCCCGATCCGAGTTCCCGAACCAGCCACTTCCGTGAGTCGAATACCGAGCGAGGTGGGGAGTTTAGGCTGATGTACTCTAATGACAGCATCCTGTGGCCGCTGCCATAGCCAATTTTGTAGGCGTATAGTGTATCACTCTACCCAAGAGTATCGCGTATCGATTGTGAGAGTGTGAAATTTGAAATTTCACTCGCGCCTAATTGGAAACTACATGCGGAGCTTTAGCACGTCCGCAGCCGTTTTAGGCAGGACCGCAGTTTCCATTGTGCCTCCAGTGCATCATCTGGTCAAATTCAAGAAATCACAGCTGTCTCCGCGCGCCCGTCCCCCCAAATCATGGGTTACCTCGCCCGGTTACAAGCCCCAAGTCACCGTGCACGATCGGGTTCGACAACACTATTTCGACACTGTGCAAAGCGACATGCTGTTGATCGGCTACAGACACAATGAGCAGCGTGTGCCGGGCCACAAACCCCGTCCGCGGTCAAACACCACGCCTTACGAAGTATACCAGCCCATGCGGGCTCCCTACGGCCAGACCCAGGCCACGAAGGACATAAAGCCCCGCACATGGAAGAACGTGCCCCAAATCGAACGCATCAGTCTCAACTGCTTTGTGAAGGAGGCCACTGGCAACCACGATCTCGCTATTGCCGCCAAACTGATGCTTCAGCAGGTCACCGGCGAGAAGCCCCGTACTATCTACGCCAGGACCAACGTGCCCAAATGGCACTTGCGTCCCGGTATGCCCGTCGGCGCCAAGATCACCATCCAAGGTGAGGCCATGAGCCAATTCATATCCACAATGACCGAACTTGTGCTGCCCCGGTCCAAGACCTTCAAACAGCTGTCGAACGCCAGCGGCGATCGTTCGGGCAACATCACGTTCAAATTGAGCGCACACGATATGACTCTGTTTCCTGAATTAGAAGGCAGTTTGGAGCTGTGGCCGGATACGTTTGCAGTCAGCGTTCAGCTGCAGACGTCGGCTCAGACCGATAAGGAGGCACGTACTTTGTTGAGTGCGTTCGGTTTCCCCGTCGCTCCAGAAAAGTAATGTACATAATAAAGCATAATCACGCAGGCCCGTTTAAGTCCTATTTTAGGTAGTTGGAGAGTGCGAATTTAGGCAGTGCTGCCTCAGGTAGCGCATTTGGCGTTAGTTTATTTACCAGTAGGTCTCGCTTTGTCATACATGCAGTGGTGGGTGGATCAGAACGCCGCTAACAATGCGTTCCGCGCCAAGTTTCGCGAAAATGTCGACCGAGAATTAAAGGATCTCGACACGCTGTTCCAAAGTTTACGAGTTTCGCAAAGGCGGCGTGTCGACTCGGCTGTTCAGAGCAGCACGGCCGCGTACGAGGCCCAACAGAACGCTGAACGGCTAGCGAGGCTGGAGCGCGAGCGCCAGCAAGAACAAGAGCAGGCGCAAATCAAATTACAGCAAGAACGTGAACTTGCTAAGCTTCTAGAGGCCGAGAAGTCCTTAGAACGGGAACGCCGGCAACGTGAGGCAGCTGCCGAAAAAATCCGCGCTGCTGAAGAAGAATTGGCCCGCACGAAACGCGAGAATGCGGAAAAAGCCAAAGCAGAACAACTGGAACGCGAAAATGCCCAAAGGAAACGGCTAGAAGCCACAGAGTTGGCACGTAAAGAGAAAGAAAGACAAGAGAAGGAAAAGGCCGAGAAAGCCCAGGCTGAGAAAGATAAGAAAGATAGAGATGAGAAAGCCCGGCTAGAGAAAGAGCGGGCTGAGAAGCTTAAGCTTGAAGAAGCACAGAAGAAGACTACAGCGTCCACACCAGCTCCATCTACGTCTTCGCCATCCTCACCATTGGGTACTAATCGCAGCGTCGTGGATGCTGAGTTTGCTAAGAACGAGCAGAGAATTGCATGGATCAAACAAAATGTCCGCCAGGCTGTTTCGAAGGAAAATGCAGAGGTCCGCAACATGGTGATGCAGGCCAAAATCGAACTGCGGCCTAAATTCGGTATGCTAACAAACAGCAAATCTCAACTGATCAGATGCCGTGATCTTGTAAAGGAGATCTTCCAAAAATGCCAGTCAACCGGAAACCAGCTGTTGATGCAGCAGACGTATAACGTTTACGCCAAGCTGCTGATCGAACAGTCCGAGAGTGAGGCCAACGTCAAACTACAGAACGCACTCCCGCTGGCAATGCTCACGATCTTGCTGTGGAACGATTTCCCCGAAATGAGCGAATTCGTTATCCCGCGGTTTATCAAGAAATGCCCTCAGCTCATTGGGTACTACTGCAGCATCAACACTGAAGAGGGCCGGAAACGCATGGGATGGAAACGCGACGAAGACACCGGGAAATACGAGACTCAGGATCAGTACATGTGCCGCCTGGCTGGAATCTCTGCAGTGTGGGCTGCCATGACTCAAAGCAAACTGGGGCAAAGCGACAAGCCCCATCCATATAACCTGTCCCATTCTTGGATCTTCCTGGCCCGAATGCTCAATAAACCCAGTGAGGATGTCACGGCAGTTGATTATGGTATCACCGCCGCATGGTGGGACATGACAGCTATGCGGTTCCAAGAGGCGTTCGGCCAACAGGGCACAAAGATGCTGGATTTGGCATGGGACACGTGGACCGCAGGTGCCGTTCAGAACGGCAACACTCCGGCCATGCGGTTGAGGTGTCTGGGCGAGAACTGGAAGCAAACGGGCAAGATCGATCATGCTTGGGTGCCCCTCGTGAAGTGATGTTACGATATGTATAATTAAGTTTATTGAATGACGTGCAAGATCAACAATCGAGTAATAAGCAGTATCAACAAGAGGCCGTATCAAACTATATAAGCCATATCGATTTAAAGTCTCTGCTGAGCCTCGAAACCGGACTGCAAACGTTTGGCAATCTCAGGCGAGGCCTTGCCGAAGTAAGCCACCACTTCACGCTGGGTGCGCAGGTCAGCGCTCGAAGCATGCGCCAAGATGTTATGCACAAGAGCCTCGTCCTGGCCAGTCTTCTTGTACACATCCCACAACGAGGTGCAGTTACTGTAGTTGCCGTCATCGCTCCAGTGGAACGCCGAGGCAGTGCCGACCCACTTCTCATGCTTCGTGGCAGCGACACCAATGCTCGACGGCGCGTTGGGGTACCGGTTGGGCTGGAAGCTCGAAGGGTAGTTGGGCTCGGGACCGTAGTTGTACATGGACATGCTGCCATCACGGTTGAAGGGTGCGTGCATGACCGGGCAACGGTTCACCGGGATATGATTGTAGTTAGTGCCCAGTCGGTAGCGCTGGGTGTCCGGGTAAGAGAACAAACGCGACTGCAGCACAGGATCGGCGCTGGCCTCCCAGCCAGGAACCAGGTTGGCCGGACTGAAGGCGGCCTGCTCAATGTCCTGGAAGTAGTTGCTGGGGTTCCGGTTCAGGGTGAACTTGCCGAACTCCCGCAGCGGGAACTCCTTTTGCGACCAGGTCTTCGTCAGATCGAACACGCTGAAGCTCTGCTTCTCCGCCTGCTCGGGGGTCATCACCTGCACGTAGGCCGTCCAGCTGGGGAACTGCTTGTTCTCAATGGCATCGAACAGGTCCTGGGTGGCGTAGTCGGGGTTTTCCCCGGCCAGCTTCGTGGCCTCCTCGTTGTTCCAGTTCTTGATGCCCTGGTTCGACCGGAGGTGAATCTGCACGTAGTTGAAAGTGCCGTCCTTCTTGACCCACTTGTAAGTGTGGCCCGAGTAGCCGTGCATGAACCGCGAGGCCTTCGGAGTACCGCGGTCGCTGAACAGGATCATCACCTGGTGCAAGCTTTCAGGGTTCTGAACCAAGAAGTCCCAGAACGCCGTGGCATCCTTCAGGTGAGTCTGAGGGTTCCGCTTCTGAGTGTGAATGAACGTCGGGAACTTGGCGGGATTCCTAATGAAGAACACGGGGGTGTTGTTGTAGACCATGTCCAGGATGCCCTCCTCGGTGTACAGCTTCAAACTGAAGCCGCGCGGGTCGCGAGCGCTGTCGGCCGATCCGCTTTCACCACCGACGGTGCTGAAGCGGGCTACCAGCGGGGTTTTCTTGCCCACGTGCGACGCGAAAGCCGCACAGGTCAGATCAGAAACGTCCTTGGTAATCTCGAACTCGCCGAAGGCGCCGTGGCCCTTGGCGTGCACCACGCGCTCGGGGATTCGCTCGCGGTCGAAATGGGCGAGCAGGTCGATCAGGTAGGTGTCCTGCAACAGCAGCGGGCCAGGCGTGCCGATCTGCTGCGCAGCATAGGGCGAGAAGACGGGGCAGCCGCTAGAATTCGTGAAAACAGTTCGTCCGTCAGGTTTGGGATCAACCATATTGCAAGAAGGTGAGATGTGGGGAGGTACCCCGCATCCCTAATACACCCCTAATTACCGCAGGCCTGGTTGGGTCACGCATTCTCGGGATGTCTGTCCAGAGCCGAGGGATACCCCAAATGTAAGACCGCCGAAATATAATGCCGAGCGTTGCAGAATTTCTCATTTGACTTGAAACACAAAATGAATCATACCTTCGCCGCGGAGCATGGACGTATACAAACACACGCACGCACATACATACATTTACACACCTCTATGTACACATCCGTAGCTACACATATACTCATGCCCATATTCTATGAATTTGAAAATTGTATAATGACAGTAATCAATTGACCATGACAGTTATCATTTACATGCCTTCGCAGCGGTCCAAGAACATATACAAACAGTCCACACATATACACATGCATATATCAATACATACGTGGACTTGACATGACAGTTGCTTGTACTATGACAGTTATTAATTACATGCAATAAATTACTCCTCGTTGATCTTCTCGACCAGCCAGTCCATTCCTTGCTCCAAGCCATCGCCCCGAATGGCCGAACAGGGCACAATCGTCCACGACCTGTCCTTCAATTCGCTGAGCTCCAGAGCCTTGGTGATTTCGTCTACGGGCAGTGCGCCGGGCTGGTCCTGTTTGTTGGCGAACACCAGCAGCGCGCTCTCATTAAGTTCGTCCTCCTCCAGCATCGCCTTCAGCTCCGCGGCACTCGTCTGCATTCGGTCCTTATCCGTGGAGTCAACCACAAACACCACGGCCTGTGTGCCTTGGTAGTAGCACCGCCAGTACGGGCGGATGGTCGTTTGGCCACCGAGATCCCACACGTTGAATTGCAGGTTCCGGTACTTCAAGGTTTCCACGTTGAAGCCGATGGTCGGCACGGTCGAGATAACCTCGCCTAAATGCAGCCTATACAAAATGGTGGTCTTACCGGCACCGTCCAGGCCGAGAATGAGGATGCGGTGCTCCTTGTTTGTGTTCCATAGCCGTCCAAACAGCGAACTGAAGCTGTTGCCCATTGTTTAGTAATCCACGTTCAGCCAACATATTCACATAAAAGAGTGCTCAGCCGTACACAACCGTGCTCGACAATGCACCAGTAATCAACACTATATACTCGATTAAATACAAGTGTATAATGTACCGAAGCTAAGGCTTGCGTTGGGTCCCTGCTGCTGATCATTCCTGACCTCTGAGCCACACCAACCATGTGTTACTCGACTAAAAACGATATTGATATTTTGATTTAGTTTGGCGCGTGCGTTGTTCGAACTTATGTTGATCAGAGCTTTGCTACATAACTATAAACGGCCCGAGCGCAGCTAGTCCTTCGAGGCGATCTCGACAAGCAGGTCGACAACACGGGCAGAGTAGCCGTACTCGTTGTCGTACCACGAGATGAGCTTGATGAAGTTGTCGTTGAGGGCAAGCGAGGCCTTGGCGTCGTAGATCGACGAGCGGGTGTCGCCAATGAAGTCCGACGAGACAACGTCCTCGTCAGTGTAGCCCAGAATGCCCTTGAGGGGGCCGTCGGCGTACTTCTTGAGGGTCTTGTTGATCTCGTCAATCGAAGCCGACTTCTCGATGCGGCAGGTCAAGTCGACAACCGAGACATCGGGGGTGGGGACACGGATGGAGATACCGGTAAGCTTGCCAGCGAGCTTAGGAATAACCTTGCCGACGGCCTTAGCGGCGCCGGTCGACGAGGGGATCAAGTTGACAGCGGCCGAACGGCCTCCACGCCAGTCCTTGTGGGAGGGACCGTCAACGGTCTTCTGGGTGGCAGTGTACGAGTGGACGGTGGTCATCAAACCCTCAACAAGTCCGAACTCGTCGTTGATGACCTTGGCAAGGGGGGCCAAGCAGTTGGTAGTGCACGAGGCGTTGGAGACAACCTCGTGGTCGGGCTTGTAGGTGTCGACGTTAACACCGACGACATACATGGGGGCGTCCGACGAGGGGGCCGAAATGACGACACGCTTGGCGCCGCCCTTGATGTGGCCCGAGGCCTTGTCAGTGGTGGTGAAGACACCGGTGGACTCGACGACGTAGGTGACGCCGTTCTTGCCCCAGGGGATCTGAGCGGGGTCCTTCTCGGTGAAGACGTGGATGGTCTTGCCATCGACGATGATGGCGTTCTCGGAGTGCTCGACCTTGCCGGGGTAGCGACCGTGGGTGGTGTCGTACTTGAACATGTAGGCAGCGTAATCAGCCGTGATGAAGGGGTCATTGACAGCAATGACGTTGACATCGGGGTTCTGAAGAGCGTTACGAAGGACGAGACGGCCAATGCGACCGAAGCCGTTGATACCAACAGTGAACTTAGCCATTTTTGAGTGAAGTCAAATCAAATCGGGGTGAGAAATCTCAAATGGCTGGGGGACCTCAGTTGGTTATATAGTTGGGGAGATAGAGGGTGAGGGCCCAGCTTGCTTACATCGGGGCTATTGCGGCCCGAACCCAAGTCTCCATATGGTGGGTAACCCTGAAACCGACAATATACGCTGGGAGTATGGGCGAGCGTATGGTGTGTGACGTACCAGTAGAACCCATGCGAAGCTCGGAGAACCGACAAACCAGGCCATCGAGTTCGTAGGGGAGAAAGCGCGCAATTGGCTCAATGCGATCAAAAATGTGGAGCACTAACAATCGATATATACTGATAACTAGAATAGTTGTCAAGGTTTCGGCCCGTTAGTTTTTGTTCCCGTCGCCTGCCTATAGAAAGTTAGCTAAATAACAAATGAACGCGTTCTCGGGACATGCAGGAGCCGTCACGCCCCCTATGTCGCATAAGCCCCAACCCCGATCAACGGCCTGAGGACGGTAGGGGCCTGACGCTTATTGGTAGGGTACACAGGGACCTTGCCGCGCCGTTCCAACCCCGCTCCATACTGAAGACCACACGCACCGCAGTACGCCCACGACCCCTCAAACGTAACACGGTTGGGGTATAGATTACGAAAATAATCAACACCGCGGGCTGTTTCTCCGATCGCAATCCGTCGGATTAATTAGTGTAGCGTAAATATGCATTAAGTTCTGCTTTGAATACTAACGGATTAACCGTCGCTACAAATCTCATATCGAGACAGCTTACGCTGATATAGCGTATATGCTGATTGCTAGCAACATTCTGAGCGTTTTATTATCTACAATGAGGTCAATTGTATTCCCTAAATTTTGAGTCGTTACCCTCGTGTAAATTTCCACTACCCCAATCATGTGCTGATTGGCTCGTACAGCAGCCTCGTAAAACAATGGGCTCTAGCAGTAATGCAAAATGCCGATTTCGCAAGACAGGTTGTTCGGTGCACATGTTCGCAACTGAAGTACTCGAAATGCGTTAAGCAACCTAATTTTGTTAACTGGAAATACATTAAATGTAGTGTGGACATGGTAGACTGCGTGATCGAACTGCTGTGAGTAAATCACCAAAGACTCCGATATATTTTTATGACAGTACTCATACGGCCTGGGTGAACTTTCTTGTAAATTGCTGGGTGCACACAAAAGTGATTGTTCGGATTGTCCCATGTGTTGAACTTACGGGTGGTAATCAGCTCTCGGACCTGGGCGTCTCCGCAGATCGCGAGCCTTGCCACATCTACGCACGCTCTCATTTAATACCCACGAAATTGAACCCTAGTAAACACTCGCCACTACAATGGACTATTCCAAAATTCGTGGCACCTCAGGACGCGGCCAGGCCGTGTCTGTGAATCATAAAGCTTTAATAACTCGAGCATTGACCAAATACCCCGTTGATCATGCGCTTTTCCGGGAACTTCTGCAGAACAGTGCTGACGCAAGGGCCAGCTCCGCCACCATTGAATTTGAGTCTTCCAGCAACGATTCAAACCCAATCAACATCCACACAGCACCCATCACGCGATTGAAGTTCAGTAATGATGGCCTTGACTTTGCAGATGACGATTGGGCGCGATTGCGGGAGATCGCTTCGGGCAACCCGAACGAGCAGAAGATCGGTGCATTTGGAGTTGGCTTCTACTCTGTGTTTGAGTTGACTGACGAACCGTTGGTACATTCGGGCCACAAAATTATGAATTTTCGGTACGAAGATGTACAATTGCATTACTTTGTTACAGAAAATACGCCGACTTATCAGAGGGGCACCCTCATTGATCTACCATACAAACAGTCGTTGCAGTTAAGTGATCTCACCAGCTTTGTGGGGTTTCTGGTACAAAGTTTCCTGCTGGTCAATTTGAATGAGATCAAGCTGCAGGTGAAGTTTGCCGACGGGAAGGTGGTGCCCGTTTTGCATTTGACTAAATCGGCGAGCCAGCCGTCACCATTGGATGCGCCTCCCGGATTAGTCCGCGGAGCTAAATCCGGGAAGCTGTCTTTGTCTCGTCTGCAAAAGTCTGACGTGGACGTCTCAGTGGATTACCTGAATGCGAGCCAGTCGCCTCCACTGACTATGTCTCATGGACTCTTTTCGCTGGGCAAACAGCTGGTGAGTGCTCTGGTTACTGATTCGGGTAATCCAGCAGAACACACGGTGGCCAAATTCTCATTAACGAAAGTGGACGCATTTGTGGCAGTTAAGGTGTCTTCAGCCTTCGCGCAGGAGATGCGGGAGACCTTATTGAAACCGCCCCCCAAGGAGGCCGTGATGTCAGTACTGTCATTCACATCGAAGCTACCTAAAAATATCAGCTCGCAGCTCAAGTCCTACATTTTCCCCGAGAATGTCAACAACGCTAAGGTATTTATCGGGTTCTCAACTAGGCAGAGCACGGGCTTCAGATCGCACTTGGCATTGAATCAGGTGGTACCTACGATGGAGCGTACTGTCATTGATATGTCAAACAACTTTGTGAGGAACTGGAACACCGAGATGTTGTACATGAGTGGTATCATGGCCCGTTGTGCATACGAGTATGAGCTGCAACTGTGCCAGAAAACGGGCAAGGATGCTGAGGACGCCAAATTCGTTATTGATCGATTTAAATTTGCGGAGAGTACCCCAGATCCAAGAGTCGGCCATTATGTTCAGCGCGGATTCTGGGAAGCGTCCAAAATAACGCTGGTTCCATCTAGCTTAGGGATTTTTCCGAATAATCAAGTCAAGTATAGCAAGAATATTGATTTCTTGAGGAAAACCCCGATGATCGAGGATGAGGAACTGGCGGAGGAGTTAAAAAAGCACGGACTTATACAACATGTTACGTTTGAGGAGGTCGCCTCTGACGTTGGTAGCTCACCACTTCCCTATGAGATGGGTGTCAAATATATTGACTGGCTGATTGAGTCTTGGTCCAAGGTTGACGACCCTACCAGGACCGCGCTGCTTAGTGCCCTTAAGGTCACAGTCAGGGATCAGACTTATGATATCGGCTCCGCAGTGTTTTTCCATGATTGGTCTCGATTGCCCAATGATGAAGTTGCTGCGCATTTGCCTCCACATTGTATCCCGCGTGACTTGGCCCAGGAAATTGGGTCACAAAAGTTGATGAGACTAGCATTACGTCCTTTGTCATTGAAAGCATGGACGGAGTTCCGCTTGAAGGAACTGACATCTACCAAAAATAAAGAGCCACTGGCTCTGAGTGTTTTGGCAGTCACGCACCAATTCTGGTCTCAATTGAGCCGTGATGATATTTCACAGGTGAGTGAAATGTTGGCCACAACAAAAATTGTCCCGACCAACAAGGGCCTTCAGCTTCCAAGCCAAACTTATCTGAAGCCGATCGGCCTCTTTCCCAACTTACCAGTAGTGAATGCAGATGTTGCAGTGAGTCATAGTTGGTTACGGAAATTGGGCGCGCGTGACACAATGGACATGGCGTTGGTTCTGAAAGCCCTCAACGATAAGGACCTGCAATGGTCTAATGCTGATCTTGTTGAATACCTTAGCAGTAACCGAAAGAGTCTCAAAAGAAGCGACGAGAGTATGCTCAGAGAGGGTGCTTTCTTCCGCGCTTCTGGAGAACAAGGCAGCGATGATAAGCGTGCGCCTTTGTTCAGGGCCGCGGAACTTTACGCTCCGAGTAAAAGTCTACGTGAACTTAACATCAGAACCATCGATTTCGCGGGGTGGTCCAGCGAGTCTAAGGAAGGCAAGTTGCTACTGGAGTTTGGCTTGAAACAGTTCCCGTCGCCGAATGTTTTGTTTGGCGGGTGCCGTACTGTCGCTCAGGCTGAGCTAGCATTGGAATGTTTTATTACGAATTACTCAAGCGCTGGCTACTCCAGCTCTCAAATTGCAAATTTGGCGGTAATCCCCTCTGAGGACAATAAGCTAGTCACACCTCAGCAATGCTATAGAGACCCTCGCATGAAGTTATTTGGTTTGCAAACGGTGAAACGTAAATGGGAATTTGCAAGTGAGCGTCTTGGTATCAAAATGAGTCCACATATTGGACCCTTGGTGGCTCGAGTCACTAGTGCGCCGACTGAGTATTTGACAACAAAGACACAGTGTGACGCCATATTTACTTACTTCGCCGAGCACTCCGGTAAGCTGGACAGCGAGGACATTAAGAAATGCAAGGCCACAACTTTCATTCCTATCTTTGATGAAAAGAACACTATTCGCCAGTGGATGTCTCCAGAGAATGTTTATTTGCCGCCCGCCCCTGGCGATAATTCCAGCCAGCCACTGCGGTCCATCATGTCTACTGTGAACTTTAGTGAGTCCGCGAAGCCCTTTCTGTACCGTCTAGGCATTCGAGACAAACCGACGGTCAAGCAGCTTGTGGTGATGCTAATCAACAACCCACATGGAGTGTTCCACTCGGTCGGGGGAGCTGACGCGTATGAAGTTATACTGTATCATCTTGCGAATGAGTGGGATACTTTGAAGGAGTATCCCAAACTGATCGACTTGATGAAATCCGCACCGTTTCTTTTGGGATTCAAATATGATGCCAATTTCGCAACCAACAATGTTACTAGTGATGACCAAAAAACTACGCAGCCGTCAGGTAGGGTTGGATTGTACAGTGCGAAAAACTTGGCAATCGTTGACGATGTTATTATATTCAACCAATTCAAATCGAAAGTTGTGACTGCGCCCCAAGATAAGACTTTGGAAATTTTCTATGCACGCCTAGGCGTTCCGTCCTTGGGACGTTTGTTGAAAGAACAGGTCAGATTCGGAGAAGCTATCATTGACGAAAAGCTGACTACTGAGCTACAAACACGGATTAAGGAGCGACTGACGCTTTTCTTGGACAACACATCCCAAGAGAAGCGTGCTAGCTCGCACGAGATTACAGTGAAACTGGTGAAAAGCATCGAACTGATCAGAAGCCTGCCTCCCAGTGCATCCGTTAATGTACCTACTTCTGCCTGTATGAACCCCAGCCGGCCAGATGAGTTGTGTATCATTCCCGGCAGAGCATTGAAATGGATTGATGTTGCCACCGCGCTCACAAAAGTGGTTATGGCTCGACCGAATCAGGATGCAGTAGTTGTTATGGAGCTTCAACTTAGCTCTGAACTGAACGAGCTGGAACAGAAGGGCTATAATGTATCCCGTCTTCGACAAAAGAAACAGTCGACTATTGGTAATCTCTTCCGTTCTAACGTCCCTGAACCGAGTGCACCTACTGATCCTGAGTCGCAGACACCTAAGATGATACATGACCAGCGTTCGCAAGTGCCTCCTATTCAGCCCCCCGTACAGCCGCACGTAAGCTCGCAACCTCCGGTGCAAGTTAATAACACTCAATCAAGCCAGCCCTCGCTTCCCCAAGTAAAGAAAGGCTTTTTTTCGTCGATGCTCGAGTCTGCAATGGGCAAATCATCACAGCCGCAGACACAGCCTGCGCGGCCGTTGTCCCAGCAGATGTCTAGACAAGCGCCCCAGCAAGCGCCCCAGCAAATGCCCCAGCAAGCGCCCTTGCGTTCACCACAGCTCACATCTCAAAGTCCTATGCAAGTGCCCGCGGAATCATCAAGTCAACAGCGAGTACGCCAATCAGAAGTCGAGACGCAGAGACAGCTACAAGCTGGTCTCAAGCAATTACGGCCTTTCAGCCGGGAGAATTTGCAGAGCAACCAACATGTGGATGCTCCCCAGCCCGTGGCCCAATGCGCCCCGCCTTATCGCCATGATCTCAAGGAACTCACTCCGCTGTGGAACGGCATGAAGGTCTATAGTGCATCTCCCGACATGCGTCCCGCACAGGACGAGATTGTACTGAGTGAGACACTGATTATGTTGGCGGAGCAGGTATTCGGTATACCCCGGGACTGTGTCCATCTTTTCCGTGACGAGCATGGAGCGACCCTGGCTTTCAATGCCAATGGTAGTCTGTTTTTCAACTCGAGCATCGCACCACCAACTGAGAGCGCTGCTGACTACTACTACCCCATTATGGCACATGAATTAGCGCACAACTTGGCTCTGGATCATGGCGCGTCGCATTCGCGGTATACTGAAAGTTATATCCACTTCACTCTGCCCAGATACCGCCAATTGCGCGCTTAGAGCCCTCAGATATATAAGGGCGGTTGTATATATTTTGTATTTATTTCGCATATTTATGTTACGTAGATTGAGCGTACGCTGCCGGTTAGCACCGAATTGTGCCCACCGATAATGCGGGTACACAAGCGCCGGAGGGCTAGGGCCAAATCCGTATGAACGCGGCCAGCGACAGCGACAGCAGCAGCGACGACATCGCCAGTCAAATGGCTCATGGGCGTCCCAGTGAACCGTTTTTGGTTGGGTTGCAGAGCCACAACCTGGCTTCGATCATTGTCGCGCTGAACGCCACCAATTGTATGCGTTCAGCGTTCAACAACAGCGGTGAAGACGTCGTGGAGGAGGTCCCCTGGGACTCCGAGTGGTGGAGGTCTCCTACTAGCGTGTTTGAACAGCAAAGCAGGCAATCCGATGAGCAATGGCAGCAGGCGGTCCGAGCAGAGTTGCAGCTGCTCCAGGCCTTCCTGGACCATAAAATGGACCGCACGTTGTGTGGAACTGGGGCTTTGGAAGGTTTGTTGAAACAGAGACAGCCGGAGCCGCTGATCACAGATGACTGGGAAACCAGCGTTGACCCCACGGCAATGCTGGGCCAGATTTTGGGGCAGGTTCCGCAGTTCAACCGGTTTCTTACCACTCAGGTCATCGCAGAAGGAGAGAATGTTCCCGTTTTGCCACTGAATTTGCGGTGGGACGAGGACTGGACGTACAGGGACGATCCCAAGGAACATACGGAGAAGAGTGAGGCTGCGAAGGGCGTGCAGGCGCGTCTTGACGAGATGTTCTGGGATGGGGTGCTGCGGCAGGAATCCCAGTTGGACCCGCAGGAAATCCCCATAATAGACGACCTTGCAGACCTGTTTATAATTCAGTGCGAACGAACGGGGCTTGTTTTGGAGCGTGAAGTGTGGCCCGAAAGGTACACCAGCGACTATACGGGAACTGTCCATGAAAAATGGCAAAAGAGGCTGGATTTGCGATCTGAATGCCACGAAGTCGAGCGGAAAATGAAGTCTCTACTCACACATAATGACGTACCTGTGCTCTCAGCACTCGCAGGGGCCCTGGAGAGTCTTAATTCCGCACTCAGCTGGGACGATCCGGCCATTGCTGAGCTCAATGGTGCCTATGAACAAGTGAGGGTGACCTCGGAGCAGCACGAGACTAGTCTGAAGGAGAAAACTAGCCATCTGCACCGTGAACTGCGGTGTGCACTGGTACCAATCAACCCCGTACTCATGACCCCCTGGGGGCTCAAGGCTATTGTCTGGCTTGAGTCAAGATCAGATTCACCAGTAGTAATTGTCTCGCTAGGTGAACGGTGGAAGCTGATGAAGGGTCAACAGCATGAAATCCTCGCATGGAATGATGTGAAGAGTTTCGTCAAGGATACTGAGAACTACTTGTTGTTTTACGAGCGGCGTAATTCTGCTGAAGAGACGAAGGTGCCCCGGTCTTTGCAGGAGTTCATCAAACGTGACAATGAATTCTATGCCTCGGAGTCGAGCGACTTAGACAGTACTTCTCCTTCCGTGACAACAAACTCCAGCCGGCAGCCGAGTCAATCTATCAGCACTCAACCCAGCCATTTTGAGTTAGCTAATGATCTTGATTCCGAGGAGTCCCGGGGACCGATCGCATTGGGAAGTCCGGAGGAGGAACGCAAGGAGTCCGAGCTTGGAACGCTGGTTGTCAATGATAGCGACGGTGAGAGTGAGAGTGGCGGATACATTGAGCTCAAGAGCCCTGACGAGTTCAAGAGCGTTCAGCTCGAAGAGTCGCCTCAGGGAGAGCAGATCTACCATGCGCTCGGCTAGCATTCCTCATTTTGGGCGACGATGCTAAGATGATATATAAACACGATGTAATGAATTTATTTGTTTGCGATGAATTTGGATGTGAGCAACTGTTGCGCACTAGCTCTCTGTTTTGGATCTGCCACAAAGCAGCCCTTAACAAATTCTTCCAGTTCGGGACTCAAGTTTTCAGGTAGAGGCGGGACCTGCCCGCTGCCGATTTTATAAATAGCCTGAAATGCCTGCAGTTTTGGGAACGGATGGTCACCGGTAAGTAACTCAATCACCATGCACCCCAAACTCCAAATATCTGCCTTGGTAGTGGTGCTCTCCTTAGCACGAGCGACTTCTGGTGCCATCCAGAATGCAGTTCCCTGAGTGGAGAACCGCTGCTTGGCAGCCTGTTCGTATTTACTGAGCCCGAAGTCGCTGATTTTAACTTGATTATCAGCATCGACCAAGATGTTTGCTCCCTTGATGTCACGATGGATGATACTGCGATCGTGCAAATATCGCAGTCCCAATAAAACTTGCTCGATATAATGCCGCGCAGCGTCCTCTTTAAAGGGACCGTACTTGAGCAGCTTCGTGGCCAGCGAGCCACCGGGAACATACTCCAAGAAAATGTTGAGATGATTATTCTCCTTGTTAAATCCGCGGTACTCCACAATGTTTGCATGCTGTAGATCGCGCAACAAAAACACTTCGCGCCGCAGTGCACTGACCATTTGTTTTTGACGCTCGTCTCTCTCATTGAGCTGCACTTGCTTTACAGCCATGACATCACCAGTGAAGATATTGAATGCCAAATACACTGATCCGAATGAACCGTGGCCAATCAGTCTACCACGCACCCAGTTGCTCGGGCTCGAATCTTCGTCCTGGAGGACCTCCAAGAACTCCATGTCATCTTTCACTTCACTGAGGGATACTTTGGCAGGTGTTTCCTTTTCAGCAGACTCGCTACTAGGTTCCGTGTCTGGCTTCCCCTCAGGCTTGATTGTGGTCAACCGCGGAGTCACCCGAGTGATACGTGTCCGATCAACGGCACTGACGGTGCTCATACGCTTGGAGAATCGTACCGAGGCGCGCCAGTTGCCCTTCACGGATGAAAATCTGTTGTTGATCAATCGCGAATTGCGGATACCCTCGGCTAATTTGGTTTGGTTCGCATCAGGGAAATATTCAGACAGCCGTTCCGTGACTTCATGTGAAGTAGGCCTGTCTGCGCTCATCACCTTGGCAGGCGGTAACGGTAGCGGAGGTTCAGCCGGTTCAGGTACTCTAGATTTCCTAGGTTTAGCTTGAGTAGGCTCAAGCCAAAACTCGCGGATGTTTTGGTCGAAGATAGCCTGTTTCAGAGACTGGTCGTCCGAGTACACGTCAAAGGAGTCATTCACTTTCAATGCGGTGTCCTTGGGCAGCTTGGCACAATGGGCTACGTACGAGAGGATCTGGGTGGTGGGTAGCAGTTCTAAATGCAGAGCTTTTTTCTCGGTGGTATGGAACGTCACAGTGTAAAACCGCGGATCCGGAGTCCGGCTGGAAGATGCAGACGTTGGCGCCGAACCCGGCCCATGTGCTGCGTTGGCCGAGAGAGGACCGCCATTACTACCAATTGAGGCCGCTGAGACGGGCCCCACGGGAGAACTCACGAACGAAGATCGCATAGTAGGCGATCTGGCTCCGGGCGATTTCGTGTGTGGAGATCTCGTATGCGGGGAGCTCGCTTGTTCATCGGCTCTGGGAGATACCGCCGGCAGAGATCCGGGCGTCGACGACCCCGAATCGGCCGAGTGTTTCAATTTTCGAACAGCCGTCCAGATGCGGATCCGATCACCGATTTTTGGAACAAGCAGCCGCAAATCAGACTTATCCAATTCGGTGAGCATGTCGAAGGTGATATCATTTTGGGTGAAGCTGTCAAGATACTCATCAAGACGCAACGATTCGAGCCAATCAACTAGCGACGGATCTCGTTTCTGCAGATCTAGCGCAGGCGGTCGTGGTTTTTTGCCTTGACTAGGGGGCCTTTGCTGCTGATCTGCTTGCTGCGCCCCGGGCGGGGCATTGGGGGACACCACGTCAAACAGCTCCTCGGCGCGTGTGCCCACGTCGGGAGACGTCAGCGACTGTAATTCGAACCGGAACGAAGTCGCACTGTTCAATTCGCGGCCGGGGTTCCACGACGCACGTCTGCTCATCCGTCAAGGCCACTGTATCTGGGGTAGTGGGGTTCGGGCGCGTAACGGGTGTGCTTACGGCAACTCTGAGTTGATGACCCTCAGAAAGGCCATTCTTTTCCAACAAAACGTGTAATTGCGACTAACGTCTGATTCAAATCTCCTGCAGCAAATATTAAACTATATAGCTATGCCTCCGTTGGTTCCATCTGCGCTAAGCACCGCGTGACCCTCGCCCAACCCCGATCCCCTCGCCCTGGAAAGCTCTCCTTCAAGCTCGCAGGTGCATGAAGACGGACATGATAATAGCTGTAGTTGTGGTGAGCGATACGTGCAGCGTCGACCCCTCCTCGGATCGGACGGGCTCAACCTTGCTCGAGGCGATTGACCGCGCTGGCATCGCCGGCGTGACCACGGTGAAGCACGTACCCGACAACCGAGAAGATATCCAGGACTGCTTGCGGAGTCTGATCGCTGAGGGGTACAATACCATTTTGACGGCTGGTGGCACGGGGTTCTCGCCTCGGGACGTCACTCCTGAGGCAGTGCGACCGTTCATCGAGAAGGAGGCGCCCGGAATTGTCACTGCGATGCTGAAGGCCAGCTTAGATATCACGCCGCTGGCGGCCATGGCGCGGCCCGTCGCGGGCGTGGCCAACAGCAGTACACTAATTGTCACTCTGCCGGGGTCCCCCAAGGGAGCACTCGAGAACTTCGAGGCAATTTCGGGGGTGCTTCCCCATGCCGTCAGGCTGCTGTCCGGCGAGAGTTCGCGGGATATGCATTCGCGGCGCAACTCAGACACGAGGCCCAGCAGCGTGTCGCGCAGACGATCCATTTCGCAGCACTCGCGCACGCCGTCAGTGCATGTGAGCCACGGTAACGCTCATTCACCGCGGCTGATGGTTTCGACGCAGTCAATGTCATACCACCACCGCAGCTCTTCGGGGCTCAACTCCCCCGGTGCTGCACCGGCATCTCCATTAACGCCGTTCAGCATTGAGAGCACGAACACTAATGGCCTGGGAATAAATGATGACGACAAGGCAGCACCAGGCCACTTGCATGGCTGCTCACATGGTCACAGCCACAGTCACAGTAGCAGTCACAGCCACGGCAGCAGCAATCACACGGGCCCCAAGTTCTTTGGACCTGCGTTCAGAGATCGTCAAAGTCCCTACCCGCTGACCTCTTTTGACGACGCTGTAAATATTGTTTTGGACAACGCACCAGACCCAGTAGTGTTTGAGACCTCACTGGAGGAGTCTTTGGGCTGTGTGTTGGCCCGAGATATTGCCGCTCCAGTAAATGTACCCTCATTTAGGGCAAGCATTGTTGACGGGTATGCCGTCTACCATGCTGATTTTGCCAACAATAGCATCCAGGTCTTGCCTGTGTCCAAGGTCAGCGTAGCATCCAGCGATTTAGGGGTTCTGGCGCCACGTACTTGCGTGAGAATCACTACTGGCGCACCGGTGCCTTACGGCGCTACCGCTGTGGTTCCTGTCGAGAACACTGAGATCGCTGAAGAGCTTGATGGTGAGGAAGTTCGCGTCAAGGTTGTCGCCACAGATATCAAACGGGGCGATAACATCAGAGAGATTGGCAGTGATGTCGCATTGGGAACCCTGGTCTTGCCACAGAATACCATTATCAGTCCTTTAGGAGGTGAGGTCGGCGTGCTGGCTAGTCTGGGGATCACGAAGGTTCCTGTTTACCGTAAACCGATCGTGGGAGTAATGAGCACAGGCGATGAAGTCATTGATGCTGGCGAGGGGCTCAGTGGATCTCAGATTTGGGATTCAAATAGACCAATGCTCCTGGCAAACCTGCGTAGCTGGCTAGGCGATGATAGTGTGGTGGACCTGGGCATCGTGCGAGACGATTTAGACAGTCTCTCGGATAGATTCGTTGAGGCCTTGAACAGTGTAGACGTGCTCATTACCTCTGGTGGAGTGTCTATGGGTGAATTGGATCTCATCAAGCCTCTTATCAAGGCCTTAGGTGGTGATATCAAGTTCGGAAGGGTGCTTATGAAGCCTGGTAAGCCGGTCACATTTGCCACTTTACCCTGCAACAAACTGCTGATTGCGTTACCGGGTAACCCTGTGAGCTGCGTGGTCTGCTTGCAATTGTTTGGATATCCACTGCTGATGAAAATGATGGGACGCTCAGGCGAAGATGCAAATAAGTGGACCGATGTCCAACTGAAGGCAAACGTGAGGCTGGACCCACGGCCAGAATTTCAACGCGGGATTGTCACTGTTACATCAGATGGTAAGATGATTTGGGACTCCACGGGATTCCAGCGTAGCAGTTGTATCAAAAGTATGGTGAGGGCTAATGCACTTGTTAGGCTCCCTGAGGCTGCTCCTGATAAGAAATCGTTGCCCGCAGGCTCTACTGTCAAGGCGCTTCTTTTAGGGGGTACGACTTACAAGCTCCACTAACACCTCTGGCAAATGCGATATATAAAATGATAAATATGCGGCGACATGTTATACATATGTAGATGATGAGCTCTCAAACACCTAGATGTGGAACCCCTGCTTCGCCATCAGACTCTCATGCATTAAACGACTGTACTCTTCGCGCAAACAACGCAAGTCATCCTCCGAGCATAAAAGCGGTTGGTGAGGTGACTCGTCAGGGTGGCCTGGAGTCCTGGAACGCTCGTTCAAGCTTGCAGCAGCGAATCGCTCCTCAAGCAAGGGCAGCAAACGATTGTGGTTAATAGAGGCAGGAATATCCAAATGGGGTTTTGCGGCCACCCAAGCACCGACAATAACCAGAAAATACGCACAGGCTGCAGCGGTGATGGCCATTGAGGACTGGTCCTGGAAATTTCCAAAGATCAGCCAATCATTGAAGAACTGGCCAGCACTGAAAATGGCAAAGTGATGAGGTACCACCTGCCAAATAGGGAAATACTCCAAGGACTCGTACAAAATGTATGCCTGAAGCACGAAGCAAATAAGTGCGAGACCCAAAAGCAGAGGCACCCACTCACAGACGTAAGCAACTAAGTCATCAGCAATTGAACTACACTGGCCACCATCCTTTACAACATAGATGTAGACTATCTTGATGATTGAAGCGCAATGCGACCCCATGAGGGCACTTAATCCACAATTTGCGGTCAGTTTCAGGGAGCAGTTGGCGGGGTGGTAAGAGCGCAGAAGAACAAGGAAGATTCCCGTAATTAGCTCTAAACTGATGGTAATTTGCGCAGTACTATTCCAGGTAGCATCTGAGTTGGAACTAAGTCGTTCGGGCAGAAGAGCTAAAATAAGAGCGCCGACCATGCCCATAAAACACCCCAACAGCACATGCGTGCGACTCTCGAACAAAAGTGGGGGAAGCACAGCATTTGTAATAACTGTGTAAACGCCAAGAGCAGATATAGCCAAACTCTGGTTCATGCCGTACGCCAAGTAGAATGAACACTCCGCAATGACCAGCAATGACAGCGCGCCCATCCACAACCTTTCGAAGTTCAAAGACGGGAGACCATGTAGTGCAAGCTGTACAATTTGCTTCTTGGCATACTTTTGCAAGTGAATTGAGACCGTCAAAACAATGTTGGCTACAACACTAGCTAAAATTGCGCTCTGGTCTGCGGTTAGCTCTGTAGGCATACGAGTCAGTAAACAATAGGGTAAGGATGTGGCGATCGCTAATTTCCTTTCCTCAATCAATGATGGTGTATAAACATAATTAATCACTCTATCATATTAGCTGTTATGACATGTAACACAAATTTACGGAAAGTGGGTAAAGGAGGCATTCACGCTGTTTTGTGCCAAGTAATTGTTTTGCAGTTTGAAAATACTTGCATGGACATTATATAGGCACATACGAAAGCTTAACACAGAAGCAGTCTAGTGACTGAGTTGTCGACCGTGTTACACGGTACGATCAACCCCGCTAGCTCAATCGGTAGAGCGTGTGACTTTTAACTTGAAGTTAATCACAAGGTTATGGGTTCGAGCCCCATGTGGGGTGTTAAGCACATCTCAGCGCTTCTTTTTGTTTTTGTAAGGTATTTCACATATGAGAATGAATGCACTTGCAGATTCCATCAGTGTCACGGTTATTGGTTTTCAATTAATAAAACTCTCTAGATACACTAGTTTGGGTAAATAAATACGAGATAAATATGACCAAGCCAAAGGATTATAAGCGGCACTTGTATCAAAACTCCTTCAATGTGCGACAGGCGTCTGGCGTGCTTTCCGTCGTTCCAATAGTGTAGAGCCCTCTAAATGCAAGTCAAAGAAAGACGAATTGCCAGCAGCGGCATTCAAGCCGCCAGGACCGTTACTAGCAGCAGCAGCAGCGGCAGCTACCCGCTTTGCCGCCGCGCGTTGAGATCCAACGCCATTAGTCTTCGTGTTGCGCGAGGCAGCCCCTGTGCGAGTAGCGTCAGATCCATCGCGAGCACCATTCGAGTTGTTGAGGCTCACCTTGTCAAAAGCATGCTCGATGTGCGCAAACTCAGTATCGTCCTCATCTTCTTCCTCTTCGAGAATGGCTGCCTTTTTAGGCTTCTGATTACGACGAGCCATTTCCTGTTCTAGTCGATACACTGCATTGGAAACATCGAACGCATCCTTGAGAGCGCCGCTGCGAGCTCCACGCTCGTTCATTGGCGTGGACGGCACCGACGAATGCGCCGGAGCCTGGTGACTGGCCACCTCGGTGCTGACAGGAGTCTTCTCACGGGACTGAGTGATCCACGGATGTTCCAAGAACTCATCAATTGTGTAGCGAGACTCAGGGTCCACCGTCAACAAGCGACTGACCAAGTCCTTCGCAGAATCGCTGATGCCGTCCCACCAGGGGGACAAAAACGCGTACTGGCCCATGGCCACTTTATGAGTGAGTACTTCGATAGACTCATCGTAGAATGGCGGGAACCCACACAGGATCGTATAAAGCACACAACCCAAGGCCCACATATCCACCGATTTCGAATATTTTTCGTCCTTCACAATTTCTGGGGCCGTGTACCCCACAGTACCACATGGAGTCATAGTCTTCGAGTCCCAGATAATCTTGGACAGACCAAAATCCGCCAATTTGATCTCGCCGACCCCGCCGCCACCTACATCCGGAGTGAATTCACCCTCATCTTCCTTGGTGTCATCGTCTCCCGGTCGCAGTACTTGCTTTTTGGAAGGAACCATAGGGACATTGGTAAACAACAAGTTTTCGGGCTTGATGTCACGATGCACCACGCCAGCCTCCTCGTGCAAATACCTGACGGCCTGAGCAACCTGCAAAATAACGTGACGGCTGAGATCCTCACTGAAATAAGTCAGCTGGACAATGCGATGGAACAATTCGCCACCAGGAACGAGTTCTAGGACGATGAAATAGTGCTCGGGAGTCTCCAGGAATGCATGCATGTGCACAATGCGCGGGTGGTTCAGCTGACGCATGATGGCGGCCTCTTTGAGCACAGAGCCCCGCTGACTGGACGTAATGTTGTGCTTGCTGACGATCTTGATCGCCCGTAAGTCACCTGTTTCGCGGTGTTCCGCCTTGTAGACGATACTGAACGCGCCGTCGCCCATCTTTTCAACGAGGCGATACTGGTCAAGACCAGGATACGAGGGCATCTTCGAGCGAGACTCGTTCTCCTCGGCAATGATCTGTTTGACGGCCGTGTCATACTTGTGCTGCTTCTGGCTGGCACCACCAGCGGCTGAGGTGTGATTGGCAGCATCTAGTGGCGTATGAGACCGGCTAGGCTGCATTGAGGCGTCATCAGTGCTCACATCTGCCGAGGCGGCCGCCGAACGTGCTCGTTTACTGGTGGAATCTACCGAATCCGAACGCTTGCCTTGCTGGGTCTTCACTCCGGCCTGTTTGCCTTGGCGAATGAAGTTCTTCAAATTATCAAACACTGCCATGTCTTAAATGCTTTTGGGTTTGCTGATTGGAAATGCAGATGAATGATGGGGTTACGAGATGGCTACCTTGGCGACTCTCAATGTTACTGCAAAACGGAACCTGCTGGGCTAATTTCCGCACTAGATTTATTTTGTGGGAGACCGATTTGTTGCCAGAAACCTTTCTGTACTTTTGAGAACTTTTGGACCAGTCCTGGGAAGTTGGAGGTGGCACTGATTGTATGTTTCTGGGGAAGTTGAACGGTTGATGTTCGGGGAGGTGTAACACGATTGCCCGGTGAGCCGTATATTTCTCAGCAGAGCTCAGGTGACATACTAAGTAGCATCACCATGACGTCACAAGTACCTCCCCAAGGGTTTTGCTCTGTCTGAACGCATAGAGCGATTCGATGCTCGAAACATCCCAGCCCCCCCCGTGTTCTTGCTGGCATGCAGAGCACACTATCTGGTCAACACATACATGTTTTCCGTTCGCTATATGCCAACTGCTTATAATTCTAAAACAATGGAATGTAAAAAAAAATGACGGCATTACAGATTAGTGTACAGGTTGCCTATATATAATAGACATTGTATTAATATGATCGTAAATGTCGTTTTCCTTGACCCATTAACTACAAATGCGATTTTATGAGATATTATTATACTGTGGCGACAATGCGTGCGTGTACTTTGCCGACATACGTCAGTGTAAAGGCGTAGTGCATCTTAAGTTAGGGTTGAGAACATCATCGACCTCAGCACCGCTCTCGGCGTATGAACTGTGGAAGGGGTTCAAATGCATGCGGGCCAATCTGCACAATCCCCAGTGGCTACGCCATCCATAGATCAACTTTCAGAGCCAATAATGTAGGTCAATGATCGCAATGCGTCATGGTCTGCAGACCATGAAAACCTATCATCTGATTAAAACCTACACACTTTCATTTCAATTGATTATTTATCTTAAGTAGCAAATGCTTCCTGGCCAATATTCCAATTGCGCTCACGAATTTGTTGCGTAGGAACTATACGCCCGCAGCTGTGTAGATCACGGAGCCTGTGAGTTCCGAACCAAGCATGGCGGCTAGCTAACGGCCCTGCATGCAGTATATTGGTAATCTAAAAGCAATGATGATCACCTATTGATTTTTTGACCAAATCAGTAGTGAATTGAATGGTAGGTCATTGCCAACGTTTACTAGGTTTGAATGATATTACCGTGTATTGCTAAATATTCATTTAGGTCGCTTGTTTAGCGCTTAGCTTTTTATCGGCCCTCTCGGCCTTGCCCGCCTTGCGTCGCTTGGCCTTGGCTCTATTCTTGCGTCGCCTCTGCCGGTCCCAGTACTCATCTCTGAACATTTCCCATTCCTCGATGAACATTGGCGAGAACTCACGCGGGAACAGCACGATCTTCACTGGGCCAGCTGGGTCTAAAGAATACACGGAGTCGTAGAATATTCGCATCAACTTTTCCCTGTATGAAACCTTCGTCTTTACCAAGCGGAAGTTGAGTGCTCGGAGCCCCTTGTTTGTATCGGAAAGGAACTTGGGTGCTATACGGAATGTCTTGTTGTACATTCCTGTGAGGCCAAACAGGCCAATCGCAATATACAGCGCAATTGTCAACAGAAGCTCAATGAGGAACACTATTCGATAGCTGCTGGGACAGTATTGTACGCGATATGTGAGCAGTGCGGCCCCGGCGACATTCCCCCATAAAAAAAGGTGACCCTGACGCCTGCTGCGTTGAAGATCGATGTACTGAGCACGAAGTGCATGCTCTGTAATCAGTAAATTTTTGTAGATATTTTCGGGCTCGCATGGGTCGTTGCCAGGACTTGCAACACCTGGTTCAGGCTGACCGGGTTCGAGCTTACCGGGTTCGAGCCCAGTAGGTTCATTGTGGTTATTGCCAGTGCCGTTAGACAACGCTTCCACAGTATTTGATGACTGGTGCGTCCCAGCTAGTGGTGAGTTCTGCATTGAGGCTCCACTGAATTCCTGTTTATGAATTCTGTTGTGCTGCGTGGACGTCATTCAAAGCGTCATATGTTTTAGGGAATGGAAAGCGGTAGGCGCAAGTTGGAGCTCCAGGTAAAGAACAATGCAAATGCCGAATTCAGCGGCCAGTAGCGGGTAATAAATAAGGAACCTTAGGACACAAGGATCGGACTCAGGTGCGGTTAATCTGAGCGGGCTTTTTGTCAGCACGCCTAATGCCCAGCAGTGGCCCCATGTGCGTTTCCCGGGCCGGGTGGCACTCGCTTATTGTAGACCTGTAAATCCTGCCTCGGTCTTCTTTAAAAAATGTGATAGACTGTTTATGCAATCATTAATCCGTAATCTAAATGTAATGCGCCAGATTGTGCACTGAAACAGCTTCACGCCGATAAGTCACAGCGTGTGCGTCACTTGATATCGCCCACCTAATCGCAGCGGCGTAAGCCACCCACACCGCCCCACAAACCAACCTAAAGCAGTGGGCATCTTGACCTCAATTACGGTTCAATCAGCCAATTGGATCAAATAGATGTCCAGCAGGAATAGACGCGCACAAAGCGACGTCAGGAAGCTGTAAGTATCGACCCGACCCCTCGTTAATCACACCCGCCTAATTAACAGGTATACTAACCACCCATCAGAATCGCTAGCCACCATAACGTAGAACTCACAGATGACGATTTGTTGTCATTCTCGGTAGTGTTCAATGGGCCTAAGGACACGCCATATGAAGGAGGTGTTTGGAAAGTCCGCGTTGAGCTTCCTCCCGACTACCCCTTCAAATCGCCCTCAATTGGCTTTGACAACCCGATATTCCATCCTAATATCGACTATAAAAGCGGCAGCGTCTGTCTGGATGTACTGAACCAGACCTGGTCCCCCATGTTCGGCCTGATCAATATTTTTGACTCGTTCTTGCCCCAGCTTCTTACTTATCCCAACGCGGATGATCCCATGAATCATAAAGCGGCCATGATCTGGCGCCGATCGGCCGAAATGCACTCGGAGGAGTACAACGACTACGTAAGAAAAGATGTGGCTGCCCACATGGATACCAATAGCACTGCCATGGCGAACGGTGACGCTGCCATGGAAGACAAAGCGGCTATGGAAGCCCTGGATGATGATGAAATGAGCTCGCTTGACGAACTCGACGAGAGCGACGAGGACTGAACCTTTTCAAGGAGTAGAATTTTGCATAAATGATAAATAAGATAAAAATTAGAAACTGCGACCGCTGATTGTATGTCGCGCACTGGCTTTACATTGCTCACCAGTGTCTATAAGTGATAACATACGGATTGAACTCGTGCAGGAACTTTCTCATCTCTTCCCGACTGATCTTTTCGTACACCATAACTTGCTCCATGCAATCGTAACCGTTGAAATATTTCACGAGTCGTGGAAACATCGCCGCTAGGTCGGGGTTGTGCGTAACACCCGAAATGGCGACTTGTGCTATCCATCGTTTCTCTAAGGGTGTCGCAGCACGGGGGTCTAAAATGACGCTTTCTTGTGTGTCATCAACTTCAGCACCGTGCGACGAAGATCGGCGGTGTAGCAGTTGTCGACGACGTAATTGCTCTGCTAGTGTTTCATTATCGACACCAGGAGTGCTCATATTCGGAGAAAATACGGGCGGCAGCAATGACGTGCTCACTTCTTTGAGATTCTCGTCATTGAGGACATCCTCTTTTTTGGTCTCGTTACCGCCGCTTTCCTCAATGGTCAGGTTTTCTTCGTTGTTCATTGATGATAGTTTGATACGACGGGACACTACAATCCTTGTGAAAGTTGGCAAATGCAAAACCAGGTCATTTTGGATTGTCCAGGTCAACGCTCGCATGTAGATGGGCCGATGATCTGCACTGGGTACATGCATAGCGAATGATTTGGGTTTAGCGGTGCTTAATGAGGACAAGAATCGCTGCAGAGGAGGCATCATGGGAAACAATAAGTGGTATGCTTGAGCTAGCTGGGGTAGCTTGTCTACTGGTGCAAGCGGACTCACTCCGTATATGTGCCGTGAGTTCAATGGGATGATGATACGTGCTCGGCGCCAGTACACCAGCGACCACACAAGCTGCACTATCTGTTTAATCTCAATTCCATGACGATTAGCCAAGTCCTGCAGGCTGGAGATAGGGTCTATATTCCGGATCATGGCCGCTACTGGACCTTGGGAGTCAACATCGATCTCTCGAACAATATCTTCCGGATCTCCCAGCAACAGTAGGCCGTAGCATTCATAGCAACTATGACCAATTACCTTGTGGGGTGAGTTACTGGTACTCAAGTACGAGTGCGCAGGGATATTATCCAACCAACCGGGCAATTGAGTGAGCTCGAGCTGAAGTGGTACTTGGAACGCCCGCGCCTTGTTGCAGATTGTCACTCTAGCAATCTCTTCATTAGACACCGCCGTACAGATACTGCGTAGTGCACGGGCGAGCTCGCTGGCGTTCTCCATTGCTTCTTGCTGGGCATCCACGCCTAGTTGAACCGAGGCCTCAGCGGCCCGTTGCATGGCAGCTACTTCTTCCCACACATAGTTTTTACTTGCCTGGTTCTGGCGCAGCACTCGAACAAAAGGAACGAGCAGGTACTCGTAAATACGATTCTCACATGCTGCTGCTTCGGTAATCGGAGGGGCCAATACGAAGCAAACATGGAACATCCGCATTGGTGAATCGTTCTCAGTGATTATGCCCTTTAGTTTGCGTCTTTGGGTTGATGGCGATATAGGATTCGGTTCACTAAGCGGTGATGCGTTTGATTTCTCTGCTGCTGTTTCGGGGAGTGGTGGAACGCTATCAGTATTCACACGTAACGACGTGTCGGATGCCACAATTTTGGGGGGTCCTAAAGGAGACAGTAAGCCTGTATTATTTTCATTATGATCCGTGGTGTTCAGTGGTAGAGTTTGCTCTGAACTGCTGGCCGCTGGAGTACCAGGAGCCGGAGATGTAGCCCTCGAGGCCTGCCGCGAGTTTGCTCTGGAAGCCGACCGGGAAGTGGGCCGCGAATTTTGCCGAGAACTTGGTCGAGAATTTGGCCCTGAATCCAACCCACTAACTTCCTCGCTATTTTCCAAATCAGCTTTCAAGGGTCGCCAGGTACCTGATTCTAAAATGTGCACGGGAATCCCCACGAAAATACATTCTTCCACGGACAGCGAGAACTTCTCATTACACATACTTTCCGGCGGAGTCAATATCTCCGCAATAATGTCTCGCTCAAGACCACAGGGTAGTACCGTGGCCTTGCGTTCATCAACATTCTGTGAACTCGATACACTGGCTGTGTCAATTGTCGTCAAACTCGGGTTGAGCTGGCTGGACAACACGGAACCACCGTCATCCGAAACTAGCGCTTGCTGGCTCGTCATTGGCGGTGGAAAAGGCGAGACCTTGCGCGTGGTAGCTGCATTGGGGGACTGCAGAGTGGCCTGCAAACTGGTCTGGCGGGACAAGGTAGCGCCCTCGTGCCGTGAAGAGATGCTGGCACCTCTGATCCTATTTTCAATGTTCTTGGTATCCAATGCTCTTCTCTCACGGTCGCTGAAGGCTACGCTGCGTTCTGAGGCCTGGCCTATGGACGTGGCATCTCCAGCAACTATAGATCGCGACGGCCGCGCGGGGCTCGAGTGCCGCGACATAGCACCTCCAGTCCGGATGCCAACAGTAGATACGACTGGGGACGTGGGTGACGAGCTTCTGCCATCGGATTCGTCCAAGGAATCGTCGCTCCAATCCAGCTCGGTCTCGCCACTATTGTCCAGGTCGCCGACCAGCTCATCGGCTACTCGTGGGTTATAGTAATGGTACACTAATTGCGGTCCACCATAGGTCGAGATGGTGAGGAACACACCGGCGAGGTGCGTGCTAGCCATGCTCTGCCTGATCTGCCGCCTGCCCTGAACCCTGGGGTTCATTCCCAATGCGGTAATATCCACCAAGTCTATACGTTCGCCGATTAACTTACTATATTATTGGTAAAGCGAGTTCAAAAACATGTGCATACGTTGCGGAGCAGACTCATTGTTCCACAAATCCGAGTTCACGTCGTGCCGGGGTGGACCAATCTGCTGGATCATGAAGCTGGCGGCCACCACGGCATGCGCAATCACGGTGTCCCAGTCCTTCTCAGATTCAGTGGTCGGGTTTTTGGCCAAGGCAACCCCCAAGCCGCCCGTGTACGCATTACCGGCACCACTAGGGTCAAAAACTTTGTGCACATTGAACGTTCCGAAGTACGCCGGGTACCATTTCGAGAATTGAGGCGTTCGCAAGTAGCTGCCCTTATCACCACACCTCAAAACCACCGTCGGGGCGAACCCAAAGTAGTCTGCCACGAGCTGTGCGGCCTCTTCGCGGGTCCGGGGTTCCTCCGCGAACCCGGCCAATTGTGACGCCTCGAGCAAGTTGGGGGACAAAACATCGACTTTATACTTTTTGACAACTTCCTGTAGTGCTGGAAATTGTTTCGGGTTGCACTCGGTTGGCACGGGCTCCCAAACATACTTCTGCTGGCCACCATCTGTGCTCAATTCCTTCATGAACTCCTCGCAACGCTGCGGTGAGCAGATCAAATGAATAGCCTTGGCATTGCGGGCCTCAGGAGGCATATCCTGGACAGTAATCTGTCGTTTCGGGGACAGGTACTTGAACAGTCGGTGATCCCCGGCAACGAATTTGTTCCAGGCCTTCGTGGTTTCGCGGCTTTCGTCCTTGCGGAAAATGATGCCCATGTTCCAGCTTTGCAATTCCCGGTGCATTTCCGGTGGGAAATCATATCCCTCGTCGCAAATGAACCCCACATTCTTGCGTTCCGGTGGAAAGAGGCAGATCGCGGCACCCAAAGCAGCGTACAATCCAGCACCGCCAATCACGTTGCTGTAAGATTTGTCGCCGCTATGGACCTCGTCTATACAGAACATCCCCATCGAAAAGAAGTCCATTGTTGATGTATGGTAGTTGCAATCGAAACCTACTTACACATACAACCCAGGGCAGCTGCGTTGCACCACCATAACCACCAAAAGTAATAATAAAGCCGCACGCGCTATTTCAACGACTACATTTCGTAAATTAAATAGACATATTTACTCCTTAGATTCCTTCTTGGGTCTTTTCACCACGAAGTCTGTTAACTTTGTGGCAGCGCCGCGCTTTTTCGGGGCCGCTTTGCCCTTCAGTTTGGCGTTTTTGGCGTCGGTCTTCTGCTGATTTAGCGCCCGCATAGAACGACCCTGATCAATTAGCTCTTTGCATTCGGCTGCAACTTCTGCGGCGGATTTCCCCTCGAACCACTGTAGTTGAGGCACCTCGACGGCAAACTGCTCGGTTTCCAGTACCTTGGGTATATCCTTCAAATCTTCCCGGTTCATTAACAACCTGAAACACTCCGGCCCTATGAATCCCGTACCTACTCGGGCATGCTGGTCTCTGTGGCTTTCGTGGGGCCAGCAGGAGTCGTTGACGTGGATTGCACTGAGGTATTTCATCCCCACGGTCTCGTCAAAATTTTGCCAGAAAGCATTGAACCCTGGCTCTGTGGATATATCGTAGCCCGCAGCGAAGGTGTGGCATGTATCGATGCACACGCCGACGCGTGTTTTGTCTTCCACTTTGTCAATGATCTGGGTGAGATCAGACAGTTCCGTGCCAACGATTCGAGTCGGATCCCCGGCCATGTTCTCCAAAACAACTTTAACAAATGACGTTTCCTTGTGAGCTGCATTGATCGATTGGGCAATGCGGTTGATAGCGTCGGGTTTCGATGTGCCTAGAGCAGACCCGGGGTGCAGGTTATAGAGACCCAATCCCAACTGTTCACAGCGCTGCAGCTCGTCAACAAACGCAGTGTAGCTTTTTTCGCGTTTCTCTTGGTCCGGGTTCCCCAGATTAATCAAAAACGAGCCATGGGGTACAATGTCTGTGAGCGGGTCGAACTGGTGAGTGCGGCAGGCAGCGTGGAACTTCTCTATTTCCTCAGCAGGATAGGGCTTTGAGTGCCACCCTCGACTGCTTTTGAGCCACATTGCGAAGGCCGTGCACCCGAGAAGTTTGGCTTCCTTGATGGCGCGACTCACGCCGCCTTCAATTGAGACATGACATCCTACTTTCATGGCCTGCCCTAACGGTTCACCCAAATAAGTATATAAACACGCACACCCATATAAGTGCCAACGATCATTGCAATTACATGTGAAATTTCTAAATTAGGGGTATCAAATATACAGAGACATTATGCTCAAATACTCATTTCTTTTTGGTCTTCTTCGTGACCTTCCCCGGTGGGATTTTGGCCTTCACAGGACGCGAGACCTGGAAGAAATCCGTCAACCGCTGTTGGGGTTTCTGGCCAGCCGCTTTGGCGAGTTTTGCGGCGTTCTGACGCACGCGGTCTTCGCTGAATCCTTTTTCTTTCACCATGAACTCTACCAACCCTTCAACATCGGGCGGAGACCATTTCAGCGGCGCCTCATCGACAGCGACCACTTCGGGGTGCGCAAACAACGCGCGTACAGCCTCAATGGGGAACTCCTCAGGTATTTGCAGCTTACCACCCTGTTTCGCCAGGGCCTGCTGAATGGCTTCTATGGACCGGTGCTCCTTGATAAGTTTCAGAGCCGTTTGAGGCCCCATGCCACGGATCGGCGCACAGTAGTCACAGCCCAACAAGATGCACATGTCAACAAACTCCTCGATTGACAGTTCAAGGCCGTCCAGCGCCCTCTGCAGGTCTATCTCAGTGATGGGGTTCTTCTTTTGGTCACCAGCGGTGAGGTGGCGCAGCAGCACTTTAGCGCCGAAGGTCAGCGTATCCATGTCCTCGGATCCAGCCGCCCAGACTTTACCCGCCTTCACGAGAGCGGCGCAAGTGGCTTCGGCTTCGCTAGGGGCGTCGATGACGGGGATCCCCATCAGCCGCAGCAGCTTTTTGGCCTCCTCGTTGTGCTCCTTCGTGGCATGCACCGTGCGCCGTTCGAATCTTGCCGCATCGGCTGCGCTGCCGCTGTCCTCGGCCTGCTTGATGGCCTTCTCGCGCGCCTCCAGACGCTTGTCCAGCTCGTCGCCCTTCAGCTCGGGCGGCTTACCGTCAAACACATAAACCGGCTTCATGCCGTTCTCCACCAGTCGGATTGTTCGGTAGAACATGCCGATCAAATGGCTGGTTTCTTTACCGTCGTCCCCGGTCAGCTGCGCGCCGTCACTCTGCCTGACAGCAACCAAGAATTGGTATAGCGACATCGACGCGTCAATGGCAACCTTGCGCCCCGAAAGCGCCTTCCAGTCGGTCACCTTGACTGCACCGGGCGCATTGTCGCTGATTACCTTGAACAGTCCCTTGATCCCCATGACGCGACTAGGACTAGGGCGGAATACCCTGCTGTGGCAGTGGAATACTTACCACTAAGGCGATCAGATGTGGGAAGAACTTAGAACTTGATTTACAACCAGAAGCTGTCTTTGTGAGACTTTTCGTTAGGCCTAGTGTAATTTAAATGTTGTACTCATTGTTTATTTGGCGGTGCGCAGGCCTGTTGTTGTTAGAGGCGGTTAGGGCTAAACCTCAACCTATGTTCAACGGATTCGGCCAACAGAACAACTCGTTCGGCTCGTTTGGGCAGCCCCAGCAGCAGCAGCAGACGAACACTTCGTCGACGTCGCTGTTTGGCCAGCCCCAGCAACCCGCACAGGCGTCCCCTTTTGGCACCTCCTCCATGACGTCGCAACCCTCGTCGACGGGTCTGTTTGGCGCCCAGCCCCAGCAGCCCGCGGCCAGCTCGCCCTTCGGTGGCGCCTCGCAAACGACACAGACGCCCTTCGGCGGAATGGGCACGAACCCGCTGGGCGCGAACCAGATTGGAACCATGAACACCATGAACAATCAGCTCGGCACCCAGCTCAATCCGATGGGCAACCAACTGGGCCAACCACAGGGCACATCCAAGGCACCCTTCTCGGTCAGACAAGAGCAGGATATGGCCAAGGGCAACGTCAACAAGACCGACAAGTTCGAGACCATCACGATGATGCGAGAGTACCAGGGCGACGTTCTCCAGGACCTGCGTCTGCAGGACTATGACGCCAACCGCAAGGGCCCCCAGGCCGGAAACTCGTTTGGCAGCCCTGCGTTCGGCCAGCAGCCCGCGGCGAGCTCCCCGTTCGGCCAGCCCCAAACCGGGTTCGGTGCCAACAACACGTCCTCGCTGTTTGGCGGCAACAATGCCGCAGGCAACACCAGCGGGGGCCTGTTCGGCAGCAACAACAATGCCGCCAACAATACGAGCGGCGGGCTGTTTGGTGCCAAGCCAGCGTCGACCCCATCGCTCTTTGGGGGCAACAACACTGGCTCAGCGTTCGGCGCGCCGGCCAACACGAGCAGCACCGGCTTCGGATTCGGTGCACAGAACAACAATAACACCACCGCCAGTGGCGGGCTGTTTGGTGCGAACAACAACACCGCCGGGTCTACCTTTGGTGCTCCGAAGCCCTCGCCGTTCGGGCAACCTGCTAGCACGAACAGCACCGGATTCGGATTCGGCACGCAGAACAACACGGCGGCCACCAGCAGCCCCTTCGGCCAGCCTGCGGCCAACACACCGTTTGGACAGCAGAACAAGCCGGCATTTGGCAGTGGCACCGGCGGTGGTCTGTTCGACCAGGGCAATAATGCTCAGGCGGGTACTTTCGGACAGCAACCCAGCTCGACTTCCAACACGTTTGGCGGGTTTGGCCAGCAGAACAATGCCCAGCAGAACAACGGCCAGCCCGGTGGACTGTTCGGTCAACAGAACAACGCCACCAGTGGTGGACTGTTCGGCAGTAACACGAACACTAACTCACAGCAATCTGGTGGTCTGTTCGGCCAGTCGCAGAACAACACGTTTGGCCAAACCCAACAACAGGGTGGCGCGTTCGGCCAGAGTAAACCGTTCGGCCAGACTACATCGACGTTCGGCCAGCCCGCGAATAACAACAACAGCAGTGGTGGACTGTTTGGCGCCAAGCCGGCTGGTTCTGGCATGTTCGGACAGCCCCAGCAGCAGCAGACTGGTGGGCTGTTTGGCCAACAGAACAACCAGCAGACAGGCGGCGGGCTGTTTGGTGCTAACAACAATAATCAGCAACAGCCCCAACAGCAGTCATCATTGTTCGGCCAGTCTGCGAACAATAATCAAGCCGGTGGTTTGTTCGGACAACAGAATAAACCTCAGGGCGGACTGTTCGGCAGTGCGCCCCAACAGTCCGGCACCACCGGAGGTGGCTTGTTTGGCAACTCGGGGAACAGCAGCACTAATACAGGAGGTGGGCTGTTTGGTAGTAACAACAACAACAACAATAACCAGCAATCTGGCGGGCTATTTGGGAACAACAATCAAACTAATACTCAATCTACTGGCGGACTGTTTGGTGCTAATAAACCTGCCACTGGCGGGCTGTTTGGTAACAATAGTAATACTGCGCCTGCAGCTCCCTCAGGAGGGTTGTTTGGGTCAAGTAACACCAGCAGCGGTGGTCTGTTCGGCAACAAACCAGCGGCTCCGGCAACTGGGGGTGGACTGTTCGGTAGCTCTACAGCCCCGAAACCCTCTGGTGGTTTGTTTGGATCAAGCCAGCCGTCCCAGCAGCCAGCACAGGGTACTCAAACTGCACCGGGTACATCTGGGGGATTGTTCGGTAGCTACGCACCCAACACACAGACTCCAGTGGCAGCGATTGATAGCAATGTCTACTTACAGCACCCCTTGTTCAGTGGGATCTCGGGCCAAGACTTGTTTTCTAAGACCCAAGCTGAAGAGCGGCCCACGGCGGTTGCTCGCAAAAACCCATCAGTGCGCCCACCTGTGGGGATCTTACTGGCACAAAACATTGAGCCTGCGTCATTACCTCGCGGGCGCCGTTTAGGGTCTGCTTCTGGTGAAACTGATTCGCTGAAGGGTAAAACCAGCCAAGAGTACAGTAGCCTGACTGCTGGCTCGCCATCCACGCCTGCACAGGCGATCGAGTCTCACCAACCTGCGATCGCAGCATCGTCAGCGGTCTCTTCAGCTTCTTTCGTTTTGGATAATGCAGGAGATTCGTCCCGCATCAAGGACGAATCGACATTAACCAAACCTGTGGTTCCTGCTGAGGACCAGTTCCGTAGCTTGCTCTTTAGCAACAAGACTGACGACATTATTTTGAACTCGGAGGCTTTCGACTTCACGCGTGACCGCAAGCTGGAATTGGGCTCCCCGGCGCGCACTACCAGCACGCCTACTGCTCAGAGCCGAGCCGGTAGAGGGGTCAACAGGAATGCTCACGCGCTTCCCACCTCGACTAGAAGCAATAGCCCCAACGGTATTGATGACGACTACGTGGATGTTGGACGCAGTCTGTCGGAGCTAGGCGGTGATGACCAGACTGAATCTCCTGTGGTTGTATCCGACTCAGAAGTGGCCACGGGCGATGAAGGTGTCAACGACATTAGCGATGTTGAGGTGCAGGCAGAGACGACGCAGCCCACGTCTGATACTCCAGATAATGAGGTAGTCGACTCTCGCGGTTACTGGATCTCACCTGCCAAACAGAAGATTGCTAATATGACACTCCGTGAAATCCGCAACATGAAGAACTTCCGCGTTGGACAGCGCACGCATGGCTTTGTTGAGTTCTTGGAACCAGTAGATCTTTCCCACTTCATTGACATTCAGGAACAGATCTGTGGCCATATCATTGTGTTTGGAGATCGATCGTTCTGCTTGTACCCGACGCTGGCGGATCGGCCGCCGGTGGGCCAGGGATTCAATGTCAAGCACCGCGTGACGTTGTATAATGTGTTCGCGAAGTCGCGCGACACCCAGGAGGCTATCAAGGATCCGAACCACCCTGTCGTAAAGAAGTTTCAGAAACGCCTCGAGGCTCAACAGAAATTCATTAGTTGGTCACCTCAGACAGGAACGTGGACGTTCGAAGTTGATCCCACTGTCGCTACTGAGAACATTTAGTTTTAATCCTGGTACTAGAACTCTAAATAATCAGGTTTTACTTCTTCCGAGTCTGACTGTAGTTATTTTGTGTGCTAATAATAGAGATGCTGCGAGGTGGTGCTTATGTGCATTCAGTAACCACTTTGGACGCACTTGCCCAACCTCGGTGGACATTAGGGTTCAAGTAGTTGCAGCCACAAGCCACACGCAGCCTTGCAGTTACTACATGTTCAGCTATAATGACGGAGCTGTACACGAATTTGTTTCACTTGAAATAAAAGATCGAGGCTCGATTCCAATGCGTAGAGTCTGTGGCACTACGCAGTATGTGGTTGAAGTTGCTGATATCATAAAGCTGGGCCGCAACCAACGCTATTCTTACCAGCTTCGAGTTGATAATCAGCTTAGTGAGACTAGGAAGTATGATCCGCAGGCAAGAAAAACTCATTGGGGTTCCATCGAAACAAGTCAGCCCAATTCGGGTCTGCGATCTTCATTCATTGAGGTGCAAAGATCTACATCTACAAATCACAAGACATTGGTGTATCTAATACCGGGAAACCCTGGTTTGTGTGAATTTTACTATGACTTTGTAGAATCCCTCGCCGATAAGCTCCCTAATTGCTCAGTGGTGTCAGCGTCTTACCAGGGCTACGACTTGTCGAACAAGGACCGCCCCCGGTGGCTGAGCATTCCAGAGTTGGTCAATCTAGACCGACAAGTTGAACACCACATCGGAGTTTTAGATCATCAACTCAAGAAAAGCCCCCAAATCGAGCAGGTCATAGTCTTGGGCCATTCTGTGGGTGCTTGGATCTCTCAGAGAGTCGCACGTCGTCATGAAAAAGTAAAATTCGTAGGACTTTTGACCCCCACGGTCCGTGACATATCCCGCAGTGATAGGGGCAGACAGTTTACGTCCATGCTTAAGTTCGTAAGTGTCACGCTGGTCTACTACATCCTCATGTTATTGACGCTGATCAGCCGACCGCTTATTGCTCGAGTTTTGAAGTATACCCAGCCGGCATCGTTGGTGCGTCTGGAAAGTGCGTCAGCGTCACTGGCGCTGGCCACAAATGTCAAAGTACTGTTCCAAGTAATTGCAATGGGTGCCGAGGAGATGTCTCGGATCGGGTCCAATATTGAACCCTCGGACATTGCCGGGTTCTGGAACGCCCAGCCGGTATGGGCATTATTTGCCCAGAACGATCATTGGGTCAGCCCTGAAACTCGAAGCTCGCTAATTGAGTTCTCACGTACGCGGGTCAATGTTATGATGGAGACGGTGGATATTGCCCATGCTTGGTGTTTGAAGGACAGCGAGATTGTGGCTGGGCTAACTGCGTACAAAATCAAGGAATGGCTGGGACTTAATATAAATTCTGGTGTATAAATAAGTAATTTATGATATAAGTGATTGTATTCTCATATTTGTGTACCTGCAGCTGTATTCCTGCAAGTGGGTCAATACCATTGCAGCGCACATGCCAACGTGCACTCCGCATATTTATGCAATTACTAAGCTCCGGGCTAGGTCATAATTTGATCCATAGTGAGATGCTAAACTCACTGCTTCGAGATGCGGCGATGCGATGATAATCCGTTAACAAAAGCATTCGTGACACCCGCTGACTGACACCTCAAAAGCATGTTGCGCCGAGTAAGCCTCGCAGTCACATTCCTCTCAACATGCACAGATCCAGCGAAATTACACCGTATGCGGTCATTAATTACAACAACTCGCAGTACTTCTTTTTAAATATTATTTCGTTGCTTTACGAAACGTATTCTTCAATGTTGTATCTAACACTCAGCTTCGACTGACAAGCCAGGGCACCTTTCGTGGTTGGGACAGTCGGGGCAGTTATCAACGCGCCAGGGTGCGTGATCTGAATGAGTAATGTAATGCTTATCTTTTATTATCTACTTACCCTTAATTGTCCGCATGAACCACAAAGGGGTATACGGCGCGCTTTTCTTCGCATTATGGTTACTCTGCTGCCTTGGTTTTGCCAAAATGCAACGCCAGGTTCCTAGTGATAAACCTGCTGAGGAGTTGCAGTGGCACGCCTGTGAAGCGTTCTCATCTTCTTTCGATTGTGCGAGCCTGGATGCTCCATTGGATTATTCTAACAGCAGTGACACCCGCAGAGCTTCGATTGCAGTTATCAGGTATAAGGCCGGAGCAGGCAAGACGCCCCGAGACGATGTGCTGGGCTCAGTCATTCTCAACCCCGGTGGCCCCGGTGGATCAGGCGTATCGTTTCTGCGCTCGAATGTGACAGATCAACGTAACCAGACCACTGCTCAGTCTCTGGACGAGATCCTAAATGGCAAATACGATCTCGTCTCTTTTGATCCCCGCGGCGTTGGTGAGACCTGGCCCAAGGTCCAGTGTTTTGACGATGTTGATGCTGTATTGTACGCGGAAAACTCTGGGGGCAGCTATGGCATGCCAGGCCAGCATGGGTCACGAGTCATGAAGCATGAGATTGGCTACTTGGTCGCTGAGCAACACCTGCTGGGCGGAGTATGTGCTGCCAACAACAAATCAGAGCTGTTCAAGTACATGAGCACCCCGTTTGTCTGCCGTGATATGAAACATTTACATCAAGCTTTGGGTGATGAGAAGTTGAACTACTGGGGGTTCAGCTACGGTACTGTCATTGGCACTACCTACGCATCAATGTTCCCGGATGACGTTCGCAGGCTGATCATCGATGGCGTGGTGGATATTCCTAACTACTATGCTGGCCTATGGAGTGACAACTTAATTGACACGGAGGCTGAATTTGATAAATTTTTCGAAGAATGCGCTGCAAGTGGTCCCGAAAACTGCGACCTTGCCAAATTAATCGATAGTCAAGATGGAGGCCAGCTGAAACAGAAAGTCATGAATTGGGCAAACACGCTTAAAATTGAACCTTTGTCGGTCATTGATGCAACTCCTCCAAGATTACTGACCTATGGTGATGTAATCGGGCAACTGTTCATGGCCATGTATGGCCCCAAGGTCTGGCCGCGCCTGGCTTCGCAGCTGTATGATGCAATTGGCAATGGGAACCCAGGTGCTTTGCTTGCACCTATAGATATGCACCCGAAAGTCAACACCGAAAGTGAGGCGTTATATGCGATTGCCTGTGGTGATTCTGGGGCGCCAATTCCTGAATCAAAATGGACGGTTGACCAGTTCGAGAAGTATTGGGAGCCTATCTACAAGGATAGTCCCAACTTTGCACCGTATTTTGCCATGTTCGGTGCTATGTGCGGGACCGGATGGCAGTTCAGAGGCGCCGAGAGGTTCAATGCGTCAAACTTGCACGGCTCAACGTCATTCCCTTTATTGGCACTGGGCAACGAGCTGGATCCTGTGACCCCGGGGCGTTACGCTCACCTCATTTCGAAACGTTTTGAAGGTGCTGTGAGTGTCCTGCGTGATGGATACGGGCACTGCTCTCTGTCCCAGCCTAGTGAGTGTATCCGAAGCATCGTACACGATTACTTTGTACATGGCACGTTGCCAGCTCCCGGAAGTACTTGCCCAATTGATGGCGGGCCTTTCGATCCGGTTGAGCACCCCGGTGAAGTTGTGGCTGATGCTTTACTGGCCTTGAACTCGCCATCGAAGGGTAGTAATTTGTGATGTAGAGTGTAATGGTGTTAATGATATGTATGAGCCTCAACAAGCCGAGCTTAGATGTCAGGCGGAAGCAGCAGTGCAGCTACTGTTTTACCGCGCTCATTGGCTAACAAGTCATAGTTGCTGGCCGCAGTACGAGTGGTAGAAACATCTAATTGCATGCCCAATTGCCTGAAAAACTTCTGAGTGTTTGGTCCCAGTATCCGGCTCTTTCCCCCCAGTCCCACAACAAGCAATTCGGGCTTCGGATGGACGATCTCAAACGCACCCAACAATTTCGTAGTATCGAATTCCACGCGTCCGCCCTTGAGTCCCTGAACACCATCTGTCAAGTCCAGCGCGAACGATTCATGGGCCAGCAAAATGAGTCCCCTCGGCTTCTCGGAACTTGAGAAAACTCGAGCCCCATTATCTAGTTTGAATCCGTTTTTGACCACTGAGCTGATATTATTGGGTGGTGGTTGCCGCTCGTATAGCTGGAAATCCTCAATTGTACCAGTCTTCGGAGCCGCATTCTTCATTCGCTCCTCTGGCGTGCGAAACTTCGGCACCCGATTGGGATCAGGCTTAAGTCTGAAATCTGATATGTGTCGTGTTAGGCGGGGGTATGATCTTGTGCGAGTCAGGCGTAGCATTGTAAAGTGGTTATTGGTGCTGCTTTAAATGGGGGATTGAAGAAGGTACGGGGCGAGGTCACGTTCCCAACTGTGCAACTGGATATTTCACCCATCCTGACTAAAAAACCTGAACTTGGGATTTTTCACTATGCCCGTGCAGCCCGTGAAACACATCGCCTCCGTGCTCGAAAACGGCGTAGGCGCTTTCGTTCAGCCCTGCAAGAAAGTCACATTGCGATATTGCAACTGGGGAGGCTCGTCGCGTGGTATGCGCGAGTTGCTGCGCACGCAGTTGCGCTCGTTGGCCCTGGCGAACCCGAAGATCGAGTTCGTGGCTCAGAAAAAAACCGGACACCCCATTGTGCAGGGTGAATATGCGAACGGCAACACCAAGACCGTTTGCGTCAGAAACTATGACCCCAGCAAGATCATGGAGAAAATCAAACTTGTGCAGAACTCCTCGGGCAACAAGTTGCAGAAATATCAGCGCGCCGTTGAATCACACAACCCGTCGGTTCGTGGCATCTGGTCTCCTTTCCATGTCGAAAAGGAGTATCGTTACCGCATTTAGTGTACATATTTATTAAGTTATTCAATAATTTCAAAAAGAGCTGTCTCAGCTACAAATGGCTACTCGCAGCTAACAGATATCTAAATCGGATCGGCCCATACATATTTAGAGCCCGATCATCTTATGGCAGTAGATATGGTCGTGGCTTGGCGGTGCCGTTCGGCAGCTCGGGTACGTTCCTGCCCTGCAGTAGTACCCCACACAATCCCCTTCCCAATTCTTCGTCCCACATGTTGAAGTCGGTCTTACGCGTAGCACGCCATTCCACGAAAACGGCCAAGCTGAACCGCCAGTTCGCGCCGTCTTTGTTCAGCCGAAATGTGTCTTCCTTGAACACTCTCAGCGAAGAGGAGGAGATGTTCAAGGAGGCCGTTTCGAAGTTCGCTACCGAGGTTGTGAAGCCCAAAGCCCGCGAAATGGACGAGGCGGAAATGATGGACCCCGAGCTGATCCAGCAGCTGTTCGCTAATGGGCTCATGGGAATTGAGACCCCCGAGGAACTGGGAGGGGCCGGCGCCAGCTTCACGTCGGCGATCCTCGTGGTCGAGGAGCTGGCCAAGGTCGACCCGTCCGTGGCTGTGATGAACGATGTGCAGAACACACTGGTCAACACGGCTGTGCGCCATTGGGGCTCCGACCACATCAAGGAGAAATATCTCCCCGGGCTGGCCACGGAGAAGATTGGCGCGTTTGGCCTCAGCGAATCGGGCTCCGGTAGCGACGCGTTCGCGTTGGCCACGCGTGCTGTGCCCAAGGGCGATGGATATGTGCTGAATGGCTCGAAAATGTGGATCACAAACTCTTACGAGGCAGAGACGTTTGTAATCTTTGCCAATGCTGAGCCCGAGAAGGGTTACAAGGGCATCACCGCATTCGTGGTCGAGAAGGACATGGGCGTTCGCGTTGCCAAGAAGGAGAAGAAGCTGGGCATTCGTGCGTCATCGACCTGCTCCCTCAGCCTTGAGGATGTTTACGTTCCCAAGGAAAACCTGCTGGGCAAGTACGGCGAGGGCTACAAAATCGCCATCAATGTGCTCAACGAGGGCCGCATCGGCATTGCCGCCCAGATGGTGGGACTCGCCCAGGGTGCGTTTGAGCAGGCTGTGAAGTACACTACCCAGGAGCGTAAACAGTTCGGCCAGTTCGTTGGAGATTTCCAGGGCATGCAATTTCAGACGGCCCAAATTGCTACTGAGATTGAGGCTGCACGCCTGCTACTGTACAATGCCGCCCGTATGAAGGAAGAGGGCCAGAATTTCGTCAAACAGGCCGCCATGGCCAAATTGTACTGTTCTCAGATCGCTCAAAAGACGGCATCGTGGGCAGTCGATGCTATGGGAGGAGTTGGCTACACTCGTGAATTCGATCTTGAGAAGTTCTTCCGTGACGCCAAGATCGGTACAATCTACGAGGGAACCACGAACATCCACTTGCAAACAATTGCTAAGTTGATCGCCAAGGAGATCCGCTAGTATACTCAAAAATAGATACGCCCATTAAAAGTTTTGCTGTGAAGTTTTTAAAATCTAAGTAACATTTGTGATCCACAATTGCAGTGGTTGTGCTCTTAATTATGGATTATGTGGGGTAGATGCTGCAAAAAAAGTAGGGTACACTTCCTAATTTTTTCACAATGGGAACTAAACGTGAATTGGAAGAAATTGAAGTGGATATCACAGCCCCGAAGCCGTTGAACAAAAAACAGAAACGTTTGCTGAAGAAAGGTAAAATCGATGAGCCTCAGCCTGTCGATTTGGATGCTAAGAAGCCCCTCCCCCGCTCCCAGTTCTCAGTGTGGATAGGCAACTTATCCTTTGAAACGACTTCGGATAAGTTGCGACAGTTCATTGTAGAGAACACCAGTACTGTTGATGAAAAAATTACGCCTGAGGACATCACTCGTATCAAACTTCCTTCACGGAAGGGCTTTGCGTATGTTGATGTGAAAACTGAGGCACAAATGAATGAACTCATCAAGCTGTCAGAGTCGCGGTTGGACAATCGTAATCTGCTCATTAAGTCTGCAAGCTCATTTGAGGGCCGCCCCGAGGAACATGCCAACGGCGGTAAGAATCCGCCTAGTCGAGTGTTGTTTGTGGGGAATCTTTCTTTTGACACTACAGATGAGCAGCTGGAAACACAGTTTCAACACTGTGGTGAGATCAGGAGAATACGCACGGCTACGTTCCAGGACACTGGTAAATGCAAGGGATTTACTTTCATTGATTTCAAGACTGAAGAGGCTGCCACAGCCGCATTGAAGGACAAGAGTTGCCACAAGATGAATGGCAGGACTTTGCGTATGGAGTACGGTGAAGACCGCAGCAAACGCCGGCCGCATGTTGATAACGCTGCTGTTCCTGCAGCTGATGGTACTGCTGCGGCTCGTCCAGCCCACACAGATCGCATTGAGCGTGGAGACCGTCCTGAACGTGCTGAGCGATTCGAGCGCAGCGAGAGGCCTGCGCGCACTGAACGACCGCGTACTGAACGGCCACGCAAGGTCGGTATGAGCCGGCCTACTCCTGGCGCTGCACTTTCAAACGCCGTGCGTGGTAAACAGGCAGTGGTCCCCTCGCAAGGTAAAAAGGTCACATTCGATTGAACTTGTTTCTCCTTTTAATGACGTTAGCAATTCTATATTTATTTAAGTACATCAGTTTGAAGCATCATCATCGGTTTTAGTCTCAGAGGCATCTTTGCGTGAGAATATACTCAAACGGCGTACAAAGCTTCCAGATCTTGCGCTGGCGGTGCCGCTGCCACTGCTCTTGTTTAGCAATCGAGATCCCATGCCTCGTAAGGGGCTCTTGCTAATCGGTGATGATGACTGCTCGGCAATAACAGCTTCTTCGCTGTCACCGTCACCGCTAGCAGACTCATCGACCGCGCCGGTAGTATCACCGGCACTGGATCCGAAAAATAATGACTGAGTCCGGCGTGAACCTGGAGTTTTTGTATTCAACCAGGGCAGCCAATTCGAGTCACGAAGTACACTGCCCGCGGATTTGGATGCTCGCGGTGTTGCGGCTGCCTCTTCAGAGATCGACGGCTCTGGGGCAGTCTCCTCAGAGTTCAATGAAGGACCATCGAACAAGTTATGTGGAAGCAACCCGGACGCCGAGATGGGACTCACAATGTCGGACTCTATACCAAATTTTGTGCTGCTAATCGGCAACTTGGGAATATTAGGCGCAGAGTATGCTGGCGGCGTATAAGTCGGCCCATACGCAGCTTTCTCAACAGAGGGAGAGCCCGGTACCAGCGGACCCACCAGCGATCCCGACCGAGAAGTCGGCCGCGAAGTAGGTCTCGATCCAGGTGTATAGTCTGCAACAACAAACGGGTCGAACGAATTGGACAGCGGCGTCAGGGAGGAGGCTCCTAACATACTAGACGAGGGACGAGAACCCAGAGAATGTAGCGAAGGAATTGAAGGTGGAGAGTGCAAATGGCCCGATGAAGGTTGGCTCAGCGATGGCTGGCTCAGCGATGAATGACTCAATTGACTGCCCAACTGAGAGCTTGCAATGCTGAATGGTGTTCCAGAACGACCCAAATTTATAGGCGTAATGGCCGGCTGTTGGCCCAATGGCTGGCCCATACTAGGCGTGAATGCTTGCGGAATAGGTTGGATCGGCTGGCCGTTTAAAGCCGGCAACAACGACCGCGGCGCACTAATGGGAGGACTTGGAGTTCTCAAAATACTCGCTGGCGTGTCTACTCGTGTGGTGTCTACTCGCGAAGAGGAAGATGACTGCAGTGCCACAGGAGCAGACACAGGTGAAGCGATAGGAGAAGGCTTTGATGCCACAGAGGGCGCATTGTTCTCCGAATGTTCTAAATATGCCTCAACATATCGCGACTCTAATGCCTTCTGAGCTCGAGCCCATTCATGCTCAATAATATTATCCAGCCTCAGTTCGTACTCCAGTTCGTGGGCTACGTCAAGGTCAACGGCCGTTGTTTCATCCGAAGGAGTGCTCGCCTCGCGAATGATGTCAAGCTTATCTTCGATCGAATCATTAGCCACGTTCTTCAGTCGCTCAATGAGGTGCCTAATGTTTGCCGACTGCTGCTGATGCACCCTCACCGTTTGCGTGCGCTCACGCACTTTCTGGTTGAGGTGCTGCTCGCGCTCCTGCAACTGCTTGATCTCTATTTCTAAGTCATCCAGCACGCGCTCGCTCTCCAGCTTGCGTTCGTGATGAAGCCGTTCAATATTCTCTGCTTTGGCTTTCGAGTCGCGAGACTCTGCCTTGTACTTAGCGATTTGCTGGGCCTGGAGCCGAATTTTAGAGATTTGCACCTCCAAAGCATGGTTCTCGTCCTCCAAATTTTTGTTTTCGACTCTGATTTGAGTCCGGATGGATTCGTCCAGCTTCCGCAGGTGATTTGCATCGGACATTTCCTGAAGTAGCCCGCAGTGTTTGGCATTAAATTGAGCCTCGGCCTCGTCTTGCTGGACCAATATATCTCTAACTTCACGCTGGACTGCTAAAATAGCTCTGGCCTCATCTTGTTTATCAACAGACTCTAACTCAGGTGTATCGCATTTGAATAATGTGGTCAACGGTGGCGAGAGGTCGCGGCACTCGGGAAGCGTATGCAGTCTTACCGAGGTGCTCATTCCCGAAGCCTGAAGAGCCTCATCGTCTGCCAGCAGACGATTGAGGGTGGAAGAGTTGGACGACGAGCCCAGCAGCTTCACGGCTGCAGGGTTATGATGAGTATGGTGAGAATTGCCGTCGTTCGTGGTGTTGTCTGTGGGCGCGCTGGTGAATTGAGGTGTCGGGGATGTAGCAAAGGATTGCACAGCATGCACCGTGACAGTGTACGACGTGTCGGGGTCCAATTCAGTGATAACGGCCCGCCGTTGGTCACGATCCAGCTCTATCCTCCGGTTGCCCACACGAACGACGTGCTTGCGCACCCGGCTTCGGCGACTGCGCTGGCCTGACGCAGCTGCATACGTCCAAAAGATACTGCACCAAGTATTACCGACATTTTCGACCACAACTTCGGGCCGCGTAGCCTCGGTGAGGCCAATCATGTCCACAAGCTCTGCTTTAGGCCGCCTCAGTACGCTGTAGCAACGGTAGGCAAGAAATGCCAATGCAACAATCCATAAGAACTGGTACAAAGATTCTAGTGCTATGGGTACGACTCGGATTGCACTCGCGACGAGGCCCAGTACCCCGTGCGCTGAGCCAGCGTCCATCGTGCTTTGTGAGGATGCGAGGTAAGGGACCGGGATAAATAGGCAGTGGTTCAATCAACTGAGGACGTCCTTCAATTGATGGCTTCTGGAAAATATATTTCTTAACCTTTTTTATAAAATTCGACAAATGAGAAGCATGTATAGAATCGACTAAACATTTTAAATAGTACAATCCTAATTGAACACTGTCTGCGTGGTGAGCGATGAGTCCGCAGCCTGACTAAAAGTCATGTTCAAGCGGAAAAACGTCTTGCTCAATGACCGGACGCCACGGGGCCCTCAAGTACGTGGGGCCCCAGTGAAACCCTCCGAACAGGCAGAAAGGACACACCCTTCAATTAGACCGTCATTGGTCACCTCCACACCTTGTATATCTTCCGGCAGCCGAAGCCTGGACCGAGCATTGGCGCATGGTGGGGTCCCTTTGGGAACTCTGACTCTGATTGAAGAGCATGGCACCACCGACTTTGCGTCTGCTTTGCTGAAGGCCATGTGTTCTTTATCTGTCACCGAATCCCGCGCGGGGATGGCCTCTCAAGTGGTTTGTGTTGGCGTCCCGGACTGGTTGCGCGCACTACCCAGTGTTCCAGCTCCCAAATCGAGTTCGAAGTCTGCTTCAAATGTCCCCGACAAGATGAAAATTGCGTGGCGGTACGCTAAGTATGCTCAAAGCACAGCCGTAGAGGCAGCTTCGGCCTACTGCCCCGACGTCGACTTCAAAAGCGCTATGGTACCTTCACCACAGGCGAGTGAAGCACACTACATCACTGGGTCGGGGCTTAATGAGTTGGCGACCAAACTCGAGCAGCTTTTGCGAGCGGCGCCCAAATCCACTCTGATCAGAATCGTGGCTCCCAGCTTCATGCACCCTGCAATCTATACTGCCCCGGGGAACAGCTCGCCGCAACAGCTTTTTGCCTTCATTTCACGTCTAAAGGCAGCGGTTAGTGCTCATGGAAACGCTGTGGCGTTTGTAGCTCTGCCGCTTCACCTTTACCCGCGCACTAAGTCGGTCGTCGCTGGGCTGGAACTGATCTGCGACACGTGCATTGAGCTTGAACCTTTCGAGTCGGGCGATGAGAACGTCCAGGGGTTCCTGCATATAAATAGAATAGCCACACTCTCTGATCGAGGAGAAATGGTCGAACAACGAAGAGAGTTGTCTTTCAAGTTGGGCCGCCGTCAGTTCGAAGTCAGTCCATATGCCATCCCCGTGGAGGTCAGTGAGGACATACCCCAGGAATCTGAGACTTGGTAGACATGCTGACGGACCGTTGGTGTACATAAAATTTAGACACTTATTTATTGTACTCAGTTACATGTTGTGTTACTTGCCATTGAGGTGTCAAGTAACGAACGCGTCAGACCCTTGCCCGTGAACATCTGTATACAAATGAGATGGAGATCCGTGGCTATCGAGCTGCTGCTACTTGTAGGCGTCTTCGTGTTTGCCAAGGGGTTCTTGCCGCCTACGAGAACCAAACTCGGGTTTGCCACTGAACAGACTCCAGTACCGCCCGTGTTTGACAAGATGGTGCTTATGGTCGTGGACGCGATGCGGAGCGATTTCTTGTTCGCCGAGTCTTCAGCCATGCCGCATGTACACTCGTTACTGAGAGAAGGGCACGGTTATGGCTTTACAGCATTTTCGGATCCCCCTACTGTGACTCTGCCCCGCTTAAAGGGGATCACGACGGGCGCGTCCCCCAATTTTCTGGACGCGGTGCTAAATATCGCTGAGTCGGACACCGCGTCAACTTTGCATAACCAGGATTCTTGGGTGCAGCAAATGCGGGCTCAGAACCGTTCCATGCACATGTATGGTGATGAGACGTGGCTTCTCCTGTTCCCTGGGATGTTCGAGAAGCACGATGGCACGTCTTCTTTTTACGTGGCGGACTTTACCGAGGTCGATTTCAATGTGACGCGGCACTTGGATGCAGAGTTGTCCTCTTCGGCTAAATGGGATACACTCATCTTACATTACTTGGGGCTGGACCACATTGGACACAAAGGCGGCCCTAGGAGTCCCCACATGAAGGGAAAACAAGAAGAAATGGATGCAGTTATCAAGCGAATCTATGAAAGCTTGGACGATTCTACTCTGCTGGTGGTCGCGGGCGACCACGGCATGAATGATGTGGGAAATCATGGCGGTGCCTCTCAGGGCGAGACTTCAGCGGCGCTGGCGTTGTTCGCTAAGAAGTTTAATAACCCCGTAGAGGCTCCATTGCCTGTTTCTGAGGACTACTCGTACTACTCACGGATTCTTCAGGTCGATATAGTGCCGACATTAGCGATGCTGTTGGGATTCCCGGTCCCCCAAAACTCACTCGGGGTGTTCATTCCCAACTTGTTGGGACTTTGGGACAGTTCTGATCATCAGGAGGCTATTTTGGCTCATAATTGCAAACTGTTGGGGGCGGATAACTGCGATGTTGACGGACTCCGAGAGACACAGAGGCACCTTATGCGTACATCTTCGGAGCATATTCTTGCTTACATGTATGCAGGCGTTGCTGTCCTTGCACTAGCCACGGTGCTCTCGGCTGCGCAGACTTATTCAATTCTGCGACCTTTGAAGACCGTGCTTCCTAGAGCTCGCAGATCACTACTGTTATGGATCGTGGCTGTTCCGGCCCTTTACTTCGTAGCTATGATGGGCAGCTCAACTGTTGAAGAAGAGCATTTTGTTTGGTACTGGTGCTTGAGTGGTATACTTGCGCACGCCTTTTTGGTGAGTGATTCTTGGATTGGTAAACTCCCTTACATTATTGCACTGGCGTGCTTCCGGTTTATCAGGGGCTGGAATAGTGCTGGCCAAAAATGGGCAGCTTTATCAGACTCGGCAAAGTTCGTTTCGACATATCCTGGCAGCCCTATGATTACAATGTCGTTTGTTGCTTTACCACTACTGGTTGTTTATGGAACGAGCCAAAAGTCAAGTTTACTCTGGAGCGGCTCAGCATCAGCCATTGTGTTCGCCTTCAAAATGGCCAGTAAATATCACCCTGTTGGACTTCCCTGGATGATTTGGTTGGCGAGAGCGGCGTTTGGTGTGTCGCTGGCCGAGGCATGGTTTAACCCCACAGATTCTCGTGGACTATGGCTCTTCATCATGGAATCTAGACTCACAAACACCCCTCTGTGGCTATTCATGGTGCTAGCCAGGCGCGCACTTAGACTCACGGGCAATCAACTGGGCCCTGTGTATACGATTGTGGAACTCTGCTTCGAATATGCAACCTTCTTCGCCTTTGGGGGATCTAATTCGTTGGCTACAGTTGACTTGTCTAATGCCTACAATGGTGTCAGTGGGTACAATATCCCTTTGGTCGGACTTCTCACATACTTGGGTAACTGGGCCCCATCACTGTTCTGGGCGTTGTCCAACAACACACCGTCTAGTCAACGGTACCGTCCATTGAAAACACTATTTTACTGTATGTCCTGTTTGAGTGTGACGCTGGCTTGTTTGATTCTTCGTGAGCATTTATTTATTTGGACAGTCTTCTCGCCAAAACTTTTATATGTGGTCGCGTGGTTGTTATTCCACGAAATTGTTGCGGGACTCTGTATACACCTCGCCAACAGCTACTACTAGGTTCAAATTTGGGAATTAAAATTGGCAAAATTGTCTAGCGTTCAATAATGTACAATATATAGAGGAAAAGATTCGATTCATTTTGATTTATAGGCAATGAACTGTTCCAGGTTCTTCAGTGCCTCTAGGGCTTGCTGCCTTCTGACGGGTTCGGCTTTGGGAACAGACTTCAATGATCGCTTCATGTGAGGCTTCAACATCTCAAGTCTCGAGTTCAGGTTGGGTCGAATATATTCTTCCTGATTGAAAGGAGCATCATTGTCGCCAAACAAATCAAACAACACATTCAGAGCATCAATGTGCGCTTCGACATCATTAGTGTGCTCGAGGAGTAGGAAAATCAGCTTCGCAGTGCTGCCAATAAAGTCCAGCTTTATGGCAAGAATGCGCTTTTCTGCGCTGATTTTCTCACTCTGCTGGCGCATTTCCTGGTTCTCGGCACCCGGAACTACGCCTAGCAACACCGTTAGACTTCGAGCACAATCCTCCCACGTCAAGTTTTCCTGTGCGTAAAGCTGTTCAATAATATTCAATACGCGGAGAACGAGGTCCGCGATTTCACCATGACGTTCCAACGCATCAGGTAGTTGCATGAATGCAGAACCGAGGAGACCCAGAGCCACAGTTATAAGCTCAACTTCATCAGTATCATTGAAGCAGGTTTCAAGACATCTGGCGATAACATCAGCGGCAAGCTCCGACCAATCCTGTTGCAAACCGTTCAACGACCAACCAATGTTATTTAATACATGCACGCAATCAACTCTGAACTGTTGTTGGCTAAGCAGATCAAGAATGCGCGGCTGAGCCTCCGTAACCAGTAGCGTGAGGGCATCAAGATCGTCTGTTTGGGCAGCGATCGCCAACAGTTCCAAGCACACAAGGATGGCATCGGTTTCTGAGTTCGGAATCTGCTTCAACGAATCTGCTAGACATCTCAAGATTTCGGTCATATCTTCAGTGCTCTGCTCTGTTGCTTCAAGAGACAAATTGAACATGGCACCTAGACCAAATACCTTTATGCTCCACGAGCTGGATTTTATCGATGCTTTCCCCAACTCTTGAACTTGATCGGCACTGCAAGTTTCGAGCAGTGATTCTGGTACCTCTGACATGTAATACACAAGCTCAAAAGCACTAGTGCAACAATCCTCTGGAATCAACTCCGATTTGACAGCCGCGGAAGCAATCGCAAGGGCTAATTTGGCACACTCTTGGTAACCTTCAACAACACCGGTCGTCTGGATCAATGATGAACAGAGACTCAAGCAAGCGGTGGCCATCTGTATAAAGATCTGTTTATCGGTGGATTTCATCGAGGCGAGGTCTTCTTGTGAAATTTGGAGTTTTTCGGCGTAGCTGTTCAAAGCAGTTTTGACGTTTTCCCGAATCATATAAAGCGACGGATCACGACCCTCCAGGAGCGAAATGGTTTTGAGCACACTTAAGCCAGAAGCTACTATCTCTAATGAAGAGTCCGAAAGAATATTTGTCAAGATCAATTTGACCAATCTTTCCCGAAGCAACATATGCCGAATGTTGTCATCTTCCAGTAGATTGATGATTGCATTTAACGCCGAAAGACGCTCATCCGCACGGATAGATTTGAGAGATGCTATCAATGGCAGGACCTGCTGGTCACGTACTTCCTCGTTGACGGGATAAGCGACAGCACTCTTCCGAGCATTTTTGAGAACGGTTTGTTTCTTATGCTTTGCCATTGAGCAGATGTTTTGACTTTTCCACGATCCAACGCTGTTGCGTTGAAGCTTTCCACTACTAGGGGATTTTTTTTCCCACTCTAATGCAATATCCACGATACGCTTATGTTCAAGTTCTCGAGAAATCATCACGCCCTAAACAATTTCAATATTTCACCAGAATGGTTTTGCTGAGTCTATTTAGGAGGTACTCCAGCGAGACCCTCAAGAGTATTTCGAAGATCAAGTCCCATGTTCCTGCTGGTACCAGACTGAAAGGCTGTAATGTACGAAAAGCAGGGGAGGACCCTGTCGCGTTGGCCGACGAAGAATATCCTGAATGGCTGTGGACCTTACTGGACGCAGATGCCCAGAAGGCTAAACTGGAAGCAGATCCCATACTTGCTGCCAGGAAGGCCAGAAGACAGGCTAATCGCCAGAAGATCAAAGATAACAACTTCTTGGCCAAGATGGGCCAATAAATAGCTGCATTGCATTGTACATATTATTATTATGAGAAACATAAGATTGCTGCAAATTAGGTGGCTAAACTTGGAGGTGCAGCGAACTTGTTGAACTTACTTTTTGCTAGATTCGCTGTTCTTGGGCGGTTCTGTTAGATCCCCGAATGCTAGCTCCGCCATCTTTTCGTCTTCGTCATATTTCGGATTCAAGTTTCCGTCTTTTTTGAGTTGTTCACTTGAACTGTTAGTATTTGTTGCTCGTCTGTTGAGAGTCTCCTGAACGTTCGGTACTTACAGAATGAGAGGCTGAAAGGTGTAGATGCCTGTGGCAGCACCAACCAAAATAGCAATGAACGGCGTGACATAATCTCTCATTTTCAATTGTGCTCAACTCAGTTCACAACGGTAGTGAGCTGGGCGCTTCAATCGTCGAGGCAGCGGTAAATATATACTAATTCATTAGAGGTTCGGAAGATCCTACATGTAGTGACTAAGCTCCCAACGCAGTAGGTATTTCAGCTGTAATTACACTTCTTTTTCTTCTTGTAGCCGATGATGAAAACTGATAGGGACAACTGATTCTCTTGAAGATACAAATATCATGGAATCTAGATAGTAAATTTCTGAGGCACTCACTGAACTTTATTTCGAATGCGAGAAGATCAACAAGCACAATAAATACACAGATATATACATCTTTTTGAGATCACGGCTTTTCATCACGGTGCCTTGCCAGATACTTTTCACGAAAGTCATCGTCTAACTTCAGCGGCCGTTCAGGGCCCTCTTCACCATAAGGGCGTCGCTGGTATACGAGAAGCCAGCGCTCCCATTTTGTGAACTTTTGTACACTGCAACCTCTGAATTCAAGGTGCCTATGCAAAGGGATCTCAGTATTTGAGGCCTCTTCCTCCTCTAGAGGTAGCCAGAATGCAAGCCTGCGGCCCTCATTCAAACGTTCAGAGGCGAATTCGAACAGATCGCGCAACATGAGGCTCAAATCGTAGGGCTTTTTTGTGGCAATGTAGTCCCTTCGGAGATGGGCCAGTTCACTATCAACAACAACGTTCTCTTTTCCCACGAACCGTTCGGGCTTAGCAGCACCACAAACCACGATCCTTTCTCGAACGCCATAGGGCGGATCGCAGATGATGGCGTCAAATTTGATCCGCGAGTGAAGCGCGTTATGTGTGAAGTCCATCTCGAACGCTCCAATAAAATTGCGGGTTGTACCGTATTGCTGGAAATTGAGATTATACTTCTTCAAAGGGCGAATATCAATGTCTGAGGCGATAACATACCCCCCGTGGTGGGCGGCAGCTAATGGGAAACTACCAGTCCCAGAAAATGGATCGTAAACATAATGTCCTGGCTGAATTTGAGCTAAGTTGCTAGTCACTAGAGCCAGTTCAGCCTCAAAGCTAGTGGTTCCAACATGCCGCCTCTTTTTCAGATCGTATTTATCCATCGCTGAGCGATCTGAAACTGCGACCAGTTTAGTGAACCAAACGTACAGTAGCTTATGGGTGATATCGGTGTACGACTCCACTAAAACCAGCCTTACCTCAGGATTTTTCATCCTGATCGGTCCATCAAGTTTGAGATACGCAAGTTTATTGAACTCAGCCAGCTGGCTGTCTTTATCTCTGGTGGCACGGAACGTGGAGAATTCGATCTTGAAACTTTTACCCATCAGATCATTGAATTGGGCAAGATTAGCCTGATTTTGGGCATGAACTTCCTCAAGAGTCTCGCCTTGCGAGAAAATCCTATAAACAGCGCGGCTGAGAATGCTGCGCGACACGATTTTCGCAGCATCTGCCTCTGAAGGAAGCTCAACCTCAAGAAATGGGGACTCTGAGGAATAATGCCTCAAATCAAGCGGTATATTGTACATATCTGCAATTGCTTGCAATTCAGCTGCCCGAAAGTCTTCATTCTGTTGGGCCAAGAGAATGAGGAATCTCATGTTCGTTAAAGACTGTAAGCTCCTCTTATAAATAAATATTTCACCAGTCTTGAAATACCGATTCGCACCTTGCCCTGCTCGAAGTACGTATACAGACTCGTGTTTCGTACATATGAAGCATAGATCGGAATCAGGAAAATTGAACAAAAGAAAGAAAAAAAATCAAATATGAACATAATTTAAATATTAATCAATCACAACCCGATGGACTAGTGTTGAGCATGGATGGCTCGTTAAACGGAGTGTTCTCGGCCTAAACATTAGCCACAGTCTCACCACTATGAACTGTGTCAACTAGCGGCTGTTCCGTGGCGACTTGTTCGCACTCCTCCGCGAGCTTCATATATTTCTCTAGGCTCTTCTCACGCTGGACAAAATATTGTTGCAGCTCCGTTTCAATGTCATCGCACGACCAATGAGGAGAAATGGAAAAGTGGTCAAGGCAGCACGCAATACTGGGGATGCTGTATAGCTTGATACCGCTCAAATAAAGGTGCGGCTCTTGTAGGATGGTCTTCTGCATATATGGCTTGACTTGCTTGTACCATTCCTCGAAGTTGTGTCCATCAAAAACTGGTACATGTTCTTGCTTCAACACTGGGACCAAAGTTTGCGAGAGCGCGCGCTCAGTAGCTTCGATATCAATCTCGACCGGTTCAGGCTGGGGCCCGCGGTATTCGCTGGTATCAACGAGGTGTGCATTAAAGTGCTTCCACTGCTGATCGTTCCAGAATTCAGCAAATTTCTGAGGAAGTTGGAACTCATGTAGCGATGTTGCCGCTTGGTTAAGTCCTTCCTTGAAGGTTTGTAATGCTCGTGTAGAGTCCTCAGCGGCTTTACCTACTTTATCAGCGGCCGTTTCGGAAAAGTCGGTGATTTTGCCCTTCAGCTGCTCCAAAGTTTTGGAGAACTCTCCCTCAGGTGCAAGCTGCCTTACTGTTTCGCTAAGTTTAGCAACAGCAGCCGCGGCAGAGTCATGATGGCGGTCGTGAGCCTCAGCCAGAAAGTTTTCAATCTTATCGTAGCAGTCGGTGAGGAAATCGGTAAGGAATCCGTCAGAATTACTGTACTCTTCGGGGTTCGTATGATCTACAGCAGGCTCAGCGTCAGAGTCTTCAGCACTAGTTTGCTGATCATGCTCACTGTGATCCAGTTGGGGCACAGTGAATACATCAGGTTCAGTATTAGAGCGCAAAAGCTGCTCATCGGTATCGCTCTCGGTAGATCCGTACTCATCGTCAGTCAATTCCTCGAACTCGCTCCTACTGACTTCATTGCGCTCATCGTTAGTGGCCCACTGGTTGTCTAGTGCCGACTGCACCTCAATGGGGAAATCAGCAGTAACGCCATTGTCGATGCCGGAGTTAATTGTATTACCAGGTGCAATTTCTGCTACGAACTCATCCAATGACTCGATGTCGTCCGCGTCAGCGCTGTCTCCTGCACTATTAGCGCCATCCGACTGAAGTCCAAATTCATCGTCAATTAGATTCCACGACTCAGAACTTTTTTGCTGGTATTTCTCCGCACTCATTGAGCTAGAATTGCTGCTCTTCTAGGGGATTGATATCTGTTTAATCTCCGGATGCCGAGTAGTCTGGAGAAACACAGGTAAGGTAGGGCGGGAGGCGTGCGCTCCGTTAGGGTCCTCCCACCGATGATTTACATGCGTGCGACTCAAATGTTGAACCTTAATTTAAATATTGGACGTGAAGTACACGATTAATGAGAGCTTCGAATACAGGTATTTAGGACGGCTAATTACTAGGGTGACTTCTTTTACTGTCGATATATACTAATTCCATTCAATCGACCTGTTATTAGGGCCTCCGTATCAAATCTAATTTTGGGTTAGGTCCGATATGCACGATCTTGGGTGGTGAAGAAGGATTAGCGCGCCATAGAACCTGGTACCTTCGAAATGTGCTGCTTATGTTGCTTAGGGGCCTGGTTCTCCGTGTGATCACGTGCTACGCGTTTGTGGGCGCCAATGAGTCGCAAGTGTACTTACATAAGCGGATTGGGTATGCACTCAGCTGCGCCTTCCGTGATCTCTACCCTCTAACAAGACTTATTTTGCTAGACTTAGGAAATAGATTCCATCTTTAGGAAAAACGATGTCTGCCCACGACGAAGACGACGAGTTCTTCGCCGACATTTAGTAATTATCATTTGATGGATGTGACTGGCGCTGAACAGTATACGTAGTACGGTCTTCACCTTTTGGAAACCGCCGAACACTAGCAAAACTTCTAGGATACATCTATTGCGTGTACTTTCGTATACTCTCTGTGACACTCAAACATTCAACTTTATCTTCACGCTCCTTCTCTCGCCATGTTTCGTATTCCAAACGCGTACCACTACAAGTGAAATGCGGTTGATCTATATGCGGTGTGTGGTTAGAGAAAGAACAACAAACCGGACAAACGTACTAACTCTAATTTCAGTGGTTCTAAACAAGACCAAACTAAACCTGCTGCCAAGCCAGCCGAGGTGAATGAAACCTCCGCCGGCGCGGCTCCGGCTTTTGCAGCCAGCGACCCCAGAGCTGCCCTGTTTGGTGGTTCTGCGTCTTCCGCTGCTACTGAAGCTCCCGCCGTTTCGGAAACTCCTGCGGCAGCTCCAGCGGCAGCGCCAGCGGCTGCTGGAGGATTCGATCCTCAGGCCTTCGCGAAGCAGCTCGCTCAATTGCAGCAAATGCAGCAGGGTGCGTCCTCAAATGCTTCTGCCACCCCGGCGACCCCGGCAATTCCGGCTGGGTTCCCCGGTATGGCGCCCCCTGCGAACCCTCAGGCTGCAGGTGCACGATCCGGTCACACTGAAGAGGGTTATCATGCTGGTAACATCTTTATCCCCGCGAAAGATGAGGGCAAGATGTTTATTGGTGGTCTCAATTGGGAAACTACTGATGAAAGCATGAAGAACTATTTCAGTGCGTTCGGTGAGGTGCTTGACGTCAACGTCATGCGCGATACCAACACCGGAAGGTCGCGTGGTTTCGGCTTCTTGTCCTTCAAGGACGCTAAGTCTGTAACGGAAGTGTTGAAGCGCGAGCATTTCCTTGATGGTAAAATCATTGACCCCAAACGCGCTATCCCGCGTGAAGAGCAGGACAAAACCGCCAAGATCTTCGTGGGCGGTGTGGGTATGGACGTCACCGAGGATGATTTCAAAAACTTCTTTGAGCAGTACGGTACTGTCATTGATGCCCAGCTCATGATTGACAAGGACACTGGACGTCCTCGTGGTTTCGGATTTGTTACATTTGATGACCACGCTGCTGTTGACAAAATCGTGTCCGAGAAGTTTTTGGACTTGAAGGGGAAGTCGATCGAGGTCAAGCGTGCCGAACCTAGGTTGGGTCGTGATTGGCAGAACCGTAACGCTGGCATGCGCGCTGGTGGAATGGGCGCCATGGGTGCCATGGGAGGAGCCATGGGCGGAATGGCCGGTGGTGCATACCCAAATGCCATGGACCCAAATATGATGAGCCAGTACTACCAGCAGTGGCAGACCTACATGACCCAAATGCAGGAAATGATGAAAACTGGTGGAGGCTCTCCTGGAGCTCAGCCTACTATGCCCCCCGGGTCCATGCCTGCGGGCATGACTGGGATGGGAGGAGACGCCAATGCTCAGTCTAGCAGCGATCCCCGGAGAGCTGCTGGCCAAGACAACGGTGACTTTTATGATGATCGCGATGGTCGTCGCGATCGCAGAAGGGCCGACGAACGGAGACGCTCGAGGTCGCCTCCCGGAGGTCGTCGTCGGAGGGGAGGCGCTTTCGCTCGCGACCCACGGGATAGAAATTACCGCCGCTAAGTTTGTTGGGTAAGTATTAAAATTTGTAAGTTACAAAAGATATTTGCTTAAAGCAGAATTTATGTATTTCATATAAATGGAGCGTGACATTAGAGCTCGGCATTGAGTCTAAATAACCCTGACAGCATGCATCACATGCATTGTTTGAGTACCGTGTGGCTGCTGGGTCCATGTTTTTCCTAGTCACCCGACACAATTTGAGTACCCAATCTCAAGCTGTGTAATACTATTTATTCAACACCACCAACTTCCAGCATTTGCCACAAATTAGAAGGCGAATTAAGGCACACACGCATTATTTTCCCTGCCAATTCAATTGGTAGATTCAAAATAAATGCAGGTATCGTCTACACAGTATGCGTGGCTGTCTATAGGAGTTACATCCTTAGCGAGTATCCTCGGTAGCCTCACCATTTATATCGATGTGATATGGAACTCTATTAGCTCCCGGCATTTCTCTATCGCCCACTCCGATACTTTTATCGGCACTGCGCTGGCTTTGAGTTGCGGAACCTTGCTAATTACCGGCCTGAATGCATTGCTCCCCAAATCGGTGGCATACATCCTCAAGGCGCGGCCAGATCTTGAAACCAAACAGGCCAATGCGCTGATTGTTCCTTGCTTTGTTGCTGGTGCTGCGTTATGCCTAGCACTCAATTATATTGTGCTCCGATTTGCTGCCAATTCTCTGGCGCCTTGCCCGCATGATTTGGACACAGTGAGCCGACCAAGGAAAAGCATTGTGCATGCAGACCATGAGCATCTGCCATTGTTGCAAACCGATGTTCATGACCATGGTGCTGTGAGATGTGAAACTGACCACCGGCAGGATGTCGAGCACAATGCCGGGCTACAAGAACAGCAAAGTGGAGAAAGTGACTCTGACTGTGCTCCAGATGAACTCCCCAGTGTTGGAAGTCATCTTGGTGAGCACTCGCATCAACATTCGCATCAACATTCGCATAGTACCTCGCACGAGACATCTCACGCACTTGAGCATAGCCACTCGCATGGAAGCCATTCGCATGACAGTCATTCACATGACGGTCACTCACATGGACCACATAATCATTTTGCTAATCTTGAACGTAAGCAGGGCGCTCAATTGCTCGCTATCGGATTGCAGACTACGCTTGGGATTTCTGTTCACCGGCTTCCTGAGGGTTTACTGTTGTTTGCCACTTCGCGTACTGATAGTGAATTAGGGCTCAGCCTTGTGCTTGCTTTGTGCATTCATAGCTTCTCCGAAGGGTTCTCTGTGGCCGCACCTCTTTATGGTGCTTTGCAACGACGGTCCCTAGTTGTGATCCTCTCCGCCTTGCTGGTGTGTGGTCCGCAGATCATTGGAGCCTATATTGCATCAAAACTATTCTGTGATGCTGAGCTCACCGGTAACTCTTTGTTTACATTTGGCCTCTGTATTGCGGGCACTGCGGGCTTTATGTTGGTCGTTTGCATTCAGATGATTGGCTCAGCATTCCGATACATCTCTCAGGAGTTCGTTTTGGGTGGTGTTTTGACAGGCGCACTACTTTCGCTGTCCTCTAGAATGCTGTAAATGAACTAGAACTTATTTGAGTAAAATTTATATTTATTGTTTGAAGTAAATTGTGACGCAAGGGGCGCTTCATTATGTGACTGAACTGCGTCTGATTCAATCAACTAACTAGTTGCGCTTCCGGTTGCGCTACCAGTGATACCAACTTGCACGATCAGATACATATTGACAAGAACCAAGAAGATCGTTAGCAGACAACCAAAAATGATACCAAACCAGCTACTAGCATAGTTGGCCTCCTTTTGGGACGGAATCGCATCCGGCGAATCAAGCTCGTACTTCTTGGTTGTTACCTTCATGATGTGCGATCGCGCAGTGAGGTAAATCAATGGTGTGGAGATAAAAGGAAGTGTGATCGTGCACACAACTTGAGACCAATTCAAGGCCATCGTAATTCCTCGTTCGCCCATAGAAGCCACAATCACGACACATGGAATCATTGTAATCACTCGCGAAACAAGCCGGCGTACCCACGGTTTCGTGCGCCAGTGAATGTGACCTTCGGATACAATCTGGCCTGCCATGGTGCAGATAACACTTGAACTAAGTCCGCTAGCCAGCAAAGAAATGTAAAAGATGACGGCTGCTCCCTTGCTGAGATATTCCCGGAAGACATCATTTAGTGAAAACAAGTCCGCCGTCAGTGCATTTTCTTGCATGTACATAGTGTCGCCAGCTACAATGATGATCGCCGAATTAACCAAGAGTGCAATCGTCAAAAGGGCAGTCACGAGCTCAGCACAAGCGTACACCATAGTCTTTTTGACTGCATGTTGGCTGGGGCGGTAATCCTCTGCTGTTTCACCTCGCGCTTGCGGGTTGTACCCGTGTCTCTTGTCAGAGTCACGGACACGAGCAATTGATTGAGCGCTCCCAATATAAAGTGACTGCGGGGTCACAGTGGCTCCAAAGATACCCGCGGCAGCTGGGATTCCAGCAGCCGAGATAACGACACTGGATGGGACGAACCCAAGCATTACATGGTTCGGATCGGTGGCAGGAATACGGCCTAGCAGAACACAGAAACAAACAACAATCACTAGGATCAAGACCGTAATCCCTATCTCTAAAGCACGTAACGCAACCATGCCCATGTCACGTCCATAGACAAGCATTATGAGCAAAACATCAACGAAACTGATAAAAACACCAGCAATCAAAGGGACCTTCAAAAGAACCTTCAGAGCAATCGCAAATCCAGCAATCTCAGCCACATCGGTAGACAGGATACTGGCTTCTCCCAGGAACCAGATTCCCCATGTCAGGTACCGATGAAGATGTTCCTGACAATTCTGGGCAAGATCACGCCCAGTAACGGTCCCTAAACGAATTGACAAAATTTGAAGGTAGATAGCAATCACAGTTGAGAGTAAAACCACGAACAGCATCTTGTACTCAAACTGGGCACCGCCAGTCACACCTGTAGAGTAATTTCCTGGGTCCATGTAAGCCACTGAAACCATGATTCCTGGTCCAATAAAGCTAGCAAACTTTTTGCTGACTTTCCATGACTTTTCCCAAACAGCGCGCTCAGCTTTAGTGTTGTTAGCCGAGTAAGTCTCAGTGGAGCTGGTTGACTCAACTTCACAAAGACTGTTCTCTTTCTTAGTCTCAAGATCCCGAACGCTAAGCTCGTTGTTCCTGTGCTCGAAAACATCAACATCTTCGTCACTATCACATGAAACATTCTTCGCAGGACCCCCCTTGCCACCCGGCAAACTGGGCCATTGCTTGAACGTAGGAAGTAAATTCGAAAACGTCATTTTCAAGGAAAAAGTGTAGCTTACAATTTGTGTAGTTGTTGTTGGCTCAATCTTGCATCCGATTTATATACCGTACCGGCGAGGTTTTTAGAGACAAAAAAAGTTTGTCTAATTTGGTGGTTTCGTGGGGGTGCTCACCCACACATCTGTAGGGTACTCATGCACGGCGGTGACTGCATGGAGCGGTTCGAGTTAAGTGATCAAAAACTTTAGTATTATGGAGGTTACCTCGAGACTTCCCATGAAAGGTTTATGATTAGTGCATTTATTTAATTGAGCTGATTTGAATATAAATCAGAAATGCGAACAACGCAGAGGGCTAAAACTTGTTGAATAGCATGGGTTAGGTAGTTTGACGGTTTAGGAAGGGGTCGTCGGCACGGCGCTATTTGGCCTCTATTCTTCGCATGAAAAAAAAAATATTTTACTGAGAGGCGAAAAAACTGGAATTATAGAGTAAAAATACATTTTTCACATAATAATTTGAATACTCAAGAATCCTCGTCGTCACTATCATCTTCGGCCCCGATTTCTCCGATCGTTGGTGGAGATTCCAATGGTAGATAAACAGCTTTCTTATCTAATTCATCAAGCCCCTTCTGGAGTTCTCGAGTCATTGACGATATAACTGCATCAGCGGAATACTGTATCCATATAGCATAGTCCTCAATTAGAATCAATCGGTAAACCGCGCTGAGCTCAGACTCGAACACCTCCAGCAACCTGGCAAAAACGCTTAACAATTGTGTCTTGCCACCTTGAAACACGCTTATAACGTCCTTCCAGACCTGCATAGTCAGATCCCAGTTCCTGTACAACGGCTTCGTTAGAGCGCGAGCAGTGCAATCTACCAGCACCTGTTGAACCGAAGTGTAGCTATTGTACAGAAAGCTCATTCCGGGAACCAATTTACCTACTGTCCAAGCACTTTCTACCGTAGCATCGCCTAAATTGGTGCGGTAATCGTATGCCCACCCGAATACTAATGGCACAAGACCGACGTAAGTCTGCTTTTGATTCTCCAAAAGGTACTGTCGGTGGCCTAACTTCATCAATCGATCCTTCAATTCTCCGGTCAGCTCTAAGTGGTCTGGGAACCTGAAATGCAACAACTCTTTTATCATATCATCATCGTAAAAATCAGCCCAATAGTGTTCAGGGTCGAACTCATCAATTGTTCTCGCCTTCATTAGTTCATGTTTCTTGCCTGCTGGTTCATTTTCGGGTTCGGCTAGTTCGTTTATATCGTTTCCTGTATGCATGGAAAGGCCCACACGATCTTTATGTTGATTATTGAACCCATACTTCACTGTGTTTTCCAATTCGGCAGGTAAGTCTTGTTCAATTTCCCAATTAAAGTCAATCTCATCGGGCGCTAGCTGTTGCACATCACTAGGATGGAGATCGACTTCTTGAATGAGCGGCTTCGTGCTTTGTTGCTCTTGTTGTTCTTGTTGTTGCTTGGTAGCCAGCAGCTTTGTGATCATGTCCAAGTCGGCAAAGTGTTCACCAGGTTGTAATTTCGCAACCTTACACTTTACAGTCGATGTTTTGAGATCATATGATGATTTCATCCGGTCGTCCTCAATTACCTGGCCTGGAAGCCTCAAGCGTAAATAGTATGGCGGAAGAGAGAAAACAAATAAATCGTCGGTTACTTCGAACTGGATCATGGAAGCCTTAATATATGGAGCACGGATGTTGACATAGATGAAATCATTATCCTGTTCAACATCGAATTGTGGTGTGATCATTATTTAGACTTCAACAATGGTCGAGATTAATATGGGGCAGGGTCCAAACCTCTCAGCGTTTAGAAAAATTACATAACCGTGAATTTTTCAGTGTGGCTTCAGTGACCCGAACAGGCACCAGAGTGGTTCAATTGAAGTTTCTGCACTTGCTTTCAGGTTCGTATCAATGTCGGAGATTCCCAGAAAAAGATTTGTGGGACGGAGGACTGAAAACGGCTCCTCAGAAACAACGGCCGTTGCTCGTAAGCCAATCAGACGTGCTTTGAACCAGATCCCTGACGATATTTTACAAGATGAGGCACTGAACGAGGCAATGAAGTTGCTACCAAAGAACTACAATTTTGAAATTCACAAAACAATCTGGAATATTCGCACCAAACACGCCAAACGCGTGGCTCTGCAAATGCCTGAGGGTTTACTGGTGTACGCATGTATTGTGTCAGATATTATTGAACAGTTCTGTGGAGTAGAAACTGTGGTTATGGGAGATGTTACTTACGGTGCCTGCTGCATTGATGATTTCACGGCTATCAGCCTGGGTTGTGATATGCTCATACACTATGCGCATTCATGTTTGGTTCCTATCGATGTTACTAAAATCAAGGTGCTATATGTTTTTGTCACGATTGAAATTGATCAAGACCACTTGGTGAAAACATTGGTGCATCACTTGGCTGGTAAAAAGCTCGCTTTGGTGAGTACTATCCAGTTCAATTATACTCTGCATCAAATTTTGGAACCTCTGCGTCAGATGGGTATTGAAGCATCAAGCCCGCAGCAGATGCCCCTATCCAAGGGTGAAGTGCTCGGTTGCACCGCTCCCAAGTTGGACCAAGACGACATTGACGCAATTGTCTACATTGGAGATGGCCGGTTCCACCTTGAAAGCGCCATGATCTATAATCCAGATTTGGTGGCGTACAAGTATGATCCCTACAATAAAGAGTTCACGGTTGAGGAATTCGGTCACCAAGAAATGCAGAGCATTCGCACTAGTGCGATAAACCAAGCTCGGACTGCTAAGAAGGTGGGGCTGATTCTGGGCGCACTGGGCCGTCAGGGCAACCCACAGACACTCGCCCAGCTCTCTGAGCGACTCAAAAGTCATGGCAAAGAACCGGTAGTAGTTGTTCTTTCTGAAATTTTCCCTGCCAAGTTAGCGGAATTCACCGATATTGATTGTTGGGTACAGGTAGCCTGCCCGCGATTATCGATTGACTGGGGCTACGCGTTCCCGAAGCCGCTGCTAACGCCATATGAGGCCATGGTAATGCTGGACGAGGATACATGGATGCCGGATAACCGATACCCTATGGACTACTATGCCACGAAGGGGTATGGTAGAGGCGCTCATCCGCGGCCCGAAGCCACCAAGCCATTGAACAACCATTCACATGCTAGCAATGATCCTAGCTGTTGTGGCAGTTCGAAGTGTGATGAGAAGTCATCGGCGTCACCTTGTGCTTGCAAGGTTTAGGCAAAATTGATTATTTATTAAGTATTTATTCCTTATCCACATTTAGTTCCAGCACTTTAAATACGTTCTGATCTCATATGAACCATCATCTTGCAATGCGAGAACAACTGGTGTTGCGTTGGGCAAGTTGCACAGTCTCTCAAATTGCTCATAAGTCCAATGAAAGTATCGCATGATAAATACCCTGCACCAAATGCCATGACTGATTAGAAGTACAATATCCGGATTGATATTATCGAATTTGCGAAACAACGTCTCGCAGAAGGAGCTGCAGCGGTCGTATACATCCGCTGGAGACTCTCCATTAGGTATCCTGTAGAAAAACATACCGTAGTTATCACGTTCTCGCAGAGTATTTCGCATGGCTTCTTCTTCTTGGAAGTTTCCGAAGTCTTGCTCTCGCAATCGTGGATCTTCAATCCTTTGTACAACGTCCCAGCTCGTCGGATCGTCAACGCTTGGTGCGGTTATAGCGTCATAAATGCAATCGGCAGTTTGACGGGCTCTGGTGTACGGGCTTTGTGCCATTAGTATTTTTTCTTCGGGTTTTAAATGCTCTCGAATTTCTACACCGCATTTTTGAGCTTGTTCAAGACCTGTTTTGGTTAATGGTACAAGGTGATTGGGCATGCTAATATTGACGCTCCAATTCAAATTGGCTTCTGATTCGCCATGCCGCACAAGGATTATGAGTCTCGGTTTCGTCTGCATGTTTTCTTTTGAACTCCTGTTTAAACACAGTGGGAAGGGTAAGCCGATCCTCTCGGGCTGCCGATGATTCGACTCTCGTGATCAACCCTGCTTCGTTTCCCCACCTCAGTTGCTCACCTAACGGGAAATACATGCGCGCCCATACGTGCAACCACACAGTCAGGGTATGAAGAGGTGGTAATTCCAGGAAATAGAATGTTCCATTTATAATTAGGTCCAATGATAAACTCAATGCTATTATGTAGGGCTTTTTAGTGTTAAATAAAATATATATGACCGTTGAAACCTCTGAATTATGATATTATGATGCCTAACGGCGGGTAACGTCCCGGATTGCAAACATCAGCGAGTCCTCAGAACTGACACGCGGGTGCGTCATGCCGTCAATGATGTCTTCTCTCGAACCATACAAAAACGCCTCGTTAGTTCTCAAAAGTCCTAAAGAGGCTCGCAGTAAGAAGGAGTCACCCTCGAAAACGTATACGTCCAAAAACCTTGCAGCACACTCAGGAGTGGGCAAAACTGTCGTAAACAGACCGGAAATTAATGGATTGAGAACTGCTTGGCCAGAAATGTCCTGTTTGCGAAAATGATATGCTAGTCTCTCAAACTTGTTGTCGAAAATTTTATCAAAGGAGACATACGTCGCTGATGCTAGTCTTTCATTGCCCGAAAGAACGGCATGAGGGAGCGATCCGGGACGCAAAAGTGTGAGCATGCCAGCGAGTGCCTCCTCCTGCGACATGTACAACAAAAGAAGAGCTGCGATGCCTGTGATCTCGAACTTATAGCAGACATTACGCTGTATACCCAGATACTGAGACACAACCTGGATCAGCGGTTCATGGAAAGGACGACCAGCACCAAAGATCGCGCACTCAGGCCAGATCTTTTCTGAATCAGCAGTGAGCATCTCTCTAATTTCGGGTGATATAGATGCAGTGCGGATACTCTGCTGGGACAAGGAAGAAGATGATGAAGATGCTGGTAACGCAGCATCATTAGCGGTGGAAATAGCACTTAGCTGGGCAGTCCAAATAGCACCACGCAACTTTTCGGGGAGCCCTCTCCATTTCAAGTCGCTGCTAATCGAGGATTTCTGGCCCTTCTGGAGCCAAGTCGCCCACATTTGCAGATCCTGCTTAGACTGTTGTGTGCGCTTCTTTGCCTCTTCTTCGCGTTTTTGTTGCTTCTTCTTCTCGGCATGCGCTGCGTCTCTAAGCAGCTTCTCGTACTCTTTCATGTGTTTTCGCTCTTCTTCCGGGCTTTTAGGCGGTAAATTGTCCGGTCTTGTCAGTGACGACCGACGCGAGTCTACTCCACTGCCGTTACTACTAGCATCATCCTCTGAGTTTCTATAGGACTTCATGGAGGGCGACGGTAAAGGGACGCCATCTGTTTCAGACATAGCCAAAGAGGAAATGGACACCACGCTCGAGTCGCCAGGTCCAGAGTAGCGATTCACACGGCGCTCATCTTCAATACGGCTGAATTCCAAAGTAAGATCGCTGGCGTCTGGGTCCAATCCATTGATGCTCATGTCGGCCATGCTACCTTTCCTGGAAAGCAGTGCCGGCAGGCTCGTTCCAGAGCTCGAGAACACGCGGTCATAGTTCTGCATTGCTGGGGAATATCCCGGTTGCTGCGTATAAAATGTCGACGAGTCATGCACGGGTACGTGCTCCTCGTAGAAAGTCGAGCTATCTTCTTTACTGAAACTTGACCCCTCCGTAGCCGCTGGGGCTATATAGTCCTTAGTCTCGTCAATTGAAGCCAGTGAGTTGCGCAGGCCCGAAGAAACTTTAGGAGGAGACGAATGGTGGATCTGTTGTTGAAGTGGACTGGGCGTATGTGCTCCGCTACCGTTGCTACTAACGCTGCTCACACTCGAAATGCTTGCGCGGTTCGAGCACCTTCGGGTGGCCATTGGGCTATTAGATGAGGCCAAAGATGGCGATGACGAAGAATGAGGCAGAGGAGTTTCGGAATGTTGGTGGGTATGCTGCATTTGCTGCTGGTGCCTGTTACGAGCAGTGCCTTGCTGGACTCCTGCCTGCGAATGGGGGGTATGCAATGGATGAGGAGCACCATGATGGCCATGGGGACGCGCAGGAGATGTAGACGGGTGTCTCATTTTAGTGGGGCTGTGCGCGGGCCCCGGATTAGCCTGGGAATGAGCCCTCGGTGCTCCACGAGGTGGCAGAGAATTGATCTGGTAATTTTTCAGTTTTTGCTGGGCAAACAAAGCCGGAGACATGGGCACATTAAACATAAGATTATCGCCAATATCTTCGCCCTGATCTGCCTCGAAATCAATCTCGCGCTGCTTCCTCGATCGTGTCTGTTGGGCCTTAATAGTCAGACTAGCCATGCTTGTATTATCAACCAGCGCCGGTACGCTGCGCCTTCTGTGGCCCGAATTTTTCGCGCCGTGCGCCGTTACGGCAGGGCCAGAATTGGGCGCATTATTGAACGCGGAATGACTTGATTCCACTGATGTGAGCGTAGTTGTCGAACTACCAATTCCGGTACCAAGTCTTGCAGATTTCAGATTGCTGGGCAGACTGGGAGTCGATCCGGTGAATGATCCCAACTTGGACGGCAAAACGGGCGAGTTCATAGACGATAGCGAGGATCGTAAGGACGACACATCGCTGACGGTCGGTGTAGACGATGTTGAATCATCTGACTGCGTGCTTGAGCTGGAAGTTGCCGAATCCTGAGACGTGCGGGAACCGGCCGCGACGCGTTGTCGGTACCAATTCATGTCCTTCAGCTCCTTGGGGTCGAACAACGAAATATTCTCAAAGTCTCCATTGACCGGTATTCTTGATTGGACCGCAGATTGTACCGCTGGCATTTGTGTTGCTTAGTTCTGCGATTTACTGTTCCGATGAAAGACTGAACTGACGCGTCTAGATCTGTTTAGTGACGCGACTTTCGGGTGGATTCTTGAAAAAAAACGACTGAAACGCTCGGGGGTTGACGTGAAAGAATGGTGTTAGGTGAAGCTAGGTGAAGCAAATTACTGCGTTGGCGCGCCGAGCTTGTTTCCTGTAGTTTCTGAACGGCCTAAGGGTTAAGTTACGGTGAAACAGTGCCGTATTTGATCACAGTATCAATCCACGCGTCGATTAATTTTGCTATTGAGCTAGCTTCAGAACGGTGGGTGGTCAATCGGATAAAAGAAGGATCTTGTCTGGAATCTCAAGCAGCAGGCACTTTAGTAGGGTAGGGTCCACGAGGAATACAGCTAGGAATTTACTGAACTAACCCAGCTTAAGAAAAAAACTAATGAGCCCAGACGCGGCTGGGCAGCTCCTTACCCTCCGATCGGAGCCTGTGTTTTAGATGTCACAGAGCTGCTACACCCCACCCCGACTGTGTGCTTCACGTGCGCCCAGTCCGTTCACCTTTGGGGGCGGTCTAAAAATAGATATGGGGCGCAACGACAATCATCAATTAAGTATCGGTGTACTAGCACAAGTATAGATAAAATAAGCAAGGGCACTGCGCTGTGTATTTCCCATTCTTCATCTCCCAATCGTGCCATCACGATACCCCCCTCTGTATGAGATCGGCGTTTATGCAACAATCAGAGATCATGTAATTTCAAGGTCCAGTGATACTCTAGTAGCATGTGCTTGTCCAAGTATGATCGCGAAGAATGCTCGGAATGCTCTTGTATGCTCTAATGCTGCAATTGTTCCACCTTATCGACAGCCTTCTATGAATTTTTCATGCCGGGGGCTACAGAGAACTGCAGATCATGACTTGAACCCTACTTTCTGCCCATCAGAAGTACATGTAAAGGATTAGGGGTTCTTCTAGCTTTACCATATGTGATGCCCAATTTTTCCTGGGATTACGTACAGAGGCCACGTATTCTCCACATAGCTTATAGCCAGAGTGCTCTTGGTGCAAACGACTAGTCAGGGCCCGTTCTAATTTGAAATTGGTCGCACGAAGTATACAATCTGAATATTATTCTAGCACCCCCTTGATTATTAGTTGATGACTAATAGCATATGAACGCAATGGCGAGAGCGTTCTTGCGGTATGCTCACGTGCACTCCTAACCGCCTTCCATGTTTGAACGCCGTACTAACGGGCCGAGTACAAATGCGGGTTAACTGCATACGAAACAGAAATCCACTCGCAAACAGTAGCTTCAATGTGCCACCTAATGCTTAATGCTACCATAAATCGCGGTATCGCAGAGTTAAACTGTTATCTAAATAAGAAAGCGATATCAAAGGAGGCCTCAAATATGATGAATAAACTAAATAAATTAATAACGTTGTGTCGTCATCCACTGCTTGTATTAATTGTTTTGAAAGTGTCGCCGTAGTCTTTACTTTGCAATCTGGCTTAAGGGGTCGCGTCGGTATCTAACCCACACGCTATATATGCACCATGCATTTCGCGTCCCGCCAAAAAACAATGCAAAAGGTATGTTAGCTCCACCTCCTAGATGGCGCCTTCAATCTCAAGCAAAGCGCAAGATTCAAGAGTCCATTGCCAACTTATTTGATTTTAATCCTGTACATCTATTCCGTTTTACGCAATAATCACACTGACTTCATTCTGGCCTCAGCGTGGCTATGGCTGTGTGCCACGCTCAAGACCCATCAGGCCTTAGGTAATTTTTTCTCAAAGGCAAGTGAAATTTCCAGCTCTTTAGGTTCACCTTAAGAAAAAAATTCAATCAGCGCTAGCCTAAGCATTGTAGCCAATGCCTTCCAGCCACGATAAAGACAAGCCCTGGGATACTCCAGACATTGATAAATGGAAAATTGTGCCTTTCAAACCCGAGGATCTTGCTAGTCAGACTGCGTTTTTGGAGGAGAGCAGCTTTGCCACATTGTTCCCTAAATACCGAGAAGTTTATCTTCGTCAAATATGGGGCGACTTGACTCGAGCGCTGGCGCCGTTAGGAGTGGATTGCACCCTCGATCTCGTTGAAGGCTCAATGACGGTCAAAACTACTCGAAAGACTTACGACCCCTCGATCATTCTGAAGGCTCGCGACCTGATCAAATTACTTGCCCGCAGTGTGCCCTTCCCCCAAGCTGTGAAGATTTTGCAGGATGATGTTGCGTGCGACGTCATCAAGATTGGAGGATTTGTGTCCAACAAAGAGCGGTTCGTCAAACGCAGGCAACGGTTGGTGGGGCCCAATGGCAATACTCTGAAGGCCCTTGAGCTACTCACAAAATGCTATGTACTTGTGCAGGGTACTACAGTAGCCGCAATGGGTCCTTACAAAGGTTTGAAGGAAGTCCGTCGCATCGTCGAGGACTGCATGCAGAATGTACATCCAATCTATCATATCAAGGAGTTGATGATCAAGCGAGAGTTGGCACAAAAGCCCGAGCTGGCGCACGAAGACTGGAGCCGGTTTTTGCCTCAATTCAAGAAGCGTAATGTGGCCCGTAAGAAGCCCCTCAAGGTCCGGGAGAAGAAGGTTTATACACCGTTCCCTCCGGCTCAGCAGCCCCGCAAGGTCGACTTGGAAATCGAGAGTGGCGAATACTTCTTGTCCAAGCAGGAGAAGGAGCAGAAAAAACGCGAAAAGCGCGACGAAGACAGGAAGATCAAAAAGGCCGCCAAGGACAAAGAGCGGGCCAAGGATTTTGTTGCCCCCAGCGAGGACTAGTGTTCATTTGTGTGTGTTCGTGTTGTTGGACCAAGTATCTGGACTGTGTATTTAATTTGAAGGTTACAATAATAATTTAATACTATAACGGCGAGCTAAATGGTGCACCAGAATCGGTCGTGTCGTACTTGATACCCACACAGCGTCGGTTCCAGCCACATGGATATCAGCGCAGCAATTACTACGCCTGATGAGTCGCTCATAGTGACTGCACCTAGAGCGAATTCGCGCTGGTGTCTCGGCACTGCCTCACTGACGCTCATGAAGGTGTTGACGTACGCGGCGCCTCCGAGAAGGCCCTCAAAGAGCATGAATATGAAATTGAGGTATATCCAAGGGTTGATCAGGAACAGGCTTTGGAAGATGGCGAGTGCTACGTTGATGCACTGCATGATAGCCAGCATCCAAAGATTCCTTACTCGGAAGAACTTCCCCGATGATCGCGAAATGAAAACACCGATCTGGTAAAGTGTACCGTACATGACGTACGCATCCCGATAGTTGCGGAACATAGGCATATCCAACAGATCGAACAGAAGCGTTGGAGAGATGCCCTGATTGATGACGTATTCAGCGACATAAACCAGCATCAGTGGCAGAATGAATGGTTTCACAAGAGCCTTGAGCTGATCAATCTTGGACTTGGACGGTAGCACATCTGATGAATCGGGCGTGCCTACGGGCACCTCCTCGTGTTCGAGGCCCTCTCTATCGGCGGAGGCTGAGAGGGGCAGTTCGGGCGAATTGCGGAGCCTGCGGGGTGGCAGCACGTACTTGTACAATGCTACCACCAAAAATGGCATGAAGCTAAACATGATCAGGGTCGCCTTGGGACTCACCTGCGCCCACGAAGTCATTGCCATATATACGAAGCTGCCCACGAGGCCCGCGGCGCCCGTACCGCTACTCCATGCATGCACAGCCGTGTCCGAGTAGTAGTGGGTCAGCTGCAAGAAGGTAACCTCGCCCAATCCACTCGAGAGCGCGGCCAGCGCGATTCCCACTAGTTTCACGGGCAAGCTTGTACTATTAGCCACTAATTGCATGCCCGTAAAGCTCAACAGAACCAAAAACGCGATTCTGTAGGGGTACGCAACCCGGTGGAAATAGAAAGGTGCAGTAACCTTGAAGAGAAACGATGCCAGCACATCAGCCAGAAGCACCACTCCCTTGGGCGTTCGCGTGCCGACAAGATCAATTGCCGCTGACAGAATCACGACATAGAGCAAATTGTTCAGGAGCCCGAACCCGGCGAAGCTGTACAGGAGCCCGCCGCGCTTCAACACGTCTCGGGTCCGTTGTGCGATGAGCATACCCTACCGTAGGAGATCCCCGGCGCATCACCTCAGTGCATCGGGTGAATTTAAATGCAACAAAGAGCATACTGTAACGTCTATAATGCATGCCTATATCACCAGAAAAAGCGTGTCATCTATTTATCAGTCATGAAATTGAACCCACTAGCTAAATCTTATACAGGAAAGTCGGCCAGGAATTTGCGTTTTATTTGCGGGCGAAGTCAACGCCGCGCTCCTGGCGCTCACGCGCAAGCGTCGAAACACTCTTGTTGATGAGTTCGTGCTGTCTCTCACGCACGTTCTGGAGGAGGTAGCCAACACCCACGAAGGCAGCGCCGGTGAGCGCGTAGCCAATCGGCTTATAGTTCAGAGGTTTCTGACGGAGACCCTGAGTGAGGCCGTGGGCGCACACACCGAAAACGCCCCACGCGGCAAGGTAGACGGCGGCCATGTTAGTGTTGAATGTATATTTTATTCGTGAGGATCGTGATTGGCAAGGGCACACAGGGTCGGTAGATCCGTGTTACGGTTGCGATCCACACTGCTCGTCCCCACGACCCACGCTGCCCTCGCGCTGCCTAGAGCGTTAATCTAAGGGTAATTTTTCAGCGAGAAGTTGCACAGCATGTCGGCACCTCAACCGGCCAAACAGCCTGCCAAGCAGCCCGGGAACGCGCCCGAAAAGGCTGAAAAGCAAAAATCGGCCAAGGAACTGAAAAAGGCTCAGAAACAGGCCCAGCGCGCGGCACGGAAGGAGCAGATGGCAGCTGCAGGCGGCGGCCAGCCTGCTGCGGGTCCCGCCCCGGGCGGACATCCACATACTGCCGGAAACGCAGCCAATGCGAGCGGCGCCCCGTCCGCGCATCATAGAAACGGATCTGACGCTGCAAACGTCAGTAACAGCGCGGGATCGGGCAGTGCCCCTGCGACCGGTAGCAGCGGCAGCCTCTCTGATGGCCCTGCCTCCAACTCCGGCACTCTGAACCTGTTCAGTGGCGTTGAGCTGCCCAAGGCGATTGTGTCTCGCCGGACAGTGCATCCTGCGATCCTCCACCTGGCCCTGCAGATGCAGAGCTGCCGGCTCATCGGTTCGACGCGGAGGTGCAGAGCCATGCTGCTGGCGTTCCAGCAGGTCATTCGCGACTACGAAACCCCCCACAACTCCACACTGAGTCGAGGCCTGGCCACGCATTTGTCCCACCAGATCGAGGTCCTGAAGAGCGGCCGCGGGCTGAGTGTTGCCATGGGCAACGCCATCCGATGGTTGAAACAAGAGGCATCGGAATTGGACCCGGAAATGCCCGATATCGAGGCCAAGAACGAGCTCGTCGACCTGATTGGCACGTTCATTCGCGACAGGCTGGATATGGCCGACCGCATCATTGTCGCTAATGCCTCGTCGCACGTCCGGGAAAGCGGCGACGTGATTCTGACGTTTGGACGCAGCCAAGTAGTGATTGACACGCTGATACATGCCTATGTTGAAGAAGGGAAGCAGTTCCGCGTCATTGTGGCTGATTCGCCGCCCCTATTTGAGGGCCGTAAGGCCGCGGCCGACCTGGTTAATGCGCAGATCCCCACTACCTACATCCCCATATCGGCCCTGCCTTACGTGATGAAGGGCATCACCACTCTGATGGTAGGCGCGCACGCTATGGTCAGTAACGGCAACCTTTACTCGCGGGTAGGCACGGCTATGGTTGCCGTCATGGCGGCTGCCCGCAGCATCCCATTGTTAGTGCTGTGTGAGACCATCAAGTTCAGCGATCGGGTTCAGCTAGACGCGTTCTCCGTGAACGAATTCATCCCAAGCACCGAGGCCAGTGCGGGCACGAACTCGGTGTTCTACGACTTGACGGATCAGTCGCTTATTTCCAAAGTAATCACGGAAGTCGGTGCGTTGCCGGCCTCGTCGGTACCGGTGATTCTTAAAGAATACAAACAGGTGCTGTAGATATGTATATTAATTCCGCTACTTCATCTTATGTCTGCCACTCCGCAGCTGTTTAACCTAGTTGGGGTAAATAAATAAATCCGCCTGAGGCATCGTGGTGTGGGGTAAGTGAGTCACGCGTTTGGGACCATAAGGTATTTACGCACCGCGGGGTGGCTTCGATCTGTCACACCGCGGGGAAATGAAGATGCGTTCACTAGTGGTAAACCCTCAAGTCGTTTCGGCGAAATACGCAGTAAGAGGCGTTTTACCTCAGCGTGCCGATGCGATCCAACGAGAAATCGAAAAGGACCCCCAAAGCCACAGTTTCTCCAAGGTGACGTATCTCAACATCGGTAACCCGCAGCAGCTCGACCAGAAGCCGCTGACCTTTGTTCGGCAAGTGCTGGCCCTAGTTCAGTACCCCGAGCTCATTGAGAGCAAATCGCCCTTGTTCCCCCGGGACGCCTTGGACCGTGCCAAGAAGCTCTTGGGCCACATTGGCAGCGTGGGCGCGTATTCTCACTCGAAGGGCGTGCATGGAATTCGCGAAGAGGTGGCCAACTTCATCTCCAGACGCGACGGCTTCCCCTCGGACCCCGAGAATATTTTCCTGAGCAACGGCGCCAGCCGTGCTGCCGAGAAGATTCTGAATCTGGTCGCCGCCGATCCTGACGTAGGGATGCTGGTGCCGATCCCCCAGTACCCGCTGTATTCTGCGACCTCGAGCCTTGTGGGCGCGAACTTTGTTGGGTATGAATTGAACGAGGAAGAGGGATGGAGCACGGGAATCGATAGTATTCGCGACGCGTACGACAGCGCCAAGGAGCAGGGTGTCAGCCCGCGGCTGCTGGTGGTCATCAACCCCGGCAATCCGACTGGCGGTGTGCTGAGCCGTGACCAGATTGCGGAAATCTTGACAGTTGCCAAAGAACGCGAACTGACCGTGATCGCCGATGAGGTGTACCAGGAGAACATTCTGGATCCTGAGCTCACCCCCTTCGTGTCCTTCAAGAAAGTGTTGTGCGAGCTGACCGAGAAGGACCCGAGCTTCCATACCGTGCCGCTGGTGTCCTTGCACTCGACCTCGAAGGGGTTTTTCGGCGAGTGTGGTCAGCGTGGCGGCTACATGGAAGTCGTGCACTTCGATGCCGCTGCCATGGACGAGCTCTACAAGCTTGCCAGTATCGAACTGTGCCCCGTCGTCACGGGCCAGATTGTCACTGAAATCATGGTCAATCCGCCTCAGCCGGGCGACGAGAGCTACGAGCTGTACCACAAGGAAAGCTCGGGGGTCCTGGAAACTCTGAAGGGCCGCGCGCTCAACCTTTACGAGGCGTTCCGTGAGATGGACGGCGTTGAGTGCCAGCGTCCCCAGGGCGCCATGTACTTGTTCCCTAAAATCACTCTCCCTGAGCGTGCCATCCAGGCCGCGAAGGAGGCCGACATGACCCCGGATTCGTTCTACGGAATGGCCCTGCTGAATGAAACCGGCATTTGTGTTGTTCCCGGCAGCGGGTTCGGCCAGAAACCAGGCACATTCCACTTCCGCACGACCTTCTTGGCGCCTGGCGGCAAAGAGCTCAGCGACCGGTTCGTGAACTTCCACAACGAGTTCATGAGGAAGTACAAATAGACAATAGAGAAAAAAGAAAATTATTATTCATTGTATCATGTTCTACGTTAGTACAAATTTTATCTGGCCTTACAAACGGCTGATGATCTGCTCGGTGAAGTGCTTGGTGGTGGCAGAGCCCTTGAGATCCTTGGTGATGTTCTCCTTGCCCGAGCCCAGAGTGTCCAAGACAGCCTTCTCGATGCGGTCGGCGAAGTCGTTGAGCTTCATGTGGCGCAGCATCATGACCGACGAGAGCAGCAGAGCAGTGGGGTTGGCAAGACCCTTGCCGGCGATATCGGGAGCTGAGCCGTGGACGGCCTCGAAGATCGAGGACTCGACGCCCATGTTGCCCGAGGGAGTCAGGCCAAGACCGCCAATGAGACCACTGCTGAGATCAGACATGATGTCACCGTACAGGTTGGGCATGACCATGACGTAGTCCTCGTAAGGAGCAGGGTCCTGGACCATCTTCAAACAGGTGTTGTCGATCAGCTCGCTGTGGAGCTCGATATCCGGGTAGTTCTTGGCAACCTTCTCGGCGCTGTCCATGAACAGACCGTCGCCAAGCTTCATGACGGTGGCCTTGTGGACGACCATGATCTTCTTCTTGTTCGTCGACTTGGCGTACTCGAAGGCGTACTCGCACACGCGCTCGCTGGCAGGGGCGGTGATCAGCTTGATCGACTGGACGACGCCGGGAACAACGGTGTGCTCAATGCCGGAGTACTCACCCTCAGTGTTCTCGCGGATCAGAACCGTGTTGACGTTGTCGTAGGGGGTCTTGTAGCCGGCGATGCTCTTGCAGGGACGCACGTTGGCGAACAGGTTGAAAGTGCGGCGTAACGTCAAGTTCAAACTGACGTGGCCCTTGCCAACGGGGGTAGCCAGGGGACCCTTCAGAGCGATCTTGTACTTGTTGATGGTGTCGACGGTGTCCTTGGGGAGCACGGTCTTGCCATCGACAATGCTGGGGGTGACGTCGACGGGGACCCACTCAATGGGGACCTTGGCGGCAGCGTAGATCTGCTTGACGGCCTCGCTGATCTCGGGGCCAATACCATCGCCCTCGATGATGGGCACAGTGTAGTTGCCGTTGGCGTTGGGCTTGCCAGTGAAGGCAGCAACCGCATACGAACGCTTGTTCAAGGCGAAGGCCGACCGCGAAAGACCCTGACGCAGAGAAATCATTATGTTGGCTAAGAGTGTCTCGGACTGAAGGGTTGAAAAATACGCGTGTGGTAATGGTAGGGGCAGGGTGGTTGAGTGGCCGTAAGGTGTCGCGCGAAAGACCTGCTCATTGGTTGGGAGGTCAGCCCGAAGTAAGCCATCCCTGCCCCTACCTCTCACACACACCCAGCTCAATGCAGGTCAACGCAGATCAAGGTAGATCAAATGCACAGATCAAGTGCACGGATCAATTGCATGGATCAGCAGATGTACAGTAGTGTGGAATTGAGCGTGCCACAACTGCGGATACCGCAACTGCGCCGGTATATTATAGTGTAACTTTACATAGTTACTTCATAATTAATAGTCTAAACATCAATGAACAGCGACCACACGCCGCCCATATACTGAACGATTTCGTCGCCGCCCAGTTTGCTCTCGCCATAAACGCGATCGACGAACGAAATCGGCACCTCGGCAATGCTGAACCCCATGGCGCGAGCGCGCACAATCATCTCCATCTGGAACACGTAGCCCTTGGACTTCGTGCTCTCGATGACCTTCTGCAACACCTCCTTTTTGTACAGGCGGAAGCTTCCGGTGACGTCGGACACATTAGGACGCAAAAGCGTGGATGCGAGGAAGTTGGCACCGCGAGACACCAGCTTGCGCTTCAGATCCCAGCCGTACACGCCGCCGTTGCCCCGGTAGCGCGTGCCGGTGACAATATCGTAGTCGCCCTCTTTCTGCTTCGCGATAAACTCGGGGATCGCCTCGGGATGGTGGCTGAAGTCGGCGTCCATAATGATCACGAAGTCGCCGCTGGCGCTCTTCAGGCCGTGGACGTATGCAGTGCCCAGGCCGAGCTTGCCGGCACGAGGACGCAGCACAATGCTGTCGCCGTAAAGAGATTTCAGCTGCTCCGCTACTTGGAGGGTACCGTCGGGGCTGTTGTCGTCTACAATGATGACTTCCCAGTGGAGACCGTACTGGGTGAACGTTCGGGCCAGGAGCCATACCAGGATGGGCAGGTTCTGGCGCTCGTTGTACGTCGGCAGAATCACAGAGTACTTCACCATCACGCGTCGATTCTTACTGTGGGGTCTGGGTTAGTGCGTGGCCTCTACTTGGGATGTTGATGGGTAAGGAGCAGGTATCAGAAACCGATCGTGCGTGATCCTGGAAAACCTACGTTTGACTACTAGATTGGACTCGGCTTCTACAATAATGCTAAGCTGGGTGCAATGGTGTCAGATTGCATTGATCATCGCATTATTGTTCGTCGACGTACGAGGCTGGGAACCATTGCCTAGTATCATAGTTTTAATCGCTCCGAATTTAATTAGAAATTGGGACTGGTGGTCTCCAGTACTGATAGCTGGGCTTTTAGCCTGCCAGTTGGTTATAGGCTGGCAGGAGCCATTCGGGATTCGTTGCGGATTATTGAAACTTTATAATGAGAACGATGGTTGGAACTACTATAGGGTGGCTGCAACCTTCATCTATATGGGACTCTCAATCGAGTCTGTTAGGAGAACTTGTTGATCTGTCGGTTGAACTTCGACCAAAAGGTGTTGCGCGTATGTGAGTAACTATGGTGCACACACACTATATGGTTAACAGTCACTAGTTCTCAGACACTGCCGCTGGTCCACCTCAGTTCCCCTTGGCTGAGTCAACCTCCGACATGGAATCAGAAACCGACGCTGCACGCTAATTAGTTTCGGAGTTGCATTTGCAATGGAGTTTATGCTGCTTCTGCTCGTAATAATAATGGTCCCCCACCTTCCAAGGTTCATTTGGCAATTCAATTGGATGTCAGTCGCACTGGGCGCCGGTGCGATAGCTTGTTGGAGGTTCCAGAGACACAAAACGCTGGATGAGTTCCTGAACGACTGTAAGGCCTGTTATGACGAGAAGCGTGGCTGGAATTATCATGTGCTGTCTGCATGTGTGGGGTATGTAGTAAGTGTGGTAGGCATGATTACGCTCACAAGTGCTGCCATTGGATTTTTGTACGATTGAGTATCGCAGTTTAGCGTCACCAAGTCTCGATAGAATAAAAAAGTAACTTACTGGAAACTAAAAAGAATAACGAAAAAGGAACGCCGATACAGAAAAACTAAGAAGGATATCAAAAAAGGAACTCCGATACAGGGAATCGAACCCTGATCTCGTCGGTGAGAGCGACACGTCCTAGCCATTAGACTATATCGGATGATCTTGTATTAGGGTCTCGTTCACCTTATATAAAGTTCCCAGAAACCGTTAAGTCACAGCTAAGTAGCATCAGTTGTGATAAGTTGAAGCTAACGTGCTCCATGTTGAAAGAGTGGTGCAATGCACAGACAGTGGCGCATAGACAGCCAACTACGAGTTTCAGTCGTCATGGCATTGTTAGCAATCTCTAATGTACCTATACACTCTACTTACGGAGTTCAGCGAACCTTTTCGTATCGTGGATTCCACACTCTGTTTTCTGCTTACCTTTCCAACGTCCCGCGCGTTCATCCTCGCCCTCTTTGACCGGCACAGTCGAGTGGTAATCACCAATGGATCTATACCCCTGGTCCAATAACTTGTTGTAAGGCACATTGTTGTTCTTGATATACTGCTGAACCTGCTCAAAGGTCCAATCGCGCAACGGGTTGATTTTGATGAGTCCCTCTTCCGTGATTTCCACGAGCGGAAGATCTGAGCGTGCGGCGCCTTGGCTGCGGCGACGGCCCGTGAACACAGCCTTGACCCCATGCGCCTTGTAAGCGCGATCGGCCGGCTCGACTTTCACGAGGTAATCATACAGCAGATCGTTCGTTTCCCACAGCTTTTCGCCATTCGCGGAGGCAAACTCTTCCTCGGTGGACACCCCCTCGGGCGTGTATATGTGCAGCTTCGTGTTGGGGTACTTCTGCTTGACCTCAGCCACGAGTTCGTGGGTCTCGGGGAAATGGTGCAGAGTATCGATGAAAATGAGATCAATGGGGCTGGGCTTGCCGGCGTAGAGTTTTGAGATGATATCCAGCGTCACGAGGCCCGTGAGACCGAAGGCAGTGGTCTGGTATAGCCCGGGGATCGTGATGATCGCCCACTCGATGATGTTCTCTGCGGGGAGGTGCTCTAGATGAGCATTAATATGCTTGAGTTGTTCTTCACTGAACATTGTGGTGGTAAATTAGCCACCGTAGGGTTGATACCCTACCGGATCCGCCTTGCAGCACATCTCAAGATCAAGGGGGAGGAGCTTCGCGCCGCACAACTACCGTGACCCTGGCGCACAATGTAATATTGAACAATGTACAGATGGTTTGAATATATACGCTTAAATGTTCTACTTAGAGTCATGCTTCTTGGTCGACACAGTGCCGAATGACCACCAGCCAACAATGAGAGCTCCGAGGCCCCAGAGGAAGGTCTTGTCCTGCGGAGCCATGTGGTCAGTGCGGTTGTACCCCGTGCGTTCCTCATCATGCTTGGCGTCACCGTCGCCCAGATCGACGTTCATGGGACTCACTCTGGTGCTGTGGCTGTCCACAATATGAATGTCGCCCGCCGAGGCGCCGGTGTCGGCCGACAGTTTGGACTCAGCGTAGTCAGAGAAGTGCACAGCCTTGCCCTCCGAGTCGAACTTGACGGGGATCTTTGTGACTTTACCCTTTTTCGAGCCGGGAGGGGGCTGAGGCACCGAGAAGTTATCGACGAATGTCTCTTCAACGGCAGATGTCGTGGAGAAAGATTTCGCCGGCTTCTTCTGAGTTGATGTGACGGCCTTTTTCAACGAGGCCACCACGGCCTTCTTGGCCGAGGGAGTGATTTGAGCGGGCTGTTTGGCTTCAGCAGTGGTCGAAAACGATTTGGCCTGCTCGAAGCCCGCAATGCGGTCCACCAGATCGACCTTCCGGCCTGTCAATTTCAAACCGCGTTCACGGCATTCCTGTTTCAGTTTCGGAACGGTCAATGAGTTCAGGTGTCCCCTGACATTGCTCTGCTGAGTAGACAACAAATGCGATGGTGTAGGTGCAGTAGAGGATGAATGGAGCGTTCTACGCAGGGAAGGAAGCGATTTCACACTCCTGATAGTTCTGAGTGACATCGGTTGAAGTGTATGAAAGCGTGGTGGGGTGAGGTGTAACCAGATAAGAGTGCAGGTGCAGGCTGAGACGGGGTAGCTAGCCTTGTGTTTTATTGTTTTGTTTTCGCCTAGTTCAGAGTTTAGGGCTAGGCGAATTGGGAGTTTTTACAACCCCAGCGACTCTATCGCACCATAGTGGCGACAGCAACTCGATTAGTAAGTATAATCTCGCAGAGGCACGGGCTCAGCGCTAAAGGAGTTCCCCGCAGATCGAAGAGATAAGACATTCGTCGAATTAATAAACAATAACTACTCAAACACAAGCAAATAATCGCAACTAGGATATTCCGGACCTGGAGCTTCGAGTGTCTCACCATCCAATTGCCATTTCCGGGCTGGCGCCCGGAGTGCCGTGAGCTGACAGCCAATGACTCGCACTTACTGACTAAGGTCAGGTGGTTTGAGGTGCATGAACCCGTGCACCGGTTAAATTGACGCAGCGCCCCTCTCACCTCTCCTCACATTGAGTTATTAGACAAGATGGTTAAAGCTGTTGCTGTTGTTCGTGGCGATTCTGACGTTAAGGGTACTATCTACTTCGAGCAGTCCTCGGAGTCTGAGCCCGTGACCGTGCAGTACGATATCACCGGTAACTCCGCCTCTGCCGAGCGTGGATTCCACATCCACTCGTTTGGTGATGTCACCAACGGCTGCGTCTCGGCCGGCCCCCACTTGAACCCCTTCGGCACTTCGCACGGTGCTCGTGACGGCTCCAAGGAGACCCGTCACGTCGGCGATCTGGGCAACGTCTCCACTGACGCCCAGGGTGTTGCCAAGGGCAGCTTCACTGACAAGCTGATCTCGTTGTTCGGCGAGAACTCGATTGTCGGCCGTTCGGTTGTTGTTCACGCCGGCCAGGACGATCTTGGCAAGGGCGTTGGCGAGAAGGCCGAGGAGTCCAAGAAGACCGGCAACGCCGGTGGCCGTAACGCCTGCGGTGTTATTGGCCTCACTAACTAAGTATAAGTACACGAATATACTTAATTTCTACTGATCTACTTCCGCATTATCAATTGACTGCCTCGTATTACATAGAGTATTATCGTATTGGGTGGCACGGCGGTTATTATTATCCGGCAATGCCACTTTTATGCAGCAGTGCTATTTTCATGCGGTAAAATTATTACTACGCGGTAACGCTACCAATTAGCGGCAGTGCTGTAACTCACGCAGTAGCGCTATTATCACGCGGATGCGCTCCGGCTGACTGAGCCTAATCGAATCGGGTGTGTTTACTGCGGGGCGCGTACCAGGACCCGAGGGGTAAGGGCACGATAATTATCTTGACAAAGCAAAATATATAGATCGAGTGACCCCAATACACCACCCAACTCAGTTTGTTTCAGCATCCCATGTCCTTGTGGAAATGAGTACACATTGGGGAGTTCGAAGGTTCCGGCGTAAAGCCGCGAATTCTTCTGCTGATCAAATACAGCCGGCTGTTGCCAACGAATCGCGTTTCCACACCAATGTTTTGGGCCTGCCCGCTTTGCAGCAGAAACCCAAACAGCAAATGCACCAGACCACTGTCACCAAGCGTGGAAGCAACGGGTCGAAAAAGACTGTGATCACCATCTGTCGATTGAGTCCCACTAAGGCCGTCAATAAGTCCGAGAAATCGGTCCCTAAGCCGGTGGAACCACCGATGGAGAAGCTGGTTTTAAGCCCAGTGGATACCGCAGTTTCCACGCCCAAGAAGCTTCTTCCGTCTGCCATCGAGAGCCTCGACGAGTTCGACTTCGGGGTCTCAGCTCCGTCGTCTCCTACTCCGTCGTCGCCCGCGCCGGCCTGCCCTCCGCTCCGTCAATCAGACAGTGCAACGCAGTCGCTGGAGAGTTCTGTGGACACAGTCATTGCTGAAGATGGGCTGTCGAGCTGGGGTCTACCGAAAATTTTCGAGGACTTGGAGGTTGAGGAGGAGGAGCCGAGCTATACCGACTATGTGACGACCCCGGAGTCTGAAATTGACTGCTATTTCGGTAAGCCGCCGAAGCTCGACCGCCAGGAACAGGCTGGCACTGCTCTGTACATGTTGCAAACTATTGTGGCGCACAAACGCAGGCAGACACAGCTCAGGCAGCTCGAGCGAGAAGAAAAGCTGCGCCAGCAACAGCTCGAGCAGCTGAGGCTGCAGCAGCAACGGAAAGAGCCCGCTGTTCAGTCCTCGAAATTCTTTGATATCCCCTTTTTCGGTCTTTGGATGTAGCGTCGGACTTGTAGCCTCAGACTTATATAGCATTTTAGCATTGGTTCATTACAAACTAACCCAGATATATACTACAATGCACCTGCGATGCAGGTTCTGAACGCAGGTTTCACTTTTAGGACGGGTTGTTCAATTTTAGGACGGGTTGTGCGCGTAGGCTGGAGGTCCCCGCTGCCAGTCCGTGGTTGTTGCTTCAGATTGCAGCACCACGGGCATCTTCACCTCCAGAATGGTGGATCGGCTCGATTTGCCGATGGGACACACAATCAGCTGCACACGCAGGGTATGTTTGGTGTGGTGCATTGCCGTGGCACCCGTCTCCGGCAGGCCGAAGATGCAGGCCGGGTGCACGAGCTGCGTGAGATCCTGCCAGTCGGAGCCGCCCTTCAGGACCTCATCGCACTGGCGCGAAATCACAATAGAGACGGTCTCGAAATTGGCATGATGGCCCTGGACTTCTGTGGCGGTGATCGTGTCCATGAAAACAATGATCTCCTTCACGGCAACCACATCTGGTTCTGCCGTGCGCGCAGCGATTCGTATCTCCGGCAGCCGCTCTTTGGGCACATCATGGACCTGCGTGAGACCGCTGATGGGCACGGCAAGCCGGGCTTCCACCACTGACGTTGCGGCATCGCTGTTGCCTATTTTGATCAGAAACGAGGGCCGGCGCAGCATTTTTAGGTTGATCGAGTGCGTGGCGGACTCGAACTGTTCATTCGAGCCGTCAAACGTTCGCGAGCGGTGCGGGAGTACTCGCGTCTCGGCGAACGCGGTCTTGTTTTCGGCCGTGGCAAACACGCCCCAGAAGATGCCATTGTCGTCGTGGCCGGGCTCAATGTTCCAGCTTGAGGGTAGGTTCGCAGTTTCAGTGGGGATTGTGAACTCGAAGGGGATCTGAGACTCGCCGCTGGCCGTGCTGCCGGTGCTGCTGCTGTTTTCGCTGCGATCGCCGTCCACGGTGTAGGGCGCGCTTTGCCATAACACTTTGGTTTCCTTGAAGGGCGCGGCTGTCAAGTCAACCACATCTTCGCTATCTCGATAGTACAGGCGTCCACGGTCCTCGCATCGCAGCTGTATTTCAATGGGGCTGTCTTGAGCGTCTCGTTTGGTCTCCACCACCGCTTGCCCTCGAATAATATCGCCACTGGTCCAGTAACCACGTTCGGGAAGAGGTTCTAGATTGATAGAAATGTTGGAGGAAATTCGCATATCTTGGCTGGTGGTGCGATCAATGTTTTTTGTGCCTGTTTAACCTGATGAGCAACTCTTATATGTATATGCGGATGCAATTAATAACAGTGGTGCTGGATTTATGTAAACTGCAGGAATGACATCACTTTGCGAACCACGTGGTTTTTACCCCACAATGTCAACACGACCGTAAACCGCTGCATACGTATACACTCATGCAGAAAAATTGTTAGCAAAGATAATCTATGTAAGGCATGCATGTTTTACGCTCTGTGGACCGGCTTGTGCTTTTTGGTCTTTTTGGCGTCACGCTTCGACTGGTTACGCTTCATACGTTTTTCGGCAGCAAACGCTGGATCCACGACAGCCTGAATGGATCGCTTTGCTTTCCTTTCTCGACGGCGATCATCCGTGAAACGCTTAGCGGCAGTGTAGCGTTTGAGGTACTCTGTCGTGCCCAATGCTTTGTCGTACATCGTCATGGCCTCCTGCGCCAGATCGCGCAACTCCTGCAAGGCATCCTCAGCTTCTAACTGATCCGTAAGAATGTAAAGGCACCGAATGGCCTCCTGCGAAACTGCAGCCAGAGTCTTGGGGCTCACAAGAGAGGGCAGAGAGGCCAGGAGTTGGATGGCACCGGTCTTCGAGCCCACCAACTCGCTAGCGCTAACACTGGTTCGGATCATAGCACTCAGTTTGGTGACAAGCCATTCCACACAACTGGTGGCGGGTTTATCATCGGAAGACTTTTCTCGCATTGCATTGTTAGCGTCCCAAATGGGGATAATAAAGACAAGGTCCTTAACAAGCTGCAGGCTATCTGCCGCGGTCAATCGGGGTGCACCTAACTGACGAACCATTTTTTGGCCAACGCGAACCAGCAGGTCCAGTGAAATGTCATCCTTGGATGTGGCTTTGAAATAGCTGCCAAAAATTCGAGTGGCGCGGGCACGTACCCACGGATGGGGGAAGAGAAGCACCCCCTCAGCAAGGTCGATTGAGTCAAAATCGACGTTATCCAGAGCAATGTAGACGAGCTGCCAGTCGATTTGAGTTCCGGATTCTCGCTGACCGGCAGCAAGGATCTCAGAAACGGTGGCACGGAGCTGGTCCGTAAGTCTCTTGAGGTGATCGTAATGATCGCCATTCGCATCAGCCGCCTTAACGAAAAAATTAGCCACTTCGAGCCCACCGCGAACCAGCATTTCATTCGCGGAGCGGCTCTTGAGCCATGTAATGCAGTAATCAATCAGCTGGTCACGGACACTATTGGATTGGCACACCGTGATCATAGTCTTAAGCAACTCAAGTGCTTTTTCACGGCATTTGGGCTCTTCGTCAGACACGAGAATAAGGACCAACGAGGCATACCAGTTCACAAAGGCCGACTCTAGCTGAGAAACCTTGATTTTGTGCAGAAGGTCGCCAATCATCGTCATCACAGACAGTCTTCCCGATGGCGATGCATACCGCAAGTTAGCGCCCAACGCAGAAAGATGGCGGTCAAGACGTGTTTGGCCCAGTGGGTAGGTGCTAATGAATTGAAGATATGCTGCGCGGCAATTGGTCCGAATATGGTCACTCTGGTTGGTGACGAGAATTCGTGAGAGCAGATCAGCTGAGTCGTACACTTGAGAAATCATCACTTTTCTTGAGAATATAGCACGCATGAAGGACACAGCCGTGCCTTGGCGCTCGGGCTCCTCTAAATCGGGCGAAACTCTCTCGAGAATGTAGGCCACAGCGCTGCTTGTCAACTCGAACTCTGGCTTGGACCGAATCAGCATGATCAAAAATTTAAGTGACGTCTGGCATAGGATGCTGTTAGTGTCGGGACTGCTCTCGATGTAATCAAGTGAGCGTTTACCCAAAATGTCGATGGTATCATCACCGTCAGCGAACTGGACAGGCAGCCTCAATGCCACTGTGGCAAGTTTCAATGCTGCAATGTTAAGATCTTCCTGGGTCGATTCGAAACCTTCAAGAATGGTAGGCATCAGGCCCTTAACATTAGCAACTGTAAGGAGCCCTTTACCGGCATCCGAGGTGGCTCCGCCGCTAGTACTGGTCAAAACACTTCTTAGAGTATCCAAAGCGAACGTTTGCAACAAATGCAAATTTGTAGCAGCATATCGCATTGGCAGTCCACCGTTCTGGCCTTTACCGAAAGAGTTACCCTCGTACCAATCACGAGATGAGAGTCGCACCGTGAAAAACTCCTCGCTTTCTTTAGCTGCCTGATTTCGCGCCGCAAGCGTACCGCTGATCTTGTCATTGGTCTTGACGGCCTCGATTTTCTCAGCATAGGCGGTTAAAATCCTCCTGCACAGAGCAAAAATTTCATAGCCCATGACTACAGCATCTTGAGTACCACCCTGCTCATTTTTATGCAGTCCAGCAGCAAGGCGTCGTAAGACTTCTTCAACTTTGTGCTCAGTCTTGTGAGAAAGTTTATTCGAACTGAGAAATGTCCGGATCGGGCTGTAAATTTTGCCAAATTGAGACAATGAGGTCCAGGTTGCAAGAATTTCAGCCGTGTCATAACTTTTATGCTGTTTCACCTCTTTAGCAGCGGTTACATAGCCCTCATTGTCCTTCTCCTCGCCGGTGCTACCAAACGTATCGCCCATGACAATTTGGAATATGAGATAGGCACTGTCATCGGTATCGCCGATGTGCAGTCCGTGATCACGGCTCAGTTCAACAAGTAATGAATGGACAGTAAAGCCCAGGACATGCTTCTGAAGTCCACCTCTATTCAACGCACTGGATAACTCCTTGACCAAGAAGTGTAAGTACCTTGCGCCAAGTGATCTAACAATTCGCGCGAGACTCACTCGAACAGTATCTCTCATCTCGGGAATTTTCGATCGCAAAAGTTGACAGAGCGCCGAAAGTTTGCCGGGTAGCTGTTTTTCCAAAGTTTCTTCGTCTAGGGCCTTGAGGAAATTAACAATGGCTACTGACAGGGGTACTCGGTCTGGCAAGTTTTCATGCTCATTCGACTTTTGGGTCAAAATTTGATGAAGAGGATTGACTAGAGCATTGAGCACAAAGTCATCAATGCTACGAGGGGTAGCCAGCGATACGCTAGTAACCACACGAACTGCCTTACGGAGCTTGGCAGGCTCTGGATTGGTGCGCACATTTTGTACTGCTCGACGGGCCACTGACTTGAATTGGCCCACAGATACATGTTTGAGAAGTTCCGTAATAGCGTGCAAAGCGTCGTCAGCTAAATTGTTCTGGTCATTGTTTTTACTTCCCGAATGCGATGCAAAATTTTCAATGATAGACAGGAGGTAATGCGCTATCACCGATTCGTCAATGTTTGGAGCAAGTTTCACCAGTCTTTGAACAGCCCGGCGTCTTCGATGCACCTGAACATGGCTAATATTCACGAAGAAGTCAGCTTCTTCGTCACCGTTGAACAGCAAAAGATGCAGAGTTGGGAGCACGTCGTACTTGGCACATTGACCTAGCAAATCAATATAAGTACGCCTATATTTGTCCTCTTCATCACGTAGGCCACGTTTGATAGCAGGCAGAACGTACTCATTGACGCTATCAGTGGCATTGCGGGATTCAATGAGTCTCATCAGTGAGAACTTACCGTAGTTACGGAGTGCCAATTCTTCTGGATCGCGAATGAAGTAAAGCATGTTAAACAGCAAAGGCTTCCACTCCTTCTCCGTCAAATTCTGCCAGAGGTTCTCGTTCAATTCCTCAAAAGCCGCCGATCGGCGCGCGAAATCTGGCTCACCCAATCGCGTGTTGTCAAATGAGTTGAGTTCAACAACTAGCCAACCCACGCGCCGGTACTCTTCTTTACGTTCACCGAAGGCCTTATAGCAGTTGCTGAGATGAATACGCGAATCACGTAAAACAAACTGCCTGAACAGTGGCGCTAGCGTATCATATGCCCTGTCAATCAAGTCGATACTGCACGACTCACTTGACAAAATCTGGGACAAGGCCAAAAGCAGGGACCCCTTTACGTGGAGCGGCACCAACTTAGAAGGCTTTTGGAGAGCCTTGAACGAGACTTCAGCCAGGTTATGAATGACTTCAGCATCAAAAGTGTTTACACCCAAAGCAAACATCTGGTTGACGGCATCGACTGCTACAGCGAAACATTCAGCTGAGAGGTCAGCGTCCATACGGTGAGGGAGTGTCTTAACAATGGTCTCAATAGCCGATCGGGTAACTAAAGACTGAGGTGCATTCTTGATCAAATTAATGACAAGATTCAAAACACTCGTCAAAACTGTGTCCTTGATCCCTTCATGTTCCGTACCTGAAACTAATGCCAATGCTAGATCTTTGTCGATGAGACCAACTAATTCCTTCTCGGATGAAAGCGTAAGCGTGAGTCTGTGAACTGTGGAAATATTCTCCAGACTTCTAATACCGAAGTTCCTCAACTGGGGTGCGATGAGCGAATCATAAATTTTCGGATACAACGGCTCCCATACCGACAATTTAGGCACACTGCTCATCATCTCATCTAAATTTTTAGTGATCAACTGACGGAGAGTCTTGTCGTCATGCAGCGATAGCTTATCCAAAATCGAGAAGATGCCATCTGCAGTGATTTGAGGGATTACTCGCTCCGCAGCTCCCTTCATATGGTGAACAAAATCATTCATTAGTGTCAGATAACCCTGGAACTTGCGAGACGTCTCATGATCGATACCTTCAGCAAGGTCAGCGCTGTCTTCGACCTGTTTCAAGTGTTCAAGTGAAAGGCCCACGAATTGGTCAAGATATTCGGGCTCAACAAACAAAAGCGACGACATTACGGCATGACGCATATTACGCTTTGAGCTGTTTTGAGCACGTCCGTAGAGCACACGAATTACAAGCGGCATAATTTTGGGCTTATCATCATTATGCAGACTTCCTTCGGTCTTCTGATGATCGCTAGTGCAAATAAAGCTGGTAAGCTCGTCTCTAAATCTCTTGTCATCAAGCATAGCCTCGAAATTTTCGCGATATTTTCGCAGGTCTTTAGTTGCCGGCGTGTTGGTCGCCAGCAAACATCTCAAGCCAAGCTTTTGAAGTGGCGTATGCCGGCTCGCCAAGAAGTAAAGATACTTCTCCAACACTTGGTCAAATTGCGGTAGCTGCTGAGGGTTCTTCAACTTCGCGTACAGTTCGAGTAAAGCAATTTTATCCTTGAAATTGAATGGTTTCTCTTGTTGCCCTGGAATATCGCTCTTTTCGGTCTCATCATCATCCTCAGCAGATAGTAGATATGGTACCAATGATCTCACAACATGTCGTTCGGCAATCTGAGGGACTTCACACAAAGCCTTTATCCCCAACGAACGAACATCATCGAAGTGCTCAAATGTAAGCGAAGATTTGACACGCTTTTCCAAGGTTTCCGTGACGTTTTCGTACTCAGACCATACTTTTTCACTCTGAGTCTGCACGCCATCCAATGTGTTACAGTCGATATGTTGGTAAGCAATGTAATCATTCTCTTCAACATCCATTGCGGAGGTATCCTGATCAATCATAAACGAGTCTCCGTCAATAGGTTTCTGGGGATGCTCAATGAGATACATAGCCTTCTCACACAATAGTTCAGGTGCGACTTCACCGATTTTTGGCATAACACTCACAACGGCCTGCCAAACAGGTTGAAGCCGCACAGTCAGCATACCAAAAATGAACGATACCGTCGTCTCATCAATTACTTTTTTCCAAAACGAGTTCTCACTCCCGCTCTCGCTCTTATACGACAACGCAAACTTTGAAGCCAGTTGACGCACGCGGTGGCTGATATTTCGAGCATTTTCGAGATCTAAAGGGACGTCATTGATCACAGAACACTGATCCAACAAAAACTGAGGGTCAGCAGGAATATTCAAGCATAGTGTCTTAATTATCTCGAGACAGCCACCACGCACTCGCTTGTCGCACGACATCAGTGCGCTGTAGAATTTAAAAGAGAATTTCTCCATATACGCAGTTCGATCGAGTTTGGTGACTTTCAAAATCTGATTGAGGCTATTGAGAAGCAGAGGCGTAAACGGCAGAGCAGAAATCTGCTCGAGTTGTGATTGCGAGACTTTATAATCGGTCTGATCTAGGACCTGGGACACAACGTTAGCCTTGAACGCACTCAAAGTCTGTGAGTAATCGAAATGAAGCTTCAAGACTTTGTTCAAAAGCTGTGACGCTCGTTTGCCGCCTTGAATGTTCTCTACAAGAAGTGCACACCACAACTTGAACAATGACGAAGCTCCGTCCTTATCCGTGAGTTTGATATTTTCGGCAACTTCTGTCACTTTATCATTCGCGATAATGAAGGCATGTGCCGGTTTCACATCGAAGCTTACCAGAGCCAACTTTTGGAGATCTGCATCGGACTGATTATTAGTATTATCAATCAACTGCTGATATACAGTCGAGCTGAAGGCCTCCAAAGATGAAGGATTACCATCATAGATTAGTTCAATAAGCTTGGCTTCCGTGGTGGAGTCTGCACAAGAAGCAAATACCGCGCGGATGTGTCGGTGAACAGCCACTACTTCCAAGAAACTGATCGCTGCCGTGGCAGCCTGAATCCACTCGTAAGTGCCACCGACACTGCTCGATAATCTGATCAGGGATTCGAAAATTGCATTCGGATCCGTGACACGGTCACCTTTACGCAAGCCAGTTATAATGAACAGACATCGCGCGGCAAACGCATCATTAAACTCCGAGATTTTCGCCAGCGAGACCGTGTAGATGACCTCAGAAGTCTCCTTACGAACGTGATGCAGAACGTCAACCAGCACATGGGAAATAAGGTCAGTCGCCATATACTTGTGTGCCACATCGTAGAACACTGCAAGCAAATTAGCCGTTTTAGAATGCAAGGTGTTACCAGGTCCCTTCATCGTGGTGCCCAGTAGCTGAGTTACTGAAACCATATACTGTTCGTTTTCGGGCTCCCGGACTGCCTTGGACACAATGTGGTCGATTATAGCGTAGAGACCCTCCTCCTGCGACCGGCGCACCAGGAAGGCCATGCTCTCCGCAGCGAACCGCAGCACGAAATGACGCTGTTTAATATCCTTGACACCTCCGAACAGTGGTAGCAGAATATCAAATGTCGGGATCAAGTTAGTTGTCAACAGTCGCGCCAGGAATTTGAAAAGAGATGCTAAGCCATTGAATGCGAGCTCGACGGTTTCAAGCAGAGCGTCATTCCTCTGATTTTTGACAATCACATCGATGCAAGTTTGAATTGCTCGAGGATAATACGGCTCGAAGTCTTCCCCCAGATCTCGCGCCAAATTGACAAGAAGATCCATCAGAGGTTCCATGCTGTGTTCGTCACTGGCCTCAATTGCACTCAAAAGCTCATCGACGATTTTATTTTGATTGTACAAAACCATTGGCAGCGATTGAGCCAAACCAGAACATTTGTAGGTAAAATTTGTAAAATGGGTGGCCAAATTTAGTTCTCTCCATCGATCAAGCGCGCTCACAAAGAATGAAGAAGTGTCTTCGGAGTCCGGCGCGAGGCGTTTCTTTTCGCTCCGACGTATCGGATCAATTCTAATTGCCGCCACGCGGTCTGTGAAGGTCACAAACGTGTGATTTTTGGCCATTGGCTAATAGTTTTTCACCGTAAGTCTTACTATTTGTGCCAGTGCCTGAAAAAATATTAAGTAATGAAAAATTGGATCTCAGCGTGTTGAAAGTATGTTGTAGCTACAGGCTTGGAACTTTCCCTCATCTTTCCAGGCTCACTACGCCAGGCTGGGACTTGGGCACAACTCAAAAGGGTAGGGCCAAGCTACACGAGTATCTAAGTTCCCGATTAAGCCGCTCGGGTTCAGCACATTTCTCCGCACTGAGAACTTAGTGCAGCGGCCGCCCCTAATCAACGTGCATCGGAAGAAAGTCATGAACCGCATAATAGTTAAATTTTCTGTACAGCGAACCATCGATATTGCCGCATATATATTTGATGCCCGGTATATATAAATAGATCAGGGGTGAAGGTGCCGATTGGGCCCTCATTGCATTGCTCGTTCCTAGGTGAGTCCTAAACGGCACTCCCGAGGAGTGGGCGTGAGCCAAGCAGAGTTATCCCCAGCTTACCCCACCCATGCGTTCGGTCCCAACCCTGTCCATGCAGGTGTGGTCCCCTCCCCACAAGACCCATAAGTAGTGCAAGCCTTTGCCCACTCTAGAACTCACTCTAAGTTTGTCAACATTCTCAGATAGTTAGCACTACTGGATCGACTGTCCTCATCCATTCAGAAACTCTGAGGTTCACTTCGAAAAGTACTGATACTTGTGTGCTCGTTTACACACACCTTAACCGCTCCCCCCGCATTGCCAGCCACCACCTACCGCCGTGCGACCTGGGCCCACGCTCCCTACACCCACACCGACCAACGAGTTGGCTGCGTATAAACGGCCACGAACTGACCTGAAAAAACTCAATTTGCAGTAAAATGCGGAACGTCAATAAACCCATTCTCCTCGAGGTGTCCACGGAGACCGCGAGGAAAGTCGGCGGTATCTACTCGGTGATGCGCTCCAAGGCCATGGTGACCGTGGCCGAATACGGCAAACGGTACACAGCCGTGGGAATCCTCGACCATCGCAGCGCTGACGTCGAAGTAGAAGAAATCGCCGAGCCCGCCGAGCCCTACATGCGGGATGCGCTGAAGGCCATGAGGGACCGCGGAGTCAAGCTGCTTTACGGTCGCTGGCTCATCGACGGCGCGCCCAAGGTCGTCTTGTTCGATTTGGGCAGTGCCTACCACTGGCTCGACGAGTGGAGGGCCGATCTGTGGAGCGTTGCCGGAATCCCCAGCCCCCCCGGGGACACCGAGACAAACGACGCCATTGTGCTGGGGTACCTGACCGCGTGGCTCACGGGCGAAGTCTGCAATCGTGCCAAGGAAAACGCCATCATCATGCACTGCCACGAGTGGCTCGCGGGTGTGGCACTGCCCCTGGTCCGGAAGCGTAAGCTGGATGCAACCACGATTTTCACCACCCATGCGACCCTGCTGGGACGGTATCTTTCCGCGGGCAATGTCGATTTCTACAACAACCTGCAGAACTTCGACGTGGATGCGGAGGCGGGCAAGCGGGGAATCTACCACCGCTACTGCATTGAGCGGGCAGCGGCCCATTCGTGCGACGTGTTCACGACCGTTTCTCATGTCACTGCATACGAGGCGGAGTACCTGCTGAAGCGCCGTCCCGATGGTGTGTTGCCCAATGGACTGAATGTGATGAAGTTCAACGCCATGCACGAGTTCCAAAACCTACACGCCGTCCACAAAGAGAAGATCGGCGAGTTTGTGCGCGGCCATTTCTACGGGCACTTCGACTTTGACCTGGACAACACCTTGTATTTCTTTATCAGCGGCCGCTACGAGTTCCGCAACAAGGGCGCTGATATGTTTATTGAGGCTCTGGCTCGTCTCAATCACCGTCTTAAGGTCAGCGGCTCCAAAATGACCGTGGTGGCGTTCATTATCATGCCCACCCAGCACCACTCGTATACCGTGGAAACCCTGAAGGGGCAGGCGGTGATGCAGGCTCTAAAGAACAGCGTCACAGAGATCCAGCAGCGCATTGGCTCGCGGATGTTTGAGCACTACTCGCGGGCCAGCGTCACTGATTCACGTATAGATGCTCCTGAGGTTGGGCAGATTCTCCCGCCGACGGACCTGGTGCTGCTCAAGCGTCGTGTGTTGGCTCTGAAGAGGAACACACTTCCGCCCATTGTTACCCACAATGTTGTCAACGACGGCGACGACCCTGTGCTCACGCAGATTCGCCGCGTGCAACTGTTTAACCACCACTCGGACAGGGTCAAGATTATCTTCCACCCAGAGTTCATCAACAGCAATAACCCCATTTTGCCGCTTGATTACGAGGACTTCGTCCGTGGATGTCACCTGGGTGTGTTCCCGTCGTACTACGAGCCGTGGGGGTATACCCCGGCGGAATGCACAGTGATGGGTGTTCCTTCCATCACCACTAACTTGTCGGGCTTCGGCTGCTACATGGAGGGTCTGATCGAGAACAGCAGTGATTACGGTATCTATATTGTTGATCGCCGTAACCGGGGTGTAAACGATAGCATTGAGCAGCTTGTTGATGTCATGGAGGACTTCACTAAAATGACCCGCCGGCAGCGCATCAATCAACGCAACCGTACTGAGCGTTTGAGCGACCTCCTCGACTGGAAGCGTATGGGCCGCGAGTACGTCAAGGCCCGTAGCCTGGCTTTGCGACGAGCATACCCTTCGATGTTCGACGATGATGGCGTCAATCCTTTCGACGATGATGAGTCCACAAAACTCACTCGGCCGTTGTCTGCTCCGGGGTCTCCGCTTGATGCTAGCATGCTGATGACCCCCGGCGATCTGGGTACTTTGCAAGATGCCAACGCGCCTCTTAATAGCGACGATTACCTCGCCTTCGAGCTTGGTGAGGGAGAGCAGTGAAAACTGAATGGAGTGTATATCGCTAAAAAGATAATTCAGATGTAGAGATGTATAAAAAGTTATTCTAGGTCAATAGGCGCTAGCTCAATCGGTGCTGGATCTTTTCGTTACGCACCACATTCTCACAAGCGTCGACATACTTTTTGGCCAACATCAACGCATCTTCCTCATTAAGCTTGACTGGCCGCAAGAATTCCGCCTCCAGTTCTGCAGTAGACTGCCGGAGTGCATGTGTTTTTGTCTGTAATTGTTGGCTGATTACAGAAGTGCTGAACGGTTGTAAACGGGCATCCATTTGTGTTTTGACAGTACGCCATTCATTGTGGAGCTCAATTTCTTGTGTTTGCAGCTTAATTACTTCACTTCTCAGATCTTTCAGTCGATTGAGGTATGCTTTCAGCTCACTTGCCGTTCGTACATTTTCACTGGCCAGATCCAGCTGTCCATTGTATGCCGTGACGCCATCATTCAAGGTCGACCGTACAGCATTCACCAGCTGCGGATCCTGGAGCAGCTCGTCGAGGTCGGCCTTCCCCAACATTTTGAGCGACTGAGGCAACTCAGGCTCACCCATTAAGTTCCAAACCCGGCCCGCTTGAAACGTCGACAGATATAATGCATAGATCTATTTCCCGTACGAAAGATTCCTATATGCTAAATATGGTTCATTTAATAATTGCTGATAATTAATTTTCTTATCCGTTGGTAGTTTTTCAATGCTTAGACAAAAAGCCGCTGAGCCTTGCGATACCCCAAACCGCTAGCCGCATCGTCCCGGTCGCACCCCAGAACAGCCCAACTCTGGGCTAGGTGTAAACAAAAACAGACAAACATCTCGGCCCTTATAACATCCCAAGCGGTTATATTTCAAGTACACCTCAACGGATCTGGCTACCCACTGACTGCAAGCCATCACCAGGTCCCCAAATAAAATAGCAATGGGCAATCAGGACTTTCTGGTCACTCTTCCCCGAAAATGTGTCGGCAAAAAGGCCAGTTCGCGATTGACACTGTTTGACAAGAGCCCCGAATCGCTGGAATGGTACTCGCCAGACGCTCGTGTTTCACCCACGCAGCTGCTCAACTTCAGCATGGTTCTGGATCCGATCTACCGTTTGAGATCTGAATTCCCTGATCTGATGTGGACGGACGAAATGCTGCTTATCGCCACGGCTGATCCCCGCAAGGCCTACGAGCTTTACGAACCGTTTGAAAGCAGCGAAATACCTCTAAATGCCAGCTGCATCTCGACTCCGGCGGCAGCCACCCGGTTAGTTGGCCCTCAGCTGTCCGCGGAATTTACGCAGGTGCTATCTGACCTTGTCAAATTCGCCAATGTGGCTGTTACGGTTAGCAGCAATTACGTGCTTAGCGTTTATGGGTCCACACGCAACGTGGCGTTTGCTAAGTATCAACTGTTTGTGGTGCTCAATCATTTGTACGGTTATTCGGTTTCCCATGTGGACTTGGCCAAGTCGCGGCAGCCCCTAGTTGCCGGTCACAACCGCCAGAACTTGCTCACGTTGTTCCAGCAAACAGGTGTGAACGTTTATATGCCACCTATCATGGAGTGCCCTGCTAATGTAGATGTGGATGAAATCTATCTTGCCGGTGACAAAGTGCAGCTGGTCATTGCCGAGAAGCTGCTGCAAGACGCTGTAATTCAGAAGACCGACTCTCTAGAGAAAGAATGCCTGTTGTCTCCGCTGGTACGCGATGTGCTCCTGGTGCACTGCCGTACGGAACTAGAAGCAATCATGCTTGATCACGCTACTTTTGTGCAGTTCCCTCCACGCGGGCAGGCCGAGCAGCTTGTTGTGCGCGTCATGGGTACTACCCGCCGCAGCATTAATGCCACCATTGATGATATTATGAAGCTGTGCGGTAGAGTTTACGTTGTTGAACTGAAGGCTCACTTGGATCAGTCACTGGCGGCCACAGTTGCCGCAACTGGAGTCAATCTGAGGCTCACGTCAGCCGGAACGGTGGTATATGGAATGCGCCAGCAGATTCACGAGGCGCTTCAAACTTTGCGGCATGCTGGTACCGACGGCATTGACGTCTCGGCGTTAGTGGAGCAACCGCTCGAGCTAATGGACTTCATACTGGGTAAAAAGCAGGGCAAGATCATCAAAGTCGTCCATGGAAGTGAGACGCAGGTCAGTGTTGAGAAATTTCATGAACACAATTTCCGGTTAAGGTTGACCGGTGAGAGAATAACTAATATCGCCGAGGCGCTCTCGCTTCTGGAGGCGGAACTTCCGGCTGAACGCTCTTTGTACATCCCCGAAGTGTACCACAAGCAGATCATTGGCCAGGGCGGCCAGTCTGTGCAGCAAATAATGCGGAAGTATAACGTGTACATGCGATTTGTCAATGCTACGAAGGAGAAGTATCCCAATGCATTCGGAGATTCGCGGTCTGATAACGTTATAATTCGTTGTCCCTCCAAAAACAGGGCACAGATCGACAGCGCTGCTTCGGAGCTGCTACAATGTGTTGCCAATCTGGCTCGTTCGCACCATATTGCCCATGTCACCCTGACTCGCAACCACCGCAGGCTTCTGTTGACAAACAAAAGCAATGCACTGCGGGATGTTGAAGTCAGCTCTGGTACCTCGATCAAGCTACCCGAGCAAGAAAGTCGAGATACCCAGGTCGTCGAGATTAGTGCTCAAACTGAATCGGGCATCGAAGCAGCTGTAACTATGCTCAAGCAGCTGCTGGTGCACAGCGACTATGAGTTCAGAATGCCGTGGTCTCCTCGGTTCGCTGAATTGGTTGGCCCTACTAGTCCCTTCGGTGAACAGATAGTTGCACCGTTATTTGTCGCCATGGGTGCCCACGTTCAGGCCTTTGAGAAAGTCCAAATGCTCGGCGATAAGTCCACTTACTCCCAGATTGTAGTGAGCGTCAACGAGACCGTCGAAGGTGAGGCCTTTGATGATATTTCGCAGCTCATCACAGTTTACCTACGCCGCTTCAATCTTGATATTGTCGAGAAGGGTAAGCTGAGCACAGAGATCGAGATTGAGAGGGAATCCAAACTGCAGCGGTACCCGGCTTTGTCGCTCCACAGTGCGGCTAATAGCACTCGTGTGGCTAGCGGCTCAGCGTTCAACACCAGATCTACAAGTGGCGATGCTGCTCATTCGATGTACACCTCTCCACAACTCCCCGGTGAAGACATAGATGCATCTGCATTTTTGCCCATCGTTTCAATGCGGGAAGACGCTAAGATCACCGTGCCCAAATACACTCCGCACGACCTGCCGCCCCGGCCGAACGTTCCCGCTCCACGTGAGCTTCACCCCCTTGAAGATTCTCGTGCTCCAATGTCGAACTTGCAGTGGAACCGTAACTTCGACGAGACGCCTGTGAAGAAACGCGAAGGAGAGCTGCGCCGCTCAGACTCACGCGCTACTTCTCGCGTGAGAATGTCCCACTACCTTCGTCATAATTAGATACCCTGTAATACCCATATTAATACACGATTATACATGAACCGTCTTTTCCGCATTACACTCGATCAGTGTATATGCAAAGGCATTTTAACGAATGAACAGGTACAATTGTTCCCGTAGACATTATTGCATCTAAAGACTATATAGCTATCCAAATGCAGTGGGACCTGTTTATAGCAGGAATAGGGTCTCCGTCTACTAACGCGAAAGTGGTGATATTACTCAGCAATGCCCGAGACCGCGCCGCTCGATGTGAACGAGCCCACCGTAGGCTACGAGTTGGACTCGATTACGCTGCGCAACATCGCCAGTGTTCGCTACGTGAGGCACCATGAATGGCTCGACCATTTGATGGGCTCACCTGTGCCGACCAGCAGCCTGGAGCCTCCGTCAGTTGGGGGCTGGATTGACAGCAAGGTTTTGGAGCAGAGAATCAAAGAAGCCGAGGCTGAGTTGGCGGCCCTGAAAGCTGAAGAAGCTAATGGCTGGAAATTCAATATCAGTGCCGACAAAAACGAGGTTCTGGCCGAGGCCACTCAGAAACTTCGGGACGATTTCGGCGAGCAGGCTGCTGCCCAGTGCCAGGCCGATGTAGAACAGAAACTGGGCGTGAAAATCGTGGAAACTAAGCCGATCGCCCCGGTTGCGATCACCTACAACCGCAAACAGGTCGATCTGGAGAACGCCATCAAGTCGCAGGCCACACGCGCCGCAGACCCCACCGAGCCAGAGTCCTCGGTCGGAGAGCAGGTGGGCGACCAGGTAACCGAGAAGGTCGAAGAAGAGGTTGGTTTGCCCGGTGGCATGAACCAGGAACCCCCGGCGGGTCAGCTCGAACAGCCGCTCACGGGCCAAGCGTCCATGGGCCAGCAATTCCAGACTCAGCAGCCACAGCAGTACGAACAGTCGCACCAGCAGCCACAGCAGATGTACTCCGCTTCCTCCACAGGTCCAATGGGTGGTATAAATAGTCCCAACGGGCCGGGAAGTTTCAGCGGAGCGGGCCAGCCACAACTGGGCGGCTCTGGGGCCACACCGCACGGCGTGCCGTCGCACGGTGCGACTCCCGGCACGGGAGCGAGTCCTGTGGGGATGGACCCCATGGGACTAGGCGAGCTGGGACCGGGTATGGGCGATATCTCCATGGATGGCATGGGCGATGCTGATATGGGCGATTCATACATGTGACGAAATCTATATTTATGTACTTTTAATTTGCTAGATGCAGCTCTGCTAACCTCAGCCGCAGCGTTGCGAAATGTAGTCGCAGCTCTGCTACTTCAGTCATAGCTCTGCTACCGCTCAACCGAAAAGCTCGGTCACTTTTTTCACAGTGTGGCCGCTCAACACAACGGCCAAGAGACATGCGACGTCAGTCACGACAAGCGCAATAGCGCCGAACATGAACCGCGGCGCAAAGATCTTCCAGGTCATGAGATGCCGGCGCAGAATGTAGCTGGCAATCATAGACGCAATCGTGCGCGCGCTCGTCACGAAGGTCAGTCCCATTGCGCCCCGGATAATAAATGCCATTGGCATTCTCGAGTCTTTGAATGGAGGTCGACGCCACAGACCACTGTACACGCTGACCAAGCTGCTGAGCAAAATGGGGCCCAAAGTATTCAGAGTCACCGTCAGGGGCGACCAAGGGAAGGTCACCGTGTTGGCAGCAATGAAGGCCGAGTCCCACTGAATGCTAGGAATAGTAGCCTGGTGGCCAGTAAAGTAGAAGAAGCTGTTGCCCAGCAGATCAAACACTACGGGGACGAGCAAAGTATACTTGGTCATGGTGATATCCAGGAAATCGAGAGTGGTCATGCAAATGTAGAGCAAGGCCGTCAATGCAAGAATGGCAGGTGGTTTGTTCGTAACTGCCAGCGTCCAGTATATACAGACAGCAGTGAGGAGGATATCAGAGCCATGAATATTGTTGAACCCGTTGATTTTTTTCGGCACACCGGTGGCTTTATCGAGCACAAAAGCAACGGGAGGGTTACTTCGCCACCAAATGAGGATACCGCCAGCGCCCATGGCCAAAGCTAAGCGACCTAAAACGACCTTAACTGTCTGCAGTCCGTAAATGGACGCATCCAGCCAGCCTCGAGCCTCTGCGTTGTCCAGAGACCAGTAGGCAATGGTGATCGTGAGTGCCAACGATGTCATATTGAGCAGTAACGACGCCAACCCGACATTATTTTGGCCAATTGTCCAAAACCTTTTCAAGAAATAGGGCAGAACAACGCCCATTGCACCAATCGCAAATAGTGTCCAAACGGGTACTAAGGATGACCCCGGCTCGAAAAATGTAGTAAGGCACCTAGAGGCCGTTTCTTCGCGGCAGACGACCCAGCACGCGGACAGCCTCAATGTGACCAAGATGGCAGCTAAACACCATGCGCCCAAATAGATCACCAGCGAGCTGCCCTGATACGCACAGCCACTGGCGAGACCCACGAAGATGGTGACGAGCAGAATATACAAGATTTGAGACTCCCAAATCACGAATGAGTTTGAAAATGAGATGGCAATCTCCAAAATCAACATTAAAAGCGCGAACAGACTCCAGCCGGAAGGCCAACTGAACCTGTACAGCTTCCCGGCACCCAGAATTCCAGTAACGCAGGCACCGCTACCAGAGTAAACAGCAGTTTTGATCGCAAAATCAATTGTGGGTTCGCCAGTAGAGAAGCTGGCAAGTAGGCCCACGACGACACCCAACAGACCACCGGTGCTGAGGTACACGGAAATCTCGCCGACTGAGGCAGCTCTTACCGAGTTGTAGATCAGCAGAGACATGAATGTAGTCGCAATCAGAAGCCCCAGACCGAACTGCATACGCCCCAAATCAAATTTGATCCAGGCGGCTTTGAATTTCTCCAAAAGATACTCCTGGAACACACGAGGTTTTTGACTCAACTGCACAGCACTTGCAGCAGCTTCGGCCTTCAAGACATCCTTCTGCATCCCGACTTCTTCAGCATACTGTTTCAGCTGGTCGGTGGTCTGGCTGCTCACGAAGTTCCACAATTTCGCATCACCAAATGCCTGCCGGATAGGGAATCCCAGCGAATTGAACGGAACAGGGAGCCCTAGCAGCCCGCTGATCGTCGGCACGAGATCAATCTGGTTCACCGTCAAATCCCCCTCGCTGGCGAATCGCGGTTGCTTAGAGTACACCCAGAGAGCCGCCTCGAGTTCGTCCTGGGAATCACCCCCATGATTACCAGTTTGATCCATACCATGGTCGCCAAACACGAATAAAACTGTCTCATCGTCAATCATTTCAGCGATTTCGCGCACGAATTCAAACGTCTCATCCAGCTTCGTGGCCATCACCGGGTGATTGGGACCAAATCGGTGTCCAACGTGATCAACACCGAGCATATGTCCTATCATCACTTTGTTGCTGACGTTTCTAATCAGGTCAGGGAGATGCTGCTTCACGCCGTTGTCCACGGTGTCTAAATCGCGCACGTTCAAGGACGGATAGGGGAAGTTTTGACTAAACGCGTGCGCGAAAAGAGCCTCCCAGGTATCATCACCAACGAACGAGACCGGCCCCAACTTTTCAGCAGCTTGAGTGACCCAGTTATCTTCCTCTATTTTGAAGCCAGCGAAGTTACTACCAGCATCTACAAATGCCGGTAGCGAGCCCGTGGTGAGGCCCTTCAGCCGCTGCAGAGTCGTCGTAGGCGGATCGGCCATGAACTTCACAGTGAATGCATGTCGAGGATCCGTGCTGATCTGCTCCACGGGGAAATGTCGCAAATACGGCATATCCTCAGGCGCATGTGCAGGGGTACTGACAAAATCGTGCCTCAAAGCATCGACTACCAGCACGACTGCTCGGCTGAAAGGTGCCTGAGGAGCAGACTCCGTTGTTACATTTGCGACGTGCTCCAGAACGGGTCTGGTCAGGAGGAACCCGCGAGTGTACTGGGCTATAGCTGCGACATGAGCTAGTAAAACCCAAAATATAATAGCCAGCGCGTGCTTGCGCGTGGACTGGGCGATTTCGACCGCCGGTTTTGTCCGCGCCATGTCACCTTGGGTACTTTACTGTACAGTGTACCGTGTCAACGCGTAGATATTTTTCACAAACACCACACGCTATTGGGACTTAACCCTCACGGAAGCAGTTAAAGGAAGACGCGCAGTCCACGCAGTCTAAAGGCTAATAAAAAATGGCCCAACGATTATTTGAATAGATCAATGCTACTTAGTGTTACTTCTTTATGCCGTAGTTTTGTAGCACAGTGGAGTTATCCAGGGCCCGCATGTGATGTTACAGCGCCCAATTAGATGACATATCCGGCACCGGTTCCTGAAGTGTCCAATGAATTTGATAGCTCAAGAATATACATAAACCGCCTAGGATTAATAGGGTCTATCAGTCTTTTGTTCAAGAACCACATACAGGGTACACGTGCGTGGGATTGTAGAACGCACGTGTGGGGCCGGCTGGTGAGCGAGCCTGAGCTCTCTGGGTTGGGGTGAACCCAGTTTATTCCCGATCGGTGTGCAGACATCGTGCAGGCGCAGTGGCCGTATGACGGGGATGTCGCCACCGCCAAGCGTGGTAGCCTCTCTACGGCCCCACACCGTTATGCACGCCAAATGAGCTGCCCTGGCCCACACCCATATTAATTGCTCCCACCCGCCATCGAGTTCTTCTTCACCCCAACAAGCCTAACTTGAGAAACCATGAAGTCTGAGCTTGCAATTGGAATTGCGGCCGCTCTTATGAGCACTGCCTCGGCGACTGTTCACACCATTCCTCTCCAGCGCACCCCGCGCGAGGAGCTTTACAACGCTAAGCATGGCTTTGCCATGCACGTCGCCCAGCTGGCCCACAAGTATGCCGGCATTGTTGACCAGACCGTCAACCAGCTGTCGATTCAGGGTGATTCGGAGCCCCAGTACGGTACTGCCGAGACCGGCTCGGTTCCTCTCACCAATTACGCCAATGCTCAGTACTTCGCGGAGATTGGCCTCGGCACTCCTCCCCAGACGTTCAAGGTTGTGCTTGACACCGGTAGCAGCAACCTCTGGGTGCCCTCGCGTGACTGTTCGTCGATTGCCTGCTACTTGCACTCCAAGTACGATAAGGACGAGTCCACCACGTACGTTGCCAACGGCACCGAGTTCTCAATCACCTACGGCAGCGGCAGCGTCGAGGGCTATCTTTCTGAGGACGAACTTGAGCTGGCCGGTCTGAAGATCGAGGGCCAGGTCTTCGGTGAGACGACCAGCGAGCCCGGCCTGGCCTTTGCCTTCGGCAAGTTTGACGGCATCTTGGGTCTCGCCTACGACTCTATTTCGGTCAAGAACACCGTTCCTCCGATCTACAACGCCATTGAGCAGGGCCTGCTCGACGAGCCCAAGTTTGCCTTCCACCTCGGCATCGATGGTGAGGAGTCCGTGGGCGGCACGGCCACTTTCGGCGGCATCGACGAGTCGCTGTTCGAGGGCAAGATCACCTACTTGCCCGTTCGCCGCAAGGCCTACTGGGAGGTCAAGTTCGACAGCCTCTCCCTCGGCGAGGACGGCGCCAAGCTCGACATCGGCGCCGTCATTGACACCGGCACGTCGCTCATCACGCTGCCCTCGGACCTGGCCGAGATCCTCAACGCCCAGATCGGCGCCGAGAAGTCGTGGAGCGGCCAGTACACCGTCGAGTGCGAGAAGCGCGACGTGCTTCCGGACCTGACTTTCACCTTCGACGGCTACGACTTCAGCATCTCGCCTTACGACTACATTCTCGACTTGGGCGGATCTTGTATCTCTACCATCACCCCGATGGACATCCCCGAGCCCGTGGGCCCTCTCGCCATCATTGGCGACGCCTTCCTGCGCCGCTACTACTCGGTCTACGACCTCGGCAACGATGCCGTGGGTCTTGCCAAGGCCAAGCACTGAGCCCAAGCCAGCACCAATCGCAGTTACATAAAAATAAATCGTCTAAAGCGCCTCTAATCGCTAATGAGCAAACATTTACTGATGAATAGCTTATTTATGGTATTATTTGCGCAACACAAACGCGCCGCCCAGAGCCAAGCAGGAAATGAGCAGAGCCAGCCAGAGGTTGAGCCCCCTGCGAGTCTCGAGCACAGCGCCCGCCAGGCGGACTGGACGGCCAGACAATGCCGTTGTGGCGGTCCGCGAAACAAAGCTCCCGACCGCACTGCTTAAAAAGAACTGAGCTCGGCATTGAGCTGGTCGACCTCCTTCTGGGCCTTGTTGTACTTCTCGGTGATCTCGTCGAGCTTCTGCTCGCTCTTCTCGAGCTCGGCGCTCAGGGCCTTGTTGCTGCGCTCGACCTCCTCGAATTTGACCTCGAGATCCTTCAGCTTCTTGGCCGCCGCCTCGTACTTCTCGTTGGCCTGCTCGAGCTGCTCCTCCAAGTCGGTGTTGCGCGCGGTCAGGGCGTCCTTGGCGGACGAGTGGGCAATGCCCTCGTCGGCAAGACCCTTCGTCTCCTTGAGGCGCTCCTCGAGCTTCTCGTTGTCGGCCTCGAGGGTCGACACCTTGTGGACCAGCGACTTGATCTCCTGCTCCTTGGCAGTGGAGTCCTCCTCGAGCTGCTTGACGCGGGCATCGGACTGCTCGGCACGGTCCTGGGCCTCTTCGACCTCGAGCTTGAGCGAGTTCAACTTTTCACGAACTTTATCCATATTCAGAAGTTTGGGAGTTGGGAAAGCTGGGAGTTGGGAGAGCTGGAGAAGGCGCGGGCGCCAGTAGGGTCGCCTCTCCCAACAACGCGTGTCACGTAAACACCGCGCCCAACTACCGCCCCGCGTCCGGACTTCCTTGCCCCACGACGGTGGCTCTAGCCGAGCCAGGGGCACCCTCCAGGCTATTAGTATATAGAATGACAGTTATAAAGTGACAGCTATAAATGGACATATGAGCATCAGTTCTGGAATGCATTGATATAGTTTGTGCTCAGCAGGCTGTGTAGCTCCCGATGATGGACTTAAACCGCGCATTTGTCATCTGTCCACCAAATGAACGAGACGCCGTCACGGTCGAATTTAGTCGCCCGACGCCCGCCGCGAATGGCTGCTCCGTCAGCTCCCACGTCGACCCCCGCCCGGCCGCGTGTCCGGGGCGTTCCCATGAGCCCCACCTCGCCGGGCCCCATGATCAGTGGATTTGGCGGTATGCCCGCGGGCCAGTATGCCGCGTCGAACGCGCCCCAGACCCCGCAGCAGACGCTCATGATGCGTCGCCCGATGTCCATGGGCAACCTGAGATCCTCGCAGTCGATGAGCCGGCTGGGCAGCACGCCGCACCGAAACAGCATCGGCGGTGGTGAGGCCTACCGGGGCAAAATCCACGTGGGCGTGCGTTCGCGGCCGGCGCAGCCCACCGCCACGAACCAGTCGATTGCCGCTCAGGAGTGGCAGCTGTTCCCGCACGAGAACCTCATCGAGCACGACACGGCGGGACAGTTCCCGTTCGACAAGGTGTATGATGGCCGGTCCACCAATGCCGAGTTGTTCGGTGCCAGCGTCGATGAGCTGATCCGCAAGGTCGTGGAAGGCTTCAACGCCACGGTCCTCGCGTACGGCACCACGGGCTCGGGTAAGACGTATACCATGCAGGGCACCGACGAGGACCCGGGCGTCATCCCCCTCGCGGCGCACCGGCTGTTCAACCTGCTGGCCGAACGCCACTCGCTGGCACCTCCTACGGTGCTCGTGTCGTACGTCGAGATCTACAAGGAGAGGGTGTACGACCTGCTGAGCACGGGCACCTATGCTGATCGCGAGGTTTACTTGCGAGACCACACCGGCCCGGAATCCGGTGTTGGGGTAGTAGGCCAGCGCGAGGTGCGGGTTCAGAATGCCGAGGAGCTCATGAGCTGCATTGACAGTGGCACCATGTTCCGCCGTACTTCCACTACCGAGTTCAACGAGCACTCGTCACGAAGCCATGCCGTTGTTCGGATCCGCGTGCAGCACGATGATGGCAGTACCAGCATTCTGTACTTGTGCGACCTTGCCGGCAGTGAGAAGGCCACCGATCAGTCTGAACGGCGCAAGGAGGGTGCTTATATCAACAAATCTCTGCTAACTCTCAGCACAATTGTTGGCCTACTGTCTCAGGGTGGCCAGACCCACGTACCTTACCGTGACTCAAAGCTCACGAGACTGCTGCAGCCGTCTTTGTCCGGAACCGCGCTGGTGTCCATGCTGTGCACGATCCAAACGTATCCGTCGGCGCCCGGTGCCTCTGAGACCATGAACACTCTGAGGTTTGCAGCCAAGGCCAAAAACATCACTGTGACGGCCAAACGCAATAGCGTGTTTGACGATACAATGGCCGTGGGCGGAGTTGGCGGCAACGCCAGCCGGCGCGTCATTCAGCAGCTCACTGAAGAACTCGATACTCTGCGTGTCGAGTTGAAGTCCACACGTACCGAACGCGATGATCTGCTGGACAGATTAGAGCTGTTTGAGAAAGTGGCTAGCAACCAGGACCCCGAGGCGAGCATCGAGGCCATGTCCGGTATCAGTCTGCGGGAGTCCCTGGGGGGAGGCGATAACGATGAGAGTGCCCTGTTGGGCAATGCCAGCACATTGTCGACTCGGCTGCAAAAAGAGAATGATAGACTCAGGGAAGAAAGCTCGAAACAGGACGCGCTTGTTCGACACCTGATGACGGAGATCTCCACATTGGATGCAAAGGTGTCTATACTGGAGAAGGAGGGCTATGACCAGCGTGCCACGCCATTAAGCGAGGTGACTTCGCTGGCGAGCTCTGCAGACAGTAGTCGCCACTCTAATGGTGTGGCTTCATCATCGCCAACGGAAGAGTCGAGCCGTGTGGCAGACCTTATTGCCGAAGTTGCTGAACTCAAGCAGGTCATTGCTGATAAGGACCAAGCTCTCGAGCACTTCGCTGGTATCAACCGCGCCAGACGCGAACTGGATATTCATCTGGCGGACCGCAGCAGCGATTCAATTCAGAGCGATGGCATGGCACGGTCCGTATTGGGCAGTGTTGAAGAGCTCCGCATTTGAACCAATGCATGCAAGAACGGCGTTTAACGCTAGCATATCACGCATAACATCTATTTATAACTTGTTCTCATATACATACGAATCATTCACGTCTTCAGAAAAAAAACTCTTTCGAGTAAAAAAACTACATAGGTGCTATAAACAGGATATGCCCAGAAATGGAACGATCTGAGCTGCTGAACTCATAGCGAGGAACGGATGTTCAAACTTAGTTCAAACGTTCCTCGAGTTTCAGATCGTTCACAGTACCAAGGCCTACAAGAGCGCGGATCAAGTTCTCCAAAGCAGCGCGCTGCTTGTTCAAACGGTTCACCGGCTCAGCGCCTGGGCGGGTCAAGGGAGCCTTCAACCAGTACGAGAGGAACGACAACACCGAATGCAACGACTCGTAGTCGCCACCGGCACTGGCGTTCTTGTACTGTACACGCGACAAGAACTCGGTCATGACAACTAAGTCAATGATCAGCGGAGTAGCCAACAAAGAGTCCTCACAAACGTTGTGGATCGACACAGTGTTGTGGCCGCCCAGCATCAGTTCCGAGTAGTACTCGTCCATGGCAACCTTGGAGTCACCAACGGCGGGCACGTACTTGATCACAATGCAGTGGTCAACCTTGTCTCCGGACTTCTCGTTGTACAACAAGTGGTTGCTCTTAATCATATCGTCAACAACCGAGGCCTTCGAAATCTCCTTCGAGCGGAACTGCTTGGGAGCGCTCAAGTTATAACCGTCGTTGTTACCCAAGTGGTTGTACGAAGCAATCGACAGCGGCTTAATGCCAGCATCGACCAAGTATTGAGCCAAAACGGATTTGATCTTGGTCTGACCGCTCTTGAAGTCGTCGCCTCCAATGAACGAGTGGTTCTTCTCGGCGAACTCAATGCAGCCAGGAACAAAAGTGTTCTGGGGCGAGCCATTGATGTAAGGCACCTTCTCCAAAATACAGGCCACAGCGAAGATAGTCGATGGAGCAATCTCATCGTGAGACTTGCGAATGCTGGCCAGCAAGTTCTCCGCAGTGTCGTTGACGCCCTCAATGATTTCGGCGTAACGTTCGGTGTTGGCAGTCCACAGAACAATGACCTTGTCGAGCTTGTTCTTCGACTGGAACTCACGAATGTCCTTACGGATCTGCTCAACGTGCGCCCACTTGTCGTTGCCGGGGATCACATTGTCAGCGCGAGCACCCTGGTTGGCGGCAATGAAGTCGGGGTAGTAAACCGAAGGCAGAGGCTTATACTGCTTCAGAGGGTCGATGAGCTGGCGTTGCAAATCCCAGTCAAGGACCTTAGCGCGCTGCATAGCATCAGAGATGTTAGCCTTGGAGATATCCCAGCCACCAATGACGAAGTCATTGGGGTGCACCATCGGCGCAACCTCGTTGAACGGAGCGAAAACGTCGTTGCCTTCCTCATCAATACCGAGGAAGAGCGTAGACGCCTGAGTGACACTGCCGTAGTAGTTGGGCTCAACGACTCCGTTCTTGGTGTGGAACGAGATGTTATCGCGGTTGGCGTGAACAGCGGCCGTGAAGGTCGAGCCATTGTTTCCACCCCAACCGACCAACATGATACCGGTCTTGGGGACCTTGGCATCGAGCTTGAACTCGTAGTTGACCTCGGTGGGGGTGACAATGTACTTTCCATCCTGTTTCTTCACAGTGGCATTCTCATACTTGTAGTTCGACACAATTGAGTCGCTGGTGACCTTAACGCGATCGGTGTTAACGGTGACACTAGTGTAACCAGACTGGTTGGGACGAAGCTGAGAAGGAGACATGTTCAAAATTGTAGTTTTTCAAAATTAGAGTTTTTTTTTTGGTGGTTTTAGTAGTCTATTGAGACTGTTTTGGACTTTTTTTTTGGTTTTCTTTTGTTTTCTTTTGTTGTTTTTTGTTTTACAGTAAAGACTTGACTTTTACTGTTAGTGCACACGCTATTGATCCGCCTGAGCCAGCAGCAGCAGAGGAGGAACTTCGGTGTGGGTTGTGCTTGCTAGGAAGGAAGTTCGCGAACGTTTTTAACTTATTATAAGACTGTCTACGCTTTTATATGAAGCGTATCAATCTCAAAGATAAAAAAAGGGGGGAAGAAAGAAAAGCTGGATCGGCGATCACGGACATTTATATAGTAAAGCATGCATATTCGTTTTTGTGGGGTGGACTTAGGGTGCGCATGTCTAAGCGTGGTGCGAGTATCGCATAGTGCCCCAACCAAGTGGCAGCCAGCCGAGGACCAGGGTTTCCAACGTCGGGCCCTGCTTTTTAGCACATTCCAGTGAGTTGACGTGTTAGAATGAGACGCCGGCACTGTTGTTATACATAAATGTCAATAACGTATTCCGGAAAATTCATCTGAAGCTCTATACTGGATAGCGTTGTAGTTATATAATACTGGAACTCCTTATTTCGAAAATGCTGCCTTAGTGCCGCATGTGTCAATATGCAGCCTCAAGAATGAACGGCGCTAAGTGTACGTAAGACAGATATGAACATTATTGCATAACTCGGAATTATATTACGCGTGGAGATTGATAAATATCATCAGCTATGCTGTTGATAACAACTGCCGAGGTACATATATAAATTTGCGCGGTGAGCATAGACTATTTCCTTATCTGTCTTCCTGGGCCCCTTGCCCGGGAGCCTGCTGCACTGGAGTCACGTTACAGCCTCAGCCCTGGGCCGCATGTACTTGGGGCTTAAGCTTCCGAATCCTATCAACAATCAGCGCTGGGTACTCACAGTCGGAACGCACTCCCCTGGGCAATGCCGGTCAAAACCCCAGCGGATCCCTCGCCGGCGCGGATTAAATTATGGGCCACACCTAATTAAATATCCCGAACAGACTCAGCGCACCAAACACGATCAACAATTGTCATTTGCATTTGGATAAATAGATAATATATAAAAGCTAGCGCCATAACTACTCGAAGGCCCCGCCGAGATGAAGCCGCGGTGTAATTGCGTACTGACAGCCCAATTGAGCTACCAGTGCAGTGCGAATGCCGAAATTTTCACATTTTTCTAGTTGCAGCCGCCACGCAGACGCAGCACCAAGTGCAAAGTGGACTCCTTCTGAATGTTGTAGTCCGACAAGGTGCGTCCGTCATCAAGCTGCTTACCGGCAAAGATGAGACGCTGCTGGTCCGGCGGGATGCCCTCCTTGTCCGAAATCTTCGACTTAACCGCCTCAATGGTATCCGACGACTCAACCTCTAAGGTGATCGTCTTACCAGTGAGGGTCTTGATGAAAATCTGCATACCACCACGCAAGCGGAGCACCAAATGCAAGGTCGACTCCTTCTGGATATTATAATCCGACAGAGTGCGTCCATCATCGAGCTGCTTGCCAGCGAAGATGAGACGCTGCTGGTCCGGAGGAATTCCTTCCTTGTCGGAAATCTTGCTCTTAACAGCCTCAATGGTATCAGAAGATTCGACCTCCAGAGTGATGGTCTTGCCAGTCAAAGTCTTGATAAAAATCTGCATGCCACCGCGGAGACGAAGCACCAAATGCAAGGTCGACTCCTTCTGAATGTTGTAGTCAGAAAGCGTGCGTCCATCATCAAGTTGCTTGCCGGCAAAGATCAATCGCTGCTGGTCCGGCGGGATACCTTCCTTGTCGGAAATCTTAGACTTCACGGCCTCAATGGTGTCGCTAGACTCAACTTCGAGAGTAATTGTTTTGCCGGTCAGGGTCTTAATAAAGATCTGCATACCGCCTCGCAAACGCAAGACCAAATGCAGCGTCGACTCCTTTTGGATGTTGTAGTCGCTGAGGGTGCGGCCATCGTCGAGTTGCTTGCCAGCAAAGATGAGACGCTGCTGGTCAGGAGGAATGCCCTCCTTATCACTAATCTTGGACTTTACAGCCTCAATGGTGTCGCTGGACTCGACTTCAAGCGTAATGGTCTTGCCAGTGAGAGTCTTGATGAAGATCTGCATCGTAGTTCGGGGATTGATATGTCCGAAGGGTTAAGTGGCAATGGGACGAGGCGTGGGGCGTTTAAATAAGAGTGTTGATGCAACCCTAATCTACGCTGATACCACAGATGGCGCGTACGAGTTGGGAGGCGGGGTTGTACGCCCGGGGTAAGGGCGAGTCCTACGTACATGTTAAGTGGGGTCGAGTCGCATACAGGCATAGGGGCCAGGGGCCAGGTTCGAAAAGATATGAGAAGCTGATTTTTGATTCCGCCTGAACATTATTTGAATGCAATGGTAATTATTTGGCGACCAAGTACTGAATAGATACCTCTTTAACGAGCTTCAGTTGCATCGTACCACTTGTGAAGCTAGCTACCCCGCAGTGCGTCGCGAGTCCCAGGGCAGGGCAGATGCAGCATGACGATGAATGGGGTAAAACGGCGCCAAAAAGAGCCAAACTACAAACTTCCCTAAGGAGAAGGGGTTTGGCTGTTTGTGGTTTGGATGGCTATTTGCGAATTAATGCGGGAGTATCACTCTTTTTTAAGTTTTCACGTTGTGGAGAATCTAGTAATGATTATTTATAAAATACAAGTTTACATCGCTCGCAAAAAGTCTCCTACTCGGACCATTGTAGGCTGCGTAGTCTGAGTGGTGCGCAATGCTGCATGACAGCCAAAATAGAGCTTACCATCGATTCGGCGGAATTTGCAGAGTTGTTGGTACGGCTTACTGTCGATGGATCCATCGTAGGAAACACAGACCATGTTACATCTACGACACATCCCCAGTAAATCGATCAAAAATGAGTCAGTCTCTAGATACTTCCAATGATCCTCATCGAATGGGGACTCTGAGGTTATGATGATGTTAGGCCGGAACACATTGATATCGTCAACCTCCAGCTCATCGCAGCTACGGGAGTTAACAACCAGTAACGGACTTGAGTTCGCCAGCGAGGATTCTTCACGGGTAGCAATAGTTTCCTCGGAGATGTTGCCTCGTACTTGTACGGTCTTGGCAATGGTACAAGAGATGCGCAGCGCCTTGGAAAAAAATTCAATTACGTCGGGGTCCAAATTCACCGTAAGCGAGCCTTCAATTGACTGTCGGGCCCACTGTTGCGAGTCGCGAGGGATCTCAATGGGTTCAGTAGCTGCGCTGGGTATATTGTTCCTGACATGCAAATACTTACCATCCTCAGTGATTGAGGGTTGGATGAGTGCCATATTGCGATGCCGTTTTAGCGATAATGCGCTGCTACTTCCCAGCTCCACCAAACAAAACTCACGGTCATATTCCAAGCCTGACTGAAGCAATCTAGACGACTCGACCGACCACCGGCCACAGGATTTTATGGGGTATACACTCAACTCAGTGATGGAAACGAGTTCTTCCTGAGAAGCCTGCGCCCGCTTTGTGGCTGTTTCACAAGCCTTCTCAATGACATTGATTAAATGTTCAACATCTGAAACTGACGAGTAAGGACCAAAACTTGCTCTGACAGCTCCAGTAGGACTGCCGTCGATGTAACTAATCCCGTCGTTGCATTTTTTCCCAATTTTGGTATAATTGGCCACAATTTTCTCATCATTGAGCGCAGTGACTTGATTTTGCTGAGTAAATGCGCCAATGTTACACATGGTGCCCGCCCTGACATGTACATCAGCCGCTGCTGCGGCAATTGCAAATTCGTTATGACCCAGCCCCTCTAGAATGAATGTGACAATGGGGCTATCGTCAGAGTCAAGCAACTTGCAGCCGTGCTGTTGTTGAAGGCGCGCTCGGCAGTAAGCAGCCAGAGCCTTAGTATGCGCGGATATATTGTTGAAACCACCATACAGACGACTGAACTCTTCCATGGCGGCCTTCAATGCTAATATGGTATGAACGGGTAAAGTACCATCCTCTAAACTAGACGGAAAAGTTGGCTTTCGTTCAACAAACTGTAACGATGGCGCCAGCACGTCTACAGTGCCACCCCCAAAGTACTTTCTATGACTGAAAAATTTGACCACTTCGGGTGATCTCCGCACGACCAGCGCGCCAAGATCTGGGTAGCCGAACATCTTGTAGAACGATAGCACCGCAAAGTCCGCACCAATGGAGGTCAGATCGGGGATTTCTGTAGCCACATGCGACGCAATATCCAGTAACACAAGCCCTCCATTGCCATGAATGTACTGCACCCACTCGCGCCCAGGGTACCGTTTGCCCCCGAAATTCGATTGTAGAGGCCAGCTTACTACCGAGTCGGCAATATCGTCTCCCGCGATATCCTTTAACGGGTCAACGAATACCCCGGATCTTTTGCCCGCCAACGCCCGTACACCCACCAAAGATGTGTGCGCATCCACTGAATGCCAGTAGCTGTACGCATGCATTGATTCACCTACCAGCTTAGCCGCCGCAGTGGCATTGGCACAGAAAACCAAATCGTACTCGGCGGGATCAGCCCTCAACATTGTCAGGACTTCACGCCGTATCGCATTGATTTTGTTGAGTGTTGCATTTCCCAGTTCGCCTCCAGAATGCGGGTTCACAATTGGCTGTGAACACAAGAGTTCGGCTGCCTTCCAGGCCACGGTGGATGGGAAAAGCGGGGCTGCAGCATTGTCGAGGTACGCGTGGGGCAGTGCTGGATACAGTCCCCTGATCTCTGATAGTGGTACATTGTATTTTGGATTCGAGGCCTTAATTCTCAATTCCTCCATTATACATTTGCCAGTACGAAGTGGACCGCACCTTATCTCTGTGGGTCACACCTTATCTATATTTTTCAGCTAGTTGTGGAAAGGCCCGATCCGTCCCCTCGGCGCCAATCATGTGATTCAATTCTATGTACGTAGTGACCGATAGTGGCGTTCACAATCAATACTTTAAATATTGACGGTATTATGTGACCACAGTAGTACTTCCCAACTCGGGTCAGCTTCACCCTCGTGTTGTTGTAAACACACCACCCACGTGATGTTGTTTACCTGAACACGCAGCATCTCAAAGGCTCTTCCCACCAGACTAACACCGGGTTCTTGATGGCATGCGCTCCGAATCCAGCTCCGCCGGGCAGCCCTCGAAAAGTCGCTGAGTTCCACCGAAATGGCACACGCCTCGTGAGCGGCTCCATGAGCCCCCGTAACCCATATCGCCGCGGCCAAACGGCCTTGAAGTATCGGGCCGCCCAACAGCAGTCACGGAAAGCCAGCAACCCGCTAGACAATCCGCAGCTCATTGCCAGGCTAAACTCCCCCAGCAAAGCCGTTGCGGCAGACGACGCTGACTGGCAGGATGTTGAGCCCTCAAAACCTGGACCGGCACTGAACTTCGCTACCCCGGCTTCTGAGGCCGCAACTGCCAAGCCAACGATTGGGGAGGCGCCCGACTTGAAACCACCGACACAGACCACCCCGCCGGCGCAGGAATGCTCGGCGTTGATGAGATTGAGCGACAACCTGACCAATAGGCTGACATCCCCGCAACCAAAACAGGAAAACAGCAGTGAACAAACGGGCTCGACCGAAAAGTCGAACCAGCCAGGCTCCGCAAGTTTCTTGGGGTTCTCTCCATCTCAGGCCGGATCGAAGCTGTTGAAAAAGATCAGCGATCAGACTCACAGGCTGAAGTCGTCGCGCTGGACTGAGGCGTCCAGCGAAGACGCGACCTCGATATCTAGCGATGAGCAGTACATGGAACGCATGGCTTTTCGGGGCTCTCCTAGCCGCGCAGGAAGACATTCGCCCGCTCACCATTCCGTCAGGCATTCCCCATTGAGATCAGCTGGTCCAAATTACGACTCCGGGTATACTATGTTCCATTCGCAGCCGGTAAATAGCGCCCCAGAACCCTCAAGGGCTCGTGGATGGAGAGATTGGCTGCTGGACCCCTCAATGCCGGGTCTAATTGCGCTGTACTTACAGGTGACATTCAATATTGTTATGGTCGGGAGCCTGTTGTATGCAATCTTTGTGTTTTATTGCACCATCCGCAACGATGTCAACCTCAAAGTCGAAGAGTACTCCGTGGATATTGTTGAACAGATTGCTAAGTGTTCGTTTGACTACGTTCGAAACGGCTGCGAACCCTCCAAACGAGTCCCAGCCATGGAGGCTGCGTGCCAACAGTGGGAGCGGTGCATGAAACGCGACCCTACCGAAGTGGGCCGGGCCAAGGTCAGTGCGGAAACATTTGGTACGATCATTGAGGCATTTCTCAAACCAATCGGACTCAAGTCTATGATCTTCTTGATTGCGGTTTTCTCAGGCTCGTTCTTACTAGTGAATGGCGTGTTCAGTTCGCGAATCGGCCCTCGGTTTTCATACACTCCTCCGCCGGCACACCAACACACAGCCCCGCCGCCTCCATCTCAACAAATTCCCCTTGGTTACCAGCAGCCACAACACCCATACGCCTCGGCAGTGTTCTCCCCCTCACATATTATTACGCCTCGCGGTCGCCAGTCACCGCTAAGAGCCAGTTTACAGTCATCGCCGGTGCGCCAGCCGTATATGGGCTACCCCTACTGAAGCTGCGCTAACATTTGAATAGCTGATATTCGATTAGACTTTATATATTTCTGCTTAAGTTATTTTCAATCATGCTCTGACGGAAGAGTTCCTCGAAGCTGTTTCGCGGGGACCACACTTTGCGAGTGTGCAACGCCCACAGTGTTTGCACGATACCAATCACGTATCCTGGCTGGACTGTTGAGCATCCCTCCAGGTAGGATATATGACTGTTGAAGAATACCTCAGTACGATACAAAACCATTTGAAGGCTCGGACTGATTTCCTTGGAGCGCGAGATCATATCATTGATGACAGTCAGGCCTTCTGAAAATATGCGGACGGCCGATAGAGGCTGCTGAAACTGAAGAGTCGCCAGAACGTTCTCCAGGATTGAAAACACTCTACAGTAAACATTCTCAATCACCATTACTGTAGGTGTGTGCTCGGATCGCGCGATTAGTTCGGCTGGTGCTCTCAGATTGATCGAGCCAGCAAACTCTTCCACGGGGCCATCAAGTTCAAGCTTTCCTCTGACTCCAATTTGTATGACGGGCTGGTTCGCTGGTAATTGCCCAGCAATTTCCAAAAGTATAGTTTTAGAGAATCCGGGTGAGAGTGAACCAATTCGCCATGTGTATTCACGACATAGCTCATTAGTTGACCGAGTCGATACATCCAAATGTGCCATACGAACAGATCTCAGATAGGCGCTCAGACGTGAACGGAATTCCAACACGAGGTCTTGAGGAGAGTTAAGCTGTTCAAGATCATACATTTTCACCAGTTGGGTTTTCACTTGCGAGTATTCGTCCACTGAAATGTACAAGCCACAGCTATTAGCAGCTACTCGACTCAAAGAGGGCATGTGATGGTGCTCCCTTACTCCAATAGTGTGAACACGAACGCCCTTAGCGTCCTTAAGGCAATCGCTGAAATCTCGCGTGCAATCAGAAATGATAAACACCGATACGTGCACCCCTTCAGCCTGAGAACTAAGTTTTTTAACAGCGTCTGCAATAACATTCTCAATTGTGGAATCTGATGTGGCGACATGTCTGGGTAATACGACCTGCTTCGTCCATTTACTCCATTCACACATAAACTCTTTGCTCTGAGCCTTGACTGTAAAACACTGCTTTGCGGTGTATGAGATTACTGTGAACAGATCAGCTTCATCTGAACGCGATGTCAATCCGTCCATGGCGTCACTGAAGTACTCCGTCAAGCTAAAGTTGTACGGAACGCAGACCACGGGGCATTGCCTCTGCCGCACAGGATGACGCATCAGACCGAGCTCGCGCTCAAGTAGCTCACACCACCGTTTGTATTCATAACGTTGCAGCGGGAAACATTTAGGGGTAGATTTTGAGAGTACCGAGTCCCATAAATACACCTCAGCGGAGTTCACGGCCACTAAGCTGATGAATGAGGAACTAAAGTCTTTGAAAGAAAGATGCAGTGTACAAGGATCTTCCGCAAATACTTGTGCCTTCTCTAGATCAGTGTTCAGACTTATCAGTGAGTAAACTGTTTCATTATCCATTGATAATAGTGCCATAGCGTTTTCAAACAAATACGCATTTACGCGATTCAAATCACCACCAATATCATCACACTCCATACTGATCAATGTAAACCTGCTATGTAGACGCAGTGCCCCGAACCAAGGACGATAGCAGTCTACTCTACTCAATTGTTGCGCTAATTCATCCGCATAGGCCTGGTCTTCACCACTCGGTTTCTCAGGCAAATTTATAATACACCATGGCTCACGCGTAGCTCTTACCGAAACAAGTACGTGGTGAGGTCCTGACGACTCTGATTGTCCCAGATGCATAGCCGTTGCCACTTCAACACATGGGCCTCCAGAGGTAGACAGCGAAATGTACTGCTTGTTAATCCCGCTTGTCTGAACTTGGCCACCTTTTTCTATTTTTGGTTTTGGAGTCAGCGATACCACTGACTCCTGTTCTGACAGTACAACCGGAATGAGGATAGGTGAACCCAATCGGGTTCGTTCTCCCCCATCATGCTCATCATCATCATATTCGTCAAAGGAATAGATGGATGGGATAAGGCTGTTGAAAGATTTTGCACTCATGGCTGATGTTGGCTCCAAGCTCACTTTAAACCCATGCGGTTCTTTGTCGGATCCAGGACCGGTAAACCCCAGGTCAATGCCAACGCACTTAACATCAGAATGAAAAGATTCCCGTTTCGGAGCTCGTTCTGGGGTCATAAGCTCGCTCGCATCATAATCGCTTTCATCTATTTCGCCATCCAAGGATGGTGTGTCCTCACTGCGTAGCCCCACGAGAGAACTAGAATAGGCATTGGCTTTCAATTCGCCTCGTGCGTCTGGGCAAAATTGTGCATCGTTTTCCTCAGCTTTGGAAGCGCAATTTGTAGCCTTTGAAGCTTGGAATGATTCCGGCTCCAGAGTTATAATTTCGGGCCGTGGTGAATGATCACTTAACTGGTTCTCTGCTGTCTCAGAGTGACCCTCAACATGGTTCGCCGAATGAAGAGGAGATAGGGAAGTCGATGCGCGCCTACGCAGTGACCGAGAATGCTGTATACGGTCTTGCCGCTGGAATTGTGCGATGAATTTTGCGGACTCCGGATCGGCATAGGGAAGCATGAAGTCTAAGTCATCAGCAGTATACTTTTGAGAACACAGCGGACACCTAGGCTCCAACTGCGAAACCCGAAACCGATGCGCCAGTTCCCGAGCACATTTATGGTGAATGGAATGCCCACATGAATATGTTTCGATGCCACTGAAGAAGAAATCGTCGATGTTGAATAGGCACCCCATACAGTCTCCGTAATGAGCACCTTTATTTTCAGGTTGACTGGTATTTAGCGTGGGAGAGGTTTCTTGGGATGCAACAAAGTCTTGTTTGAGCCCTTGGAGGACTATAGGCTTGAGTACATGTATGGGAGTCGCGAGCATCGGCGTCGCAGGCACCGTAGCCGTGAATGCTGGGGGCATTGTCAAGGCAGGGGGCATTGTCAAGGCAGGGGGCACCGCATCCATATCAGCTGCCACCGCGCCAGAACTACTACGAATAGCAGCCGGTCCATTCTCTGTGAGGCTTGGCATTGAAGTGCTTGCCTCGCGAGCTGCCTTCATGAATGCTGCTGGGAGGTGGTCACCACCCCAAAGCATAGACAGCTGCGTCTTCGAAGGGCTCTCATCGTTGAGCTTCGTGATGCTTGAGCTCGATTTGCTATTCGTCTCAAACTTTTGGCTTGGCAAAGGATGGCTATGGCTGGTATCCTTTTCTGCCGACCGAGCGGCCTTCCTAGGTGACCAAACCATTTTATATGTTTATACTTAATGCGAGCTTTTGAGAGCACCGATAGGTTCTTTCTCAACCCTCGGTGGGAGTGCCAATTATTCTAGTGAGAGCGAGCTGCAGCTAATTTACATACGAAAGGAAACGTGCTTGCCCTATCCTCTGCCTCGTTAACCATATGCAAGATTGTGATATCACCAATTCACGCACTTTCAACTCACACGTCCAAAAATGACTTCCACTTTTGTTCTATATAGAAGAAATTTTTTATTAAATAATTTTCAAATTTTATTCATCTTTTGGAAAAAATTATTGTCTCACAGACTCAAATTTCATCGCTGTATAAGTCTTTAAACCTGAGAAACGTCCTGCGCCAGCGCATGCCCTATTCGGAAGAACAAGGCCGGTGACTTATCACTGACGTAACTTAAGGAGACGCTGGACCCCGCCCCGCCCAAAAAGGGAGAAACCGGCTCGAAATAATCAGAATAATTGGTGGTTATTATGTACGATAGCTAGGGATGTATTCAGATGGCCGTAACAGCAAGACGCGATGAGAAATAGAAGCCATAATAAGCAGTTCCAAGGATCAGAGCAAAGTTGAAAAGCATGCTGAGGCCGTGGACGCGGGCGAACTGCTTGTTGAGCGCCTTCATGTCGTCGCTGGCCGTCGGGTCCTTGTAGAATTTACCCTCCTTCTGCATCTGGACTTCACGAGCCTCAATGACCTTATGCGTATGGGGCAGCAACACCAGCAGGTTAATGAGCGCACTGCCCAAGGCAGTACCCAAAGCAGCCTGGCCCGCCGTGGTCAGCTTGTAAGGAGCAGAAACCAAGAGCAAAGCCGAGAGAACTGACTGGAAAGTGAAGTACCCCGGGAAGATCTTGTTCTGAAGCTTTGCAAACATTTCAACGGGCAATGTATGATAAGCAGTGATACCGGCATAGAACGATTGATAGCTGGAAATACCCAGCAAGCCGCTGTAGACGAACAGATGGACCGGTAGACTGTACTTGCCAAGCATCGTATTCTGCGAGAGTCTGTTAGGGTCTCTCATAAGTAGCGACCTCCCAGAGGCTTACCCCGTGCGACCTCCCAGCTTGCTTATGCTCCCTGTGCCGGGTACCCGCGTTGAGGCTATATGTATAGACTGCGAACATAATGCAAAATACCAGACATACATAATTTTAGTGTTCGTTAGTTTTACTCTCCAATTCAGCAAATTTACTCTTCGACGCGCGAATATTGGCAATTACCATAGTGGAGTCCGTGCAGCCCTTCGGCAGTACCGCCATCACGACGGTGTTGGCCGTCAGGGGTTCAATTACAGCCACACAGCTGTTGCTGGCAATGCTTATTGATTGCAATCGCGTCTTAAGCTTCGACACTGATTGGCGGTAGGATTTAACGATGTTGCTGATCTTTTCAAACCGTTTGGGATCGGCATGGCCGTCGGTGTCCTCGGCTGAGGCGTGGGCTACCAGCAAAAAGGTAGTCTTTTCGAAGAGCACAATCTCCTGCGTATTGGAAACCTTGGCAAACTGCTCCAACTCGTGCTGCAACGAACCCATGTTCGACATCAGCGACCCTACAATCGCCGACCAGGCCTTGTAGAGACTCTCGTCCCAGATCGAGGTCGCAAACCCCTGCAGATCGAACTTGTACTCGCTGGCGTGGCTATGCAATGTCTTCATGGTGGCATTGAAAACCTGTTCACGGCGATCCTCGCGCACCAGATCCATTTTGTGGAGCAGCACAAACACCTTGGCGTTGGGAGAGAACTCCTGGAGGTTGTCGAGGCACCGTTTGAATGTTTCCATATCTTTGGGGACCTCCTTAGAGCCAATGTCGAATACGAAGATGAGCACCTCGACCATTTTGAAGATATGGTCTCGTTGTGTCGTCAGGTAGTTCTCGATGAACGAGTTCTGACCGCCGCAATCCCAGAGATTCAGTGTGATGTTGCCTAGGAACCGCAGCTGGGAGTGCTCGACATCGATTGTAGCGCCCAGTCGGTGGGTGTCGAATGCAGTGTAGTTGGAGAAAATGATGCTCCGCATCGAGGATTTCCCCGAGCCGCTACGGCCGATGAGCAGCAGCTTCTTCCTGTTTGGTGCCATGGCAGTGTGGAGAGTAGAGGTCACGTGGATAATGTGATAGTGAGACGGTGCAGCGGTCTTCCGCGAGATTCAGAACTTTTATGTGTATAGAGAGTGCTTTATCCAATTCGAGATCGATTCGGAACGGGAAACATTCCAGCCCTCTACGAGTTTATGCTGCGCCGTCGCCCTGCATAAACCGCCTCGACACGGATCGAGGCTGTGTTACGTACGTCAGGGCGCGGCGGACCTAACCTTCGCGTTTTTCATGTTATCCATCGAGGACATTTACGCGATCATACAGATCAAATTCGTGCGGTCGAAGTTGTACGATCGTAAATACGAAGGTCCCGAGGTGGAAAGATGCTGGGAGCTTTTGAAACTGACCTCGCGCTCGTTCGCGTCGGTGATCGAGGAGCTGCACCCGCAGCTGCGTAACCCGATGATGATTTTCTACCTGATCCTACGCGGCTTGGACACCATCGAGGACGACACTGGCCTGGAGCCAGATTTCAAGATCCCGCTGCTGCGAAGCTTCAGCAAAACGGTTCTTCCGACCAAAAACTGGACCTTCCACGGCAGCTCGGAGACCGAGAAGGATCGCGTTGTGCTGCAGGAGTTCGACAAAGTCTTGGGCGTGTACCACAACCTGAAGCTCGAGTTCCAGGAAATCATAGCTGATATCACCCACAAAATGGGCGTCGGCATGGCCGACTACGCCGCCAAGGAAAGCCAGACGAACTACAACGGCTTGGCCACGATCAAGGACTACGACACCTACTGCCACCATGTTGCCGGCATAGTCGGCGAGGGCATCACGCGCATGGCTCTGGTGGCCAAGTTCGCGGACAACTCGCTGACGGAACGGCCAGCCCTGTACGAGAGCATGGGCCAGTTCTTGCAGAAGACCAACATCATTCGCGACTACCGCGAGGACATTGACGACGGCCGATCATTCTGGCCCCAGGAGGTCTGGAAGAAGTACGCCACCAGCTTGTCGGACTTCAAGACCGACCATAAAGCCGGAATGCGCTGTGTGTCGAACCTCACTCTGCTGTCCCTGCAGCGGGTCATCGACTGTCTTGAATACTTGCAGCTTGTGAAGGAAGAGTCGCTCTTCCGGTTCTGCGCCATCCCGCAGGTCATGAGCATTGCCACTTTGGAGCTGGTGTTCAACAACCCGGCCGTTTTTGAGCGCAACGTGAAGATCTCGAAGGGCCTAGCCTGCCGCCTAATTTTAGCAGCTGGAAAGATGCGGCCGGTGTACCAGATCTTCCGCGACTTCACCATCCTGATCCACCAGCGCAACAAGGTCGACGACCCCAACTACTTCGCCATCGAGCAGGAGTGCTCCAACATCATCCGTTACATCAACGACCACGACGTCGACTGCGACGAGTACAAGGCCATGGTTGCTACCAGCGCGGGTCGTCGTACCACCAGTCTGTTCAACTTCTTCGCTCTGAGCGACGACGAGATCGAGAGCGCCAAGATCCTGGTCTTCACGGCCGGCTTCTGTTTGGCGGTTGTGGGGAGTATGCTGGGCGTCGCGTACTTGTTCGGAGCACGCTATCCGAATCCTGTGGATATTGTAATGGGCAAAGTCGCCATTCCCACCCTCTAATCCGCTGCGCCGTTGACCGGGACCGCTCGTACGAAACTCTTACCAGATACATATTAACTATATATTAGCCAACAATCTGAGCATGATCAACGTTTCTGACATGGTAGAGTGACCCGCATACTACCGTTAGCCCCTCAAAGGGGATCGCCAACGCCTCGGACACGGATGACGCCGTCGAGACGTGAGCGGTGAACTCCTTAGAAACTCCAGCTACTCTGTGACGGGGCTCAGCACGTACCCAGGGCATATTCTCTACTTCGCCGAATTCTGTAGCAATGACAGTGTCGGCCGGAGTTATCAGTTCTCGCAAAATATCCCGCGGAGGTTTACTAAACGCGACCACAAACCGTTTAGGCCGACTGTCTCTGTTGAGTACTGCTCGTAACTCGCGGGCCCCGCTGGGGTTATGTGCACCGTCCAACAGTAAGTTTTCGTTGATCCATTGCAATCGTCCAGGCCACTGGGCTGTAGCCATCCCCGCATTGATTTGGGTATCAGCGAGTTGGGGTTCCACAATTTTCAGTACAGCGGCTGCTACAGCTTGATTCTGTGCAATCATGCCGTCGAGAGATGCGGTAATTGTCAGCGGAGCGTGCTGCGATTCAGCTTCCTCGCGAACAATGGCTAGCACCTCCTCACAGTTGGACCCATCCACCACACAGGGCACCCCGGGTTTGATGATCCCGGCTTTGTGTCGGGCTACCTCCGTAATGGTCGACCCCAAGAACGATTCGTGGTCTAATGCTATTTTGGTGATGGCAGAACATACGACTTGCTGGGGGTCCAAAACATTTGTAGCGTCCTCGCGCCCACCCAGGCCAACTTCCACTACTGCCAAGTCAACGTCTCGCTTTTTGAACGCCAAGAATGCCAACGCAGTTTCTAGCTCAAAAGGAGATGCGTCAATATCGTGGGCTCCAGCTACTTGCTTTACATGGTCAAACAGCGCCGCATAGCCCTCTAATGGCTGATCATTGATTCGGACGGCGTCTGCAGGTACACGCCAATGTGGACTGGTATATTTTCCTGTCTTGTAGCCTTGGTGTCTCAAGACTGACTCAATGTACGTACAAACAGATCCTTTACCGTTTGTGCCGGCCACATGCACGGCCTGCCAAGCACGCGTGGGACTGCCCAAAGCCTGCAAAAGCCGCGATATTCTCGACAGCCCCAAATTAATCATTCCAATTCGAAAAGTTAGTCTCTGATTTTCCGTTGTGCAGAATCAGCAATTCTCCCTTCGAGTGGAGAAGCGGCCACTGTACGGTTTCGACGCCGGCCCCACGTATAAGCGGTATTTGTGTAGAGGGGCAGGGGTCCCACTGCGCATGTCGTTGTCCAACGTGCAGAACCAGCTCGAAAAGCGGATCAGGAACCTGTTCCGCAACAATACTCGGGGCGAAACCAGTGAACTCCGCCAAGGACTGGTATCGCAATATGCATTTGAGCGCAAAGACGCCATCGAGCGCACGATTCATGCTATGACCCTAGGGAAGGATGTCAGCTGGCTTTTCCCGGATATTTTGAAAAACATGGCCACCCACGATCTAGACCAGAAAAAACTGGTGTATCTGTACCTCATGAACTACGCGAAATCGCACCCGGAACTCGTGATTTTGGCCGTTAACACGTTTGTGCAGGACACGGAGGATCCCAACCCGCTGGTGCGTGCGCTGGCCATTCGCACCATGGGGTGCATCCGCGTCGACAAGATGGTCGACTTTCTCCCGATCTGCCTCGAGAAGACTCTGGAAGACGAGAACCCCTACGTGCGGAAAACGGCCGCCATCACTGTGGCCAAGCTGTTCGATCTCGATCCTGAACTCTGCGTTGAACGCGGGTTTTTGGAGAAACTGCAAAAACTGCTGGGCGACTCGAATCCCATGGTCATCGCGAACGCCGTCAATGCGCTCGAAGAAATCCAGCACCGCGCGCCGGAAACCAACGCGTTCGAAATTAACTCGGTGACCCTGGATAAGCTGTTGAGCGCCCTGAACGAATGTACTGAGTGGGGGCGAATCTCGATCCTCACGGCCTTCTCGGAGTTTACGACGGACGTGGCCTCGGAGGCTGAGCACATCTGTGAACGCGTCGTGCCGCAGTTCCAGCACGCCAACCCCAGTGTTGTGCTGATGGCCATTCGCGTAGTTATCAAGCACTTGCAGATTCTGCCCGAGGAACGCCAGGAGGCGCTCAAGAAAAAGATGGCATCTCCACTCATCACTTTGCTGGCCACGCCGCCGGAACTGCAGTATGTTGCGTTGCGTAATATCCGCTTGATTTTGGAGAAGTTTCCCGGTATCCTGCGTAATGAGATTAAGGTGTTTTATTGCAAGTACAATGACCCGCTCTATCTCAAATTGGAGAAAATCGAGATTCTTGTGAACTTGGTGAAGGGGAAGACGAAGCAGGGCGCTGTGGGTGCAGTCATCGCCGAATTGAAGGAATACTGTGCCGAAGTAGATATGGTGTTCGTGCGCCGATCGGTTAGAGCTCTGGGCCAGATTGCCGTTAAGGTAGAGGGCAAAAGCGAGATGGTTGTGGATACATTACTGGATCTGCTGGACCGTAAAGTACCTTACATTACCCAGGAAGTGGTGATTGTCATGCGTGATGTGTTGCGGCAGTACCCGCAATTTGAGGACTCGATCCCGAAACTATGTGAGTCCATCGAAGAGATCGATGAGCCCGAATCCCGAGCGGCTATGGTATGGATCCTGGGTGAATTTGCTGATAGAATCCCGCCTGTGAAGTCGCTAATCTCGCCGTTTGTTGCTAATTTCATGGAGGAAAGTACCCAGGTGCAGTTGCAACTGTTAACGGCTTGCGTCAAGTTCTATATCAAGCGGCCCGAAGATGGCAAGGACATCATTCACGATCTTTTGCAGACAGCCACCCAAAAATCCGACAACGCCGATATCCGTGACCGTGCCTACATCTACTGGCGAGTGCTTAGTAGTGATGGGGAGCTTGCCCGTAAGATTGTGCTCAGCGACCGGCCCGCCGCCGTCAATAATTTCGAGGCTGTGCCTCCCAAGTTACTGGCGGAGCTACTTCCTCAGCTAAGCACGCTGGCGTCAGTTTATTATAAGAGCCCTGCTACTTTGGCGACGTCCGCAAAATACGGCGATGGTAGTCGAAGGGCCGCCCTGGAAGAGTTGAAATCTTTAGAGACCAACACCGATGACCAGATCTTGCGCAATGACAATCTACTGGATTTGGATCTGGGTGGCGATGATGAAATTATCACTGATGGCAGCTCCACAGCCGCACCTCCCTCGGACAATATCCTGTCGGAGATCTTTATGTCGTCCACACCTTCCGCATCGACCTCGTCAGCCACACATGAGGTCAAATCGGGCCTCACTTCAGCAGATACCCAGGACATCCTGTCATTATTTGCACCAGCTGCACCGGCAGCAGCTCCTTCCACGTCAACGAGCACTGAAAATAAAGGAGGAGATGACTCTTTGCTTCTCTTCTAACTATAAAAATACATATTATATACGCCCGGGCGTCATTAGTCCGAGTTACTCCACATATATACTTTTCCCGAAGCGTTTCCTCCGGCGATCCAGTTCTCAGTAGGATGAAATTGAGACACGGCGGGGACAGCCGTCAGATGATCGGCGTCCAAATGAGCTAATTGTTGGCCCGTGCCAGCAAATACATCGGCATATCGCTTCATGTTGCCAATAACGAACTTTTGAATACCGTCCTTGGGCTTTTCTTGCCATCTTGCCTTCAATATGGACACCCATCTTCCAGTCTGGCAGTTATGGGATAGCCTTACAGAAGGTTCTAGGACTACCGGCTCATCTCCATTGTAGTCAAGCTTAACGTCGTTCATGTTGAACACATTGATAGTATTATCATAGCCATTGCACACAATCTGCCCGCTAGTGTTCCATGATGTAGCGCTGACACTGAGGCGACTATCGTACACGCCCCGCAAAATGGGCTCATCATTTTTACGCAGATCCCATACTTTCATGGTGCGATCCAGCGACGCAGTTGCTATCTGGTAGATGTCATTGGGGTTCGCACTGAACCCGCCAATTTTCTTTTCACATAATTCAGCATGGGTTTCGTTTTGAGGCTCACGAAGATCACGAGTACCAAAGTGACCGTCTAGGGTCGTATAGTACAACAAATTGCCGTTATCCACTAATGTGAAATCGGAGATTCCTACATCTTCGGGATTCACAAACGCCTCGGTGCTCTTCTGAGCCTGCATGTCCAGCACTCGTACAGATCCATCATAAGAACCGGTGTATACTCTTGTGGGATTTACAGGATCGACGTGGATTGTCGCCAGTGCGTGGGTATGAAACTTGAAATTTACGAGTCCATCGTCATCGGGCAAGCTCGCGTCCCAGATACCCAATTCGCCCATTTTGTCGCCCACAAGCATGATCTGTTTTGTGGTACTCGGGTGCCACTGAAGGCTTGTGATGCGTTCCGGGACAACTTTGATGTCGCGGTCATCGGCCCTGAGTTCGCCCAGTGCGCTACGAGCCTCCGACAACTGGTCGTCACCGATCTCTAGGTCAGGTTTGAAGAAATCACCCTGGGATCCCTTGGCATCAAGTCCCTGCATGACCTCCAGTGCTTGGCTCCAATCACCTTTACCGACAAAGTCCTGCAGCTTCAGTTCACCTTCCTTGCGCCGTTCGGGTTCCGGAGGTGGAGGAGCCGGAGGAGTTTCGGTCTCCAAATATTTTTTGCGGTCTTCATCACTGATACCGTGACGCCGCAAATTTCGTACGCGTCGTGGAGGGGTGGGATTATCGAATTTCTCACGACGCCGTTTTGTGGACGTGCCCAATGTGTTAGTTCCGACCTTCGCGCGTTGTTTGTCACCAAAAGCGAGATCGGCAGCCTCCTTCAGCTGAAATTCCCGAAGAGCCTTCTGGTTACGCTCGATGTTCTCTAATCGTTTTTTTTCGAATTCACTGACCATGGCTGATAGAATCAACGCGACAACGCGATCTGCGAGTTTCCTCGCCCCGGTAATTTATTCGAGGGCTGGGGTCAGCGAAAGACGCATATGGGTCTCTCGAAATATTTCACGAGGGAGTACTACAATAACAGTTCTAAATCCACTCAACAGGAATCGCATTACGATATTTCGGGATCGGACTGTTTCTCCTGTACAGCCACATCTGCTGCTGTCCTGTTGGGTGGCGGGGCAGCTCTCGCATCCGGCATAGTTTTCAAGGGTGCGGATCAATTGTCACCACGATACATACGCACCATGCGGGGGATCGGGACATTGCTCATACCGGTAGGATTGTTCAGAGCCTACCAGTCTTACGAGGTCTACCTCGAACAGTAATTGAACTGTACATAATCGTTTAGGTGTTTTATTTATAAATTAAGAGAAAGCGCAGCCCACTGAGCCATCGGGTTCTCCAGCGATGAGCGCGCGCTCAGATAAAAGGGCGTTTTGTCGAGCTGCCTTACTTTTGTTCGCTCCTCCTTGCTTTTACGCAGACAGCCGTTGACGTAACTATGGAATTCAGGGGAGCAGTGCTGAGGCAGTTCCGGACTGGGGTCCTCAACAATGCGTTGTAATAGTTCAAAGATCGGCGGAGTCGAGTCGTCCTCAGACTTGATAGGGAATTCGCCCCGGGCCAGCTCCACAAGACTCAGTCCCAACGACCAGACATCCGCGGCGTCGGTGTACTCGGCTCCCTGTATTCGCTCGGGGCTCATGTACATCGACGTGCCCACGAAGGTCTGTGCGATCGAGTTGATGAGCACACCACTCACGCCGAAGTCGCAGAGCTTGATCGCGCCCGACCGGTTGACCAAGATGTTCGACGGCTTGATGTCGCGGTGGGTGATGTGCAGCTGCTTCAAGTAGATCAGGCCATCGACGACCGCGGCATTCACAAATCGCAAGATGTTCTCCGGCAGGGGACCGTTTCTGCGATAGATGTTGTCCAGGGACCCACAGTCCATGTACTCCATAAACACAACAACTTTGTTGGCCGACAGGTACTGGCCGTAGTACCGCACAATGAAGTCGCTGTCGCAGATTTTCAGAGTTTCCAGCTCGTTGCCGATGTTTTTCCGGGCCTTTTCGTCGCTTTCCATCCAGATGGTCTTGCGGGCCATTTGGATCCCGGATGGTTTGTGCAGCACCTTCACGACCTGTCCGCTGCTGCCACAGCCGAGGTCGCCCAGATTTTCGAAGTCCTCTTCTCTGATGCTATGTACATCGACCACTTCTGTGGAAGGCGGTTGCTGGCTGACCCGCTTCAGCCGCTGTGAGGCCTCGCCGTGGGCCAGCCCGAAGTCGTGCGGGGCCACAATGGGGGGAGGCACCTGCTCGGCCGGGGCCAGCAATCCCGTGGGGAGATGAAGCTGCTTGAAATTACGGCGCTTTAGCGAACGAGACTCCATTGTCAGCTGCAGAAATAACAAGCTGGTGTCAATAGACGCGACAGGCTGTCTCCGCTAAGTCGCCTAGCCCTTGCACGTCATGTGCGCTATTTTCCGTTTTAAGCTTCCTGAGACCAACCGGGTATTCTTCCCAATTATATGGCTAAGTCTGACTCTAATAGTGAACTGTCTACGTACTTAGCACAAACTCCTGTTTTATCTGGTCGGTAGTGAAGATCCACAATTTTTGTAAACGAGTGAAACACTGGCAGCGGCGCTCCGATGCGGCACCCCGGACCTGGGAACCACATGACGAGCCCTGGGTTTTTCACCTTCACTGCTCTCGCGCACCAGCACCCACACACAGTCTGGCTCCCACACCAACACTGCCCTGTTAATAAATTGGTAAGTGTTTCCGGCCACAGCTGTCCCGCAACTTAAGCGCATCACTGACGTCCCTATATCAAACTAATTTTACGGGCTAAAATCTCACTGTAAGCAAACGGCAAGTATCTGTTTGTGAATAATAGAATATGAGCGCCGAGGAAGTTACCGAAAAGCTCAGCGCAACCGAACTTTCGGACCTGAAAAAGAAGCACCTGAAGGCCAACGACGGCCGCCCCCAAACTGAAGATGTCACTGGCACGAAAGGCGGCATGTTCGAAGACATGGATCTCGATCGGAAGCTGCTGAAGGGTATTTTCGAAGCGGGCTTCGAGGCACCCAGCCCCATCCAGGAAGAGGCTGTTCCCGCCGCACTAACAGGCAAGCACATCCTGGCACGAGCGAAAAACGGAACCGGTAAAACAGCTGCATTCTGCATCCCGATGTTGCAGAAGGTCAGCCCGCACGAGAACTCGATTCAGGCCGTGGTGCTGCTGCCCACCCGCGAACTGGCCCTGCAGACCTCGCAGGTTTTACGTATGCTGGGTAAACATTTGGGCCTCAATATCATGGTTACCACGGGAGGAACCTCGCTGAAGGACGATATTCTGCGGTTGCAGGACCCCGTGCACATTGTGGTCGCCACCCCCGGCCGTCTGCTTGATTTGGCGAAACGGAAGCTAGCCGATCTGTCTAAGGTCGACATTGTAGCCCTGGACGAGGCAGATAAACTGCTCAGTGCCGAGTTTGAAGAAGTGACCGAGGCTCTGATCTACAAATTGCGCCGAGACGTGCAGATCATGCTCCTATCGGCTACTTTCCCCGTCGCCGTCAAACGGTTCCAGGAGAAGTTCATGCCCGATGCGCATATCATCAACTTGATGGAAGAATTGACTTTGAAGGGCATCACGCAGTACTATGCGTTTGTTGAAGAGAGCCAGAAACTGCGATGCCTCAACACTTTGTTTTCCAAACTGCAGATCAACCAATCCATTATCTTCTGTAACTCAACTAACCGTGTTGAGTTGTTGGCTCGCAAGATCACTGAACTGGGCTATTCTTGTTATTACTCGCACGCCCGCATGCCCCAGTCCGAGCGGAACAACGTGTTCCACGAATTCCGCAATGGTGGCACGCGTAACCTCGTGTGCACAGACTTATTGACGCGTGGCATTGATATTCAGGCCGTCAACGTTGTCATCAATTTCGATTTCCCGCGCCAGGCCGAGACTTATTTGCACCGTATCGGCCGTAGTGGTCGTTTCGGTCATTTGGGGTTGGCTATCAACCTCATCAGCTATGAGGACCGTTTCAACTTGTACAACATTGAGCAGCAGTTGGGCACGGAGATTCTACCGATCCCGTCGGAGATTGATGTGAGTTTGTACGCCTCAGGCGAGCCGTCGCATCAGGTCAGAGCTAAAAAGACTCCTGTACCGAAGGAGAGTTTGGAGACATCCGAACCTGCCCCTCGTCGTGGTGGTGCTCCAGCGGCTAAGCCCGCAGAGACCCCAACTGCAAGCGCGACTCCTGTCAGTGCTGCTCCAAGTGTGCGCCCCGGACATGCAGCTGACTCTGGGGCATCCAAGGCCTCAAAGCCATCTAGAACAGCACCGGAGAGTGTTTCTGCTACTCCGGGCGATAAAGATAGTAAGCTCGGCGAGAAGAAGGACACTGCTTCTCACCCGACCGGGCCTCAACCGACCGTGCCTCAACCTACCGCGCCTCAAGGCGTACCCAACGCCAGTAACCAGCCGCCTGCTCCGCAATCTTCGGAATTGCATGCAACGGCTGCTGCATGGGCTCAATCGCAGACGCAGGCCCAGATGGCCCAAACTTATCCTTACATGATGCAACAGAACATGAACCCCCAACAGATCGCTGCGTACCAAGCTCAGCTTATGCAGTATTTCATGCAGCAGTATTACCAAACTTACGGCAACCCCGCTGGCGGTCAACAAATGTCCCAGCAGCAGCAGATGTATGGCGGCCAGCCTTACTACGGTTACGGCCAGTATCAACAACCCAATGCCAATGGGGGTAAGCCCCCCTTCTGAATACAAATATATATGTACCACTTCAAAAATGGCATTGCCATCTGAATTGCAAAAACTTACGAAATCTTAGAGCAGCAAAGCCGATCTGAACACTACTGAATCTCAATGTGGTTTGTGTGCCGGCCATCACGTGCACGGAATATGAGGGACAAATCACCCACGAGGGCGCGCCGGGGCAAGGGACTGGGTACTAAATTTCATTACTTAATATGAAATTTTTTTCCACAGCCACTTGGCAGGTAGGTAATAAATACCCTCTACTCCCAGCCCAAACTTTTTTTCTTCACCCCAGAATTCTCAACATGTCTGCCGCTCGTGAGACGCAGAACACTGAGAAGGTTCTGAACGAAATGTTCCAGAGCCTGATGATCTCAACCGAAGAGAATCGTGTCAGTTTGGCCGACTCGGTTGCCAAGTTCGTCAACACTGAGAACGAGGAGAAGGAGATTCCTCTCCAGTTCTTCGCCGATCTCAAGGCTGCCCTTTCGGACAAGGACAACGAGAAGCGCATCAGCGCTCTCCAGGCCGTTGTCTCGATTGCCAAGTCGAACCCCACCGTCGGCACCGAGCCCCTTCTCGTTGGTTTGACCACCGACGTTTTGTTGCAGGCCGGTGAAAAGAAGAAGGAGGTGGCTGATCTTGCCCGTGACGCTGCCGTCGCGATCGCCAGCAGCATCACCCCCACTTCTATCAAGATCATTCTCCCCCACTTGACCGAGCGTATCTCGAAGTCTAACAAGTGGACTGAGAAGGTCGCTGCCTTGCAGGCTGTCTCGAAGTTGGTTCACGTTGCTCGTGACCAGATCGCTCTTCGTATGCCTGAGTTGATCCCCGTGCTCTCTGAGGCCATGTGGGACACCAAGAAGGAGGTCAAGAACCAGGCTCACAGCACCATCACCACTGCTACTGAGACCATTGACAACAAGGATATCATCAAGTTCATCCCTGCTCTGATCAAGTGTATTGCTGATCCTAAGGAGGTTCCCGAGACCGTTCACTTGCTTGGTGCCACCACTTTCGTCAGTGAGGTCACCATGGCCACTTTGTCCATCATGGTTCCCTTGTTGTCCCGTGGTTTGAACGAGCGTGAGACCCCCATCAAGCGTAAGGCCGCTGTTATCATTGACAACATGTGCAAGCTTGTCGACGACCCTCAGGTTGTTGCCCCTTTCTTGAACAAGTTGTACCCTGCTTTGAAGCACAACTTCACCAACATTGCTGACCCGGAGGCTCGTGGTGTCACTGAGCGTGCTATCAAGACCCTTCAGCGTGTTGCTCTCATTGAGAACGACCAGCTTCCTGAGATCTCGACCGCCGGTGACGTCCAGGTCAACTTGGCCATTGTCGAGGAGCTCGTTAAGGACAAGAAGCTCGAGAAGCACTTTGCTCCCATTGTTGAGTACATTGCCGCTATTTCTGGTGATCTCATTGATGAGCGCAAGATCGACCAGCAGGTCTGGACTGAGGCTCTCCGTCCTTTCTTCCTCATCTTCCTGCCTTCGGCTGAAGTTGACACCGTCATTGATCATCTCCGTACCAAGGCTGTTGCCAACATCCCCCAGGGTGCCCAGTTCGACGAGGAGGACGACGATGGAGAGGATCTTTGTAACTGTGAGTTCTCTTTGGCTTACGGTGCTAAGATCTTGCTCAACCGCACCCAGATGCGTTTGAAGCGCAACCGTCGTTACGGTCTCTGTGGTCCCAACGGTGCTGGTAAGTCCACTTTGATGCGTGCCATCGCTGAGGGCCAGGTTGAGGGTTTCCCCAACGACGAGCTGAAGACCGTCTACGTCGAGCACGACATCGACGGTACTCACGCTGACACCAACGTCATTGAGTACGTTCTGGCTACCGGTGGTGAGGCCGTCGGTACCAAGGAGGAGGTCCACAAGCAGCTTAACGAGTTCAACTTCACCGACGAGATGTGTGCTATGCCCATCACCTCGCTGTCTGGTGGTTGGAAGATGAAGCTTGCCTTGGCTACTGCTGTCTTGCGTAAGGCTGACATTCTCTTGCTCGATGAGCCTACTAACCATTTGGATACTGTCAACGTTGCGTGGTTGGTCAACTACCTGAACACCTGTGGTATCACCTCGATCATTGTCTCGCACGACTCTGGTTTCCTTGACAAGGTCACTCAGTACATCATCAATTACCAGAACTACAAGTTGCACAAGTACAAGGGTAACCTTACTGAGTTCGTCCGCAAGTACCCCCCGGCCAAGTCTTACTTCGAGCTCGGTGCTTCTGAGATCAACTTCGACTTCCCCGAGCCTGGTTTCCTTGAGGGTGTCAAGACCAAGCAGAAGGCCATTGTCAAGGTCAGCAACGTCAGCTTCCAGTACCCCGGTACCGCTAAGCCCCAGATCACTGACATTTCGTTCCAGTGCTCTTTGTCGTCGCGTATTGCTGTCATTGGTCCCAACGGTGCCGGTAAGTCCACTCTGATCAACGTTTTGACTGGTGAGTTGATGCCTACTGAGGGTGAGGTTTACACCCACGAGAACTGCCGTATTGCCTACGTCAAGCAGCACGCCTTCGCCCACATTGACAACCACTTGGACAAGACTCCCAGCGAGTACATTCAGTGGCGTTTCCAGACTGGTGAGGACCGTGAGACCATGGACCGTGCCAGCCGTCAGGTTGACGAGAACGACGAGCAGGCTATGAACAAGATCTACAAGATCGAGGGTACCCCCCGTCGTGTCGCTGAGGTCTTGGCTCGTCGTAAGTTCAAGAACACCTACGAGTACGAGTGCTCGTTCTTCTTGGGCGACAACATCGGCCTCAAGAGCGAGCGCTGGACCAAGATGTCGTCCGTCGACAACGCTTGGATCCCCCGTTCCGAGCTCATGGAGTCGCACGCCAAGGCTGTTGCCGAGGTTGATATGAAGGAGGCTCTTGCCTCGGGTCAGTTCCGTCCCCTTGTCCGTAAGGAGATCGAGGAGCACTGCTGCTTGCTCGGCTTGGACCCCGAGTTGGTCTCGCACTCTCGTATCCGTGGTCTCTCGGGTGGTCAGAAGGTCAAGCTTGTCTTGGCTGCATGCACCTGGCAGCGCCCTCACTTGATTGTGCTTGATGAGCCTACTAACTATCTTGACCGTGACTCGCTGGGTGCTTTGTCGCGCGCTATCAAGAAGTTCGAGGGTGGTGTCGTTATCATCACTCACTCGGCTGAGTTCACCAAGGAGCTCACTGAGGAGGTCTGGGCCGTCCTTGACGGTAAGATGACTCCCTCTGGTCACAACTGGGTCTCTGGTCAGGGTGCTGGTCCCCGCATCGGTCCTAAGGACGATGAGGGCGACAAGTTCGATGCTCTGGGTAACAAGATCGAGGCTCCTAAGAAGGCCAAGAAATTGTCTGCTTCTGAACTGCGTAAGAAGAAGAAGGAGCGCATGAAGAAGAAGAAGGAGAACCCCGACTACGTCTCCTCGGACGACGAGTTCTAGATCAGCTAGCTAATTCCGTAATTTCAGTTATAGCCAATTTGGTATACATGCAATTAAGTATTCATTAGAACGGTACACTTGCGGTTGACGCGGCACAGAGAGCCGGAAAGAAGTCAGTGGGTATGGGGCTTGATGAGGTCACGCAGTGGGCAGTGTTAACCCAATGTATGAACAACTGGTGGATCGAGCCGTGCGGTTAGCACAGGGAAACCCACGAGTTCTCATCACATTAGCAGGATCACCCGGCTCCGGCAAAAGCACAGTGGGGGCCGCCGTAGCTGATCAACTCAATGCTCGCGGGATCGAGACCCAGGTTGTTGGCATGGACGGCTACCATTATACCCGGCAAGTGCTGGAGCAGCGGATCGGTCCCGAAAAGGCTGCTAAGTACCGGGGTGCACCATATACTTTCGATGCTCCAGCAGTAGTCGCATTAGCCAAAAAACTCGCCCGCCCCTGTGAAGTCGATTTCCCTACTTTTGACCATGCCATTAAGGATCCCGTAGACGGTGGCCGAGTTCTGACCTCCACGCGAGTAGTTATCCTTGAAGGGCTCTATTTGCATCTGAAGGACCCCGAATGGCAAGGAATCATGGAAGCTGCACATGACACTTGGTTCGTAGAGGCAGACGAGCCCGTTGCCCGTGAAAGGCTGGCTCATCGGCATCTGAAGAGTGGCATCGTTTCCACCTTAGAAGACGGTTATGCTCGTGCCGATTCGAACGACTTGCCGAACGGTCGTTATATCATTGAGAATTCGCGGCCGGCCGCGTACACATTCCAAAACAACTAACAAAAGTATTAGCAAGTCATGATCTAGCTACTTTTAGACTATTAGTGATCTGCCGGGTGAAGTTCCAAGAGGCCCAACGCGTTTCGTCGTCAAATGGTGTATGCCAGTAGTTCACCGAAACGTTGATTTCGGGACCCAAGATTTCTACTTGATGGTACCAGAGAGCCGGTAAAAACAGCACATCGCCCGGCTCCAAATCAACCACAAACTGCCAGCCCCTTCGAGGTTGCTTGGACGGATCATAAGTTGGGAACAGCACCGGCGGAGTGTTTGTGTCCGGCACGAGTTCCATTTCGTTGTTGTACGACGCCGCCTGCAGCATTATTTCGTCAACGTCTGCCACACACCCAGGCGGTATGAGGTATATACGCTTAGTACCCGATAGTTGTACGTATACGTTATCGTAGTTGTCGTTGTGGAGTCGCGAGGTCGTCCCGGCTTGCCCAATCCACAGGTTGGCGGCCTGCTGGTCACCCAGAAATCGAGATTTGTGAGGCAGTTTTTTGGAGATTCCGGTACTAGCAGGAAAACTCGCCAAGTTATTGTTTTGTGACTGAAAATAGTACTTCTTTTGGGCACTGGGCTCATCAAATCGCTCGAGTAGCCATCCCAGCGTATGAGTGACCAAATACGGCTGAGCAAAATACCCATCGACCGGAGAATCAGCGTTGCCCTCGGGTGTGACGGCGATTTCAATCTCGGTGGATTTCAGGGCCTCAAGGACCGTTTCCGGCGCGGGCATTTGCAGCACTTCTGCCAGACCTTTGAACCTTCCCGGCAGATTCTGAGTACACAGTTCATCAAGCTTACCACTGAAGTCAGTATTCGAACATTCTATGGACAGCTGTTCGTATTTGCTGGATTCCATAGCGCACTTATCCGCCAGCAACTCTCGAAGCTCATCGTCTGTCATGAGGGCAAGGCCTAAGCCGAAGATTGATTCTGCTGTCCGCTATATCTATTTACTTTTATTTATTGAAAAAAAAAAGCTTGACTGCATGATAGCTTACATTTGCGTTCCTACCTGGCAGCCCCACTCGCCGCGAGCGGGCGGGTTATGGTGAGGTGCGGGGTAGGGACGCATCCACAATGTTTACGAAACGGGTCCTGAAATTTGCCCGGCTGGCGTCCACGCTGGCCTACGTTGAGCACGCCGGATCCCAGGTTGCTACCGGCTCCTTGTCTGCGTTGACTGCAGCGGCTAAGGTTGGCCACCCCGTCACTGCTTTGCTTGTGGGCGGCCAGAGCGCGGCTGAGGCGGCTCCGCAAGTAGCTCAGCTCGAGGGAGTCGCCAAAGTGTTGATGTTCAAAGGCCCCGAAGACGTGGTTGCTGAACCCGTGGCCAGCCTGCTGGCCGAAACGGTGAAGAAGCACAACTTTACGCACCTGTTTGCCGCCAGCAGCTCGGCCGGTAAGGACGTGATTCCTCGAGCCGCGGGCCTGCTGGATGTTCAGCCCATCACCGACATCATTGCCGTGAACTCAGCGTCTGAGTTTGTGCGTCCGATCTACGCCGGCAATGCGCTGGAGACCGTGGCCACCGAGCAGCCCGTGAAGATCGTTACCGTGCGTACTTCGGCGTTCTCTGCGGCCGCCTCGGGCTCGAACAATGCCGAAGTGGATCAAACCGAGGAGCCGAAGTTTGACGGTCGCTCGGCCGAGTTTGTGGGAGAGGAGCTCGTGAAGAGCGAGCGCCCCGAGCTTGCATCGGCTTCGAAGGTCGTCAGTGGCGGCCAGGGTCTCAAATCCAAGGAGGAGTTCGAGAAGATCATCCTGCCCTTCGCGGACAAGCTTGGTGCTGCCATTGGTGCGTCTCGCGCCGCTGTCGACTCGGGGTTCTGTGATAACTCGCTGCAAGTCGGTCAGACGGGCAAGGTTGTGGCTCCCGATTTCTACGTCGCCGTGGGGATCAGTGGTGCCATCCAGCATTTGGCCGGCATGAAGGATGCCAAGGTCATTGCCTGCATCAACAAAAACGAGGACGCTCCGATTTTCCAAGTTGCCGACGTTGGCTTGGTGGCCGACCTTTTCCAGGCCGTGCCGGAGATTACCGAAAAATTTTAGGCTTATGTTAAACTATATATGACGATCTGTGAATATTACTGGGACATCAAGTATCAGTGAGGCTAATCCCGAGATAAGCGAACTGGGAGGTAGCGATAATGTATCGGGGTAGGTGTGATGGGGCAGGTGTGTCGGGGCAAGGAGTCGATCCGTCAAGTAGTGTTGCAGCTAATTAAGCTGAACTAAATGGCGGGCGACAGCACGAAACCAATTGCTGCGCGTTCGTTCGCGTCGTACGGTGCAGTTTCGGACGACGGTTTGGGGAGTACTGCTACTAGTATCGTAATTGACCCCGTGCAGGGTGCTCCTTCTCGCACTGACCCACCACTGCCTAACACAATTCCCGGCAGTTCAGATTCGGGAACCAGCAATACAAGGGGCAGCACCTGGTACCTTGAGTACTACATTCCATCTCTGGAATGGGTTCGTAACTATTCTTGGGATGCTCTACCGGGAGACATCTGCTCAGGCATGACCCTGGCCTCTTTCCAGATCCCCGTTTCCTTGAGTTACGCTACGAGTTTGGCTAACATTGATGCGGTGTGCGGATTGTACGGTCTGATTGCTGCGCCGATCATGTATGCCATTTTAGGCTCAGTTCCGACCATGGTCGTAGCCCCCGAGGGTCCCATCTCGTTGATCATCGGCAAGCTGGCTCCTCCATACTTCACCGATCCGCCGGACCACCGCCATGGCCGATCAAGTTTGGATTCTGAGCAGATCAGTGCCATGGTTGCGGGAACGGCCGGGGCGGTGCTGCTAGTTTTGGGGCTTTCGCGCGCGGGGTTTTTGACCAGCGTGCTATCCCAAAGCCTTTTGCGGGGGTTTGTCACTGGCGTAGGTGTGGTGATGCTGTCTGACCAGCTGCCGGCAATGCTAGGCATGAGCAAGAAGATGCATGAGCAATTGGGACTGGACGCCTCGAGCTTTGCCAAGGCTAAGTACACATTGACGCACTTGTGGGATGCTCACCCTGTGGACTCAAGATTTTCGTTGTACGGATTGGCAGCCTTGCTGATCTTCAAATACGGGAAAAGGTACCTTATTAACCGTAAAGGCTACAAACGCGCTGTACTGATCCCCGATATCCTCATTATTGTGATTGTGTCCACTGTGATCTGCTATTGGGGTGACTTTGCCTCGAAGGGTCTCAACGTTGTGGGCAAAGTAAGCGCGGATAACCTTGAACTGCTGTGGATGCTTCGACCAAAGTACTGGTCCGACTTCAAAGTGAACTTTCAGTCATCTTTTTTTATTGCTATTTTGGGCTTGCTTGAAAGTACAGTGGCTGCGCGACTTATTGGTCATGGTCCCGCACGGAATCCCAAGGCCACTAAATCAGTTCCTCGCGACCATGTGATGGACCTGCAGGAGGCGGGGCTCCGGGGTGCTAATCGTGAGCTAGTGGCTCTGGGTGCTGCAAACATAGTCGGGTCTATGTTCGGCGCGTTGCCGGCATTTGGTGGCTACGGCCGATCCAAGATCAATGTGTTGAGTGGTGGCACGACACAAATGTCTGGCGTAGTTTCGGCACTACTTACTCTGCTGTGCACTTACAAACTGATCGGTCTTGTGTACTATTTACCGAGATGCACGTTATCGGCAATCATTGGTAGTATTGGAATCAGTCTGGTTGAAGAGGCGCCTGCTGAGGTTAAGTTCTTCTGGAATGTACGCAGTTATAGCGACTTGGCAATCATGACGTTGTCGTTGGTCGTTACTTTCTTCTGGTCGGTTGAGGCTGGTGTGACAGTAGGAACGGGGGCAGCTACTCTGCGAGTGATTCACCAGGCCACGCGGCCCCGTATTCAGATCTTGGCCCAGGATCCGGAAACTCACCGATTTGTGCATGCTGATGGGACGCACCTTCATAACGATAGCGTCCTGGTGGTCAAGATCCCTGAGCCGCTGACATTTGCCAATAGCACTCTGCTGGAAGACCGGTTGCGGAGGCTGGAGCTGCATGGCACCACTCATGTTCACCCCGGTCAACCGCGAACTCGCCATGAGCAGCTTCGTACAGTGGTATTCCATTTGAAAGGCATGACTGAATGCGATGCCTGCGCGGCAGCGACGCTTAAGACTATTATTGAACGTTATTTATCACGGAATGTTCGTGTGATCTTTACAGAGGTACTTCGAACTCCGGAAGTGCAGAACATGCTGCATAGGTCCGGAATTGTGGAACTACTAGAGCGACAGCCTTGGGAGGCGAGCTTTTACCCGACTGTCCAGGCGGCGATCGACTCTTTACACAATCCCTCGGAAATCGCTACTTAGAAAAGACTGCTTAGAATATACAAAACACACGTATTATTAAAAGAGCTGTCTCCAAAATCGAAGTTATGACATTTTTCAAAATCGCATCAAGACAGAGCCACAGTTTCAGGATTTTAAACCAGATTGTGGAACATATTGCGGCCCTTCGCAATACCGTCCTGTACAATCTTCTCTACTTCGTCCGGATTCGAAGTCACACCAGTAAGATTTTCGTATCCTGAATCGGTGACGTGAATCACATCCTCAATTCTCACGCCCCCCACCGGCTTGTACCTCTCAAGGACTTTATAGTCGATATACTTTGCACCCGAACCAGCTAAGTTCTCCAGCAAAAAGTCATTGAAATAGCAGCCAGGTTCATCAGTGACGCACATACCAGACTCCAACTTCCGCCTAATACGCAAATAGCGCAGCCTGGGATCGGGGTCCTCGTAGTTTGGGTGACCCGCTGTGTCATGAGTGTCCATGCCAATCATGTGTCCCAGACCGTGCGGGTAGAACGCAGCGGAAACGCCGGACTGGTAGATCTCACGAGCGTCACTGCCCTTCTTGAAGATCCCCAGCTCCAGAAGCCCATCGATCAAGATTCTGTGGGCCAATAAATGCAGATCAGCCCATTCAACACCAGGGCGAATCCTCGTCATGGTCTCGCGTTGCATCTTGAGCACTAAATCGTAGATGTTGCGGCATTCGGGGGTCCATTTACCATTGATGGGGAAACAGCGCGTGATATCAGAGGCATAACACTCGTATTCCGCACCAGCATCCAGTAACACCAACAGGCGGTCCTTCAAATCTTCATCATTTTTGACGTAGTGCAGAGTGCCGGCATTGGTGCCCGAACAGCAGATGGGGTCATAAGCCTCGTATTTACTACCCTGGCGAATCGCATGGTAGGCGAACTCAGCATGAATGTGTCGCTCATTAGTCTCAATGGGAAGCGCAGACATCACGGCCAAGTGGCACTTATCGCTGATTTGATTTGCGCGACGGATCAGCTGCACCTCGTATTCGTCCTTGATGACCCGGGCCTCATCGAATGCCTCCTTGAGATCATTATCGCCGACAACGTCCGGGAATCGCTCATCAGGCTTCTCGATCGCATGGAACACCTTATCTGTGGGCAGCTTCTCCACGTACTCAACATCATCCACGTCGTAAAGGGCCTTAGCGTCCTCGATAGACAGGGGTAGGCCACTCCACATAACGTCATCCTCATCAATTGGCGGCAAGTACAACACCAGTTTATCAGACTCAACGTAGTAGGCCGCGACGGCCTCCGGGAGGTCGTGCGCACCGGTGACGTAGTTGAAGTAACGGTCCTGGCGGAACCTCACCGCCATGTCGCTATTCTTGTGCAACTGGTGGGTTTGAGCGGCCACAAAAATATCGAACTCGGGCTTACGCTTGAACAGCTTCTCATAAACTTGAACGACGCGCTGCGCGTGGGCTTTGGCGGGGTACATTTCGACTAAACCCGGTGAAATTTACCAATGAATACAACCCCAACCGCGCCGAGACATCCAACCCATAAGCGGAACTTGAGCGGTACGTGATTCACGAGCAGTACTTAATCCATTTATATTATACACAAAATCAACCTGAGCTTTACAACCCGAGCTATTGGACCTTCTTAATAGATGCCTGTCCGGTTTCCTTCAGCCACGCTTCATACTCGCGGTATACGCTGTAGTCAGTGTCCTTCACCATGAACAGTTTACAGGGCCACAAAGACAGCCCCCATTTCAGTAGACCACTTTGACGCACTACATTGAACAAAAGATGCCACGCAATTCCCAGAACCGTGCCTACTACGTATCCAATTGTCACTTGTGCGCCGCTATGGTAGTAGAGATAGTAGCGCGAGTAGGCAGTGAACATCGATACCAGCGTGACCGAGGTGATGCGAAACACCTTGTAGAATTTCGTCAATGCCGGAGCCTTCACTGTTTGAATGATTATAATTATCGCAAAATACCCCATGTACTGCGCGTGGGCCGAGGGCATGCCGTAGGAATCAGCCGGCATATTCGAAATCGGAGATGAAGGCCGCGGCTGCCGGATGACCAGTTTGATTATGCCGTTCAGAATCTCACAAATGATCTGGCCTCCGCCGATCCACAAATCGTAGGCCGTACGCCGGCACAAAAACACCGTCAGCAGAGCCACACAGATGAAAATAGGCACCAACGATGCTATGGCACAGGCAAAACCCAAAACATCGCCGGGAGTATACAGCACAGTGGTTATTTCGGGTGCGACGCCCAGCCAGGTGGAGTAGTCGACAACTTTAGAGGCTCGCGCGAGATAGTGTTCATGCTCGTGCCCGTGTCCCAGTTGGAAACCAAACATTTAATGGATGTTTCGTTAATCTGATATGAATTAATGCAATCTGTCAACAGGATCCAAAGTTTTGTGGGAGCCACAAGTTCGCACAAGTGGGTTCAGCTACACCGAAATTTTATGGAGACGATGGGCTACTGGTGGAGTGTCCGGGTTAGGGGATCGTAGGTTTGTGCGTGTGCATGCAACCCCAAGTATCATGTGTTTATGGCACCAAAACCACTGTCTTCTGATATAACAAAAGTATAGACTCTAAACTCATTTTTACACAACTTCTACAATCCGATCATCGTCGTCCTCTTCATGCTCGATTGACTCCACAACCGACTTTTGGTTGTTCGCCGGATCACCACGCATAACCATATTGACGAACTTCTCACACAATTCCGCGATGCGAGGGTCCTTCGTGTCATTATGGAGCTCGCGAACCACAAAATAGGCATTCTTGTTTCTCAACGTTTCCCGGCCCGCCTGGGAGCTGCTTAAAAGCAAGAATGATTCCAAATGCAGATGCTGCACGTCCGCGTCTGGTTCGCGCGTGGTATCTTTGTAGTTACTCTTGACTAATGGTGGCAGTTTTTCGAAATCTTCGGAATCCATTGTGTCACTGCTGTCCTTCAAGGTGAGCATTATTGTTTCAATAAGAGGAGTGTCATTGGCCAAAGGTTCATGTAAAGTCTCGTCGAACATCGCGTTCTTGATTGCTGCAGCCACACCTTTTCTGCGATTCAAAGATGCTTGAGGAGCCTCGTTTTTCAGTATGAGCTCAGTGTACAGATAGGGCAGCGATTTGGCAACGGACGGCGCGTCCTGACGAGCAAATTCGCTGATGGCCACCGCAGCGAAATCGTAATCTTCGTCACTAATATTAGTTGGTTTGGCAATATTCAAAACAATCGCGGCCAGTAGTGGACCTTTCAACGCCTCTAGAGTCTCCTTCACACGGCCCAAATTAGATAAAAGCATACAGGCATACCGAAGAAAGGGAAGCTTCTCGACAGAAGCCACATATTTTCCGTACTGCTGAATCGCCAGCTTATCAGAGGCCAATTCGTCTCTGATATGTTCAGAATCCGTCAGATTGATCAGGGCAATCAATGCGTTCTGAATGACTCCAGGATCCGAGGACTGAGTACTCAATTTTTTGATATCGCGAACACCGCTGAAATGGTTTTCAGTGAAGAGAAAAGTTTGGTTAGCAGAGGAGGGTGTGTATGGCAGCAAGTTCTCGAGGGCAATCTTTGAGGCCTCGCCGTTGGTTGAATCAAGGAATGGAATCAAATCTTTAGCGCTCATTGTGATATACTATCGAGCTGTTACCCCAGAACAAATTATGATTTAGTGAACAGTCTACTATGCCTTTGTAATTTCACCGGTCTGGCTCGAAAAATAAATTTTAATCGTAACGCGTAGTCCTCCACTAAAGTGGTTAAGCGAGTGACAGTTGATGATATGCACCTTTAACCTTCGTCAGCAACGTCATAGGTGCGCCCCGATGTAAATTAAATTATACCTATTAATAGTCGTCAGTATTGGGTTAAACACATGTGCGCCGCTGAGTTACGTTCCGAAACCTCTCTCGGATATTGACGGAGTCTCTCGATCCGAAAATCCGACTGAGGTTCGATACGTGCTGCTAGCCATATCATTAGTGTTAACCGCTCGGTCAGCCGCGACGTGTTATTTTAGTCTGAGAAGCAGCCACCAGTTCTCTATCTGCGTTTAAAGTGGCGGGGTAAAAAAACATCTGGAGGGCTAGGTGGATCGGGACGGTTCGACGGAAGTCGGGGTACGGGAATGCGGGTGCCCATGATCTGGTCTGAGGATCATGGAGAATCTCCCCTGGCTCACCAGCCATTAACTATGATGGCTAACAAAACCCTAGCATCACACATCTGTCCTGTCAGGAAGTAGCCGCCGTACGTAAAAAAATTGAATTTCCGATTCGATACTGTTACTGTGACGCCGTGCAACTCGAAACTTTGGGCACGCTTGTTGCTTGCTACCGTCATCACAGTTTCGCTAAAAAATGTGTATTAGATCCACTATATCTATTAAACTCGAATTATAGCTGGCAAATTAGGCAAATGATATCACAATTAAGTTGACGTCATATGTAGAGTGATCTACTCCGTCTCTTAACGCTGATATTTCGCGCAAGGTTGTTTAATCTGGTTTTAGGGTTATGCGATCTACTTCACATTTCCGTGTGGAAGGCGCCTGGGCTGCGCGCCAAAACGACGAGGGAACACTGCCCTAACCTAAAGATTCCACACTGGGCCACAAGCCGGAATACTCTTGACGTTCTGCTAACGCATACATGCATGATAAACTGCTTTCGTGGGCATTGCGATCTTGATCCAGCAAAAGCTGGTTGTGAATATGCCGGATGGTTATTTGGAGAGATGGAACCCATTAAGAGCTGTTGTGTATAGGGTGGTTTTTGTTTTGGGACATTTGGGGTAACTCATGACGTTATAGTACTATTTATTTTTATGGTTTTGTTTGGAATGGATGATGGGAACCGTCACAATAGCGTAGGGTAGACGTACCACGTTTCAGCCCCTCGATAGAGGGCTAGGTTAGCCGTACCCAGAATTATACCCACGCATCAAAGGTTAGCTGCTATCCTACCCATCTTATTAAAATATAGACCTGTGCCGACCCAGAACCATCGTTCGAATCCCTCTAGAAACCACCATTAGTGGGAATTGATAAGGAACTGAACTTAATTGATCAGCCCTGGTGATTTCACCTCATAAGCCGTTCAATCTAGTCCAGTTCAAATATTGTTCCGACCGCTTCTTCGAACTCACCATTCTACTAGCTTGTTCAGCATCGCCTTTAGAGCTTTTGGGGTAGCATTTTTGGCGACTAGCTTCCGTATTTCGTCGAATTGTCGAATAAATTAGAATGGCGTCTACATCTCCGGCTGTAGCGCCCTTAAGAGGCCAAAACACGATTAATGAGAACATAGTCGACGAGCCGGCCGTAGCCAGCCTGGGCTCCCGTTGGAAAAAGAATTGGAGCTTTGGAGGTTTTCGTTCACTCTCTTCTGCATCCTTGTCCACACTATCAGGAACGATCCTTAAAACCCCCGACTTTAATGCTGAGGCTACAGTGGTCCCGTTTGTGGACGTCGAGGCTCCGCTGGAGAAGCCTCAACCTATCATTAACTTTGTGAGTGACAGTGAGGAAATGAGTAGCGTGGATTCGTTTCCGCTTACAGACTCCCCAGGTGCCACTTCTGCATCCTCTGCCTCACACCATGGCTCTAGCAGCTCCTCCCTGTCGGGCTTGTTTAGATCCAAGGGGTCTGACACTCATAGCAAGTATACGCCGAGTTTCAAAAGCCACAGCCGAAATAATTCGGCAAACTTTCCATTCCGCTTGAGCGGCAGCGCTAAGACTAAGAGCGAATACGCTGTGTTACAGTCCCAGCTGGGTAAATTCAAGTCACAGCATAACCCACTAAAGGCAAATATGCTCCGCATGACATTACTGCCCTTTTTGCGCAAAACTCAGTTGGGCAATTTACCGGTCAATGCCGACATCGAACTGCCCATGAAAGTATTTGCTGGCTGGTGGGAAGAGCTGCTGGAGGTGATGAAGTCGAATTTCAAGCATATTTCCGGCGTTGATCGCAATGCATTCTACGAAGCGGCTTCGGCACTAATGGCTCGTCAGGAATGGGCTGATTACCAGCTGAAGCCTACTTACCAGCGTCTTTTAGCAGACACTACAATACATGTGCTCACAAGGTGTACCTCTTCAACGCAGATGCCGGTAGCTCAAGCTGCATTCGCAGGCAAGGTCCTGGCATACGCGTATATGTATATCCCGGACTTTGCGACCTACATTTTGAGCACGCTAGATGCTAGCCACTCTGCGATTCAGCGGCTAGATAACTGCAAGGCATGTGATGTCCAGAATGTCAGTCGCATGGCTACTAAATCCACCCCAACAACTCAGGGAAACAACATTAATAAACTCGGAAGTCCGTTACTGCCAATGCATAATCACATGCACGGCACATCACACTTGCAAATTAGCCTGCCAAATCATCTCAGGCCACTGATAGACATTCGCCGTAAGCCCCCTGTGGGAGGCTTGCTACAAAAAATGCCCTGGTTCCACTTTGATTCATGTGCGGGCTGGAACCGCTACTTCGGAATTAACACCGCATTTTTTGCTAGTTTCTTCAAGCATCTGTGTACACTTCTAACGTGTGCTCTACCATTAGCCAATCAAAGCAGCACAGCCGATTATGGCGACGAAACGAGATGCTTCGCTATGCTCGGTGAAGAATCTTTACTGTCTGCACCTGGAATGAGGATCGTGATGGCGGCAATAGTCACACATCTTGACAAGATATTGGGAGACTCCACACGGGTCTTGGGGCCTCGCAATGCTAACCCATATGGCTACAGGTTCGGCCAAAATCCCGCGTTCCAGCCCAATTCTACATCACCAGTAGGGAATAACGGTTCGGAATCAAGCTCCGCGGGCTCTTCTGTAACAACATTAGCTCAAGGTGCCGGCAGTGCTCAAAATGAACGAGTCAGAATTGATCAGTTGAAGGTTTTTCTAGCTATGCGTGAAGTGCTGCATTCAGATGACGCCACGGCGCCCTATGTGCTTGTTTTCAGCCGGACATTCGATCGAGTTATCCGCGCTGCTGCTGTGGGTGTACGTGTTCATGACATGGATGGTTGCGTCACGGTTTGTGACTTTGCTGAAGAGTGGATATCCTCGGTGTTTGCCGTTAAGGCTACGAAGTCAACTCCCTTGTTGGCTACGTTCAAGGAAACAGCAATCGACTGGAATTTCTGGATGAAAGTGGTGCATAAGATGCTGCGAAGTGACAACGTACACACCGAGATCCGAGCCCTCAGCTTCTTGTTCAATATTTGGCCCCATATCCCGAATGGGAATACCACAGGATCCGAAGCTGATGCCACTGCACCAAGCGACTCTGAGGCCTATGAAGATGCAGAGATGTCTTTTTTTGACGCAAAAAGTCGCACTTCTACAATTGACCATCACTCGAATGGGTCGAAGAGTATCTTGTCGTCAGTTACTGAGTGGGTCTTGAGTGTCGAGTCCTGGCTACAGCTCTTCTGCCATTGGAGTCCATTGGTACGTTCTTACTACCACCGATTGCTATGCTATCGGATCGCATCTGTTGGTGAAGATAGCGGACCTTGGTTTCTTGAGGTTGAATCCGCCCAATATATCGCCGAAGCGCGTGGATTACTTGAAAGGCGATTGATGTGCACTTACCTCTGGTGCGATGTGCTCAGTGCGAACACTCAGGCTAAACCAGAGACTATGCCGTCGCTGCCCATGCCGCGACTCCGCGTTGGTATCAGGAAAGTCGGCCCTTCCTCTCCAAATGCGTTCGGTCCATCGCGTAAAATGGAAACTAACGGTAGTCGAGTCTTTCCCTTCGATGTCTTTGACAGTGCCGCGTATTGGCAGATTGATACTGAAATTAAGCGTGACGCTGAACGTGCTGCACTGCCTGATGCTTCGGAAAGCAAAGGGAAAGATAACGAGAGTAGCCATTTCAATATTGGTGCCGGCGCACTGAGTCGAAGCTCAAGTGTACGGACCGTAGCTAGTGGAAAGAGTGTTTTAAGCTTGGGAGTTATTGGTGACTCCATGAACGAGCCCACTCGTGATGATGAACTTTCTGATGAAGTTCCCAGCACCCCAAAGCCTACTCAGATTACAGCCTACGGTGGAAGCGTGTCTGCGCCCACGACACCTGACGTGAAGCTTTCTCAGAGAAGCTTTAGTGATACGACGCTCAGTAGTACGATGGGTAACAGTAGAACTCCGTCTCCGCGCCGATCTTCGCTGCAGAGACATTGGTCGCTATTCCGTAATATGATAGGCCCCAAGACCAAATCCACACTACTAGATGAAGTGCTGCCCGCAGACACTTTGAACGGTGATCTCAGCATGACGGACTCGCCAGCTGCATCCCAACCACGCGAGCTGAAGCCACCCATGCTAGCACGAAGCTCGTCTCGTTCTTCGAAGAAGAAGACATCGAAACGGGTTGCTTCGGGAAATCACAGCAACAAGTATGCCAATGTAGCACCCCCGGAGCTTGTTCGACCCCGTCCCGAGATTGTTCGTCCTCCTCATCGATTTGTGATGATCTCCACAAGCATGCGGCCTCCCCCAGTGTCGCAAATCGCCCACCCAAAGCTACCCTTCAGCAAACCTATCAGCTTGGACGCCAATGCATTCGATTGCAACCGCCGTGAGCAAAGTAAGGACCTCGCCGTTTGGAACTACGGTGGAAGATCGCTAGCTGAGTGGAATATCGAAGTGGTGTGCTTCGAGAGATTTGCTAAACTACAGGAAAAGGTCATCCAGGAAACTTTGGAAATGTTTACTATGCCGTTTCTAGTTGCGGAAATCCCCTGGAAGACTGCAGGTTAGGTCCGCCTCATTAATATATATTATCATGTACTACAAAAGCAAGATGTGAAAGAAAAATGAATAAATAAATAAATAAACAAATAAATAAACGTGATGTGTACATGCTACCATATCAGTTTTCTCGTGTGGGATAACTCAGTCGTGTGAGGTTGCGTCACGTTGTCTCTGCTTTTGCCGGGCCCGCTTCCGTGCCTTTTTGGACAACTTCGAGTAGGTGGTAGTTTCCTGACTACTGTCCGACTGACCACTGTCAGCCTCGTGGGCTAGATCTGTAAGACCGGCGCGATCCACTTGCTTTTCAAGCCCATCTTTATGTTCCAACGAATCCACTAATGTCTCGACTGCAGATTCATCAATTTGCGCGGTTGGTAAGTCTCCATGTTGATTTAAGTGTCTGTTGTGGGACGCTTCAGCAGTCTTGCTAATAGAGTGATCCTCACGAGCGCGATGCCGCAACTCCTTCTGTGGCACAGTTCGCTTGCTAGATTTGGTAGTAAAAAAGCCGATAGCAATAAAGAGCAGACCTGACACTTCCATGCAGAAAAATAGAAATGAGCCCATTACAAATGAGGTGATTGGAAATGTATACAGAACCCACCTCAAACCAGACATCTTGGCGGTCAACCTTAGAGTGGCATTGCCAATCCATATATCCTCCGGTAGCGAAATCAGCAGATACGATTGTTTCTTCAACGGTGAGTCTACTCGATCCCAGAGTTTTACCTCGAGCTTACTGGATTCACCTGTGAGGCCTAAAACGTACAATGGGGAAACCAAGAGCCTACGGGTCCACTCAATGAAGGCGCTATGGTAAGGTAGACTTGCCATTCGCTCTATCGAATGGTATGTCGACCCATTATCGCTCAGGGACTCCTCCGGGCCGTGTGAGGCCGGCCGCTGCCATGCACCCTTAGAGAGTGCCGCTCCTACACGGAAGTTATGCAGATTGCGGTTGCCCTCACTGCGAGGCAAGTCCAAAATTACACTGAAGCCATAATCTTCCTGTGACATTTGCGGGACCGTGGCGAGGTTTACTTGTGAGACTTGCAGCACATGCGTATCTGTTTTCGAAACCATGTTTTTAGTGATGAAGTCTAATGGAATGCTAATTTGGTCATCGGGAATTAGGAAGTATCTCAGAAAAACCATGGGTACAACGGATAAACCGATCATAGCGCTGATAGCAAGAAATACGAACCATAAGAACACGAGCCTCCGCAACAGGTTAGTAGGGAACCACCGTGAGATCAACATAGATTGATGTTATGCTGGTATTCAGCTGTGATTTTTATTACGGTGGTAAGTGTTGTTGGAAAAGGGTACCGAATGGATACGCATTCGGCTGGCACACATCACGAAATATATGGCTGGACAGGTTATGGCTGGACAGTTTATCGACGGGCTGGCTCTAGGGCTGGGCCTGACTACCATTCGGTTGGGAGTATTTTGGCAGCCAGGGTTGTGCCCTGTACGAAGGGTTCGTGCGCTTGTAAGGTCGCATACCAGGGTTCGTTTGCATACACACCCCCAGGCACTAGCTGTTGTGGACGGGGATCAGTTCCAATTTTGTACGCAGAACAGAAAGTGGGAATCCACACGCAGAACAAGCTTATAATGGAGCCTGCTGGAACAGCTGACGCCGCTAGTAACGCGAAGCCGCCTCCTGCGGCAACCACCGCGACCGCGACGGATCTGGGTGCTGTCTCCGATCGCGACGCTAAACGCGGTGAAGCAGCCCTTAAATTAGAGAGCAAAGTGTCTGAGTCACCCAGTCATGATTCCAAGAAGCCGGTGCTGTCCACGAAATCCCTTCCTGCCAAGGATGATGCCAAAGAACGCCGGCGCATGCGTGGGGTATCCGTGCTGCCCGTCCGGAAAGCCGGCGAGCCCTTGCCGCCCCCGTCAATGGGCTTCCAGTCCCGCCGGCTGTCCACCGGTTCGCCGCCGACTACTCCGGGCTTGCTGAGCGCCACGGGACGAATTGACCCCCAGGCTACCTCTCCCGGGCTGTTGAGCTCGCCGAGCAACTTGCAGCGATCCAGCACGTTTGGCGTGCGGCCACCAGTGCTACCGGCATCTAGTGGCTCCACGGACAATGCCAGCGCTGGCAGCAACACTGAAGCACTTGCAAACCCAGCCGGTGCACCACCGAAAGTTGGTACTCCCGCACCGAGCTCCTCCAGTGGCATGAGCCCCGGCGTCAGTCCCGGCGTCAGTCCCGATCGCAGCACATTGGATCGTAGCGCATTCGCACGCACCCAGACCCCGTCGGCCTCGAGGAGTGTCTCCAGCAGTGGTATCAACGCGCTAACTCGCACGCCGCCCCAGGAACTCGGCAAGGCTAACGACTTGAGCACTGCATTGACGCAGCTAGCTAGCAAGGAGTCTCGTGTTGCAGAATTGCGCGACACTATCACCGGCCTGAAGCAGGAGCTTAAAGAGGCCGAAGACGATCTCGCTGGCTTCAAGGAGAAAATCAACCAGATGGCTAGAACTCATCACCACGCCAGTTCTACTCCGCCTAAAGATCCGAATGTGATTGGACGGGTGGTGGACGAGATTGGCAGCCGCTTTTGGGAGTTTTTTGATGATGTGAAGAGCGCCACGATGGGCAACCCCGAGTTCGAGCAGGAAAGAGAGGGCCTTAATGCAGCTGCACGTGGCCGTCCCACTGGACACGGTAGTGCAGCTGTGGCAGCGGCGGCGGCAGCCTCTGGTGCCAGAAGGAGCAGTCCCAACCGCCAGAACCACACGAGTCCTCACAGAGGTAGCACGGGCAGCGTGGAGGAAGGTGCGCCGGCGTTACCACAGCGCAGGCTAAGCCCTAAACGATCGATTCAAAACCTCATGAGCCGATCGCCGTCGCCGATCAGGTCCCTGTCGCCGTCTCGGTCCCCGGAGCAGGAGGAACATCGCAACTCGCAACGATTGCGGGAATCGCAGCGCCTTACAAAGAAGCTGTCGCATATCGATTTGCGTGCCTCCCCGCGGTAGTCTATACACTATATATTTATTTGATACCTTGATTAGAACCGCTGACGATATTCCCTGTCCTGTATGTTATGCAGCTACATGTGGGCGCGCATATGGGCATGTGCTGCGTGCCCTAAAATTAATTTATTGATATGCCAAAAAAACGCCCGGCTGCAAAGGTCAATAAACGCCGGGAGCCACTGCACAGAAAACGCGGCCAAAAATTGAAAGATGAAGGATCAATGGCTGATCTAGATAAAATGACAGTGTCTCAGCTCATCGCTCAGTCGAAAGAAACCGCACCAATACCAGAACCTGTGAAACCCGAAAGCGAGAGAGTATTGAAGAATCTCGAAGGATTGGCGCATCAATCGCTAGCCAATAAGAAAAACCAACCAACAAAAGTGCATAAGCAGGATCTTACCGCACTTTTGAGTGGTTTTGGTAGCATGAAAGTCGATGAAAATACGCCGACGAATGATCCGGCACCTCAGGCTCAGTCGCAACAACCTCTGTTACAGCAACCAAAAGCCTCACAAGAAACTAATGATGATATCGAAGTATAGAATAAATATAATGTATACATAAATAATGACTAACGTCGTGTTTTCGCTCTCAAACGCTTTGTTGTTGCCCCTGTGAGCGTCTTCAGTGCATTGTCCACGGCTTCCTGGGCCTCACCACCCGTTTTTAGGTTCGAGAGTGCCGTCAAGCACTGCATGATCTGCGCCATTGTCTCTTGAGAATGCGAACTGTATGTTTCCTCTATCAGTTTGGTCATTTTTGGTAAAATAGGCATCACTGCCGCGTCACGATACACTGTTAGCACTCGACGCCGTATATTGGGTCGCTGATTACGACGAGCATGGGCATTGTTCTTATGGAACGCGGACATTCTCTGAATTGTCAATGGCATCCAGTACTCGCGCGCTCGACGGGCCGTAGTAAACACTTGGCCGTTGCCATCTAATTCAAGCTGAAGAGGCAGCAGCACGGCCTCCAATGTGATCAGAGTTTTGCCATAGAAATATTGCCAGCTCTCGGCCAGGCTTTCGATGCTGGGGTGCTGAGGAACCACTGACGAAGACAGAAGCCCTGTTTGCAGCAGCTCGTCCAGCCGAGTCAGCAGCTCAAGACCGGAGCCGCCCAGTTCATAGTGCGCCGTGAAGTGCAACAACACCAAGATGTTCACATCTTCCACGGGAATTCTGAGCGCCTCATCTTTCTTGAAAACAGGCTGAATGCGCAAATTGAGTAACGTCCATGAACTCGTTAGAAACGCTGTGCCTTCCTCAGGGGTTTTGAAGGAATGCAATGATCCCACATGCCCACCGGTACTCGAGCTCGAGTTGAATGTGGACGAATGGCCAAAGCTCGGGTGGTTGAAAGAATAAACGGTTCCCTCACTCGCCAGGGTGGAATTCGATGCCGAGCTGCTGAGGACCGCAGCAGGAGAGTCACGTTTGCGGAAACTGATGTGCGGGTGGTGCAAGTGGTAATGCGAGGAGCTGCTGGCGTGACTGAACGGGAAGTCAGCAACCGTGGGACTGGTTCCTGCACGGCCAATGGCAGCAATTCGGTCCAGTTCCTTGCTGGACCCACCGCGGGCCATCGGGGATCGATCGTTGAGGGAAGATCGTGCAGCCTGCAAACCTAAATCAGTTTTGATTTTCAAAGATTTCAGGTCAGTTCGACTTTGCTTGAACATTTTAGATTTGAGGCCTCCCCCGCCACTTCCGCCGGCAGTGCTCGACCCACTGCTACTGGTCACAGCTATGCCACCGGTATTGCCGCCCAGAGTGCTCAGACTCGCGGTTGATGCCCCGGCTGATGCATGCGATCCGAGCGGGCTATTTATGATCGCTGTTGGGTCGAAGGGATGGTATTCAGGAGCGTCGACGAACACGCTTTCTCGGTGACTCTCCTTCGTGGAGTCCTTCAAATCACGCTGCTGCTTGTATTTCGCAGTATGCACTCCCACGGACGCAGCTGTAGACGTGAGCTTTGCACCAAACACGGCCAAATTGTGTTTGCTTTTATTCTTCTTTTGTTTTTCTGACGGGCCCGGCGAGATGGATCCCGTTGATTTGGGCGATGTCGCGTCCCATCCACTCAGTGGTGCGGGTACACCTTTCAGCGGTGGTGGCTGTAATGGCGAATCCAAGGTCGCCGTACTTGCCCGGCGACTGTGGTCGGAATTGGACTCGGGTGGTACACTTTTGACCATCGCTGGTGACCCACTAACCACCCAACCCCACACTTTTTAGACTCTGGGTACTGGCTGGAGATCAGAGGCTCGTAAGCGGGGCTGCAATGGGGCAAAATAGTTATTTTTAAAAAAATCTGATATGCTCAGTGATGTGCGGTTCTTATATAGTGTGTGATATATGTATCCTCGAAAAAGTTGTCTCTGGGCATGGTCCCGCTACATAGCGTGTTTGAGCAACAGCCCGTGCTGGCCACGGTGCGGCCTATTCTTGCAGAGCACACAAAAAATCAAAATGAAGTTTTGGAAGCCCTGGAAGGCGTTCCAAATCATTTCAAAGAAGATGTGTTGAAACTGTTCGTCCAGATCATTGAATCGAAAAGTGCAGAAGTCGATCCCGACATTTGGGAAGTATACTATGAGCTTAAGACGCCAAGAGCTATGCAGGAAATTCGCGAGCAGCGTTCAGTAGGTGTCTCTCCGGTTGTTTACCGCGTAGCAGACCGGTGTACAGTAACCATATTGGAAAATAAACAGACGCTGGTGCAAATGGGAGATACGGGTCTAAGAACATGGGAATCTTCAATGGCTATCACCGAATTTCTCTGTAATAACCCCGGGTACCTCAAGAATTGGGTTGATGCTCGACCGGTAATTGAACTGGGATGCGGGACGGGACTGGTGAGTTTAGCGCTGGCAAAGCTTAGCACACCCGCCAGGATCATAGCTACAGATATCAGCCCCCGCGTGTTGAATCATCTCGAGAAATCAGTTAAAGATAACGACGTACGGGTTGAATCTCTGATGTTTGACTGGAGTGATGCAGCCATGTCTGCTCAACTACCCCGTGGAGCATTGATCGTTGCCGGTGACATCTTGTATGGAGAAACCAGCATGTACGGTACGATAATTGATATGCTGCTAAGTCTGAGGCCTGAACGAATTCTGCTGTGCAACCCGGTCCGCAACGAGGAGTCGTATAGTATGTTCATAAAGCTGTGCGAGCCACATTTCACTTGCACTGCGTTGGCGCAGTTTGATGCTGCGGGACGCGACGAAACGGATTTCGTTTTCATATGCAGCGTGCCGCCTATCAGACTAGAATTAATCGAGCTGAAACCTAGGTAAACAATCTATATACTCAACATCTAGAAAAACCACCACCATTTACGGCGCGAGCTGGGCTTTTCACCGAAATCCTTGGCTCTCTCACCTGCCTCTTTGGCCTTCTCGCCCACTTCTTTAGCCTTGTCACCGAACTTCGTCGAGTTTTTCTCCAAAGTCTTCACCACGCCACCAGTGTTCGTGAAGTCCCTGACTTTCTCGCCCACATCTTTGGCCTTTTCACCGGCGTCCTTGACATTCTTACAAGCCTCTGTTGCCTTCTGACCGAACTTGGCGGCATTATCCTCAAGCGTCTTAGCGCTGACGTTTGCAGTATCTCCACCAAGTTTGCGCTGCGTCTGGTGTGCATTGAGACCATACTCCTTTTTGGCTTTCTCAATGTGGCTGGCAAGTTTGTGCTTGTCGACCGTAGGCACGGCCCGTTTGACCTTGAACCCCCACTGGCTCAATTTGTGGGCTATAGACGGTGTGATCGCCACTGTCAACGGTACACGCACAAATACCAGTGCGACTTTGTGGATAACATATGCAATGGCAAACTCTGTCCAGAAAAGGCTTCTGCCCCCTTCGGCAGCCTTGTGGATATAAGTACCGTTTCTATCAGCATTCACCCCCACAGTTTTGCGGATCTTAATCTCCAAATTCTCGAGCCGTTCCTGGCCGACGTTATGTACAACTCCAAATGTGATTGGCAGGTCAATGAACGATAGCGCAACGTACACGCCGGTTGCTGTCCAGCCGTACTCCTTCACGAGCTTCTTCATGCCGGACTCTTTAGAGGAAGAGGCATACGTGCGCCAAGCATTTTTGGAGTGCTGCGCTCGGCGCATACTGTTGCCGACGAATGCACGCCACATACTATTTATTGCCCCAAGGTTGGCCTAAGGCTGGTGGATCCACTTGGGACTTTTATTTAGGCGGAGGGAGAGGGTACGGCACACAGCACTCTGCCGGCCGAAGACCTGAGATTTGTGGACGAGATGCCCAATAGGGTAGCTACGCTATCTGAAGCCGATTGGAAAGTCCTACTATGTTGCGATTTTTGGCCCGTCCATTGGCGCAGCCAGTTGTACGCTTCGCGAGAGTGTCAATTGCGCCAACTAGACTAGCGTGCGTTCCACCAGCCGTACGCTTCAACAATAGGGGCATCACAACTGTGCAGCACATTCCCAAAAAACGCCGCTGGCCCATGTACCTGTTTTTCGGTACTATTTTGGGAGCGTATGGGTACTGGAAATGGCTCACACACCATAACTTTCCACCTGAGGTTGCCAAGTTATTGAAGGAGGGTCTTTGGGCTACCATTAACGGTGCTGGCTACCGTAAACCTGACTACCGCAAGGCACTCATCAAATACATTGAGGCCCTTCAAATGGCGGATAGTCTGGAAATGGTCCCCTGGAGCGATGAGTACACAGGAATCCAGATCATCATCGGCGACATGTACGAAAGGTTGCACATGTACGAAGAAGCAGCTGCTATGTATGCTGAGATCGCCACCACTTATCTGGTAGCTCTCAGCTCCAATGCTGTTCCCAGTGAACAAAGGGATCGACTTATTACTCGGGACTTGCGGGTGGTACTGCTGGCGGGGCTTCTGATGTCAATGGATGTAAATAAATTGAAATCTGCGGTGGAGTTCATGGGACCCCACCTGGTGCTGGCCACGCGTGAAGCCGCCAAGCAGAATGAGGAACTGAAGTTCATGATGCAAGAATTCCCCGTGTTCAATATTGGTTATTTGCGGGACATTGCAGACAAGCGGCTCCCTACGGACCTGCTTGAGCACTGCTGGGGTTCTTACCGTAAGGAAGTATTTGCCATTCGGGAAATGATGACAGGAATAGCTGCAGCGAATGGTGAATATATGCAGGCATTGACTATCAAGCTGAAGACCACACAGCTTATGTTGGCTTCGGGGTTCACGGTTGGTGAATGCTTGCTGAGTGCGGATAACATCGCATCTCTGATGTACCTGCATGCCGTGAAAATGCGGTTCGGTAACCCCGTGGAGCTGGCTAACAAGCCCGAGCTCTTGTCCGATCCGAAGAATTCGGACTCTGAGATCAAGGTGGATATCACTCCATTGAAGGCCCATGGTGAATCACCTTCCGAAGTTTCTGATTTGAAAGAAGCAGTTCCTTTGGAAGAAATGACTTATTCTTCAGGCCGATCAGCGCAACCTTCGGGGAAACAATTTCTGGAGCTATCCCGCAATGTGTTCAGTGAAGTCATTGCAATAGTGAAGAAACTTGACCAACGGCGCACTGATTTTATCCCTGAGGCCTATGCGATGGCTTTATATGGATTGGGTGTGATTGCTTGTAGTGAGGGAGATTACGATTTGGCTGCGGATACTCTTGGAGAGGCTCGATTGCGCGCTAAGGGCAATCAGTTACAGCCACTCATTGCGATGGCTGAGGATGAGATAGCCAAGACCGAAAAGCTTAAAGGTGTCTCGAAGGAGGATATTGAGAAGCTTACCGCATCAGAGATCCCCAGTGTTGATATCATGTACTGGAAATTAACCCCTGATATTGGTGACCTTAATCGGCCTGAATTACCAGACACGCGCTTCTAGAAGATGTTTGTTTCTTCTTGTTAATGTATATAATGTTGATTTTCTTTATGGTTTATTTCTGTCATTCGTTCGTTGAGTCATTAAATTGTGGATCACGGTTTGAATGTGTTCAATCGTTTCGGTGCGGGAACCAGCTCCTCGCTGCGCTCACGTTTCATTTTTAGCGGCGTCTCCGGCGGTAAAAGGTCCATCAGACCTTCCTCGTCCTCGGACTGGTCATCGTTAATATGCAGGATCACTGCGTGCTTGCCTTTCTCTGATTTGGGCCGGTCAAAATTGTCATAGTCTGACTTCTCACCGAAGAGCTTCAAAACAAACGAGAGATTCTCTACCATTTTTTTAGGCTTTTCGATTTGTTCAGCAAACAAAACAATTTTGTCGCCATTGTAAACCCGCATCCGCATGTTTTGGGGCAACAAAACGGTGTTCACATACATCATGTTCTTGGAGTCTAGCCATACTTGAACCTTACCAGTCTTGGGATCATTCTTCGTAAAGAACTTGCAATGAAATCGAGACAGCCGCAAGTCCGGGTGGGTGAAGTCTAAATTAGGACCCTCATAGGCAATATTACGATCAACCTGATTATTGCAACGGCCTATCGTGAACGTGGGTTTTGTCAAAAACAGGTCTTTACAGGGAACACTGCTAGGCATGGTCTCCAGTTCGCCCCAGGCCTCGACTGGCGGTTCATTGTTCTCATCACCGAAGTCGCGGGGATCTACACTCTGAGAGGCTTCGCGGTTCTGGCTGCGGTGCTGACTAGCCATAAAATTAACCTTGTCGCGCGTCTCTTCGCTGTCACTATCGCTGTCATGATCGGCACTGCTGAAGTTCAACGCAGGGATCGCAGATGGCATGTGCTGAGCACTGACTTCTCGAGATGCGGTCGTCACTGACGATGAGCCATTGGGGTGATCCTGTCGAGAAGAGGAATCTAACAGCCACGGGAGTAACAAGCACTGTTCTGCTTCAGGCCGGGTATCAGTGTTTACATCGAGTAGCGCAGCAATGAAGTTTTTGGCTTCTTCCGAAATATTGGGGTTTTCCAGGGGGCCCTTGTGGTAGTCACCAGCCATAACACTGCGATAAAGATCCTCCTGAGTGGCTCCACCGAAGGGCATGCACCCCGTTAAGATCACATAGGCGAGGCAGCCAACACTCCAGATATCTACTAGCTTCGTGTATACGGGCCTCCCTGATCCTACGGGCTTCTGGCTAGTGCCATCCGAATGAGGCGACTGCCGGCTGAGCAGAACCTCGGGAGCTAAATAAGACAAAGTACCACAGAACGTCTTTAGGAACGTTCCTTGAGCCTGCAGCTTTGCCAGCCCGAAATCGGCAACCTTGACTGCTACGGGGTCAAAGGAATCAATCAAGATGTTGTCCGGTTTTAGGTCACGATGGCTGATCCCCATGGAATGCACATACTGAACTGCCATCAAAACCTGCCTGACGATCTCTCGGCTCATATTTTCGGGGATTCCTGGTTGATCAGGAGACTGCTGCGTCAATAGATAGTCCATCAAGTCTCCATGGGCCACGAAGTCCATCACGAGGTAATAATGCTTCTCATCAATAAAGATATCGTGGAGAGCAACAATGTTCTCGTGACGAAGCTTCTTCAAGATCTCAATTTCACGCTCGACTGCCATCTCAATGTTGCCAGTGATCTTTGATTTGTCAATAATTTTAACGGCTACGCGATGACCAGTTTCACGATGCACCGCCTGGCGAACAAGAGCAAAGGCACCCTGACCGACGAGCTCACCAAGATCATAGATCTCGTAAATCCCGCCTTGGGGAGCCGCCCGCGAAGTCCGCGGGATCGACACAACCAACTTGATCTCGTCAGCGGGGACTCCCAAACCAACCGTAATTACATCACCGTTTACAAGCATGCAATTCCGGCCCTTCGGAATCCGTACATTGTTCAAGAATGTGCCATTGGTACTAACATCCTGCAACATAATCGCCGGCGGATCGTCTCTGGTAGCCCAGATCTTGAAATGGATCGAACTCAAGCGCCGTTTAGTGCTGGGGAACGCAAAATCGGCTTTCACTCCACGGCCAAAAGTCCATTGGAGATCTTCTTTGTTGGGATTGAGCAGCCACGAGCAGCTCATCCCGGCACTGCCAATGAGGACAGCAAGACCTTCATTGTTGGCCGAAAAGGAGACCTGGCCGACGGGCAGCTGCTGATCCGGCGCAGTAAGTTGAGTAGCTTCGTCCATAAAAGTACGGCTGAAGGATAACTGAGCAGTTGTGTGATGTAAACCGCTGTGTTAGGGATCGGAGCGCGTGCAATGTATAGGGTGTGTTTTTAATTTAACTTCGTCATCACGTACGCGTCATGTACCCTACCCTGGAAAAGTAGTAAACAAATCCGCATGCGTTCCCGGAAAAGACGCCCGCATCGTGCGTATATCCTACACAGCCTGCATGCTGCCTACGTATGATCAAATTTTTGTAGAAGGTAAGTAAGAATTAGGATTATATTAGAATGCATCAGCGTAATAAATAAATGTTTCACCTCTCCTCAGCAATTGAGCATAGAGCCCCTCCACTAAAGGACCGATCTGCATCCGGGGAAGCCATGCCGCTTCTGGGCGATGATTGAGGAATGCTGGATGGGGAATTGCTGTAGGGCGAAGGCGGGACTGCTGGAGGGGTCGATCTGTCTATTCCCAGATCCTTCATTTCGGCCTCATCGAAGATCGAGTCACGCAGAAGTTCCAGCGTGTTCCGCGAACTCGTAGAGCGTCTACCGGTGCCTATAGACTTTCGGACGTTTTCCCGCTGTTTCTTGTATGTTTCCCGAGCTTCCTCGAGCTTATCCGGATTGCGAACCAGCGCCAACAGGACTTGGGCCTTATCACGCACAGCGCGGCCCTGATCAATGTTCCCTGAGTCAATGTACTTGAAGCTTTCCAGCTTCGCTAGTAACCCTTCGTGCGATTGCAACCAACTGAAGCATTGTGGGCTTCCGTGGATAGCGAAATACTGCAAAACCGTGAGACTTTTTAGCTTCTGTCGCCAGTGTCTACTGTTTTGAATGAATCTATGCTCCAGGACCTCGAGGATTTTTGTACAAGCTTTGGGGGTGAAGGTCAACGTGGTGAGTTCCTGTAAGTCTTCACTCGATGGGCCGAACGATTCTTCGTTAGTGGCTCGACGTGCCACGGCTTCAGGAGAGCTGTGTGCTCGCCCAATCTTACGGAACACCCGAAAAACCATATTGAACACCAAGGTTGAATAACCTCACTCAAGAATTCCAGTTTTTAGCTATAGTTGGCCCAACCACTCGTTTAAATGCCGTGCTCGGTCGAGATTGAGGAGCAATTGTTGTCCCTGACAATTTACTCGCAAGCTGTGCAAGTCTGTCCCGGATTAAATAGAAATCCACAAGATGGAGGGATTGGGCTTGGAAAAGAAACGCCTGTGTGTACATATCTCACGACACCTACGCGTTGTACAATTAGTAACACTATTTCGATTGCCGTACCATGTAAAGGCTCGTCTCAGTATAGGGCTGCACAGTGCAGGGTTGGCGCAAAGCCGGGGGGTACCGCCCATCCCAGCGTACGGCGCTATCGTCAAAAAACAACGGTACCCTATATGGCGGCTAGCACAGTCAAACTGTTTTAATTCCAGATATGCTGTAAAATAGACCATATTAGTTTTTGAATATTTTTCAAGTTCGGATTCTGTCCTGATAGGCCCGTTGACTTGACTTAATCACCCGGCAGATCGACTACTGCACATAACCGCTTACCATGACCCTCAAAGAATTGGTCCAAACAAAATACTCTGACCAGCTATCTAAAGCGATTGACAACAAATTTGTCACAGAATTATGCAATGGAACTTTAGACGACGCTAAATTGTTTGTCTACCTTGTGCAAGACGACAAGTTCTTCGCGATTTCTCTGCGGGTTCTGGGCCGTGCCATGTCGCTATGCACTGAGCAAAGCGCCTTGACACGTTTAGGCAAGCAATTGGGGTTTTTGTGCAACATGGAGTCGGCATACTTTGAAAGTACTCTGAACTACTTGGGTAACAACGAGTCCGTACGCCGGCGTCTGCCTAGCCGTATGCTCAAAAGCCCTGAGAAGGCTGAGGTCCTTCCCGAGGTCAAGCAGTTCCTAGGTTTCTTGGATAACTTGCTATTCAGTTCGAGCTACGCCGAGGTGATCACGGCGGTGTATATGTTCGAACTCGTCTACTTGTTGTGGGCCCAGAAGCATGGGTCAAACCTCAAAGAGGTCGCAAAGCTCGAATACAAGCACAAGGAGTGGATTTATTTGCATTCAGGACGTGAATTTGAGCGTTGGGTCGACTTTCTGGGCTCTGAAGTCGAGCGCGAGGGAAGCGATGAGCCCGAAATTCAGATGCAGCAAGAGGGTATTGCCAAGGAGATCTTGAAGCTTGAGGCCAGATTTTTCGAAAGCTGTTACGGATACGATTTCAAAGAGGCTGACTAGATATGTAGATATAGATCTGTGGTGATGCACTGAGAGTATAGACTTAAGGGTAAGGAGAAATCAACGATGAAATAGATTGGGGCACGCACCCTACTTTTCTACTGGTGCGTGTTCGTTTCGAGTCTTGGATTCTGATGTCTACCAAATACGATTTTTCCGGAAGGATAGTTTGGGTTACTGGTGCCGGACGTGGTATGGGTCGAGAGATAGCCCGCAAATTTACATACGCCGGGGCCCACGTCATTGGATTTGATCTGCATTTCGATGATGGGCCTTATAACTACGAGACTGTTGTTTTGGACATCACCGACGTGGACGAAGTCAGTAAGGTTTGTTCTGACTTGTTGAAGAAGCAAAGTGACAGGATTGATATCCTGATTAACGCCGCCGGCGTGCTGAAAATAGGGGAAACGACTGATCTTTCGGTGACTGACTGGAAACAAATATTTGATGTCAACGTTTTCGGGGCAGTCGCTATGTTTCATCAAACCAACGAGGTGTTCAAACGCCAACGCAGTGGCAGCATTGTCACCCTGGCCTCTAATTCTGCTCACTCACCGCGTATCGGTATGTCGGCATATGGAGCCTCAAAGGCGGCTTTGCGAAGTCTATGTCAGACTGTAGCGCTTGAACTCGCACCCTATGGTGTTCGCTCGAACATTGTGTCCCCGGGATCGACCGACACGCCCATGCTTCGATCAATGTGGAAGGATCCAGATGCCGGCATCAAGCAAACAATCGCTGGCTACCCAGATCAGTTCAAACTTGGTATTCCATTGAAAAAAATTGCTACAGTTGAAGAAATTGCCTCTGCAGTACTTTTCTTAGCCTCCGATGCGGCTAGCCATGTGATCATGCAGGACATCGTCGTTGATGGTGGAGCGACTATGGGTCAATAAATTGTGTGAGTTAACGAGTGTTCAAATAAATTAAATCGATACATTTTGCAAACGCTTCAATACATTCCATTTTGTAGTAGATGATTTTCGTCGGAGATCTCGGAGATTATCTCGTGATCATGCGGAGATGACTTTTTCACGAGGTTAGGGCGTTATCTAATTCATCATGCGCCTTAGTGGATGGGACCGAGTCGCTGTATTCGGCTGCGGATTCCAGCTCAATCCTCAACCATGGGATTACATGCCTCCTTCGGATGCTCCTTATGCGACACTGTGTACTTTTGAGCCGGGGCTTGGCTCTTGGGCGAACTGCGTGCATCAGGTCATTTCTCAAAACGCCCCCGCTGAAGAACAAGAAGAATGGTTTCATGATAGCACCCGTTTTGCAAACTTAGTTTGTCGCAAGGCTGGTGGTAACCTTGCCAAGTTTTCCTTTGATGACTGGAATGGAGCTTACAAAAATGCTACTTCATATTTGGTCCCCGCGCCAGACCCTGCATCAGACATTAAGCTTGTGAATCCCGTGGCGTTAGAAGACGTGTCTCGTGAGCGTATCATTCGTGGTGTTCGTGCAGAGTTTGTGAATTTTGACCACAGTAACGATACAGCATTGTGGGTTTACTACTACTTCGCTGTATTGCTTATGATGATACTGTTTGTAGTGCCCCACGTCTATTCGTGGGCGCCCATTGCCAAGCTTCGGGGCCGGTTGACGATGCCGACACTCTGGGGCTCGTCAAGTCATAGTCAACACTCTAAGTGGGCTATGGGTGGGCTTTTCCCAGACAGCTTGGAGGCCTGCGTTCTTGGTGGATTTGCCTTGGTACACACTGCAGCTCTAGTACTCAGATATGACGTTGACAATGAGGAAATCATGGAAACTGTACAAGAGCAGGTTTTACAGGCACTGGGAAATCGCAGTGGTATCATTTGTTTTGCATTACTGCCATTACTGGTCGCGTTTACCACGCGCAGTGTCGTACTTATGAAACTTACGGGCTGGCGTTATTCAACTTTCATCGTTTTACATCGGTGGATTGGACGCGCAGTCATCTTTGATGCCATTGTACACAGCATTGCATTCTACTTCCATGAGCGCATGACTGGAGACTTGGAGACAGCCACCCGGCAATATTGGTGGATCGCAGGGATTTTGGCCACGGCTCTCTGTTGCATCATTCTGGTAATGGGCACCGGTGCATTCAGGAAACGTTGGTATGAGACATTCCTCTATACTCACATTGCCATGGCGGTATTATTTTTCTATGAGTGCTGGAAACATGTGGAGACGTTTGGTTGGCTTAGATGGCTCAAAGTGTCGATTGCTTTATGGGTGGCCGAACGTACTTACCGCATGTACCTCGTGTGCCGTCACGGAATTTGTGAGGCTCAGGCTGAGCTGGTGAGCGAGAAGCTTATTGTGTTGACTTTCCAGAAGCCCGCTTCATGGCATATGGAACCTAGCCAGTATGCATATGTGTACTTCTTGCTACCGTCTAAATTTTGGCAGTCGCATCCGTTCACTATTACTGAGGCTGGTGATAAACTGAAGATCGTCATCGCTGTAAAGGCAGGTGTCACCGAATCTTTGTATAAAGCCATGCGAAACCGGATGGCTCATGATGGTAGGATGAATGTTCGGCTCTTACTGGAGGGACCATATGGAGAACCACCACATTTGGAACGTTTTGAGCAATCTCTGATCCTGTGCGGTGGCAGCGGGGTCCCAGGTCCATTTGGTTTAGCGCTAGCAGCGTCCAGGTCATCTAAAGGCCCACCGACCTCTCTGGTCGTGGTGATTCGTGAATGGGCTATCTTGGATGCCTTTCGTGACCAAGTAGAGGCGCTGATCAACAGCTCAGTTTCAATCCGTGTGTACTACACCGGCAGCGATTTTGAGAACAATGAATGGACGCGAAGGTTACATGTTGATCATGGTCGCCCTGATATCCACTCATTGGTATTTGCTGTCGTTCCTTACACTAAGTCGTTGGCTGTGGTATGCTGTGGGCCACCGGGCCTTAACGACCAGACGCGGAATATTGTTGCAAGAGCCACTGAAGAGTATCCGATGTCGGGCGTGGATTACCTTGAAGAGTATCAAATCTGGTAATAGTAAAATTCATGAACTACGTACAAAAACATAAAAATCTGTGTCATTAAGAGAGCTGTACCGGTCTGGAGATTTTGAGGAGAGCCAACGAGAACGTTAGAGCACTGGCGAAACCAACAATCACCCAAAACACTGCATTGTGGTGGGTCTTGGTGGTATACCTCAAAATCTTCATATACACAACCGGTAGTACGGCACCAGAGGGCTTCGTTACTAGACTAAGAGCACCCATGAATGCCCCCTTGCGACTAGGCGCAACGTGCTTGAGGAGAGAATTGATCCACACAGTGCCCACAACACCGTCGTTGGCCAGCACAAATATGCCGAGCAAGTACTGATCTGAAGTTTTAGCCAATGCAAGAAGCACATAAGCAAAAATTGTTATGACATTGCACAGAACCATATGTACGAGATCAGCCCTGTCAACCTGAGTATCATGAGCAGGCCACCTTCTAGTCAGCTGCGAATAAACCAATGGGAAGCCCAGAAGCGCCCATAGAGTTCGTACACCAAACAACATAAACATGGCCTCACCGATCTGAGCACCGGCCCAGCCAAAGGTATGTTTCGCATAAACCATGATCAAGTCGAGAATGCCAACGGCAAGCTCGTTACTCAACACAAAGTTCAGCATGACAATCAATGCATTGCGAGACTGCATCACCTCATAAAAGTCGAATAATCCTAATTCCTGACAGATAGCCTTCCATGTACTGCGAGCAACTGGCGCTGCAACGAGTTCATGCAAAACATCGTTGTTATCAGTGTGATGACGGCTTTGGGTACTTTTTAAATTGACTGCAAAAATAGCAGTTCCCAGGGCCATCCAAACTCCGCAGACTGTCATATACTGAGCATTTGTAACACCCGATTGCAACACTGAACCACCAATACCCGGGGCAGATGCCTGTACCAGCATTGAAAACCCAATTAACAGCGACATGCTCTTAGTACGCGCGCCAGGGTTTTCAACCAGATCAGTGATGTGAAGAACTGAGAGGTTCAGGAGTAATGTAGGTGTACCGCTTAGTGCGTAGAACACATAAGGTACGAGCATACGCCATGGGGTGCTTTCATCGCTGAATCCCGCGGAACATAGCGGAAAAGCCAGCACTCCAGCAGCACTCAAAACCATAAACCATACTAAACCTCGTTCGCGGCCACCTTTGCGATCTGAAAGAATTGTGGATGCGACTAACACAATGGTACCAATCACTCCGTTCATGATGGATACGTACGAAAGCAAGTTTGCCACAAATTCTGTAACCTCAGGAGAGTTTGGACAGTCACCAGCACTCAATGCGTAGTATCGACAGGCAGTGTCAAATAACACGTCGTAGACAGCGATCTGAGCCGCTGCAAATGGAAGACTGAACAGAATACACAGGAGTGCTAAGAAAGAACGCACAGACCGCACACCATTATCTGGGGATGGACTAATCAAAGGTTCAGTCTCGCTCATGGTTCAGAATCAATCGACGAGAAATTTAGGGCAGAGGTCGCATCGTGACGAGGCACAGCCCTGTTACGCGCATAAGATGTAAGTGCCTTAGATCAATGAACGAAAAATTCTAAATCATACCTTTGGTATTTGGTGGTTACTTTCGGTACATCATATTATTTATCAAGTATCTAAGAGTGGGTTTCTTACAATTTTTCGGTTAAGATCGGCGAAGCTCCATGATTTGCTAAGTAAATCTGGCCAATTAATTTGACTGATGCTTTTTCCGCAACCCCAAACTCGGCCCGATCTTTTTCATCGGAGGCCTCAGAAATTCGATCGAAGTCACTGTATACATAGAGAAAATCAACTCCGAGAAGTTTAACATAAGTGTTAAACAGTTTGAGTATTTTTATTGCGATGAAATCCAAATCGGTGATGTTTCGCATTTATGGAGGACAACTCATCATTAGTGCCCAGGTCCCCCGAAACCCTGCATGACGTGCTGAAAAATCTCATATCGAATCGATCAGTTGGGTCTCACCTAATCAGCGTCGCATACGTCTAATAAGTAAACCGGGTTTTACCCGCAATCCCGATCTAATAGACTACAAAAGTGACGATGATTCCCAAACTTAACGGATACGAAGTGCCCGCTACTCGAGAAGATCTGCCCACGAAGAACGTCGGTTGGAAAGTCGACCCCACGAAAGCCGCCTTGCTCATCCATGATATGCAAGACTATTTCTTGGAATTCTGGGGCCGGGACAGTGACTTTGTGACCCAGCTGGTCGCAAAAGTCAAGCTCGTCCGTGCACTGTGCAAGAGCCAGGGAATCCCTGTTTACTACACGGCGCAACCCATCAACCAAACCGCTGAGGACCGTGCATTGCTCAACGACATGTGGGGGCCCGGTATTGACAAGAAGCCGGAGCTGCAGCCCATCAATGCTGAACTGAAGCCCGATGACGACGACACTCAATTGGTAAAATGGAGGTACAGCGCCTTCAAGCGATCCCCCCTGCAGCAGATGCTCAAGGAACAAGGTCGTAATCAGCTCATTATTTGCGGTATATATGCCCACATTGGCTGTCTCCAGACTGCTATGGATGCGTTTATGATGGACATTAAGCCCTTTCTTATTGCTGATGCGCTGGGCGACTTCTCCCCGGAAAAGCACAAGATCGCGCTAGACATTGGCGCTCAATGCTGCGCCCAGATCTTGTTGACCTCTGAATTGACGAGCGCGATTGTTAATTACGAGCTGCACAAGACTGTGGCCTCGATTCTTGATGAGGACACTCCCCAGGACGAGTACCCCGAGGACGATGACAACTTGGTAGACTACGGTTTAGACTCCGTGAAGATCATGGCACTCGCGGGCCGCTGGCGCCGCGTCCGCCCTCAAATAGACTTTGTCACCTTGGCACAGAATCCCACCATTGGGGAGTGGCGCAAAATTCTTAGTGCCCAAAATTAAGCCGAAAAATAGCCGTATAATCATATGGGCCTCTTGTGGGGCTCCAATTGACCTACGGCGAATTCAGTATTCTATGGTATAAGTGCAAGTTATTGTCAGTCGCTGTTGCTGTTCTTTTTAAATGTGCCCCGGTAGGGTCTGCTCTGCAGCCTGCACGAACGTAAACATGTGTGAAACTTTTGTGCGGAACAGTAGCAGTTTACACATAAATCTATTCAAATATTTCGTATCAATGGCAATAATGGAGTTCTGTACTTGCCATCTAGCTGATAAGCAACACTGTTCGGTGTCGTGGCCTCATCTTGCATATCAGGGTGGCGTAGGCGATATAAATAACTCGCCTGATCTGACCTGACCCTCAACCCACAGCAGGCTTGATAAGAATGTTGTTTGATTCTTCTTTACACATTCAACTTCCCAAAACAGACTACCAACCTGAAGAAGTTATTAATGGTGAGATTCTTATTACTACGCCTAATGCGTTTGAATTACGTGGGGTTGTTGTTACATTGAAGGGCCGCTATGAAGCCCATAAATCGATTTCAAATAATAACAGGAACGACGATTTATGCTACAATTGCTTGGATGGGAATCCTTCACGGCGAGTACACAACGCCCGAAGCTCAGGCACTATTGTACCGCCCTGTGGGTGCTCGCGGCCATCGCCAACATCGTCCCACACTTACGACAGGCCTCCCAAATCGGACGCATCGTCTGAAGTATTCCTCGAAGTTGTCAGGGAATGCAAAGGCAACTTATCTCACTGCCAGCCAGGAGTCACACTTATTCCTTTTAGCATGGAGATTCCCAAAGTGGGTAAACACGGTGATATCTTGCCAACAGTGAGTGTTGGCGACTTCAGTCTGAGGTTTAAAGTTGAGTATTACTTGAAGGCTGATATATTGTATCCCGCGCCATTGGTTAACAAACTGAATTTGAAGTGGAAGGCCAAGACAAGCATTCAGATAAGCCTTCCCCTGCCTTCCAAAATGGACTCACTCAATACAGTCAAGGATGGTGCTTCAGTGGGATTGTGGCATCGTGACAGTACTTCATGGAAAAGCATGGTGGGTTACGCACTCGGCCGCGATACTGCCACTGCATGGGTGTGGCTGTGGTTGACGGCGACGTTCCCCGATTTCATAGTAGATCGCAAGGAAGCATTCTATCTTCAAGAGGCATTGGTTCTAAGCATCAATCCTGACTTCAGCATCAAGCCAGATCCGCGCTCGGCCTCCGATCGCGATTGGGAAATTACTATCAGCAGCATTGCTGTCAATTTGGTCACTAGCATTTACATTAATGACCGTAATTGGTTACAGGGTCCCCTGGTTTTTACACAAGAAGTCGGCAAGAACACCAACCCGATCTCCAACTATAGGCTGCCCAATAACGACAAGGAACCTGAAAACATCACCTCGCTGCTTAGTGGGTTTAAGACTCAATTTAGCCTGCCGTCATTCCGGTCTTCAAAGGTTCGCACAGACCACTTTTGGGCAATCAAGATTAAGCTCAAAAGTGTTTCTCAGGATGGAACTCGCCAGGCTATCAGCACAATTCAACTGAATGTTCCTTTCCATGTAGCAGCCAATACCCCTGAGTTGTCGGTTCAAAGAAAGTTTTCTGAAAACGAAAAGTGTGGTTCGCATTAAGTTATTAGATAATTACTTAATTTGTGCTCCAGTATTTAAGGAATCGTAAACTAAGAGTCGAGTTTTGAAAAATCATGAAAGTCATTATGGGATGTAAGCCTGTGGAAATTAATAGCCGATAACACGGCGGAGCCACCAGAACTTACCGGTCGTGATACGCTCAATCTCCTTTTCACGGTCCTCGTCAGTGAAGCTCTGGCCACGGCCAGCAACACTGTAGTTACGGATGAAGAAACAGATAACAACAACCAATGCGGCGAAAGAAAGAGCGATGATCATCATGAGGCGCTGAATGTAGTCATACGAAGAGATCAGAGCATTACGCTCAGGAGATCCCAGCGGGTACTTCTTGATGAAGACGAAAGGACTATCGTAAGCGGTTTTCCACATCTTAGGGCCAAGAGACTTCATGAGATGGCCCGGAAGCTTCTGAGTCCAAACAGCCGTAGACACGGCAGAACCAACGGCTGCACCGACTTGGTACATAGTCATAAGGAAACCAGTGGCGACGGCCATCTGGTCGTGGGGCAAGCCAGCGTGAACAAGAGTCCACATGGGGAAACGAACCATACCTCCACCGAGGCCAATAAGAACATCACCGCCAATGTATCCCGAAATACCGTCGTGGGCTGTACGGTATTTGTACATGATACCCATACCAAGCAAAGCAATCAAAGAGCCAGCGAATACGAATACCTTTGGGTGCGGGTAGAAGTGCAGCAGAATACCAACTCCAATATTAGTACAGGCCTGCATGAAATCGTAAAGCTGGCCCAAACGCTGAGCGCTCATCGATCCTTGATCAAAGGACACTAGAAGAATGTTACGCACATAGTTCAGCTCGATTGAAATAGAGAAACGCCAGAAAAATTCGACGAGCACGGCAGCCCAGAAAGTGATCTCGAGACGGCTCTTGGGAATGAAAGATGCCGTCGAGAAAAACCACTCCCAAATCAGGAACAGAACGAAGCAGCCACCGCCAACACAAATCATGGCAATGATATAGCCACGGTCCCACTTAGACTCAGCACCGCCGGCAATAGTGATAGGAATCAAAACAAGACAGAGTGCGGCAGCAAAAAGAATGACACCGATCAAGTCCAAGTCCTGAACAAAGCTCCAGATCGCCTGCCACCAAGTCTGGCCTGGATGACGTAGACGGAAGCTAGGGAGCTCCTTGCGGCGCCATGTCATATACTGAGCAACACCGTAGACTGCAATGAGAAAAAGCGTGGTGATTGGCACGTCAATAGCGCCGATACCATAGCCCCAGCGCCAGTTGCTGAGACGCTCATTGTGTTCGCCAATCAACCCACCTACAATGTAGGAACTAACCCACAAGTTGATGATGATCGGAATCAGGAAGATGTTCATGAAGAACACACGGTCACGTAACTGAGAAATATCACTGGTAAGAGCAGTAGCCAAAAAACGAAACCCAGCATATCCGAACTCCCAAATAATAGTTCCTGCGAACAAACCACCCCAAGTAGGCGTGGCAGCAGTAACAACACGTCCAACTAAAAAGATCAAAGCAGCAAGGCTCCAAGCTTCAATACGGCCGATGCGGTCTGACAAGCGAGCATAAGGGACCAACACTGCAGCAGCAACCACGGATTTGATGGTGTTAATGCTACCATTAGCTGCATTCACATGGAAATCAGAACTGGCGTACGTTTGCATAGAGCCTGACAGCAGGCCATCCAATCCAGAGGCATAACCTTGAAGAAATAAGCAGAATAGCAAAAGCGCCTTGAGGGGCTGCAAGCTGATACGGCCGCCAAAGAGCTCGATCTTGCCCTGGTTGGTCATGACCTTGTTGACAGCATCAATACGCTCAACACCACGGTGAGTGTCGTCATGGTGCTTCACAGGGTCCTCAGATTCGTACAACGAATGATCTTCGCTGTTGCTTTCGGGATCCGAGCCGGCCTTGTAGGAGTAGGCCTGCTGGGTCTCCTTATCATAGCCGTCAAGGGGCAGGTCAGTGGTCGGGCGAGCCTCTGACATTTGGCAGTTGGATGTTGAAGTTTGAAAGAAAGCACTAAGCTTCGGGAGTTGGTGTTTCGAACTGATGTAGATCTTAGATCTGGAGATGATCTTCTTTTATATTCAGATGAAAATGATACTCACGATGACAAATTTTCACCCTGCCCTACTTCGGTAATCTCATCTTGCAAACCCCTTCCCTATCACTTCATTAAAAACTGTCAACGGCGTCATTTTCTCACAAAGTAATCCGTATTATTGAGTACCAAAAAATCAGATGCGTAACTTGGAGAGTTTCAACAAAGTTTTCCCTCTTTAATCCAGTCTATGATACATGAATATGATCAAACTTCGAGCGATCTGCTCGAGCATATTTCTTCCCGTGTCCATATAACTAGGGTCAGAGTACTCCGCTTACGTCAGTGCATTTACGGATTCGGCTTGGCTGTAGGCATTCGAAAACATCAGCGCGCTTAAGTGAGCAGGCCAAAGGATTTGACGTTAACGGTAACAATATTACGTACTTTTGTTAAATGACGGTCTCATCAGCTACAAATTAAATCTGAGTCGTCTAACAATACTGTTCGAGCCTATCTGACACGCTAACGGCTGGGCGCAGAATTTGTGGACCTAGCGCGCCGTCATATGCACGTTCAGCTCAGCCCAACATCGTGCAGGATCTTTTCCATCGAAGATCCACCCTAACCTGCGGGAACACTTTGCTGGTCAGTCGGTCAAATCACTGCAGGCGTATAACTACAAGACCCCTATCTTTATAGATCCACTTGATTGATTGGAAAATGTCTTTGCTCGAGATATCATCGTGCTGGTTCTGCACTAGCGTACACTGCCTCTTCGCTATTATTCCTTACCCTACTGAAACCACAGAGAGATCATCCAATAAGAGACGGTGTGGGTAGGGTACGTTTGAGCGCCCAGCGACTTTTACCGCTCGTGAAGTCGTCGTAAAAGATAGGAGTCAACCGCACCATCAAGTCTAATACTATGTTAGTTAATTTAAATCATGATTATGGAACAGTGTGGAAGATACTTATGCCTTAGTTTATATATAGTCAAGCTCTCTTCATTGATGAGAGAACCCGCCTCAAAAGTGCTGGAGTGAGATGGACGTGCATGTGATTAGTCAAGGAATAAACTAAGGCGCACGCGCCAGGTACCGATCTCGGATCAACGAACGCACCCCCGTTGTTCACCTATGTGAGCAGACGATGCTAAAGAGCGGCAAAATATTCAAACGAAGGCTTATACTGACCTTTACATACACCACGTCGCATGCTCCAGTATAGTGAATCAACCATATTGAAAATCTATATATAACTTTTATTTATTGTCAATACACCCACATTCCATTTTAACGCTTGATCAATACAAAGCAGTGTCCCTTAACATAAAAATCTAGCGAGTAGAACGATCATGCTTGACGCAGTGAGTGCTAGGATCTCATGCAGCCCGAAAATACCCTTGTGCCCTAGTACCGCGCATCAGCACAACTTCCGTGAATTTTTGAGGCTGGTAAATTTACACGGAACCCTGAACTGTCGCGGCGCTCTGCATCTACGAGGAGTATGCATAAGGTCGTGAAATTGCTGAAGCTGTGAGCCTGCAATTTAAAAAAAAAAATCTATCTAGTCGAATTTAATCACCTGCCTAATAGTCTTCGCCTCATGTAACAAATCAAACCCGTGATTGATATCCTCGAGTTTGATTATACTGGAGAGAAGTTTATCAACCGGTAAACGGCCCTGCTGGAACAGTGCGATGTAGCGGGGTATGTCCCTAGCAGGAACAGCTGATCCCATGTAGCTGCCCAAAAGACGACGTTCTTGAGCCACGAGCATGGCAACGTCTACCCCCAGTTGAGCACCTCCCGGAGGCAGCCCCGCCGTGGTTGTGGTGCCGCCAACTCGCGTCATTTTCACAGCACTCTCCAACGCCTTGATAGCACCCGCAGTCTCAATGGCATGGTGGACTCCACCTCCGCTTACCTCCAGCACCCGATCGATAGCATCTGCATTTCTCGCATTCACGGTGTGTGTGGCACCCACAGTCTTGGCGAACTCAAGCTTCTCATCGCTTAGATCAACTGCAATAATCTGCGAAGCACCCGCGGCTCTGCAGCCCATAAGCGCAGCTAGCCCGACACCACCTAGTCCGATAACAGCCACGGATTCGCCCAACTTCACTCCTGACGTGTTCAACGCCGCACCGACACCAGTCATCACAGCACAGCCAAACAATGCCGCGTGCTCGAAAGGCAGATCCTTGGGGATTCGCACAATTGAGTCTGGGGAAACCACGGCGTGGGTCGCAAACGCACTATCACCCAAATGGTGGTGGATCCTGTGACCAGACTCGTCGGTGATATGCATCGAGCCATCCATCAATGTTCCTGCTCCGTTGGCCTTGGCTCCCTTGCCACACAACGCCGGTCGGCCCGACGCACAGGGCTGGCAATGGCCGCAGCTGGGGCTGAACGTCAGTACAACATGATCACCAACCTGCGCTCGATCGGAAGGAACGTCAGCGCCGACCTTAAGAATAACTCCCGCGGCTTCATGGCCCAAAGCCATCGGCATGGGCCGCTTGCGAGACCCATTGATGACTGACAAGTCGCTGTGGCAGAGGCTGGCGGCCTTGATCTGGACCAATAAGTTCTGGGGCCCCGGATCGCTGAGTTCGATTGTCTCAATTTTCAGAGGTTTCGACTCAGCATAAGGCAGGGGCAGCCCCATTTCATGCAACACAGCTGCGCGGGCCTTCGTTTGTTGGGCCTCGTGCATCGTTGTGGAGAAGTGGTTTTAGTGTGGGGTATTTATCTAGGGTGAGGAATCGGTACGCTCATATTAAGTAGGCCTCAAGCGGCCAACCGCATACACGGTGAATAAATATTACTTTTTAACTAGCTCAACCAGACCCTGCTGGATCAATCGCTGAACATCAGACTGTCTGACGTAGAATTGACTGTTTTTTGTCAAATCGAATACCCCGTACTCCGTTTGGATCTCTCCGGCGTCCTTGAGTGACCGCACTTCAATGTACATATCCTTGGGAGGCTCCAGAGTGCCGGTCATGTCAATTTCGTCCCACTCATTTTTGTACACCGAAAGTAACTCGTTGAATTGGCGCACGTACGACTGCTCGGTGGTGCTCAAGTTGTCGGCGTCCAGCGGTTCTTGATCGTTCCATGTCCACTGCTCAAGCCGCCTCAGCCGGTGGTAGTGGTATGCTAGCAGGCACCGCTTGTTACGTTCCAACAGCAGATCGTATACGTGCACTGCCACTTTGTTCATCTCGGCTTCGCCGGCAGCAGCTGACCGTTCCTGTAGCGCCCACAACTCGCGGGTTTCGCGACATATGGTTCTGATCAGGTCAATATTGTATAAGGGCAGCGACGGTAGATTCTCGGCTCTGCGTGCCTCTGCGATCAGCTTGTCGCCAAGATCGCCATACATGATACGCGTCCCAACCCACGCGTCTCTAAATTAGCTACACCTCGAAAATCAGGAACCTGAAGCTTTTCGATACGTTTACAACAATGATCTCGCTCGGTTGATTTATTCACATATTTCTTGTACCCTTTTTATTTATTTGTGCGTATTGCCACTTTGTCTGTTGAGGGCGCGGGTTAGCATGGACAAATTTGTGCTGAAGGAAGTGGTGGAAGTGCCCAAACTGAGCCTTCGGGCCCTGAAGCTGAAGCACGCTCCGACGAACCTCACGCATATTCACGTCGAACGCAAAGGCGACTCAAATAGGGTGTTTTCGTTGGCTTTCAAGACCGATGCGCCGGACAAGACGGGTGTGCCGCACATTCTCGAGCACACTACGCTGTGCGGATCGGAGAAGTACCCCGTCCGGGACCCGTTTTTCAAGATGCTGACTCGATCCTTGGCGAATTTCATGAACGCGCTGACCGGGTTCGACTATACTTTCTACCCCTTTGCCACCACCAACAAGAAGGACTTCGCCAATCTGCAACAGGTTTACATGGACAGTGTTTTCCGTCCCCTGTTGAAGGAACAGGACTTCCAGCAGGAAGGCTGGCGACTTGAGCCCGCGGAGCTGTCAAAGGCGGACAGCGGTGACTCCCCGCTGATTTTCAAGGGCGTGGTGTACAACGAAATGAAGGGTCAGCAGTCGATCCCTGCGTACCAGCACTACATGGCATGGTTCATGTCAATCTACCCTTCGATGCAGTACTCCGCAGGCGATCCGCTGTTCATTCCCGATCTCAAATACGAAGATCTCGTGAATTACCACCGCACACATTACCATCCGTCGAATTGTTTCACTTTTAGCTACGGCGACTTCCCGGCCGAGGAGGCCTTGTTGCCGCTGACTGAATACCTCAACAAGACGGAGCCGAGTGCTGCTCCGGCACAGTCGAAGGAGATTAGGCAGCCCATCGATTTGTCAAGTACAGTAAGCCGTAAAGAACTGGGTCCTTTAGATCCAATGTTCGACAGCAACCGTCAGCACAAGATCTCCTTGACTTGGTTTGTGGGCGGTGCCAATGATTTGACGCATTTGCTGGTGTGGCGTGTTTTGGGGATGCTGTTGGCCGACGGTCATGCTTCGCCGTTCTACCAGGCATTGATTGATTCCGGTATTGGACCCGAGTTTTCGGTAAACACTGGGTTTGAGGAAACCCCGGCCAAGCTGATGTTCACCATTGGCTTGCAGGGAATTGAAGAGTCTAAAATCCCCGAGTTCAAGCGGGCTGTGTTCGACACTATTGACAAGATCGTCGCTGAGGGGTTCCCGCAGGAACGGGTGGATGCATTGCTGCACCAGGCTGAACTATCGAACCGTGAAGTGGACGCTAACTATGGTATGGGTATGCTGAACAAGCTGGTCTCCCGCGCTTTCCACACCAACGATGATGTCATGCAGATTGTTGATAACGAGACTCTGCTCAACAAGTTCAAGGAGAAGCTGGCCCAACAGCCGACAATTTTCCAGGACCAAGTGCGGCAACACATGTCTCGGGACAAGCCGTACTTCGAGTTTGAGATGGCGCCGTCTACCGAGTTTGAGACCGAACGTGCCACTGCTGAACAGAAGAAGTTGGCCGACAAGCTCGCAAGCATGACAGACGAGGATAAACGCCTGGCCATTGAAAAGGCGCGCGAGCTCGAGAAAGCCGTTAAGGCCCCTCAAGATTTGGATTTGTTGCCTACTGTACATACATCCGACATCGCCAAGCAGATCAGGAAATTTCCTGTCAGCAGATCGCAGGTGCAGCGCTCACAGGTCCCGGTGGTTACGCGTGAGACTGGTACCCAAGGAATCTCTTATGTACGCATGATGCGGGATCTAAGCCAGCTCCCTAAGGAATTGGTTCCATATCTGCTGTTGTACACGGATGCTGTCACAAACGTTGGCACTCAGATGCATTCGATGGCTGAGTTAGAGGATCTTATCAAGCTCAATACTGGCAATCTCAGTGTGAGTGCTGCTGTGCGGCCGTGGGGTAATGTTGAGTTGAGCTATGGAGCCAGCGCGCTTGACAGTAAGCTACCCCAAATGTACGACCTGTTCAGTGAGTTGATGACCGAGCCCAAATTAGACAATTTGGCTAAGCTCAAAGTTATTCTGGATACTAGTGCTGCTGGTATCACGAACAGTTTATCGCAGAGTGGCCACAGGTACGCGTTCAGCAGGGCTAGTGCTGCCTTGAGTGCCAAGAAGGCCGCCGAAGATTCCCTAGGTGGGTTCTCGTTTGTTAAATTGGTGCAACAGCTGGCTGCAGCCTCGGATGAAGAGCTTGCACAGCAGCTAGTTCCTAAGTTGCAGCAGATCCATGCTCAACCCTGGAGTGTTCGCACTGTCGGTGTCACTCAGACTCCCTCGAACGACGTGCACACTCAACACTCCCAGCAGCTGGCTAAGTTCATGAGCAATGTGAATGCTACGGTAGGCAAGCCGGCACCTGAGGCTTCAGATTTGTCGGCCTGGCGCAATAACCCCGAAATGGCAAAGGCGTGGCCACTCGCTCCCAATAAAACCATGGTTTCCATCCCCTCTTTCCAGGTATCTCATGTTGGAGCGGCAGTAAGGGGCAGCACCGGTGGGCTTGATGATCCCGATCACGCTGCATTGCAAATTCTCGCTAATTTGATGACCCATCGTCATTTACACACTGAGATCCGAGAAAAGGGTGGCGCGTATGGCGGTGGCGCCAGCTACAACTCGACAGATGGTATCTTTTCGATGTACTCATACCGTGACCCCACCCCCGAAAACACCCGAGAAGTCATGTCGAAGTCGGGTGAATGGGCTGCCGAGTATACTTTCACTGACCGCGATGTTGAAGAAGGTAAGATCGGGATTTTCCAATCAGTCGATAGTCCCATTAGCCCCCGCAGCGAGATCAGTCGCCATATGGGTATGAAGCTGACCGACGAGCAGCGCCAGCGGATTCGTGAGAACCTGCTGAATGTCAAGACCTCTGACCTGAACAGGGTGGCCGAGAAATACATCAAGCCCAATTTGGCCAGGGAAAACGACAACGCCATATGCGTTATTGGTCGCGGTGAAAAGCCCGCTGGATGGTCCAGCGTTGACCTGTGAAAATTATTCTGACTTGTAAAATACAACCGGCACTGTACATAGATAAATAAAATGAATCGCTTCAAAGCACAAACTTGTGCTTGTCCTTGTCCATTCTGGGATGATGCTCGAACTCGACTTCATCACGAATACCATGCTGCAACCTGCGGAGCCTCAAAGTGAACTGAGGGCCCAGTTCCTGTAAGCCGACCCTCTCTTCATTGCGAAATACATAACGGTGCCGTCTAAAGAAAATGAAGTCACGCTGGTTGTGCAAAGTAACCACCTGCCGTCCCTGAAATTCAGGTTGCTGTGGGAACAGCGACTGGAACAACCGGCCCGCGGTTTTGCCCAATCGTGTGCTAAAATTGTTCAAGATCAGTTCCGGAACATGATCAGTGGACCGGCCGTGGCCCCGGATATCATTAGGCAGCGTCAGGCTAGAGACGCTGAAGTAGAAGCAGGGACCCTCGGGCAAATGCATGAAGGTCAGCCCATTGACCTTCTTTTTATCCTCATTCACAACGATGACATCGGTGTAGCCTCTCTTTGTACACAGGTCAGCAATGACGGGCAACTCGAATTGATCCTTGCGTTCAAAGTACTCGGAGTTGGGAATGATATCCAGCAGCAAGGCCGAAAAGTCGAAGGCCTCCTTCTTGGGTCGCTTGCTGGTGGTGATAAATACCTTGGGTGGCTTGCCCTCCTTGAAGTATTCATCAAACTCATCTTCCTCAATTTCGGTGGCAATGGTTTCATCGTAAACCCGTTTCGACTCAACCGTCTCCGTGACGTTTTTGGCCAGCCGTTCCTCTTTCATTTCGGGGTTAGCGGCCTCTTGACGAGCACGTTTATGACGCATTTCGTGGCGCTCCTTGTTGGCGCTGTGCTTCAAATTAGAAAGCACGCGAGCTCGCCGCATTTTATTGCGAATGGAGGAAACTTTATCCTTCGTAATTGGCATTTGGAACAGGAATTCGGGTTGACGTCTGAAGTTGAAAAATATATTTTATAATAATAAATTCCAGGGTTGGGTCGGCAGCCCATATGCTGAGATGCGTATCTCGATACAGTCAAATTGCGGCCAGATACCGTCATTTCGCATCTGGTAAGTGCGGCTCTTGGGTAGGTGAAGATGATATGAGTGTCCTTCAGGAGCAGAAACTCGATGCAACTCTGGCCACACATATCCCCTTTACGGCCCAAACTGAACTGGGATCGCCCTTGGCGAGGGGCTCACACCTTATTTATTTTAATCATGTGGTAAACGAATCGGAATTAGGCGCCGACGGCTACGATAATATACAGGCTCCGAAGGTCAGTTGTCGGAGCGATGAATTGGTGGCTCGGAGATGGTACGGCGGAGACATCTCCTTCAATTTACACAACGAATTATTGCTGGGCAAACCAGCCGTGTGCAACGAAGCAATTGAGTCCATTGTTGAGGGAAAAAACCGCTGGGAAGTCAATGTTGATCGCGACATCTCCCAAAATGGCGAGTGGTGTATCCGCGAGCAGCGGCGGTTTCTGTATTTCGCAGCTTCCAGACGCGCACTACAACTATTGGCCCGGCGTCAGCTTGCGACCCAGAGAATAGCGAATCCCGAGTACTCATTGGCTGTCCGAGTAACGCCCATTTTGCTTCTGAGGTACTCAGCGCTAACATTCAACGCTCACCTCGTACATCACGACTCTGAATATGCTCGAGAGCAAGAACAACTCGGTGACCGTATCGTGCAGGGCCCGTTGATGGTCACAATGCTACTCCGGTGGCTCCAATCTCTTGGCTTCAATACTTCGAGACTAGATTACAGGAACCTGAAACCAATTGTAGTCAACAGTCAGATCGAACTGGTCGCCGGACACGAGAACAACGTGTTGCGGGCACAAGTATGTGCCGAGGACGGGTCAGTGGCGCTGGACGCTTCTGTGGTGACGAGATAGTCGGCAAATCGACCCTTGTGTATAGTAATCCTGTAATTGTTTTTCAAGTCGATTCCATTTAGCTCTTTTAGCGGTATCTTTAGGGTCCAGATCAACCAGCCGGATCCTGTACTGTCTGCTCACGCTAAGATATTCGACCAGTACCGTGCAGTCTCGCAGAGACATGCAGTGCTCTAGAGAAGTGGGTGTGTCTAGCTCTGACTGCCAATATGCGAGCCGATCAAACAGATCAGATGCCTCTAACAGTTGCAAACATGCCGATCTGTGAGTTTCCAGGCAAACACTGGCCACCAACTGCTCCAGATCTCTCGGCTGGAGATCTAGGCTGCACCATGACAGTGGCTGGTTGCGCATGGTTTTGATGGCACATGTTCGACAGGACAACGCATTGGCGGGTGCTGTCTTACTCTGATGCAGCCATTTAGGTTTGAATTCGGCCACAATCTGGTTGGGGGACTCACCTATCAGCTCTATGCCGTTGCAGGGGCCATATCTTTCATCGATCATGGCATGCATGGAGCCCATGTACTCCCCCAATTTAGGCCGCCAGAATTCTGTCCAATATTTTGCTACATACTTTGGATCCGCACCATTTTTGCTTACACGGATTCCTTGACCGTTTTGTGCTCTGAATATCTTGTTGGCGCTCCCTTCAGCTACCAGTTCGTAGCCATCGGACATCGCATAAGGGCAGGGAAAATGCGTCCCGCACTTGGTAATAATCGGTATATAGCGAGTTAAATATATGCAACTAGTAGTCGTCGCCGCGGCTAACAACTTCTTTACTCGTAGGTTTTAGCAGGATCGTGTGCTCGTACTGGGCAGTGTAGCACCCAGCAGTGTCCATGAGCGGCGGGTAATCCTGAACGATGCCCGATCTCACCAAGTTGTTGAGGCCCAGAAGGTACTTGTCCTCACCAATCTTATCCAGGTATCGGCGACAGAAGGGCAGAGTTCCGAAAGTGTCCTCAATACGGCCCAAAAGGTGCTTGGCGCTCTGAACCTTCAGCTGAGTTTTCGCGTAACCCTCATTGAGCGCATAGTGACTGACTTCACCCTGGTTCAGAACGTAGCCGCGGCCCGTACTGCCGAAGGTCTCAATGGCAAAAGTCTCGCCCTCCTCCATCTTTGTTTGGTCGCCGTTATCCACGATGGGCACACTCTTACCACCGTGAATCACGTAAGGCTTGATGTTGTGGCCGTGGAGGTTACGAATACAGCGAATCGGGTACGTGCGGCCATTCAACGGCAGCTCATATGACTCCATGGTCTCCTGCACAGCGGCGCCGATGTCACACAATCGCACGTCGATGCCGGCCTCATGGATACCGGTCTCGGTGGCCTGCCTGACGGCCTCCAGAAGCGGATCGTAGACGGGATCGAAGGTCACGGTGTACGCAGAGTCGATGATCCGGCCATTGACATGCACGCCGAAGTCGACCTTCATGACGTCCTTCTCCCGCAGAACAGTCGTATCGCCCTTGTTGGGCGTCCAGTGCGCAGCACAGTCGTTCACACTCAGACCAGTGGGGAAACCGGTACCGGCGGACTTCCAGTTCTGGCCCTCCGCCAGACTCTGCACGCTGTTCTCAATGAGCTCAGCAATCGAGGTCATCGTCATGCCTGGTTTGACGACTTTCTGGGCGTACTGGCGCACCTGGCGGTGGACCTCGGCGGCTTTCCGCAGATCGTTGAGGAAGCCGTACTCCTCGGACTCTTCACGAGCCCGGGCGCGCTCTTCCTCGTCGGTAGTGCGCTTAAGGTTTTCATTGACTGCACACAGCTCACCGGCAGGGTATTTCAGGTTGGTGTAGATCTTGGACAAGCCAACCGTGGGCGGCTCGGTCTGCTTCTTTTTCTTCTTGCTCAGCTTCTTCTTCTTGTTCTTGCGTTTTTTCTTTTCGGCGTCGGTCAATGGCGCACCTTCCGCCTCGACACCAGCATCTGAGTCTCCATCGACACCATTGACGTCTTCAGTTTCCTCATGGACGGCGAGTTTTGCGGTCTGAGCTGCAATTGCGTCTGCCTCAGCCATGTGAAATGTGTGAAGATTTGACCAACCCTTGATATTTTTCCACCACCAAAAACATGACAGTGCACCACCAACGGCAGCGCACCGAGTGAACGGTACAGAAGCATGTGAGCTGTTTCATTAGATTTAATGAGAAGTTTCGATACGTTTGGGTTGAATAATTAATGCCAGATACTATATACATTTACTCTACTTGAGCAGGCGGTCGTACGCAGGAATAAGAGTCTGCGCGAGAGCGAAACTGAAGACAAGCTTGGGACCAGTAGTCAACAGCTTGGGCGTAAGGCCCTTAAAGAATGAGGTCAGACCCTCGTTCTTCAACATGTTTTTGAGGATGGTGAACCCACCCTCAGGGTTATCGAAGTTGCGGTTCTGGATACGCGTCTTGATAACGTCCAAGGGAGCCGACACAATCAGCGAGGCCGAGGCGCCAAAGATCGAGGCGACAATGTTCTGGCTCCAAGTAGCCTTCGAATAGTCCCGGAGGCCCAGTACGTACTCCTTCGCAAATGCTGATCCACCAAACAGGGCGAACGAACCGGGGGCGTTACGAGCAGCCGTCCAGCCCCAGCCACGGTACAGACCGAATCCCTCATCCTTGATGATGGTCAGAAACCCGCGGCCTTTGAAGGACTCCGGGTTAGTCTGGCGCTTGATCTTCAGAACATCCAGAGGCAGCAGCACGATCTCACCGATGCCAATGAGCGAGCCCGCCGTGGCACTGAGCATGGCCTTACCCGTGCGAGCACCGAACATGCGCTCGTAAGAGTCCTTGAAGTTCTTCGTCAAGAAGTCATTGGCTACAGGCTGGCCGCCGTACTTGTAAACACGCTGCAGCACCTTGTAACCCGCCGCGTAGCCCAAACCGGGGAACAGCGACAACAGCCGGGTCCCGATGCTTTTATCGGCAGTCGATTTGAAGATCACCTGGTTGAACTGGCTAGCCGACGTGACCTTGGTCTGGTTGCTCATCAGACGCTTGGAGATTGTGTCTACGGGGTGGAAAATTAGCAGTTCCGCCACAGCAGCAGTTGCAGAGCCCAGAACACGGGCGGTGCCGCTCTGTTTGGAATCAGTAGCAATGGCAGCCATTGGGGTAAATTATGGCTTGGCGGTTATCACTGATAAGTGTATTTTTCACTTTTCAGTCACGCAGGGCCGCGGTGCGTATCTCCCGGTCACGTGCTGATCTGCTTTGGCACACCGCCGTGATACGGGCTCGTTTGGATCGCCGGCAGGGCAGGTTTTCTGGGGCTGAACGAGATCCTGCATCGACCCACTATATAGCCTCGCTGTTGTTCGTCTTGGTAGGTTTGTCGTTTGCATTTTATATAGAACTACCCCGCATAAAAAATACCATGGCCGCTGAAATCAGAGAAAGTTACGCGGAGTCCCTACAGGAGCTCACTGCTAGTTCCCGTCCTATAATCAAAACGTTAACCGAGATAGCACAAGAAAACGAGTCCTACGCCACAGCTATCGTTGACGCCATTGAGACACATATCCGCGGATGCCCCGCGGCATACAAGTTGCCGGCGCTCTACCTCGTAGATTCGATCTGCAAGTCCAACAGCAGCACATACCGCGAGGCCTTCGAGGAGACCATCGCGCCCATTTTCATGAATACCTTTGAAACCTCTGCGGAGCCGACCCGCCAGAAACTGAACGAGCTTTTCCGGTCGTGGACACAGCCATTACCCGGATCCTCCCAGCCTGTGTTTCACCATGAAGTCCTGCGGGAAATAGACGATTTTATGGCGCGCATGCATCAACAGGCCAATGGCTCCACCGTGCCTCCGCCGGCAGCCCCTCAGCCTCGAGGACGGCTGACCCAATCCTCCTTGATGGTAGAAATGAACAGGATGCGTACACAACTGGAGCAGGATCCGCAGGATAACTTCAACGACGTCCAGAAATCCACTCTGGCACGGTTTGAGGCGCAAGTCTCGGGCGTTTGTGATCCTAAGACTCTGCCCGTGGTTCAAGCACAATTGGAAGACATGCGTGCAGCTCGCGAGGCGCATTTGAATCGCCAGGTCAACAACCGACGGAACAGGAACGGCCGAGACCAGCGGGACAGCCAGCGGGATGCCCAGGGCAGCAGCCGACGCGACTTCCGGCCACGAAACGAGAAGAACGGCCGCGATGGTGGCCGACGACAGGCTTCGGGTGGAGTGGACAAGATTACTGGAACTAACAACGTACCTCTGGGCAGCCGCAAACGAAGTCCTGCACCCCAAGTCCCTCCGCAAGATATCGACCTGGCGCTGGCAGCTGATTTGGCACACAAGCTGTCCCAGGGAGGTACGCAGCTCGACTTCGCCGACTTCGCGAACCCACCAGCGGCTGTCGCCGCGGCTATGACGGCCAATGCAATGGGTGCCAGCCTACAGGAAGTTGCACAGGCTGCACAGGCCGCCGGTGCGTCCGGTATGGTTCCTCCTGCCCCACCACATGGTCTCTTCAACGAGGGAACATCGCATGAGCCAGCGACTCCGCCGCCTGAAGTCGACCTGACCACGATTGACTTGGCCACTGCATGCTCAACAGATGCCAGTGCTGGTCAAATCGAGCTTCTGTACGGCAGCGGGCTGCCCCTGCAGTGCTCGACCTGTGGCTTCAGATTCAAAAACACCGAGGAGGGCCGGGCGGCTAAACAGGCAGAAATGGATTGGCATTTCCGAGCCAACAAGGACATTCGCGAGGGTCATTCCCGCACGCGGTGCTGGTTCCTCAGCAGACCTGCTTGGATCGAGTATCGCGACGAAGACGAAGTGTTTGGCCAGGGCGCTCAGGCGAGTGACGACCCGGCCATGCAAGCTGACAGCGGGAACCCGCCCGTCGATTTGGAAAAAGAGCGCGAGAAGTACATCGAAGTGCCGATGGACAGCGGTGCAGTATGTCCTGTGTGCCAAGAAAACCACACGGTGTCATGGTCCGACGAGGCCGAGAACTGGGTATGGATGAACGCCGTTGATATTGACGGCCGCTACTTCCATGCTACATGTTTCGCCGATCCGCAAAACGCGGATCTTGTCGCGTCGGTACTGGAACAGAAGTAGCGTAATGTAATTTAGCAGTAAACATTTCGAGTAGTAAACAAACCGAGCAGTAAACAAGCCGAGCAGTAAACAAACCGAGCAGTAATTAAATCGAGTAGTAGACAAATCGAGCACTGAGCAAACCGAGCAGTAACAAGTCTATCAACAAACTATATCTAATATGTAGCCTATTTCTTGTCGGAGATGTCGCTCCAGATGGCCTTCCACACATCGGCGGGCTTCGAAGTCGCGTCAATGCCGCTCCAGATGCCACTGTCGCGGTAGTAGCCAACAACGGGCTCGGTCTGGTTATGGTACGACACGAGACGCTTCTTCAGGGCGTCGACGTTGTCATCGGAACGCTGCACAAGGTCCTCGCCCGTGACGTCGTCCTTCATCTGCTCCTTGGGCGGGTTGAACTCCTTGTGGTACGAGCGGCCACTGGCAGGGTGCACGAGGCGGCCCTCGATGCGCGCCACAAGACGCTCGTCGGGGATCTGCAGCTCGACCACGTTTTTCAGGGGGGTGTCGCGCTCGCTCAGCATCTTGTCCAGGGCCTCGGCCTGGGGGATCGTGCGGGGGAAGCCGTCGAGAATGAAGCCGTTCTGGCAGGTCTCGTTGTTCTCGAGCTCGTCCTTGATCATGCCAACCATGATGTCGTCGCTGACAAGCCCGCCCTCGTCCATAATCTGCTTGGCCTTCTGGCCCAGCTCGGTGCCGGCCTTGATCTGGCCCCGCAGCATGTCGCCCGTGGCGAGGTGGCATGCCTTGCACTTCTCGACGAGGTTGGGCGCCTGGGTGCCCTTGCCGGCACCCGGGGGGCCGATCAGAATCATGCGGAGCTCGGGGGTATCCACCTCGGTGCTCTCAACGGCCTCCTCAGCGGCACCGCCGTGGGTGGCTTCAGAGAAGCGCTCGCGGCGAGGGTGGTCATCGCGTCGGCGGTGGATATCGAGGTGCTGGCGTGCACGGTCGCTGTTGTAGCCGAAAATGTCGTAGAGGAAATCGAGCATTTGTGGGGTTATGTTGAGTGGGTGGTTTTACTGTTGTGGGTAACTTCACCGCGCTCGGAGTGAAATTCCTTGCCCTATCTCCGAGGACCCACTCCACACGTCCGCGGCCCAACGTGCCTAAGAAGATGGGGAATAACGCGTTTCGCTCCGATCGAACGCATCTATATAGACTGTATTGATGAATTATGTGTTCCATGCTGTTTTATAGTCATGTTACTGAATGACGAGCTACACGATGTACGTGCACGTTAATGCTCGATCAAAAAGTTTTGACTGTATGTGATATTGTGAGATATTGTTTGTATTTAGTTTATTCATGTTGTTGGACTAAAGTTTAGCCTCCGTGGCCTCGATGACCTTGCCGAGCAGCTCCTCCCACTGGTCGGCGCCCCAGCTCGAGCTGATGCTGCCGTCGAGTAGACCGTTGATGGCCACCGAGGGCGAGACGTGCACGCCGTTCTGACGGCCCAGTTTGATGAAGTATTTCAGATCGTTCGTGACTTTATTGCCGGAGTTCTTAAACTCGGCGTTCAGGTCAATGCTAACAAGGTCCAGAAACTTCTTCTCGTCCACGCCGACCTTCTGGGCGATCTTGGCCAGGTCCCCGTAGATCTCCTTGCGGGTCTTGTTGTAGGTGCCGACATCATAGAAGTCCTCGCTGACAGCGAACAGTTCGCTGGAGAACTCCCAGAACTTGGAGGGCTCCAGCAGACCAACGGCGATGCCGGCCTCGTGGAGGTAGGCGGACTGGCCGTGCCACGGCTGGGGCTGGTGCTGGAACACAAAGGTGAACTTGTTGGGGTACTTCTTCTCGATTTGCGGAGCAATTGTCTTGTAGATCGCTTCGAATTGCTTCTTCGAGAAGGGGCAGATGTAGTCGAGCCACAGGTCGATAATGATGGGGCCGGAGCCCAGAGTGTTTGCAGCGTAGCGTGGGTTCACCATGTTTCGGTTCAATGGCTATTGTATACTTTGGTGGAGAGTGTTACTTTGCGAATAGGTGTACTTCGGGATAGGTGTACTTCGAACAGGTGTAGGTTTATGTATGTTCCAAAGTGAGACTGTCGAACGGTTGCTCAACTGGCCGTTGCCATGGCGTGCTGAGGTAGGGGTCATGCACGATCGATCGCCCCACCTTCGAACCTCGCATGTGGCCACATAGCGTTTTCCATCTCTGTTATTATGTACAAATAATATGTAGTTTTCTAGAACCCATTCCACGCAATTGCTTATTTGGATTCTGAAGCCTTCTCAACGTTAGTCTTCGCCGCTTTGGCATTTTTGATCGTGTCCAAAATAGACATCCCACCGGCAACCATACCGCCAATATCGTTCAATTGCGCGGGAACAACCACAGAGGTTCCCTCCTTGGCGAGTTTCCCAAAGGCGTCGATGTAGCTCGTCGCGACCTGCAGCTGGACGGCCTCTTGGCCCGCTGCGTGTCGCTGAATGGCCTGGGCGACCAACTCGATTCCCTGGGCCTGGCCCTCGGCCTGCAGCACAGCGGACTGCTTTTCGCCCTCGGCACGGTTGATGGCTGCCTGGCGGTGGCCCTCAGACTCCAAGATCTCGGCCCGGCGCGAGCGCTCGGAGCTGACCTGCTGGTGCATGGCGTCCAGCACGTTCTGCGGGGGCTGGATGTCCTTGATTTCGTGGCGCAGACACGTCATCCCCCACGGCTCCGTGGCCTCATTGATGGCCACAGTGATGCTTTCATTGAGCGCCTGACGCTCTTTCAGCACCTGCTGCAGTGTCAGCTTGCCGATCTCAGATCGCATGCCCGTCTGCGCCAGCTGCGTGATGGCATACATGGCGTCCTCGACGCCGTAGCTGGCCTTGAAGGGGTCCACGACTTTCACGTAGAGCACGCTGTCCAAATGCAGGGTGACATTATCGCTGGTAATCGCCGACTGCTTGTCGATCTGCACGGCGGTCTCCTTCAGGCTGTGCACATACTGGATTTTGTCCAGCAAAGGCACCAGAACGGCCGGTCCGGGGCTCAGCACCCGGCTGAACTTGCCCATGCGCTCCACGACCCATGCTTTCTGTTGGGGCACGAAGTTGATGATGGTGTTCGTGGGCAGGTTTCTCTGCTGAAAATATGTCATGGACTCGTTCGAGAAGGCCCTTGACGCGTAGAGCGGCCTGGTCAAAGCCACTGCATTGCGCCTGTACATCGTCGATCTATTGCCACTAAGTACCGTAGGTGCTCGAGTAGGGTCGGTGGAGTCGACATACGGCTTGCCCCGACGATAGCCACATCCGTATAGCACGCACGACTGTTCAAAGCTTCGCAGCTAATGCTTATAGTATGCTTCCCGATGTTGTCGTGAATCTTGGCGAATTGGATCGGTGGTAGCTAATTAGGGGATTGAGGGGTTTGCCGGCTTTGCTCCCTCTTTTGGTAGCGGTAATTAACCTACAACCGCTTATAATCTGATTAATCGATTAATTGAATAATTGAATAATTGATACATTTACTGACTCGAAAAAGTACTTATTTCTGCTAAAATGGTGAACTAATGGCATGTTCCGAGATCATAAGGTTCGTGTGTTTTTCTACATTCAATGTACCATCCTGCATAGAACTGCACCGATGGCAGCAATTGTATTTCTCCGGTCATTATTGGGGCACGCAATCAGCGAATAATTACCGAACTCCTGGTCATTTGCGGTTAGGTTCATGTGGCGCCCCACGAGATTCCGTCCTAGCCCCTTCTATTAATATTATGAAACTGTTGTTAGGAAGCCGTTAGAAATGCCCCAACGAGACGAGCTCACACGCCAATTCCTACAATATAAGAGTGTAAAAGTATAGTGAACACTTATCGGAATTAATTACTCAGCCATTGAGTACAACTAGGTGGAATTGCTGTCGAAAATCACTCTTACACGGGATACGATCCGCACGATGCGCAAGACACGGAGCGGGGACAGATGCAATTATGTAGGGTTCGCCTGCAGTGCTGCATAATTGAATCCATAGCCCCTGCGAGCCATTGGGGCCACAATTGGCGTTGATGAACTACGGAATATGGCGTGCATATAATTATTTAAACCCGAGATAGCCCTTTAGATCATCCGCATTTCTTAAACCACAAAGCGTAACAATGTCCTCCAACGATTATTTGCATATCAACATCAAGCGTACTTTTCAGGCCGACCGTCACCACGCCAATCGGCTACGCAGCAAAAACGCTGTCGTTCCTGACGTTCTGGAAAACCAGGTTTACCAGTACATTGCTGCTCTCGAGATCGGCACCCCGTCGCAGCACACTGAGGCTGCCATTGACACCGGTTCCTCGGATCTTTGGGTCTATGCTAAGGCTTCTGGCCAGGCCAACAGCTACGATCACGACAAGTCGAAGACCTACAAGTACATTAGCGACACCTTCTCGATCACTTACGTTTCCGGTTCTGCCAAGGGCGACTGGGTTCAGGATGTTGTGACCTTCGGTGGTGACACCGTCAACGAGCTCCAATTCGCCACGGTCGACAACGCCGAGCAGCCGGGCGAGACCGCCGGTGTGTTTGGTATTGGCCAAATCGCTCAAGAGGCCAGTGCCGAGCAGGGACAGACCTACCTCAACTTCCCGGCCGCGCTGAAGAAGCAGGGCAAGATCAAAACGAACTCGTACTCGCTTTATTTGGATGACATCAATGCCAAGACCGGCAGCAGCGTCACCTTCGGTGCCCTCGATACCTCGAAGATCGACGGTAAGCTTTACACGGTGCCCTTCACTTCGAAGGTCAGCTTCAACGTTGACTTCGAAGTCGCTGGCAAGAAGAGTAACGGCGTCTTGGACTCGGGCACCTCGCTCACTTACCTGGATCCGTCCTTGACTGATGCCATTGCTGAGCACTACGGTGCCACTTATAGCCGCAGCGACCAGGCGTACACGGTCACGGACCGGAAGAGCCTAAAGTCCCAAGACCCCTTGGTTTACACCTTCGGCCAGGCCAAAGTCAGTGTTCCGATTGACGAGCTGTTCATCCAGAACTCGGATGCTGATCCTATGTTGATCCTTACGATCTTGCCCTCCACTCTGTCCGAGAACATTGTTCTGTTGGGTGACAGCTTCCTTCGTTCGGCCTACGTTGTTTACCATCTGGATGCTAACATTGCCGGAATTGCCCAGGCTAACTGGCAGCCCGGGCCTTCGAATTTCGTCTGTATCACGGACAACACTATCCCGGATTCAGTTTAAGGGAATCCGCCGGGAACGTAGCGCTAGCATAGAGCAACGTGTAACCTTAAGTACAGAATTCATGTTTACTAAATATGTCGCTTCGGAATGTGAGGAAGTGGTGTAGTGTGTTCTCAGTACGTTGATGGCATCATTACGTTCGGAGCTTTCTGTAGGTCATCTCCTGTACATCCATAGCTTTATTACATATGCGCAAAAATAAGAATATCTACGAAAGGAATTAAGACCTGCGGCTGCCTAAAGATCCTAGATTACTCGATATCGGAACCATGAGCGCCCACATGGGAAAGAAGCGCGCGGAAACGCCCGCCCTGTTCCTGTGCTAAGGGTTTATAACCTTAATTTACAGTTATTTGGCAAGATCCCTAATACGAGCTCATCTGGAGAATTTTAAATGAAACCAATGTTTCACTCGCCGCTTCAGCGCTCCAAATACACCTCTGAAATTTTAGTATACTATTTACTCTGAACTTTGCTATGCTTTGCCTCCATGCCCACTGACCCCACAATCTCAGTTTCTGCAGGGCGCGTTTCCGGGCACGGTAGCAGATATTATTTAGCAGCCCCACCCGATCACAGCATCTCGGAGCAGGGCCAACCGTATGACCAAGAATTTTATCATGGGGCACGGGCAGGTTAGGCGGCAAGTGCTTCAGATTAAGTAGCCCCACACTGCACCCGCCCCTCATACGTTGCCAAATATTCTGAGATTATTTCGTCCCATCCCATAGAAAGCCATCTCATAGAACGCTTTGTGTGGCACTCATTTGCATATATCGGCAGTTGCTCCAGACAAGGTCCCACATAGAACGGTTGCCCGCGCTGTTGGTTTCAACTCACGCTAGGACCCCCTAGACAAGCACGCCAGCCCAGTTACCTGCAGCATGATAGAAGTAGGCCGCGAAGTCGAGAATTTCGCGAACATTCCCTGGAAGTCACCCTTGGAGTTCGTTAAGCTGTGCCCCAGCGAGGAGCTGCCGGAAGACACCGAGCACGGCAGCTCTGCGATGTACTACGTCGGAGACACCCAGATCGCGATCTTCCGCTTCCCCGATAATCGAATATTTGCGTCGCAGAACATGTGCGGCCACCGCAAGGCTTTCATTCTGAACGAGGGCGTTCTGGAGTATAACGACGAGGGGATGGCCGTCGTGGCGTGCCCCATACATCGCCGGCAGTTCGCCCTTGAAGGCTCGGCGGCCGGATACACCCGGAACCACAACTCGCGGTACACCATCACGACGTTCGAGGCCAAAGAAGAAGACGGGTACATCCACGTGGCGCTTCCCGACCTCGAAGAGCTGGACGAGGTGCTCAGCACACGACGCTGGGCGCCCTCGAAGCGCTGGAGTGGCCCCGCCAAGCCCTCGGGCACGATCACGCGGGGTTCGTTCCTGACGGGCCCGCCGGGGAAGCAGGAGTGCGGGACCATGGACCCGCAGCTCACCTGGTGAGCCACCATTTTATTTATTTTGCATTCTAGAAATATAGACTCAGACCATTTTGCCATTCGTTGCGTTTCAATTGTTGCATGCTTGGTTGCGCACGCCTGGTGGTACGCCTGGTGTTGTCCCAAAGAGGGTAACGGCCAAGGGCAGCCCGACATCTCACGCCACATGGATATTCTCCTTGGTATCCAGACGCAGAACGAGGTGCTTCTGGTGACGTCGAAGTCGCTGGCGCGCGGCATTTCGACCATGAAGGCGGACGACAACAAGGTCGCGGCCTGCAACGACCACACGGCGATTGCGTTCTCCGGCGAGGCCGGGGACGCCGTCGAGTTTGTGGAGTACATCAAGGCCAACGTGCAGCTGTTCGGCTTCCGCAACGGCTACGAACTCGACTGCGGCGCCGTCGCTTCGTACGCGAGACAGGAGCTCGCGAAGTCGCTGCGGTCCCGCAAGCCGTACCAGGTCAACATTCTAGTGGCTGGACACGCCGGCGGCGAGCCCCGGCTCCACTGGATCGACTACCTCGGCGCCAACCTCAAGCTCCCGTACGCGGCCCACGGCTACGCCTCGTACTACGTGCTGTCCACGCTGGACCGATGGTGGAAGCCCACGCTGACCTTCGAGGAGGGCATCGATCTTGCGAAGCGCTGCGTCACGGAGCTGCAGCACCGCATGCCCATCGACTTCAAGGGCTGCAACGTCCATGTCATAGATAGCGAAGGCGTGAGGCTCTACAGCGACGATGTTCCCGTGGCGGCCACCGCGGCCTCGCAGGCCATTGCCGCGTAAAATCAATTCATATAGGCTAATGAAGCTACGTAACTGCTAATATTCGGCTGAGGTCGGCCGCGGAGCCGCAACTCTTGTTTTGTTCTTGCCTTCTAGTACCGCGAATTATAGCGGGTTCGAACTGTAGTGGGGTCGCTTACTCACTATGCTCCATGCAGAGCTGGAGGAGGCCCTGCACGACCAGACGGGTTCCCGGGACCCGACGCTGGTCAGCTATATCTTGAGCGTGGCCAGCCGGGGAGAATCTGCATTGAGGCAGGAATTGGGTGATTTCCCTAACAGGTTCGTGGATAAAGTATGGCAGATCCTCAACCCGCCGCTGAAAATTGGCGGTGTTTATACAGCCAAGGTGACTTCGACGAAGCCCTTTGGGGTGTTCGTGGACCTCAATTCCCCGAAAGCCACCGGCTTGGTGCACCGGAGCCAATTGCGGGGCCACACATGCGCCCGAGGGGACGAGGTTACAGTGCAGTTAATTGACGATACAAACGGGAAACTTGCTTTTGCACTACATGCAATTGGCAATAATAGCAGCAGTGGCGACGAATCTGGGGCCAAACGGCCGGCGAACGACTGCGACGAACAAAACGTGCACCTTGTCGTGAAAAGGACGGTGCCTAAATTCTTACAGAATAACGCCGACTTGCTATCGAGGGTGTCTCAAACAACAACGAATGAAACTGACGCTGCTGAGAACGGATGGATGGGGAGGTCAGCGGCTCACACGTTCTCCAACGTCTCTGACGCTGCCAAGCTGCGAGTTGGAGATAAGAACAAGGATGATAAGCAGTTGCATACAACTCCGCGTTTCCGAAGACGCAAGCCACAGACTGAGAGTTCCGCTGCCCGGAAAATGTTGCCCATCCACGGATTCCAAACCGAGATTTTGCAAGCCGTGGCGAGCAACCCCATAATCGTGCTGGTGGGAGACACCGGCAGTGGTAAAACAACCCAGTTGACCCAATTTCTGTACGGTGGTGGTTACTCTAATAATAACTTGGTGATCGGATGTACTCAGCCCCGTCGACTAGCTGCAATTTCCGTCGCGGAGCGGGTCTCCGCAGAGATGGGTGCTGGCGACGTGGGTGGACTAGTGGGTTACAACGTGCGATTTGATAATTGCTCGAGCGACGCAACTCGTGTGAAGTTCATGACGGATGGTATGTTGCAACGCGAGGCTATCAACGACCCGGACCTCTCACGGTACTCGGCCATCATTCTGGATGAGGCTCATGAACGCACAGTGGCCACAGATGTTTTGTTTGCGCTGTTGAAGGCGGCCTCAGCTCGACGACCAGAATTAAGAGTCATTGTCACCTCGGCAACACTGGACGCGGATCGGTTTTCCCGCTATTTCGGTGATGCGCCAGTACTACGGATCCCGGGACGGACGTACCCTGTTGGCATTGAATGGGCCGATTCCCCGGTACTCGATTATATGGAGGCGGCGTTGACGAAGGTCAAGAATATTCATGCAGAACATGCTGGCGAGCCGGGCGATATCCTTGTGTTTCTAACTGGACAGGCCGAGATTGATATGGCCGTGGGGGCCATCGAGCAGCTGTACCCGGCGGGTGATCTGATACCGGTACCGGTGTATGCAGCAATTCCTAGTGAAATGCAGGCGTTGATCTTCGATCCGCCGCCTCCGGGAAAACGCAAAGTGGTGTTTGCCACCAACATCGCCGAGACAAGTCTGACAATAGATGGCATACTGCATGTAGTGGATCCGGGGTTTTCCAAGGTAATGATCTGGCGTGCCGAGAAAGGCATGGGTGTCCTCAGTGTGCAGCCGATCAGTCAAGCCCAAGCCAATCAAAGAAAGGGACGTGCGGGGCGAACGGCTCCGGGAACATGTTATCGACTTTACACCGAAGAATCCTTCAACAATGATATGCCAGTGTCCACTGTTCCTGAAATTAAACGGGCTAATCTGGGCTTCACTGTGCTAACGTTGAAAGTGATGGGTATTCAAGATGTGCTGCAGTTTGATTTCATGGATCGGCCGGTAGTAGAAAATATGCTCGCCTCGCTCCAGGAACTTTTCCTATTGGGTGCCTTAGACGAGAACGGGGAAATTACTGAACTAGGACGGGAAATGTCCAAGTACCCGCTCGAACCTGCATTGGCTCGTGCCTTGATTGCCGCTCAAAAGACGGGAGTAGAGTGTCTTGATGATGCTTTATCAGTCACTGCCATGCTGAGCATGTCCTCAGTGTTTCATATACCCTCGAAAATGAAAGAAAATGAGAAGGTTGCCGCCACTAGAGTCCTTGAAGAGCTGAAGGACAGTCGTGGAGATCACGTCACCGCATTGAAGGTCTATAACGTATGGGCCGAGAACAAATACACGAAAGAATGGTGTAAGAAACATTATGTGCAGTATGAGAAAATGCTGAAAGTGAAGGACGCCAGAGATCAGCTGGCTGCTCTAATTGGGGAACATCAACCACTGCACCCAAAATATCGCCACAAACACCGCGGAAATAGCACGGCCATCTCCAAAGATCGATCTACTAATTTACTGACAAGCATCGCCACGGGATATTTCCAAAATGTGGCCGAATATGATGTGCAGGCACGCGAGCAGGGATGTGCGTATAAAACTCTGGCCAACGATGATCTCGTGGCTATTCACCCATCGTCTTGCCTTTTCAAAAAAACTCCCAAATACGTGCTCTACAACTCTTTGATATCCACCTCGCGTGTCTTCATGCATACAGTTTCGGAGATTGATCCACGATGGTTGGTGAGTGCCGTACCGGATTTCTATGCCATTGGCAGTGAATCAGACCGAGTAAAGAATTGGCAACAGAATGAAACGATCAAACCCCTATATAAGAAATTCCGAGTCCACGAAAACGAGTGGCGTGTTAGCGAACAGCGTAAGACACTCATGGGTGGTCGGAAAGGCTGATCTGGTTAGCGCTGCTTATCATGCATACACCCTAAACCTAATATATGACTTCTTCGACCGGACGGCAACCCATTTTACAGAACTATTTATTGAATATAATGATTACGGTTACTTTTGGTATCTCAGTTTTAGTACATAGCTCGAGTAAATTGCGGTCCGGTCTTGTTTACCCTCGTCCACGTACCATGGTAGCTAGTAGATTTGATTCAACCACTAAGCATACCAATTAAGCCACACATCATGATCCCAAATTTTGATTACTGACTGAGCTCCAAATTAATATTACGTGCATCCTGATTGATCAATTACACCAGTTTCAATGAATATTAGATCTGGGGTACATCTTACCTGACTTTGTCGCTGCTCGGTTGTTCTATCTAGCTAATTAAAAGCGGCATCCACCTAGCCCTACGAAGGGAACGCGGGGACTCATGCGTGATGGGTAATTTTCGGGAATCAAGGGAGAATTTCTTCCGATCAGTTTCCAATAACTCCATTGAATAGCTATGCTTATCTATTTATTTGGTTTTTAACGTGCCCCCAGTCATTTAGGACACTTGTGAGGGGGCCCAGCGCGATATGTAGCACAGAATTTCAGGGCACGGAACACGCGTCATTGAGGTTGGACCGTGCGTGGGCTGCACGCTTCGCGAAGGTCACGCGTGAGTCTCACCACTACCGCATTCTACGCGTTACAACCTCATCACCCGCGCTAGAGTCTTGCCTTCTCCTCATTTTATCATACTCAGAAATAAAGTCTGTGAGAAAAGCAAATAATTAAAGTGAATCAATTGTTCAATCAGTGAATTCACATTAATTATTTAATTCGTGAGAAGTGCAGAACCGGCAGATCAACGCGTATATCAAAGATCGCTCAATCGGTACAAAGAAGCCAATTGAACCATACCAATCCAGTATGTTCGGCCCCCCCTCGTCTCCACCTGCTCCATATTTGACGCGGCAAGAATCGCAAGATTTGAGAACGGCGTTGCTGCCCGCATTTGGACAGGATACACGACCCACGACCTTCAAACCCCGCGAGTTCCTAAAGTCGAAGCCCGCAATTTACTGTGACGAAGAGAGTCGTGAAAACAAATACGGAAAGACGCGTCTTCAGCAGCCTGCGTTTCTACCCACGCCTCTTCCTACCTCTGAGGCCAATGCTCAGCCCTCTAGTCCACCAGCTTCCAGCCCGCAGCGCGACTCGAAGGTGCACGCCGAGGTCAACCTGGACGAGAGCTCGGTGGCAATGCCCTTGCAGCCGATGATCGTGGCACGAATCCCTACCACGGGCGGCTCGGTTACCATCGGCCGCTCCTCGAAGTCTTCGACAGTGGCTTTGCGCCCGTTGAACCGCTTGGCGTCTCGTGTACATGCTAAAGTGAGTTTCGATACTGTTCGCAGCCTGATCAAGGTCGAATGTTTGGGTTATAATGGCCTCAACGTACTGGTCCCCCAAGAGATTGAATTGGGCGGTGGTCGGAAGACATACCCCGTGCAGCGTGAACAGGTTCTCAATGTCGAGAGGATTGATGGCGTTACTTTAGAGATTCATGGCGACAAAGTGCTGATAGAACTGGTCAATGACAGCCACGCCTCAGACATGACCGATGATGAACTTTGGTCGCAGATCAATCCTCAAGAGGCCAATGCTCGGCCTCAGAAGCGCCGCAAAGTTTCGGGGAACCATGAGAATAAGGAAAATGAGATGGCTGCTCAGCTCCACTCGTCGTTTGACATGAAACAAGAGGAGAAGCTAATCGAGGAGAAGCCGAGTAAACAGAAGCCGATTGAGGAAAAGCCGATCGAAAAGAAGCCGATGCAAAACGAGGCTAAGATTAGTAAATACAGCGTTTACACAGAGGATCTGGCCAAGGACGTTGAGCCGAAGGAAAATATAATCAAAGCGATCGAGACCAAGGCAGAGGAGCCCGAAACCACTATCGACTCGCGCGCATCGAGTGTGGAGCCTAATGAGGATAAAAATTCTCGCAAAGCCCGCCGTCAGCCCGAGAATCTGAGCGCAGAGGTGCAGAAGGAACTTCACAACGTCATCGCAAACTTCGTGGCCTTCTCACGCCTCAGTGCTGTGTCATTCACATCGATCCGCAAAGCAAACTCTACCCTTCAAGCGCTCCCGAAAGGTCAAGTTCGCAGCCTGATTAATGAAATCCCCTGTATTGGTGTGATCACCGGCAGCGTCGAAGATACGACTGGCCGTAAGGCTGACGATGACTATTACTATTCTGCGGAACTCGATGATAACGAGACTCGGCGGAATATGGTTCAGGAAACCAAGGGCCACCGAAGCCTGCGCAACTGCCGCAAGACCCCCAAGCAGTATCTCTACCGTCCCCTTAAAAAGCTAGAGTGACCCCTAAAATAAGCTGTCGAGCCTGTGCTCACAGAATTGTAATTTAGTATACAACGTGTGCGTTTGATAAGTTATTTGCTGCTAAGTATTCCATCTCAACTCAATGGTTTTCCACGTACCTCATAACAAACCCCACTAACTCGCGCTGATCCTCTTTGGACAACACCGAGGCTGCGTCCATAACTGCTCGCAGGGTCGGCGCCTTCGGAGTCTGGACGAAAGTGTCATAATAAATACAGGCAAAGAACCCCATAACGAACTGGCAATCAAACCGATCCGTGATGCCTCCGTGTCCCGGGATGGTAACACCGAAATCTTTAGCCTTGAACGCGCGCTTAGTTCCCGAAGCGAAGAACCCGCCAAACGGCGCAATCAACGACGCGAAGGTCGCGAGCACAATGGAGTGGAAGTAGATCGGTGCGAAAGTACATTTGTATAGTCCGAAGAAGTTCCAGTCCCTGGGAATAAACACAGAGTTGACCTCACAGGTGTGATTTGAGAACGCGCTGACGCCAATCTCGTTCATGGGGCAGATCATGTAGTAGCTGCTGCTGCTCAAGTAGGTGATTAGGACACTGGCAATGACCGTGAACACCCAAGCGCCCAAGAATCCTTCTACGGTCTTCTTGGGGCTGATCTTGATGAGCGGGGTGCGGCCAATGGTTATGCCGCACAGGTAGGCCATGATGTCGTTCACAATGACCAACGACACCGGCACAAGGAACCAGAACAGGCCGTGCAAGACATTCAGTTCAATGTAGTTGCCCTGGATGATCACCAAGAAAATAGCCAGGTGCACAGCGCTAAACTGGGTGAATTGCTGACGGTAGTATCCGGGCCGCAAAGTGCAGACAAAGAACACAAAGCCAAACATGTACAGGGCATACGACATCAGGCGGTGGAACGAAATCAGCTTGAACAGGATCCGCTCGAATATTCCAACGTTCCGGAAAAACAAAAACAGAGACTCGCCCTTCTGGTAGAACATCACGACAACCATGAAATACCAGCTCAGCAGGCGGCCCCAGGGCAGATCGTCGAAGTAGTTCCGCTCGCCGGTGAGGTTAATCACCTCGTTGAAACTGAGGATCTGCAAAACGGCAATCAGGCCGCAAATATAAACGTGGCCCGACAAGATTACGCCGACGAAAAGTCCGATCATGACGAAGGTCCAGATCGCGCGCACAATGAACGTCTGTTTTTTCTTCTCGAATTCCTTACTTTTCGAGGCCTTCGCGTCTCCGCTGGCCTTCACCGGCGAGCCGGATTTGGGAGGCTCCGAAGTTTTTTTGGCCATCAGTTAGTGCTGCCAAAGATTCAGTGCTTTGTGGGGTGCGGATCGCAGGGTTGAGCAGGCAACGGCCAGGACCCGCCACGCTTGAGCTGCGCTCGACCCAACGTGCCCAACCCTGCGCATGTGAAACGAGCATGTGTGAAAGCGTCCAGGGACAGAATTTATGGATACACCAATTTATAGCTAGCAGGTTCATTGTACATGTTCCAAGTCTATTGTACATTATATATTTCATTAGGATAAGTCATGGCGAATTGTAGAGAGCAACGGCGCGTGCTTCCTGGGCAAATCGCTTCGTAACTCATCTACCAAACTGATCGTGTTCTGTGCCAATTGGGGTCTTTCGGTCAGGACCCGTCCCGAATTGGCATATATGTTCTCGTAGCGGGCTAGTTCGTCCTCACTGAGCTGTCCATGAACCAGCTTCTCGTGGAGCCTTTGGATCCTTTGGGCAGCACCGTTCAGCCGCGATTTGGGCGGCGGGGTGCTAGTAGATGAGGTGAAAATCGATCCCGTTGATGACAAGTTAGCGTCATTATTAATTGAGCTTTGATGCAATGGAATTGGCGACGAGCTGTACATCTGGGAATCAGCCGTGGCAGGTGGAGTGGTGAATTCTGCCGGCTGACGACGAACTGCAGATTCTTCTAGCGACGGAACCCGCGAAACTGACAATTTAGACTCTAAGCGGTCCGAAATGATCCGCTCGAGATTCAGGAATCGGACATCTGTCCTGGTTTCCTGTTTCAGAACATCCTCGGACTGTTGCTTCACTTTCTGGGTCATTTCCTGCTGCTGGGCCTGCAATTTCAGTGTGCGTTCATTTAGTTCTTCAAGTGAGGTATAGATTTTGGCCAGCATTGCGTCTAACGCAGGGGAGGGCTGAGAAACTGTTGGAGCGGCAGGCTGAGAAACTGTTGGTGCAGCAGGCTGAGAACCTGGAGGAGTAGCAGGCTGAGAAACTGTAGGAGCCGCAGGTCTAGAAGCGGACAAACCTACTGCTGGGGTAGAGAGCTGCAAGTTGGGCCCAGCAGCTGAGTGCTGGGGCTGCAAGTGCGCCAGTCGGCTATCAATTGACTGTAAAATAGCCTCGATCCCAGGGCTCAGCTCATCCTGCTTGGGCTGCGGATCGGAGACCTTTGCGGCACTGGTGTCAGCTTTGGTGCCATTTTGGAGCTCAATTTGAGCCGTAAGAGCCGCCACGACCTTTTTGTGCTCAACTACATTGGCCTGTAACATCCTCTCCAGATCCTTGTTACGGTCGATCTGTGTTCTTAACTGGGCACAGTATTCGAGCTTTTCATGATTCAACTGAGCACATTTCTTCCGCAATCTCTCGACAGTGGCTGTCCAGCCGTCCGCGGAGGTCACAACGTTGGGGTACTTTTCGGGCTCAATAGCATGCTTGATCTCGTCGAAGCTAGGCCACAATTTACTTCGTCGTTCACTGACGCCCATTACTGTACTACGGGGGGATTTTGTGTGCTCTGGATAGAGCATTTGAGATGATTGTTGTATACTTTTTCGACCAGTGGACTCGAGGCCTGATCCAGTTGTTTGGGATTAGGTAGGGGTATTGGGATCAACATTTGTTTACCTACCCCTCCATGTGATCAATGCGCGTATCCCGTAAATATATGGCAATCCGTATGTAGTATCTTCAGATATGCCCAGATTTGTGGTCCTGGGTAAGGCAGCGCGCGGACAAACTCTAAATTGTGGGGTGGTGGCATCAGGAACAGACCCCTGATTCGAGCCAAATCCACGAATGTAACGCAATGGACCCCTCGGGAATGTTGAAATACACGTACCGTATTTAACATAACAAATATCACCATACCGTACCAGACAATTGAACTATAGAAAAATCACCGAACAGTGTTCCCTGCCTTATCAGATTTTGTGGCTGAGTGTACACAAAGCCCAAAACCTCGAAATTTATTTGCTTGCTTTTTGACATGACGACTAGAATTCTGGTGGTGGTCCACACCATTGTGTTATTGCTTTTGAGAACTCTCTATTCTCTTATTTTCAGTCGCAAAAAGCCCATTGCGTCCAATGCTGAAACTAAGGCTGCCCAACCCGACGAGATTACCACCTCTGACAGCATCGACACCAAACGCGACCCTCAAACTGGATCGGATAAACTAGTAGACCAAGTTGGCATAGAAAGTCACACTTTAAGTGTGAGCTCATATGAAAAACCGTCATTAGAGGCCTCAGTGCAGAGTGAGTCGGGCAGTGATATTAGCAGCGATTTCAGCGCGCCCTCAGTCTCAGAATCAATTTCGGACAACGAGTACGTCAGCATCGTTGGTAGCTTCGGCACCGACCGTAATTCTCTGCCGGGCACGCCTGACGTGTCTCCTAAAATCAGTCGGCCCGTTGTCAACCGACCAGTCGTGGAAGGCCTATTCCATACACCCACGAAGAACAAGCATCGCTCTCTCAATTCCACGCTACAGTCATACCTTCGCAGTGTTCACACTGCTGAGTGACCATCACACACTATTGCATAATACCTATTTAACTACCCATTTACATTTAGCACTCGTTGTCAACTGCAACACGACATCTTGTTCTGTCGTTAAATGTGCTTGCAGCGTGGCGTGGTGAGCCAGATTTAGCCAGACACTAGCTTCCATTGCAGAGTTATGATAGAATGCTTGACTCGTTCACTTTTATGCAACGCACTGAACTCACTGTACGTGCGAATAGCCCGGGTCGTTGCGATCCACAATATGCAGCCCCGCACGGGTCAATCGCATGATATATTCTCTTCGAATAATTACGCCTATAGAGCTATTTAGTAACGACGAGCCTTGCGACCGCTGGCCTCGACGTGGTAGACGTCAAGGGGCGAAGCGTAGACGGGGTTCTGGTCCCACAAGTCAGGGGTGATGAAAGCGTAGGTGTTGCCGATGGCAGTGAAAGCAGCCTTCAGGGTGTTCTCAGTGGTACGGGTGGAGCCGACGGACATGGTGTAGCAGTCCTCGACGCCAGCGAACGACAAGAGCTTCTTGACGGCGGGCGAGGCGATGATGTCCTTACCGCGGGGGGCAGGCACAAGACGCACGGTGACACTGCCGCACTTGCCGGTGACCTTAGTGGCAACGGTGTGGGGCTTGCCGATGAGCGAACCCCAGTAGCCGCGGCGGACAGGGATGATGTTGAGCTTGGCAATGCTGATGGCCGAGCGGATCGAGGTGGCGACCTCCTTCGAGGTCTTGACACCGAGACCGACGTGGCCGTTGCCGTCACCGACGATGACGACGGCGCGGAAACGGTTGCGCTGACCGGCACTGGTCTGCTTCTGGACGGGCTTGATCTTCATGACCTCGTCCTTGAGGTCGGGGAGGAACTTGTCGATGATCTGGGTCTCCTTGACGGGGAGCGACTGGGCGTAGATCTCCTCCATCGAGGTGATCAGACCGGCCT